>JAVSCE010012201.1:0-598166 GCA_032199065.1 Smutsia gigantea | reverse complement strand
GCCCCTACTAATGGGGCTTCCCCCTCAAATGGTTCTTGGGCCCTACTAGTGGGGCATCCCCATCAGACGTGTTCGTTGGAACTACAAATGGGGCGCCCCATCAAATGGGCCTGTCAGGCCAACTAATGGGGTGTACGCCTCAAATGGGCTTATTGGAACTACTAATGGACCTGTCAGCCCTACTAATGGGGTGTTCCCCTCAAATGGATCTGTCAGCCCTACTAAGGGACCCATTCACTACCAAAGGGGTGGCCCTGTCAAAAGACTTCAATGGCCCTATTAATGGACTCGTCAGCCCTAATAACGGGGCGATAGCCTCAGATGGGCCAGACAGCCCTACTAATGGTGCATCCCACCCAGATGCGTCCGTTGGCCCTACGAATGGGGCATTTCTCCCAAATAGGGCCGTAGGCCCTACTAATGGATCCGTCGACTCTTCTAATTTGGTTTCCCCCTCAAATGCGCCCGTCGGCCGTACTGATGGACCCATCAGCCTGACTAATGGGGTGTCCCACACAAAGGGCCCGTCAATGCTACTAATGGACCCGTCGGCCCTACTATTTTCCTGCTCCCAACAAATTGGCACGTTGGCCCTACTAAATGACCCATCGGCCCTACTAATCTGGTGTCACCCTCATATTGGCTCGTTGGCCCTACTAATGGACCCGTCAGCCATTCTAATTAGGTGACCCTCTCAAATGGGTCCATCAGCCTTTCTAATGGTCCTGTTTCCCCACTAAAGGTGTGTTCCTCTAAAATGTCCCAGTTGGCCCTATTGTGCATCTACCACATATCGGCCGATCGGCCCTACTAATGGAACCATTCACCCTACTAATGGGGTTTCCACTCAAATGGGCCATTCATCCCTACTAATGGTGTGTCCCCATAAATGTGTCTATTAGCCCTACTAATGAACCTGTTTCCATACTAATGGTGTGTCCCCTTCAAAAGGGCCCGCCGATGCTACTAATGGATCCGTTGGCCCTACTATTTTCGTGCTCCCATAAAATTGGCATGTCGGCCTTACTAAAGGACCCTTCGGCCCTACTAATTGGGTGTCCCCCTCATAAGGTATCGTCGGCCCTACTAATGCTCCTGTCAGCCCTTCTAATGTCATTTCCACCTCAAATGTGCCCGTCGGACCTATTAAAATGTCATCCCACTCAAATGGGCCTGTCAGGCCTACTAACAGTGTGTCCCCCCCAAAAGGAACCGTCGGACCCACTTATGGACCCATCGGCCATACTAATGGGGTGTCACGCTGAAATGGGCCCTTCCGCCCTACTAATGGGGCATTCCCCTCAATTGGGCCAATGGGCCCTACTAAAGGGGTGTCACACAAAATTGGGCCTGTCGGCCCTTAATGGATCTGTCGGCCCTACTACTAGGGTGTTCCCCTCAAATGGGCCCGTATGCCTTACTAATGCACCCGCCTGCACTCCAAAAACTGCATCCGCCTCAAATGGGCCCGTCTGCCCTTCTAATGGGCATCCCACTGTAATCGGCCAGTCGGCCCTACTAATGGACCCTTCGGCCCTACTAATTGGGCTTCCTCCTCAAATGGGCCCATCAGCCCTTCTAATGTGTTTTCTCCATGAAATGATCTTGTCAGGGCTACTAATGGACACGTCGGCCCTACTAATTTCGTGACTCCTCAAATGGGCCCTGTGCCGTACTCATGGTCTGTCTCACTAAATTGTGCGCGTCGGCATACTAATGGTCCCGTTGGCCGTACTAAAACGATATCCCCCTTAAATCGGCCTGTAAGCAATACTGATGGACCCGTCGGCACTACTAATGTGGTGTACCCCTCAAATGGGCTCATTGGCCCTACTAATGGACTCGTTGCCCCTTCTAATGTGGTTGCCCCCTCAAATGGGCACGTCGGCCATACAATGGACCCGTCTACCCTACTAATGGGGTGCCTTCCTCAAATGGGCCCATCGGCCCTACTAAAGTTTTGTCACAATCAAATCAGCCCATCCGCCCTACTAATGGATTTGTCGGCCCTACTAATGGACTCGTCGTACCTACTAAATGGGTGATCCCTCATATTGTCCCATCGTCCTTACTAATGATCGGTCCCCGTAAAATGGTCCTGTCGGCCCTACTAATGAACCCGTTGGCCCTAATAATGTGGTGCCCCTCATATGGGTCCGTGGGCCCGACTAATTCAACTGTTAGCCCTGCTAAAATGGTTTCTCCCTCAAATGGGCCCGTCGGCCATACTAATGGTGCGTCACCCTCAAATCGGTCATTCAACCCAACTAATTGTGCGTTCTCTTCAAATGAGCCTGTCAGCCCGACTAATGGTGTGCCCCATCAAGTTTGTCCGTCGGCCCGACTAATAGACCCATCCGCAATACTAATGGGGTATCCCCTTAGATGGGCCCATCGACCCTACAAATTGGGCATTCCTATCAGATGGGCGTGATGGCCGTACTCATGGTTTTTCCCCCATAAGTGGGGCCGTCAGGCCAACTAATGGGGTGTCTCCTTCAAATTGACCCGTTGGCACTACTAATGGTGTTTCCCCCGAAATGGGCCCGTCAGACCCACTAATGGACCCGTCGGCCTTACTAATGGGGTGTCCCACTCGGATGGGCCCTTCCGGCCTACTAATGATCCCTTTGGCCCTAGTAATGGCGCTTCTCCCTCAAAAGGGCCCGTTGGCCCTACCAACGGACCCGTCAGATATACAAATGTACCCGTTGGCCCTTCTAATGCAGTTTCCCCCTCGAATGCACCCAACGGTCCTACTGATGGACCTGTCATCACAACTAATGGCAGGTCAACTCAAATGGGCCTGTTGGCCCTACTCATGGTCTGTCCCATTCAAATGGTCACATCGGCCCTACTAATGGACCCGTCGGCCCTTCTAATGTGGTGTCCCACTCAAATGGGCCCATCAGCCGTACTAATGTGTTGTCGCCCTCAAATGGGCCCATCGGCCATACTAATGGACCCGTCGTCCCTTCTAATGGAGCTTCTCCCTCGAATGGGCTTGTCACCCTACTTATGGGGCATCCCTGTCAGATGGGACCGTTGAGCATAATAATGTGGTGTCACATTGAAATGGGCCTGTAGGCTCTACTAATTGATCTGTCAGCCCTAGTAACGGTGTGATCCCCTCAGATGGGCCCGACGGCCCTACCAATGGGGCATCCTACTCAGATATGTCCGTCAGCCTACGAATGGTGCATTCTTCCCAAATGGGCCCGTCAGCCTTGAAATGGACCCGTCAGCCCTACTAAAGTTCCTTCCACCTCCAATCAACCCTTCAGCCCTACTGATCAACCCGCCAGCCCTACTAATTCTGTCAACCCTGAAATGGGCCTGTCGGTAGTGCTGATGAACCAGTCGGACCTACTAATGGGGCTTCAACCACAAATGGGCCGTCGGATCTTCAAATTGTGTTTCCTGAACAAATGGGCCCGTCGGCCCTACTGATGGACCCTCCGGCCCTACTAATTTGGTGTCACCATCAAATGGGCTATTCAATCCTACTAATGGGGCGTTCCTCTCAAATCGGTCCGTTGGCCCTACTAATGTAGTGTGACACTCAAATGGGCCCGTCGGCCTTACTGATGGCGCATCGGCACTACTAATAGGGTGTCCCGCTGAAATGGGAATTTTGGTTCTACTAATGGAGCATTCATCTTACATGGGCCCATCAGCCCTACTAATTGAGTATCACCCTCAAAAGGGCTCGTCGGACATAGTGATAAACCCGTCAGCCCTAAAATGTGCCCCAAGTGTGACCATCCGCCCTCCTGATGGGCAAGTCACCCCATCAATGGATTGTCCCCATCAAATGGGCCCGTCAGCCCTTCTGATGGGCTCGTTGGTCCTATTAATTGGGCTTACAACTCAAATGGGCCCGTCAGACCTTCAAATTTTGTGTCCCACTCAAATGGGCCTGTAGGACCTATTAATGGACCCGTCAGCCCAACTAATTGAGTGTTCCCTACAAATGGGCTATTCAACCCTATTAATGGGGCGTTCCTCGCAAATGGGCGCATCAGCCCTACTAATGTGGGGTGACACACAAATTGGCCCGTCGGCCCTATTGATGGGGCTTCTCCCTCAAATGGGCCTGTCGGACCTAATAATGGTGTGTCCACCTCAAAAGGGCCCGTCGGCCCTACCTATGGACCTGTTGTCCCTACTAATAGGGTGTCCCGCACAAATGTGCACTTTCTCCTTCTAATGGGGCGTTCTTTGATATGTGTCCATCGGCCTGACTAATAGGGTGTATCCTTCAAATACTCCCTTCGGCAATACTAATGCACCTGCCGGCCCTACTAATGGTGAGTCCCCCTCAGATGAGCCCCTCTTTCCTACTAATGGGGCTTTCCTCTCAAATGCGCCCGTCAGCCCTACTAATGGGGTGTCCCACTTAAATGGGCTTGTCAGCCCTAATAAGGGGTGTGTCCCTCAAATTTCCATGTCGGCACTACTAATGGGGTGTCCCCCTCAAATCGGCCCATCGGCACTACTGGTCGACCCATCGGCCCTACTAATGGTATGACCCTCAAATGGGCCTGTCGGCAATTCTGATGGGCCCGAGGACCCTACGAAAAGGGTGTCCCCATAAATTGGGCCCATATACCCTAAGTGACCCATCGGCCCTACGAATTTGGTATTCCCCTCAGATGGGCCTGATTGCCCTTTTAATGGGGCATCCAACTCACATGTGTCCATCGGCCCTACAAATGGGGCACTCTTCTGAAATGGGCCCATCGCCCCTCCTAAATTTGTGATGGACGCGTTGGACCTACTAATGTGGTGTCCCACTCAAATGGTCCCATCGGCACTACTAAGTTTCCGAAGGCCCTAATTGGGTACAGCCTCAAGTCGGCTCGTCGCCCTACTAATGTTGTGTCCCCCTCAAATGGGCCCATCGGCAATTCTTACGGACCCGTCAGCCCTACTAATTGAGTATCAACCTCAAAAGGGCTCGTCGGCTCTAATGATAAACCCGTTGACCCTACTAATGTGCCGCCCTGAAGTATGCCCATTGGCCCTACTGTTGGGCAAGTCAGCCCTAGTAATGGGGTGTCCCCATCAAATGGTCCCGTCGGCCTTTCTTATGGGCCCGTCGGACCCACTAATTGAGCTTCTAACTGAAATGGGCCCGTCGGACCTACAAATTTTGTGTCCCACTCAAATGGGCCCGTAGGCCCTACAATTGGACCCATCGGCCCAACAAATTGGGTGTCCCTTTCAAATGGGCTATTCAACCCTACTAATAGTGTGCTCCTCACAAATGGTCGCATTGTGCCTACTAATGTGAGGTGACACTGAAATTGGCCTGTCAGCCCTACTGATGGGGTTTCCCCCTCAAATGGGCCTGTCAGACCTACTAATGGTGTGTCCAACTCAAAAGGGCCCATCGGCCTTACCTATGGACCTGTTGTCAGTACTAGTAGGGTGACCCCCTCAAATGTGCAATTCCTCCCTACTAATGGGGTTTTCCCCTAAATTTGCCCACCAGCCCTACTAATGGGGTGACCCCTCAGGTTAGACCGTCTTTCGTACTAATGGAGCTTTCCTCTCAAATGGGACTGTCAGCCCTACTAATGGGGTGTCCCCCTTAAATGGGCACATCAGCCCTAATAAGAGGTGTTTCCCTCAAATTTCCCCATTGGCACTACTAATGGGGTGTCCCCCTGAAGTGGGCCAGTTTGGTCTTCTAATGGACCGTCTGCCTTCTAATGGGGTGTCCTCGTCAAATGGGCTCATCGCTCCTACTAATACACAATTCAGCCCTACTAATGGGGTGCCTCCTCAAATGGGCTTGTGGGCCCTACTAATGGACCCATCGGCCCTAGTAATGGAGGGACACCTCAAATAAGCCCGTCGGCCATACTCATGTTCTTTTCCCATGAAATGGGCTCGTCGGCCCTACTAATGGACCTGTCGGCCCTACTAATGGGGTGTCCACTCAAATAGGCCCTTTGGCCCATCTAATTGACCTGTCGAACCTTCTAATGGTCTGTCCCCTTCAAATGGGCCTGTTGGCACTACTAATGTTGTGTTCCTCTCAAATGGGCCCATCAGCCCTATTACTAGGATTTCGTGCTGAAATGGGCCTTTGGAACATACTAATGGAACTGTCTAATCTAGTAATATGGTGTCTCCAAAAATGGGACCGTCAGAACTACTAAAGTTGTGTCAACCAAAAAAGGACTCGTTGGCCCTACTGATTGACCTGTCGGCCCTACTTAAGTGGTGTTCCTTCAAATGGGCCTTTTGTCTATACTAATTGTCCCGTCCACCATACTAATGGAGCACCACACTCATACGAGTCCGTCAGCCCTACTAATGGACACAAAGGGCCTACCAATCGGGCATCACTCTCAAATGGGCCCATCAGCCCTACGAATGTAACCGTCGGCACTACTAATTGTGCGTCCCGCTCATATCTGCCCAGTGTCCCTACAAATTGAACCTTTGGACCTACTAATGGGGCTTCCCTCTCAAATGGGCCCATCAGCCATACAAATGTGGTGTCCCCCTCAAAAGGGCCCGTCGGCCCTACTGATGGACCCATTGTCCCTACTAATGTGTTGACCCCCTCAAATGGGCCCATCGGGTCTACTGATGGGCAAGCCTCCCCTACTAATGGGTGTCCCCAATAAAAGGGCCCGTCAACCCTACTAATGGACCCGTTGGCCCTACAAATGTGGCTTCTCACTCAAATGCGCCCATCGGCCCATGTGCCCCATCAAATAGGCCCGTCAGCCCTACTCATTGGGATTCCCCTTCAAATGGGCCCGTCGTACCTACTAATAGGACATCTCTTTCAGTTGGGACTGTGGCCCTGTGAATGCGGTGTCCCACTAAAATCGGCCCATTTGCCCTACTAATTGAGCCATCAGCCCTACTAATGGGGCGATCACCTCAGATGGGCCCAACGGACCTACTACTGGGGTATCCCACTCAGATAGATCCAGCGGCCCTATGAATGGGGCATTCTTTTCAAATGTGCCTACCGGCCCTACTAACGGGTCTTCCACCTCAAATGGGCGCCTCGGCAATACTGATGGATCCATGGTCCCTACTAATAGTGTGTCCCACTCAAAAGGGCCGGTCGGCACTCCTGATGAGCCCTACGGCCCTACTAATGTGGTGTCACCCTGAAATCAGCCCGTCGCCCTTATAATATGGTGTCCCCCTAAAAAGGGCCTGTCAGCACTACTAATAGACACGTCAGCCCAACTAATGGGGTGTCCCCCACAAATGGGCACATCTGCAATACTAATGGGCCCTTCGATCCTACTAATTGGGTGTCCCACTCAAATGGGCTCGTCGGCCCTACTGAAATACACGTCGGTCCTACTAATGTGCCCCACTGAAATGGGACCCTCGGCCCTATTGATGGGCAAGTGGGCCCTACTAATTGGGTGTCAAGGTCAAATGGGCCCGTCGGCCCTACTGATTGGCCAGTCGGCCCTACTAATGGGGCTTCCAACTCAAATGGGCCCCTCGGAGAAAGAAATTTTGTGTTCTGCTCAAATGTCCCGGTAGGCCCTACCAATGCACCCGTCGGACCTACTAATCGGGTGTCCCCTTCAAATGGGCTATTCAAACCTACTAATTGGGCATTCATCTCAAATGGACCCGTTGACCTTACTAATGGGACGTTCCCCTCAGATGGTCCTGTCGGCCTTACAATTGATCCTGTCTACCCCACTAATGGGGCTTCTCCCTCAAATGTGCCCGTTGGCACTAACAAACACATCAACTATACTAACGGGCCCGTCAGCCCTTCTAATGGTGTGTCCCACTCAAATGGGCCCGTTGGCGGTACTGACGGGCCCGTCGGCTTTACTAATGTGGTGTCCCACTCAAATGGGCCCCTGAGCCCTACTAACGGGGTGCCACCCTTAAATGGGCCCGTCGGCACTACTGATACACACGTGGGACATACTAATGGGGTGTCCCACTCAAATGGGTCAGTCGGAACTACTGATGGGCCCGACGGCCCTACTAAAGGAGTGTCCACCTCAAATTGGCCGGTCGCCCTTCTAATGTGGTGTCCCACTGAAAATGGCCGGTCAGCAATACTTATGGACCCGTCGGCCCTGCTAATTGTGTGTCCCTCTCAAATGGGCTTGTTGGCCCTACTGATTTACCCAAAGGCCATACTAATGTGCCTCTCTCAAATGGGCCCGTCGGCCCTACTAATTGGATGTCACCCTCAAATGGACACGTCGGCACTACTAATGGGCCCGTTGGTCCACCTAATGGGGCTTCAACCTCAAATGGGCCCGTTGGACCTTCAAATTGTGTATCCCCCACAAATGGGCCTGTATGCCCTACTGAAGGACCTGCCAGCCCTACTAATTGGGTGTCCCCATCAAATGGACTATTCAACCCTACTAATGTGGCGTTGCTCTCAAATGGTCCCTTTGGCCCTACTAATGTGGTGTGGCACTCAAATGGGCACGTTGGCCCTACCAATGCACCCACCGGCCCTACTAATATTACGGACGGCCAATCTAATGGAGTTTCACCCTCAAATGGACCCGTCGTCCCTACTGGTGGGACCGTCGGCAATACTAATGGGCCTTGCAACACAAATGGGCCTGTTGGACCTAGTAAAGATGTGTCCATATCATAAGGGCCTGTCGACTCTTCTAATGGACCTGTCAGCCCTGCTAATAGCATGTCCCCCTCAAATGGGCCACTCGGGCCTACTAATGGCGCATTTGTCTCACATGGGCCCGTCGGCCCTACTAATAGGCTGTCCCCATCAAATGGGCCGTTCGGCCATACTAAGGCACCCGCTGGCCCAACTCGTGGGTCGTCCCCCTGAGATGGGACTGTCTGTCCTACTAATGGTGCGTCCCTCTCAAATGGGCCTTTCGGCCCTACTAATGGACCCGTTGGCCCTAATAATTGGGTGCCCCCTCAGACGGTACCATCGGCACTATTAATGGGGCGTTCCTCTCAAGTGGGCCCATTTGCCCTACTAATGGACCCTCGACCTTTCTAATGTGGTGTCCCACTAAAATGACCCAACGGCCCTACTGATTTACCCGTCAACCCTAATAATGAGCTCTCACCATCAAATGGTCCCATCAACCCTACTGATAGGACAGTCGGTTCTACTAATATTGTTTCCCCACTCAGATAGGCCCGTCGGCCCTACTGATGGGCCCATCGTCCCTAGTAATGGGGCTTTCCCCTCAAATGAGCTCATCTGACCTACTAATGCTGTGTCCCCTTCAGATGGGCTCTTTGGCCCTAGTAGTGGGTCTTCCCCCTCAAATGAGCCTGTCCGACCTACTAATGGTGTGTCCGAATCAAATGGGACTGTCGGCCCTACTAATGGACCCGTCAGCCCTACTAATGAGGTGTCAACTCAAATGGGTCTGAGAGCCCTACTAATGTTGCATTCCTCTCAAATCGGCACTCCGGCCCTACTAATTGGACATTTGGCCGTACAAATGGGGCTGCCAATCAAATGGGCCCATTGGCCCTACTAATGGTGTTCCCCCTCAAATGGGTCCATCAGCCCTACTAATGGACCCGTTTGACTACTAATGGGGTGCCCCCTCAAATGAGCTCGTCAGCCGTACTAATGGACTCATCAGACCTACTAAAGGGGTGATGCCTCAAATGGGCCAGTCGGCCCTAATAATGATCTGTCCCCATCAAATGGGCCTGTCGGCCCAACTAATTTACCCGTCGACCCTAATGGGGTGTCTCATTCAAATGGGCCTGTCAGCCTTAATAATTGTCACATCGGTCCTACAAATGTGGCGTCCCCTTCAAATTTGCCCGTCAGTCCTACTGATGGACCCCTGGGCCTACTGTGTGTCACCCTCAAACGAAACCATTGGCAGTACTGATGGACCCTTTGGCCCTACTAATGAGGAGCCCCTTAAAATCGCCTGTCACTCTACTAATGTGGTGTCCCCTCAAAACGGGCCATTGGAGCTACCAATGACACGTGAGACCTACTAATGTTGTGTCCCCCTCAAATTGGCCCTTTGGCAGTACTGATGGACCCGACGGCCCTACTAATATGTGGTCCTCCTCAAGTCAGCCTCTCAGCCCTACTGATTGGCCAGTCAGCCATATTAATGTGGCTTCACCCTCAAATGGGACCGTCAGCCCTACTAATTTTATGTTCCCCTCAAAGGGGCCCAACTGCCCTACCAATGGACAAGTTGGCCCTACTAATTGGGCATCCCACTCAGATGGGCCCATCGGCCCTACTCATTGGTTGGCCCCATTATATGATCCCATTGGCAATACTAATGGTGTGTCTCCCTCAAATGGGCCCATCAGCACTACTAATGTTGTGTCCCCCAAATATGAGCTCGTCAGCACGACTAATGGACACGTCGGCCCAACTAATGTGGTGTCCCACTCAGATGGGCCCATCTGTCCTACTAATGGGGCTTTCCTCTCAAATGTGCCCATCAGCCTTACTAATGGGGTGGTCCCTTAAATGGGCACATCAGCCCTAATAAGGGGTGTTTCCCTCAAATTTCCCCATCGGCACTACTAATTGGGTGTCCTGCTGAAGTGGGCCAGTCTGGTCTACTAATGGTCCCTTCTGCCTTCTAATAGTGAGTTCCCGTCAAATGGGCTCATCGGCCCTACTTATACACAAGTCAGACCTATTAATGCAGTGCCACCTCAAATGCACCCTTCGGTCCTACTGATGGACGCGTCGTCACTACTAATGGCGGAACAACTCAAATGGGCCCATCGGCCTACTCATGGTCTGTCCCACTCAAATGGGCATGTCGGGCCTACTAATGGACCCGTCCGACCTACTAATTTGGTGACACCCTCAAATTGGCCCATCGGCCATACTGATGGGCCTGTTGGCCCTACTAATTTGCCTTCTCCCTCAAATTGTCCCATTGCCCCTAGTGTCCACCTCAAATCGGCCCTTCGGCCCTACTGATCGACCCGTCAGCCCTACTAATGGTGTGGCTCCTCAAATGGGCCCATCGGCAATACTGATGGGCGCGTGGGACATACTAATTGTGTATCCCACTCAAATGGGCCTGTCGGAACTACTGATGGGCCCGACGGCTCTATTAAATGGGTGTTCCCCTCAAATTGCCCATTGCGTTACTAATGTGGTGTCCCACTGAAAAGGGCCCGTCAGCGATACTGATGGACACGTCAGCCATACTAATGGGCTGTCCCCAAAAAAGGACCAGTCAGCAATATTTATGGACCCGTCGGCCAGACGAATTGTGTGTCCCTCTCAAATGCGTTCGTTGGCCCCACTGATTTACCAGTCGGCCATACTAATGTGCCTCTCTCAAATCAGCCTGTCGGCCCTACTAATTGGATATCACCCTCAAATGTGCCCGTAGGCCCTACTTATGGACCCGCCGGACCTACTAACTGGGTGTCCCCATCAAATGTGCTATTCAACCCTACTAATTGGGCATTGCTCTCAAATGGGCCCGTTGGCCCTACTAATGTGGTGTGACAATCAAATGGGCCCGTCAGCCCTACTGATTGACCCATCGGCACTACTAATAGGGTGTCCCCCTCAAATGGGCACATCGGCCCTACCAATGCACCCCCCGGCCCTTCCAATGGTACTGATGGCCAATCAAATGGGGTTTTGCCCTCAAATGGACCCGTCGTCCCTACTGGTGGGACCGTCGGCCCTACTAATGGGTCTTGCAACACAAATGGGCCTGTCGGACCTAGTAAAGATGTGTCCATATCAAATGGGCCTGTCAACTCTACTAATGGACCCGTCAGTCCTGCTAATTGCATGTCACCCTCAAATGGGCACTACGGGCCTACTAATGGCGAGTTTGTCTCACATGGGCCCGTCGGCCCTACTGATAGGTTGTCCCCATCAAATGGCCCAGTCGGCCATACTAAGGCACCCGCCGGCCCTACTCGTGGGTCGTCCCATTTAGATGGGACTGTCTGTCCTACTAATGGTGCGTCCCTCTCAAATGGACCTTTCGGCCCTACTAATGGATCCATTGGCCCTAATAATTGGGCGTCCTCCTTAGATGGTACCATCGGCACTACTAATGAGGCGTTCCTCTCAAATGGGCCCATTTGCCCTACTAATGGACCCTCGACCCTTCTAATGTGGTGTCCCAATATAATGACACGTCAGCCCTACTGATTTACCCGTCAACCCTACTAATGATCTGTCACCCTCAAATGGTCCCATCGACCCTGCTGATGGGACAATCGGACCTACTAATATTGTTTCCCCACTCAGGTAGGCCCGTCGGCCCTACTGATGGGCCCATCCGCCCTAGTAATGGGGCTTTCCCCTCAAATGAGCCCGTCTGACCTACTAATGTTGTGTCAACATCAAATGGGCCTGTAGGTCCTACTAATGGACACGTCGGCCCTACTAATTTTGTGTCCCATTCAAATGGGCCCGTTGGACCTACTAAAATGTCTTCTCACTCAAATGGGCCTGTTGGGCCTAGTAATGGAGTGTCCCTTTCAAATGGACCCTTGGGAAATACTGATGGACCCGTTGGCCATACCAATGGGGTGTCTCCCTGAAATGGGCCCTTCCGCCCTACTAATGGTGCATTCCTCTCAATTGGGCCGATAGGCCCTACTAATTGGGTGTCACACAAAAATGGGCCAGTCGGCACTACTAATGCACCCTCCTGCACTACAGTAATGGCTTCCCCCTCAAATGGGCCTGTCTGCCCTTCTAATGGAGCATCCCACTGTCATCGGCCAGTCAGCTCTACTAATTTACCCTTCGGCCCTACTAATTGGGCTTCCTCCTCAAACCGGCCAATCAGCCCTACTAATGTATTGCCCCATGAAATGATCTCGTCAGCGCTACTAATGGACACGTCGGCCCTACTAATATCGTGACGCCTAAAATGTGCACGGCGGCCGTACTCATAGTCTGTCTCACTAAATTGTGCGCGTCGGCCTACTAATGGTCCCGTTGGCCGTACTAAAGCGATATCCCCCTCAAATGGGCCCGTCGGCCATACTGATGTACCCGTTGGCACTACTAATGCGGTGTACCCCTCAAATATCAATGGACCCGTCTGCCCTACTAATGTGATGTCCCGTTCATATATGCCCAACGGCCCTACTAATGTTTGTCACACTGAAATCAGCCCATCGGCCCTACTAATGGATTTGTCAGCCCTACTAATGGACTCGTTCCATCTACTAAATGGGTGACTCCTCAAATTGCCCATCGCCCCTACTAATGATCTGTCCCTGTAAAATGGTACCCTCGGCCCTAGTAATCAACCCGTTGGCCCTACTAATGTGGTGCCCCTCATATGGGTCCGTCGGCCCAACTAAGTCAACTGCCAGCCCTGCTAAAGTTGTTTCTCCCTCAAATGGGCCTGTCAGCCATACTAATGGTGTGTCATCCTCAAATCGGTTATTCAGCCCTACTAATTGTGCGTTCTCTTCAAATGAGTCTGTCAGCCCGACTAATGATGTGCCCCCTCAAATGGGTATGTTGGCCCAACTAATGGACCCGTCGGCAATACTAATGGGGCATCCCCCTTAGATGGGCCCATAGACCCTACTAATTTGGCATTCCTATCAGATGGGCCTGATGGCCGTACTCATGGTTTTTCCCCCATAAGTGGGGCCGTCAGGCCAACTAACGGGGTGTCTCCTTCAAATTGACCGGTTGGCACTTCTAATGGTGTTTCCCCCGAAATGGGCCTGTCATATGCACTAATGGAACTGTCGGCCTTACTAATGGGGCATCCCAGTCAGATGGGCCCTTCCGCCCTAATAATGATCCCTTTGGCCCTAGTAATGGAGCTTCTCCCTCAAATGGGCCCGTTGGCTCTACTAATGAACCCGTCGGCTCTACAAATGTGCCCGTCGGCACTTCTAATGCGGTTTCCCCCTCAAATGCACCCATCAGTCCTATTGATGGGCGAGTCATCACTTCTAATGGCGGGACAACTCATATGGGCCTGTCGGCCCTACTCATGGTCTGTCCCACTAAAATGGGAATGTCGGCCCTATTGATGGACACTCCGGCCCTCCTAATTGGGTGTCCCCATCAAATGGGCTATTCAACCCTACTATTGCGGCGTTCCTCTCAAATGGGCCCGTCGGCCTTACTGATGGACACATCAGCACTACTAATAGGGTTTCCCCCTCAAATGGGCACTTTGGCCCTAATTGGGCATTCGTCTCTCTTGGGCCCTTCAGCTCTACAAATTGAGTATCACCCTCAAAAGGTCTTGTTGGCCCTAATGATAAACCCGTCAGCCCTACTAATATGCCACCTTCAAGTGTAACCATCGCCCTCCTGATGGGCAAGTCAGCCCTATTAATGGGGTGTCCCCATCAAATGGGCCCGTCAGCCCTACTGATGGGCCCGTCGGTCCTACTAATTGGGATTCGAACTCAAATGGTCCCGTCGGACCTACAAATTTTGTGTCACTCTCAAATGGGCCCATAGGCCCTACATATGGACCGGTTGGCCCTACTAATAGGGTGTCCCCCTCAAATCCTCCCGTCGGCAATACTAATGCACCTGCTGGCCCTACTAATGGTGTGTCCCCCTCAGATGGGCCCCTCTGTCCTACTAATGGGGCTTTCCTCTGAAATGGGCCTGTCAGCCTTACTAATGGGATGTCCCCTTAAATGGTCACATCATCCCTAATAAAGGGTGTGTCCTTCAAATTTCCCCGTCGGGACTACCAATGGGGTGTCCCCTGGAGTGGGCCAGTCTCGACTACTAATTGACTCGTCTGCCCTTCAAATGGGGTGTCCCCGTCAAATGGGGTCATTGGCCCTAATAATACAGAAGTCGGCCCTACTAATGTGTTGCCTCCTCAAATGGGCCCATCAGTCCTAATGATGGGCCATCCCCATCAAATCTGCCCTTCGGCCCTACTAATGTACCTGTCGGCCCTACTAATGGTGCTTCCTCAAAAGGGCCCATCAGCCCTACTAATTGGGTTTCCCCATCAAATGCGCTTGTGTGACCTACTAATGGACCCATCGGCCCTGGTAATTGAGGGACTCCTCAAATGGGCCCGTCGGCCATACTCATGTTCTGTCCCTCTCAAATGGACCCGTCGGCCCTTCTAACGGGGTGCCCAATCAAAAGGGCCCTTCAACCCTTCTAATTGACCTTTTGGCCCTTCTAATGTGGTGAACCCCCCAAATAAGCCTGTCGGCACTGCTAATGTGGTGTTCCTCTCAAATGGGCCCATCGGCCCTATTAATAGGGTTTCACTCTGAAATGGGCCTGTGGACCCTACTAATGGACCCGTCGGCCCTAGAAATATGGTGTCTCCCTAAAATGGGACCGTCAGCACTACTAAATTGTGTGTCAACCACAAATGGGCCTGTCGTCCCTACTAATGGTCCCGTCCACCCTACTAATGGAACCGTTGGCCCTACTAATGGGGCTTCCCACTCAAATGGGCTCATCGGCCGTACAAATGGGCTGACCTCCTCAAATGGGCGCATCAGCCCTACTAATGGATCATCCACCTCAGTGGGACCATGAGCCCTACTAATGGGGTCTTCCCCCAAATGGTCCCGTAGACCCCACTAATGGCCCGTCTGCCCTTCTAATGGAGTGTCCCCATCAAATGGGCCAGTCAGCCCTACTGATTGAGCCGCCATCCCTAATAATGTGTTGGCCCCCTCAAATGGGCCCAACGGTCCTACGGATGGGCCCGACGGCCCTACTAATTGGGTGTCCCACTCAAATGGGACCATCGGCTCTACTGATTTGCCCGTCTCCTCTACTAATGGGGTGTTGCCCTCAAAAGGGCTCGACACTACTAAAGGATCAATTGGCTCTACTAATGGGGCTTCTCCCTCAAATGGGCCCGTCGGCCCTACTAATGGAACCGTCGTCCCTGCTAATGCGGCTTCTCCCTCAAATGCACCCATCAATCCTACTGATGGACCTGTCGTCACTACTAATGATGGGACACCTCAAATTGGCACTTCAGCCGTACTCATGGTCTGTCCCCCTCAAATGGGCACATCGGCCCTACTAATGGAACCGTTGGCCCTACTAATTGGGTGCCCCATCAAATGGGCACTTTGGCCCTACTAATTGCCCTGTGGGCCTTACTAATGGAGTGTCTCCCTCAAATGGGCCCATCGGAGTTATTAATAGACCCGTCGGCCCTACTAATGGGGCATCCCCCTCAAATTGGCCCATCGGCCCTACTAATGGTGTACCCCCTCAAAGAGGAGCATAGGCCCAACTAATATACCCATCGGCGATACTAATGTGGTGTCACCCGCAAATGGGCCCTTCGGCTTTCTAATGAGTAGTTCCTCTCAAATGGTCCCTTTGCCCAACTAATGGGATATGCTTAAATTGGCCCGTGGGCCATACTAATGTGCCCATCGTCCCTACAAATGGGGCATCCCCCTCAAATGGACCAATCAGCCCTACTAATGGGGCATCGTTTCAAATGGGCAGATCAGCTGTACTAATGTGTCGTCCCCCTCACATGGCCCTGTCGTCCCTACTAATAGGGCATTCCTCCCAAATTGTGCCATAGGCCCTACTAATGGGCCCATCGACACATCTAATGCGGTTTCCCCCTCAAATGCGCCCATCGGCCCTACTGATGGACCCGTCGGCCCAAGTAATGGGGTGTCCCGCCCAAAAGGGCACGTCAGCATCACTAATGGACATGCTGGCCCTACTATTTTCATGCTCCCATCAAATTGGCACGTTGGACCTTCTAAATGACCCTTCGGCCCTACTTATGGGTTGTCCCCTTCATATGGGCTCGTCAGCTCTACTAATGGACACGTCAGACCTTCTAATTAGGTGATCCTCTTAAATGGGTCCATCAGCCTCACTAATGGACCCGTTTCTCCACTAATGGAGTGTCCCTCCCAAATGGGCCCGTTGGCCCTATTAATTGTGCGTCTACCATATATCGGCTGATCGGCCCTAATAATGGACCCATTTCCCAAATAATGGGGTGTCCCTCTCAAATGGGCCCATTGGCACTACTAATGGGGTGCCCCATAAATGCTTCCATAAGCCCTACTAATGGACCTGTTTCACTACTAATGTGGTGCTCCCTCAAATGGGCTCATCGGTCCTACTTAAAACCTGTCGGACCAAATTGGGTGACCACTAAAATGGGCCCGTCTGCCCTACTAATGATCTGTCCCTCTCAACTGGGCTCATCGGCCCTACTTATGGATCCGTCAGAACTACTAATGGGGCATCCCTTTCAAATGGGTCCGTCAGTCCTACTAATGTGGCGTCCAACTCAAATGGGCCTGCCAACCCATCTTATGGGCCCATCAAACCTACTGATGGAACCTTCAGTCTTACGATTGGCTTGTCCCCCTCAAATGGGCCTGTCAGCACTACTGATGGACCAGTCAATGCAACTTATGGGGCTTCCGTTCAAATGGGCCCATCAGTCCTACCAATGGGGCGTTCCCCTCAAATGGGCCTGTGGTCCAAACTAATGGGCCCGTCAGCACTACTACTGGGGTGTTCCTCTCAAATGGGCCTGTCAGCACAACTAATGGGGATTCACGCTCTAATGGGCCCGTGTGCCCTACTAATGACCCGTTGGTCCTACTAATGGGGCATCCTGTCAAATGGGCCCGTCAGCCCCACTAATGGACATGTCGGAACTAATAATGGGGCGTCCCAATCATAAGGGCCCGTTGGCCCTTCTAATTGGGTGCCCCTCAAATGGGCCCGTCGACCCTACTGATGGAACCGTCAGTCCTATTAATGGTGTGTGCCCCTCAAATGGGCCCATCGGCATTAATGATGGACAAGTAAATGCTTCTAATGAGGCTTCCCCTCAAATGGGCCTGTCAGCCCAACTAATGGACTTGTCAGCCCTACTAATGGGGTGTTCCTCTCAAATGGGCCCGTCGGCACAAAGTGGTTTCACTCTCAACTGGGCCCATGTGCCCTACTAATGACCCATCTGTCCTACTAATGGGGCAACCCCTCATATGTAACTGTCGGCCCTACTAATGAACACGTCGGCCCTTAAAATGGGTGGTCCCACTCAGCGGGGCCTTTTGCCCCTACTAATTGGGTGCCCTTCAAATTGGCCCGTCGACCATAGTGATGGAACCGTCAGTCCTATTAATGGTGTGTCCCCCTCAAATGGGCCCGTCGGCACTACTGATCGACCAGTCAACCGTACTTATGGGGCTTCCCACTCAAATCGGCCTGTCGGCCTTACTAATGGTGTATACATCTAAAATGAGCTCGACGGCCCTACTAATGTGGTATCATTCTCAAAAGGGACCATCGTCAATACTAATGGACCCATCAGCCATACTAAATGGGTATCCCCCTCAAATAGGCCCGTCGGCAATACTGATGTGCCCGTCGGCACTACTAATGGGGTGTACCGCTCAAATGGACTCATTGGCCCTAGTAATGGACCTGTCGGCCCTTTTAATGAGGTGGCCCATGCAAATGGTCTCGTCGGTCCTACTAATTGACCCATCTGCCCTACTAATAGGGTGTAACACTCAAATGGGACTGTCGGTGCTCCTAATGGGGTGTCATCCTCAAATCATCCTATTGGCCCTAATAATGGACCTATTGGCCCTAATTATTGGGCTTACAACTCAAATGGGTACATCAGCCCTCCTAATGGGGTGTCCCCTCAAATCGCCCCGTCGCTGTTTAAATGTGGTGTCCCCTTCAAAAGGGCCCATTGGCACTACTAATTGATACATCAGCCCTACTAATGGGGTGACCTCTTCAATTTGGCCCATCGGCAATACAGACGGACACGTCTGCCCTAATAATTGGGTGTCCCACTCAAATGGGCTCGTCTGCTCTACTAATGGACCCGTTGGCCATACAAATGTGTTGTCCCTCTAAAATGGGCCCCTCGGCCCTTCTAATATGGTGACCCCTCAAATCTGCCCATCGGCCATATTAATATACACGTTGGCACTAATAATTGTGATTCCAACTCAAATGGGCACATTGGCCCTACTAATGGGTTGTCCCACACAAATGTGCCCATCAGCCCTACTAATGGAACTGTGATCCCTACTGATGGTGTGTCCATCTCAAATGGGTTTGTCAGGCCTACTAATGGACTTGTTGGACCAACTAATGTGGTGACACCTCAAATGGTCCCATCGGCCCTACTAATGATCTGACAGGCTCAAATTGTTCCCTGGCCCTAATAATGGACCTGACGGCCCTACTAAAGTGATGCCACCTCAAATGTGTCAGTCGGCCCAACTAATTGACCCATCAACCCTACTAATTGGTGTCTCCCACAAATGGGACCGTCGGCCTTATGGACCTGTCAGCCCTACTAATGGTGCCTCCCCTCAAATGGGCCCGTCGGCCCTACTAATGGTGTATGCAACTCAAATGAACACATAGGCCCTACTGATGAACGTCAGCAGCACTAATGGGCCATCCCCTTCAGGTGGGCCCCTCAGCTCTTCTAACGGGGTGTCCCCGATAAGTGGGCCCGTCTGTCCTACTAATGGGGTGTCTCCTTCAGATGGTCCCGTTGGCAATATTGATGGTGTGTCTCTGTGAAATGGGCCCATCGGCCCTTTTCGTTGTCCTGTCGTCCTTAGTAATGTGTGGTCACCCTCAGATGGGCCCGTCAGCCCTACTAATGGGGCATCCACCTCAGTGGGACCGTCAGCCCTACTAATGGGGCCTTCCTCTCAAATGGTCCCGTAGGCCCTACTAATGGCCTGTTGGCCCTTCAAATGGGGTGACCCCGTCAAATGTGCCCATCGCCCCTCCTAATGGACCCATTGTCCCTAGTAATGTGTTGAACCCCTCAAATGGGCCCAACGGCCGTATAGATGGGCCCGTCGGCCCTACTAATTGTGTGTCCCACTCAAATGGGCCCATCGGCTCTACTGATGGGTCCGTCTCCTCTACTTATGGGGTGTTGCCCTCAAAAGGGCCCGTCGACACTACTAATGGACCCGTTGGCCCCACTAATGGGGCTTCACCCTCAAATGGGCCCGTCGGACCTACTTTTGGTGTGCCCCCTCAAATGGGCCCATCAGCCCTACTAATTGGGCTTCCCTGTCAAATGGGACTGTCGGCCCTACGAATGGGGTGTCCCCCTAAAATGGGCCCATATGCCTTACTAATTGACCCGTCGGGCCTACCAATGGGGCGATCACCTCAGATGGGCCCGACAGACCTACTAATGGGGCTTCCCCCTCAAATGGGCCTGTCGGACCTACTAATGGTGTGTCCATATCAAATGGGACCGTCGGCCCTACTGATGGACCCATCGGCCCTTATAATGTGATGTAACAATCAAATGGGTCTGTGAGCCCTACTAATGGTGCATCCCCCTCAAATCAGCCCATCGGCCATACTAATGGAACAATTGACCCTACTGATGGGGCTTCCAATCAAATGGGCCCATTGGCCTTATGAAAGGTTTTCCCCATCAAATGGATTCATTGGCCCTACTAATGGACCCATTTGACTACTAATGTGGTGCCCCGTCAAATGGGCTCGTCGGCCATAGTAGTGGAATCGTCAGACTTACTAATGGGCTGACACCTCAAATGGGCCCGTCAGCCCTACTAATGCTCTGTCCCCATCAAATGGGCCCGTCACACCAACGGATTTACCCGTCAGCCCTACTAATGTTGTGTCCCCTACAAATGGGCCCGTCGGACCCACTGATTGACCCCTGGGCCCTACTAATTTTGTGTCACCCGCAAATGGGCCCGTCGGCACTTCTGATGGCCCCGTTAGCCCTACTAATAGGGAGCCCCTCAAACACACCTGTAACTCTACTAATGTGGTGTCCCCCTCAAAAGGGCCCATTGGAGCTACTAATGGACACGTCAGACCTACTAATGGTGTGTCACCCTCAAATTGGCCTGCTGGCAATACTGATGGACCCGACGGCCCTACTAATGGGTTGTCCTCCTGAAATGGGTCCGTCAGCCCTACTGATGGACCAGTCAGCCCTACTAATGGGGCTTCAACCTCAAATGGGACCGTCGGCCCTACTTATGGTGTGTTCCCCTCAAAGGGGCACATCTGCCCTACAAATGGACATGTCAGCACTACTAATTGGGCATCCCACATAGATGGACCCATCAGCTTTCCTCATGGGATGTCCCCCTTAAATGGTCCCATCGGCAGTACTAATGGGGAGTCTCCCTCAAATGAGCCCATCGGCACTACTAGTGGTGTGTCCCCCAAATATAGGCTCGATGGCAGTGCTAATGGACCCGTCAACCCTACAAATGGGGTGACTCCTTCAAATGGACCCGTTGGCACTATTAATGGTGGGTCCACCGGAAATAGGCCAGTCGGCCTTTCTAGTGGAACCGTCGGCAGTACTAATTGTGCATCACCCTCAAATGGGACGGTCAGCCCTACTAATTGGGCCTCCCCATCAAATGGGCCTGTCAGCCATACTAATGGTGTGCCCCATCAAATTGGACCATCAGCCAAGTGATTGACCCGTCAGCCCTACTAATGGGGTGTCTCCCTAAAATGGGCCCGTCTTCCCTACTAATTGTTTGTACCACTCAAATGGGGCAATTGGCCCTACTAATGGGGCTTCCCACTCAAATGTACACATCGCCCCTACTAATGGGGTGTAGCACTTAAATTGGTCTATCAGCCAAATATTGGACCCGTTTCACTACTAATGACGTGTCCACTCAAATGGGCTCGTAGGCCCTGCTAATGGACCCGAGGTACCTACTAATGGGATTACCCCTCAAATGGGCCCGTCGGCCCTACTAATAAACTGACCCCCTCAAATGGCTTGTTGGCACTTCTAATCGACCTGTCTGCCCTACTAATGCAGTGTCCCAATCAAATGGGCCCATCGGCCCAACTAATGGACCGGTCAGCCCTACTAATGGGGTGTCTGATTCACATGGGCCTGTCAAACCCACTACTGTGAAGTTCCTCTCAAATGGGCACATTGGCCCTACTAATGAGGTTTCACGCTCAAATGGGCCAGTGGGCCCTCCTAATGGACCCGACAGCTCGACCAGTGGCGTGTTCCCCTCAAATGGGGCCGTCGGCCCTACTAAAGGACACGTCGCCCCTACTAATGGGGCGTCCCACTCAGATTGCTCCATTGGACCTACTCATGGGTTTTCCCTCTTAAATGGACCCATCAGCCCTAATAATTGGGTGTAAAACTCAAATGGAACCATTGGCTCTACTGATGGACCCGTCAGACCTACTAATGGGGTTTCTCCCTCACAAGGGCCGTTGGCCCTGCTGATGGACCCGTCTTCCCTACTAATTGGGTGTTCCACTCAAATGGGACTGTTGGCCCTACTGATGGACCCTTTGGCCCTACTAATGGGGTTTCCCCCTCAAATGGGCCCATTGGCCATGCTGATGGACCTGTTGGCCCTATAACTGTGTTTACCACTCAAATGGGACCTTTGGCACTACTGATGGACCGGTCAGACGTACTAATGGGGTCACCCCTCAAATTGGCCCATCGGGCCTACTTATTATCTTTCCCGCTCAATTGGGCCCATGGGGCCTACTAATGGACCCTTCTGCCATAGCAATGGTGTGTTTCACTCAAATGGGTCCGTCAGCCCTACAATTGACCCGTCGGACCTACTAATGGGGTGTCTCCCCCAAATGGGACCGTCGGCCCAGCTGATTGACCAGTTGGCCCTACTAATGGGGTGTCTCCCTAAAATGGGCCCATCGGCCCTACTAACTGGGCATCGCCCTCAAATGGGACCGCCACCACTATTAATGGGGCTCCCCCCTCAAATGTGCCTGTCAGGCCTACTGTTGGACCCGTCAGCCCTATTAATGATTTGTCCCCCTCAAATGCGTCCACCAGCACTACTGATGCACCCGTCAGCCCTACTAATAGGTTGTCTCTTCAAATGGGACCGTTGACCCTACTGATTGACCTGTTGGCACTACTAATATGGATTCCCCGCAAAATGGGCCCATCTGCCCTACTAATCGGGTGTCCCAATCAAATGTGCCTGTCGGCCCTACAAATGGATCTGTTGTCCATACTAATGGGATGTGCCACTGAAATGGGTCCGTCGGACCTACTGATGGACTCTTGGGCCCTACTAATGGGGTGACCCCACAAATTGGCCTGTCAGCATTACTAATGGAACGGTCCGCCCTATTAATTGGTTTTCCCCCTCAAATGGGCTGGTCAGCCCTTCTGATGGGTCCATCGGCCTTGCTAATGTGCTGTCCCCCTCAAATGGTTGCGTCAGCCTGCATGATGGACCCTTCGTCCCTACTAACGTAGGTTTCCCACAAAATGGGCTCATCAACCCTATTAAAGGATGCGTCAGCCCTACTAATTGGGCTTCACACTCTAATTGGCGCAACGGCACTACTAATTGGTGTTCCACTCAAATGGGCATGTTCGCCCTACTGATGGACTCGTCATACCTACTAATGAGGTGTCACCTTCAAATGGGCCCGTTGTCCCTGCTAACGGGGCGCCCCCTCAAATGGGCCTGTTGGCCTTCCTAATGGTAGTCCCCACCAAACGGACACATCAGCCCAACTAATGGATCAGTCAGCAGTACTATTCGGGCTTCCCACTCAAATGGGCCCATCGGCCTTACTAATATGGTTTCCCCTTCAAATGGGCTCGTCAGCACAATGGATGGGCCCATCTACCCTACTAATGTGGAGTTCCCCTCAAATGTGCCTATCAGCCCTACTGATGGACACATTGGCCCTACTAATGTTGTGTCCCACTCAAATGGTTCCGTCGGCCCTACCAATGGGGCATCACCTTCAAATGGGCCCGTCGGAACTACTAATGGTGTGTCCACTTCAAACGGGCCTGTCAGCTCAATTAATGGACCCGGTGGCCCTACTAATGGGGTGTCCCACCCAAAAGATCCTGTCAGTACTACTAATTCAGCATTCCTCTCAAATGGGCCCATGGAACCTACTAACGGTGTTTCATGAACAAATGATCCTGCAGGCCCTACTAATGGACCTGTTGGCCCTACATATGTGGTGTTCCCTGAAATGGGCCCGTCAGCCCTGCTAAAGACCCATCGGCCCTAATAATGGGGTGACTCCTTCAAATGGGCCTTCCTAATATACCCATTGGCCCTACTAATGGGCGTCAATTTCAAATCGGCCCGTCAGACCTTATAATGGTGTGTCCCACTCTAATGAGCCCATCGGCCCAACTAATGGGGTGTCCGCCACAAATGGGTCTGTCGAACCTACTAATGTGGCATTCCTCTCAAATGGGGCCACCGGACCTACTAATGAGGTTTCACGCTCAAATGGGCCTGTGGGCCCTCCTAATGGACCCATCAGCTCTACCAGTTACATGTTCCCCTCAAATGGGGCCGTCAGCCCTACTAAGGGACATGTCACCCCTACTAATGGGGCGTCCCTCTCAGATTGCCCCATCGGCCCTACTCATGCGTTTTCCCCCTTAAATGGACCCGTTAGCCCTACTAATTGGGTGTAAAACTCAAATGGGACCGTTGGCTCTATTGATGTACCCTTCAGACCTACTTATGGGGTTTCTCCCTCACAGGGGCCGTTGGCCCTGCTGATGGACCCGTCTTCAATACTAATTGGGTGTACCACTCATATGGGACCGTTGGCCCTACTGATGGACCCTTTGGCCCTACTAATTGGGTTTCCCCCTCAAATGGGCCCATTGTCCCTGCTGATGGACCTGTTGGCCCTATAATTGTGTTTACCACTCAAATGTGACCTTTGGCCCTACTGATGTACCGGTCAGACGTACTAATGGGGTCACCCCTCAAATTGGCCCATCGGGCCTACTTATTATCTCTTCCCCTCAATCGGGCTCATGAGGCCTACTAATGGACACTTCTGCCATACTAATGGTGTGTTTCACTCAAATGAGCCCGTCGGCCCTACAATTGACCCGTCTGCCCTACTAATGTGGTGACTTCCTCAAATGGGACCGTCGGACATTCTGATTGACCCGTAGAGCCTACTAATGGGGTGTCTCCCTAAAATGGGCCCGGCAGCATTACTAATGGACCCGTTGGCCCTACTAATTGGTTTTTCCACTCAAATGGGCTGGTCGGCCCTTCTGATTGGCCCATCAGCCCTGCTAATGTGGTGTCACCCTCAGTTGGGCCCATCGGCATGCGTGAAGGACCCGTCGGCCCTACTAATTTAGCTTTGCCCCCAAAATGGACCCATCAGCCATACTAATGGACATGTCAGCCCTACTAATTGGGCTTCACCCACAAATGGGTGCAACGGCACTACTAATGGGGTGTCCCACTCAAATGGGCCCGTCGGCCCATCAGATGGGCCCGTCGGCCCTACTAATGTGGTGTCCACCTCAAATGGACCCATCGGCCCTACTGATGGACCCGTCGTACTACTAATGAGGTGTCACCTCAAATGGGCCCGTCGTCCCTACTAACTGGGCGTCCCCCTCAAATGGCCTGTAGGCACTCCTAAAGGTGTGTCCCCCTCAACCGGGCACGTCAGCCCAACTAATGGACCAGTTAGCAATGCTATTCGGGTTTCCCCCTCAAATGGGCCCATCGGCCCTACTAATGGATGCATCGGCTCTACTAATCTGGCTTCCATCTCAAATGGGCACATCGGCCTTACTACTGGGGTGTCCCCGTCAAATGAGCATGTCGGCATGACTGATGGGCCTGTCTGCCCTACTAATGTGATGTCCCCCTCAAATGTGCCTGTCGGCCCTACTGATGGACACATTGGCCCTGCTAATGTTGTGTCCACTCAAATGGTTCCATCGGCCGTACCAATGTGGCATCACCTTCAAATGGGCCCGTCGGACCTACTAACGTTTCCAGATCAAACGGGCCCGTCAGCCCAATTAATGGACCCATTGGCCCTACCAATGGGGTGTTCACAGCAAAAGGTCCTGTCAGTACTACTAATTCAGCGTTCTTCTCAAATGGGCCCGTGGGACCTACTGATGGTGTTTCACGAACATATGGTCCCATAATCCCTACTAATGGACCTGTCGGCCCTACATATTAGGTGTTCCCTGAAATGGGCCTGTCAGCCATGCTAATGAACACGTCAACCCTACTAATTGGGTGCTCCTTTCAAACGGGCCTGTCGGACCTTCTTATGGGTTGTACCCTTCAAATAGGCGTGCCGTACCTACTAATGGTGTGTCTCCCTCAAATGGACCTATCGGCACTACTAATGGTGTGTCCCACTCACATGGGCCCATCGGCCCTACAACTGACCCGTTGGCCCTCCTAATGTGTTGTCCCACACAAATGGGCCTATCGGACATTCTAATGGACCTGTTGGCCCTACTTATGTGGCGACCACCTCTGATGGGCCCCTCGTCCCTACAAATGGGGCATCCCCCTCAAATGGACACGTCAGCCCTACTAATGGGGTGTCTCACTTAGATGTACCCATCGGCCGTTCTAATGCGGCATTTCTCTCAAATGGGCCCGTCAAGCATCCTAACGGCCCGTCGGCCCTTCTAATGTCGTGTCTCCCAAAAATTTACCCGTCAGCCATCGTGATGGAACTGTCGGCCCTGCTACTTTGGTGTCCACTTCAGATGGTCCCATCGGCCCTTCTAATGGGACATCTGCTTCATATGGGCCCGTCAACACCAATAATGTTGTGTCCCACTCAAAATCACCCATTGGCGCAACTAATGGACCCGTCGGCCCTACCAATGGCGTGCTCTTTTCAAAGGGGCCAGTCAGAACTCCTCAAGGTTTGTGCCAAACAAATGGGCCCGTCGAACCTACCAATGGTGTGTCTCCCTCAAATGGACCCATTTTCACTACTAATGGTGTGCCCCACTCAAATGGGCCCATCAGCACTACAACTGACCCGTTGGCCCTACTAATGGATATGTAGGCCCAACTAATAGGGTGTTTCTCTCAAATGGGTCTGTCATCCCTACCCAGGGACAGGTTTTCCTACTAAAGAGTTGCCCCCTCAAATGGGCCCCTCGGCACTACTGATGGTACTGTTGACCCTACTAAATGTGCTGTCGCCCTCAAATGGGCCAGTCGGCCCTATTGATGGACCAGTGAGCACTACTAATGGGGCTTCCCATTCAAATAGACCCATCGGCACTACTAGTGGTGTGTCGCCCTCAAATGGCACTGTCGGCACTAGTAATGGACCAGTTGGCCGTACTAATGCAGTATCACCTCAAATTGGCCCGTCACCCTAATAATCGTGTGTCCCCATCAAAAGGGCCCGTAGGAGCTACCAACGGGGTTTCCCCTTCAAATGGGCCTGTTGGGCCTGCTGATGGACCCACAGGTGCTACTAATTGGGTTTACCACTCAAATGGGACCGTTGGCCCTACTGATGGACCCGTCAGCCCTACTAATAGGGTGACCCATCAAATTGGCCCATCGGCCCTACTTATTATCTTTCCAACTCAATAGGGCCCATGGGGCCTAGTAATGGACCCTTCTGCCATACTAATGGTGTGATTCACTCAAATGGGCCTGTCGGCCCTACAATTGACCCGTCTGCCCTACTAATGTGGTGTCTCCCTAATATGGGACCGTCAGCATTACTAGTGGAACCGTCGGCCCTACTAACTGGTTTTCACCTTCAAATGGGCCGGTCAGCCCTTCTGATGGGCCTGTTGGCCCTGCTAATGGGGTCTCACCTTCAATTGGGACCATCAGCACGACTGATGGACCCATCGGCCCTACTAATTCAGGTTTGCGCCCATAATGTGCCCACCAACCCTAATAATGGACGTGTCATCCCTACTAATTGGGCTTCCCCCTCAAATGGGCGCAACAGCGCTACTAATGGGTGTCCATTTCAAATGGCACTGTTGGATCGACTGATGGGCCCTTCGGCCCTTATAATATGGTGTCCCACTCAAGTGGATCCATTGGCCCTACTGATGGACCCATTGTACCTACTAATGTGGTGTCACCCTCAAATGGGCCTGTCGTCCCTACTAATGGGGCATCCCCCTCAAATGGGCCCATTGGCACTACTAATGGTGTGTCCCACACAAACGAGCCCGTAAGATGAACTAATGGAGCACTTGGCAATACTATTGCGGTTCCCCATCAAATTGGCCTATCGGCAATACTAATTGACACGTCTTCCCTACTAATCGAGCTGATCTCTCAAATGGGCCCATCGGCCTTACTAATGAGGCATCCTCCTCAAATGAGCCTGTCGGCCCTTATAATGGTTTGTCCCATTCTAATGGGCCCATAGGCCCAACTAATGGACCCGTTGGACCTACTAATGGGGCATTACCTTCAAATAGACCTGTCGGCCCTATTAATGGGGTGTCCACCTCAAATGGTCCTCTTGGCCCTACTAATTGAGCATTCTTCTCAAATGGGCATGTCGGCCCTACTAATGGGGCATCTGCTTCAAATCGGCCCGTGAACACTAATAATGGTGTGTCCCCCTCAAAATCACCCATTGCCCCAATGGACCCATTGGCCCTACCAATGGGGTGCTCTTTTCAAAGGGGCCCATCGGACCTCCTCATGGTTTGTGCCCCTCAAATGGACCCGTTGAACCTACTAATGGTGTGTCTCCCTCAAATGGAACTATCGGCAGTACTAATGGTGTACCCCACTCAAATGGGCCCGTCGGCACTACAACTTACCCGTGGGCCCATCTAATGTGTTGTCCCACACAAAAGGGCCTGTCGGCCATTCTAAAGGACCTGTCAGCCTTACTAATGCAGTGACGCCCTCTGATTTGCCACTCATGACTACAAATTGAGCATCCCCCTCAAATGTGCCAGTCAGCCCAAATAATGGGGTGACCCAATTAGATGTAGACATCGGCCCTACTAATGGGGCATTCCTCTCAACTGGGCCCATCAAGCTTCCTCATGCGCCCGTCAGCCTTTCTAATGGGGTGTCTCCCTCAAATTTGCCCGTCGGCCGCCCTGATGGAACCGTTGGCCCTACGACAAAGGTGTGCCCTTCAGATGGTGCCGTCAGCCCTCATAATGGGGCATGAACGTCAAATTGGCCAGTCGGCCCTAATAATGGTGTGTTCCCTCAAATTGGCACGTCGGCCCAGCTAATGGATCCGTATGCCCCACAAATGGTGCCTCCCCCTCAAATCGGACAAGCGATCCTACTAATGGAACCATTGGCCCTACTAATGGGGCTTCCCACTCAGATGGGCACATCGGCCCTACTAATGGGGTATAGCACTTAAATTGGTCTATCAGCCCTAATATTGGACCCGTTTTGCTAGTAATGACGTGCCCACTCAAATGGGCTCGTAGGCCCTGCCAATGGACCCAAGGTACCTACTAATTGTGTTACCCCTCAAACGGGGCCCGTCGGCCCTATTAATGTACTGTCCCCCTCAAATGGGCTTGTCAGCAGTTCCAATGGACCTGTGTGCCCTACTAATGTGGTGTCCCGCTCAAATGGGCCTGTCAGCCCAACTGATTTACCCATTGAACCTCCTAATAAGGTGTCTCTTTCAAATGGGCCCATCAGCCTTTCTAATATACCCGTGGGCCCTACTAATGGTGCATCAACTTCAAATGGGCCCGTCAACACTAATAATGGTGTGTCACACTCTAATGGGCCCATTGGCCCAACTAATGGAAAGGTCAGCCCTACTAATGTGGTGCCGCCTGAAATAGGCCTGTTGAACGTACTAATGTGGCGTTCCTCTCAAATGGGCCCACCGGCCCTACTAATCAGGTTTCACGCTAAAGTAGACCTGTGGGCCCTACTAATGGACCCGTCAGTTCCACAAGTGGCATGTTCCCCTCAAATGGGCCCGTCGGCCCTACTAAGAGACACGTCGCCCCTACTAATGGGGAGACCCACTCAGATTGCCTCATCGGCCCTACTCATGGGTTTCCCCCCTTTAATGGACCCATCGGCCCTTCTAATTGGGTGTATAACTCAAATGGGACTGTTGGCTCTACTGTTGGACCCATCAGACCTACTAATGGGGTTTCTCCCTCACATGGACCATTGGCCCTGCTGATGGACTCGTCTTCCCTACTAATTGGGTGTACCATTCAAATGGGATCGTTGGCCCTACTTATGGACGCTTCGGGCCTAGTAATGGTGTTTCCCCCTCAAATTGGCCCGTTGGCCCTGTTGATGGATCTGTTGACCCTATAATTGTGTTTACCACTGAAATGGGACCTTTGGCCCAACTGATGGACCGGTCAGACACACTAATGGGGTGACCCCTCAAATTGGCCCATCGGGCCTACTTATTATCTTTCCCCCTCAATTGGGCCCGTGGGAACTACTAATGGACCCTTCTGCTGTCCTAATGGTGTGCTTCACTCAAATGGGCCCGTCAGCACTACAATTGACCCGTCAGCCTTACTAATGCGGTGTCTCCCTCAAATTGGCCTGTCGACATTGCTAATGGACCCGTCGGTCCTACTAACTGGGCATCACCATCAAGTGGGACCGTCACCAATACTAATGGGGTGCCCCCGTCAAATGGGCGTGTCTGGCCTACTGTTGGACCCGTCAGCCCTATTACTGATTTGACCCCTTCAAATGTGTCCATCAGCACTACTGATGCACCCATCGGCCCTAATAATAGGGTGTCCTCCTCAAATGGGCCCGTTGGTCCTACTGGTTGACCCCTTGGCACTACTAATATGTTTTACCCGAAATGGGCCCATCAGCCCTACTAATTGGGTTTCCCAATCAAATATGCCTGTCGGCCCTACAAATGGATGTTGTCCCTACTAATGGGGTGTCCCACTGAAATTGGCCCGTCAGCCCTACTGATGGACTCGTGGGCCCTACTAATGGGGTGACCCCACAAACTGGCCCATCAGCATTAGTAATGGACCTGTCGGCCCTAAATATGGGGTGTTCCCTGAAATGGGCCAGTCAGCCCTACTAATGGACCTGTCGGCCCTACTAATGGGGTGCTCCTTTCAAAGGGGCCCATCAAACCTCCTCATGTTTCCTGCCCCTCAAATGGGCCCGTCGAACCTACTAATGGTGTGTCTCCCTCAAATGGACCCATTGGCACTACTAATGGTGTGCCCCACTCAAATAGGCCCTTAAGCCCAACTAATGGACCAGTTGACAATACTATTGGGGTTTCCAACTCAAATGGGCCCATCGGCAGTAATAATGGACGCACCTTCCCTACTAATCGGGCTGATCTCTCAAATGGGCCCATCGGCCTTACTAATGGCGTGACCGCATTAAAAGGGCCTGTCGGCACGACTGATTACACTGTTTGCCCTTCTAATGTGGGTTCCCCCTCAAATGGGTATGTCAGCATTACTGAAGGACACATTGGCCCTACTAATATGGTTTCCCACTCACATGGTTCCGTCGGCCCTACTGATGGGTCATCACCTTCAAATGGGCCCGTCAGACCTACTAATGGTGTGTCCACATAAAACGGCCCCATCAGCCCAAATAATGGACCCATCGGCCCTATTAATGGGGTGTCCACGTCAAATGGTCCTGTTGGCCATACTAATTGAGCATTCCTCTCAAATGCTCCTGTAGGCCCAACTAATGGAACCATCAACCCTACTAATATGGTGTTCCTTTCAAACGGAACCATCGGCCCTACTCATCGGTTGTACCCCTCAAATAGGCTCATCGAAACTGCTAATGGTGTGTCTCCCTCAAATAGACCCATCGGCACTAATAATGTGTCCCACAAAAATGGGCCTGTCGGCCCTTCTACTGGGGTGTCTCCCTCAAATTTGCCCGTCCGCTATCCTCATGGTACCATCGGCCCTACAAAGCGGTGTCCACTTCAGATCGTCCCGTCGGCCCTACTAATGGGGCATATGCCTCAAATGGGCCCTTCGGCTCTTATTATGTTGTGTTCCCCTCAAATTGTCATGTCGGCCCAAATAAAAGACCCGTTGGCCCTACTAATGGTGTGTCCCAATCAAATCGGCACATCTGTCCTACTAATAGAACCGTTGGCCCTGCTAAAGGGGCTTCCAACTAAATGGGCACATCGGCCCTAGTAATGGGGTGTAGCCCTTAAATGGGTTCGTCAGCCATAATATTGGACCCGTTTCCCCGCTAATGACGTGCCCACACAAATGGGCTCGTCGGATGTACTAATGGACCCGAGGTACCTACGAATGGGGTTACACCTCAAATAGGACAATCGGCCCTTCTAATGAAGTGTCCCCCTCAAATGGGCTCGTCGGCCCTACTAATGAGGTGCTCTTTTCAAATAGGACCACCGTCCCTAGTCAAATGCTACCATCTAAACAAATAATTGTGTGTCTCCTTCAAATGGACTCATCGGCACTACTAATGGTGTGTCCCACAAAAATGGCCCCGTTTGCCCTGCAACTGACCCGTCGGCCCTACTATTGGGGTGTCCAACACAAATGTGCCTGTCGGCCGCTCTAAAGGACTTGTCGGTCCTACAATTTTGGCAACGACCTCTGATGACCCCTCGTCCCTACTAATTGGTCATCCCCCTCCAAAGCGCAATCAGTTCTACTAATGGGGTGTCCCACTTAGATGTACTCATACGCCCTACTAATGGGGCATTCTTACCATATGAGCCCGTCAAATATCGAAATGGCCCGTCGGTCCTTCTAATGTGGTGTCTCCCTCACATTTGCCCATCAGCCATCCTGATGGAACCGTCAGCCATACAAAGTGGTGACACCTTCAGATTGTCCCGTCTGCCCTACTAATGGGGCATCCGCCTCAAATGGGCCCATCGGCGCTAATAATGGTGCGTCCATCTCAAATCGGCCCATCAGTCCTACTAATGGAACCATTGGCCCTACTAATGGGGCTTTCCACTCAAATGGGGGCATCCGCCCTAATAATGTGGTGTATCCCTCAAATGGTTTCGTCAGTCCTAATATTGGACCTGTTTCCCCACTAATGACGTGCCCACTCAAATGGGCTTGTTGGACCTACTAATGGACCCGAGTTACCTACCAATGTGGTTACCCTTCAAACGGCCCTGTTGGCCCTACTAATGAACTGTACCCCTCAAATGGGCTTCTCGGCCTTACTAATCCAATGGTCTTGCCTACTAATGCGGTGTCTCCCTCAAATGGGCCCTTCGGCCCAAATGAATTAACCATCGAACCTACTAATAGGGTGTCTCCTTCAAATGAGCCCGTTGGCCTTACTAATTGACCCGTCAGCCATACACTTTGGGCGTCCTCCTCAAATGAGCCTGTCAGCCATAATAATGGTGTGTCCCATTCTAATGGGTCTGTCGGCCAAACTAATGGACTGGTCGGCCCTACTAATGGGGTGTCCGCCTCAAATGGGCCCGTCCACCCTACTAATGTGGCGTTCCTCTCAATTGGGCCCATCAGCCGTACTAATGAGGTTTCACACTCAAATGGGCCTGTGGGCCTTACTAATGGAACCTTCAACCCTACCAGTGGCATGTTTCCCTCAAATCGGGCCGTCAGGCCATCTAATGGACACATCGGCCCTACTAATGGGGCATCCCACTCAGATTGGCCCGTCAGCCCTACTCATTGGTTGTCCACCTTAAATGATCCCTTCGCCCCTACTAATGTCGTGTCTCCCTCAAATGGACCTGTTGGAACTACTAATGGTGTGTCTCACACATATGTTTCGATCAGCACTACTAATATAACTGTCGGCCCTTTTATTGGGGTGTCCCTCTTAAATGGGCCCGTAGGCCCTACAAATGGGGCTCACCCTCAAATAGGCACATCGGACCTACTAATGGACACACTGATCCTAATAATATGGCATTCCTCACAAATGCGCCCATCGGCCGTACAAATGAGGTTTCACTCTCAAATGGGCCTGTGGGCCCTACTAATGGACCCGTCAGCCGTACCAGTGGCATGTTCCCCTCAAATGGGTCCGTCAGGCCTACTAATGGACACATCGGCCCTACTAATGGGGCATCCCACTCAGACTTGCCCATAGGCCCTACTCATGGGTTGTCCACCTTAAATGGCCCTTCGGCCCTTCCAATGGGTTGTCCCCTTCAAATGAGCCTGTTGGCCCTTCTAAAGTATCTGTCAGCCCTACTAATAAGGTGTTCCCCTCAAAAGGGTCCATCATCCCTACCCAGGGACCCGTTTCCCTACTAAAGAGATATCCCCTCAAATAGGCCCGTCGGCCCTATTGATGGACCAGTCAGCACTACTAATGGGACTTCCCCCTCAAATAGACACGTCGGCACTACTAATGGTGTTTCCCACTCAAATGGGACTGTTGGCACTACTAATGGACCGGTCGGCTGTACTAATGCAGTGTCACCCTCAAATCGGCCCATCGCCCAATGAATGGCGTGTCCCCATCAAAAGGGCCCGACGGCCCTACCAATGTGGTTTCCCCTTCAAATGGGCCCATTGGACCTACTGATGGACCTGTCAGCCCTACTAATTTAGTATAACATTCAAATGGGACCGTTGGCCCTCCTGATGAACCCATCGGCCCTACTAAATGTTTTTACCACTCAAATGGGACCATTGTCCCTACTGAAGGACTCATCGGACCTACTAATGGAGTGACACCTCAGATTGGCCCATCGGCCCTACTTATTATCTTTCCCCTACAATTGGGCCCATGGGGACTACTAATGGACCCTTCTGCCATACTAATGGTGTGTTTCACTCAAATGGGCCTGTCGGCCCTTCAATTGACCCATCTGCCCTACTAATGCGGTGTCTCCCTCAAAGGGGACTGTCGGCCCAGCTGATTGAAACGTTGGCCCTACTAATGGGGTGTCTCCCTAAAATGGGCCCATCACCATTACTAATGTACCCGTTGGCCCTACTAATTGGGCATCACCCTCAAATGGGACCGTCAGCACTACTAATGGGGTGAACCCTAAATGGGCCTGTTGGGCCTACTGTTGGACCCATCAGACAGATTAATGATTTGCCCCCTCAAATGGGCCCATCGACACAACTGATGCACCCATCGGCCCTACTAATAGGTTGCCCCACTCAAATGGGCCAGTTTAACTGGGTGATTTACCCGTCGGCCCTACTAATATGGTTTCCCCCCAAAATTGGCCCATCGGCCCTACTAATCGGGTGTAGCTATCAAATATCCCAGTCGTCCCTACAAATGGATCTGTTGGCCCTCCTATTGGGGCGTCCCTCTGACATTGCCCTGTCGGCACTACTGATGGACTCTTGGGCCCTACTATTGGCGTGTCACCCACAAATTCGCCCGTCGGCCATACTGATGGACCCGTCAGCCCTACTAATTGGTTTTTCCCCTCAAATGGGCCGGTCAGCCTTTCTGATGGGACCATTGGCCCTACTAATGTGTTTTCCCCCTCAATTGGGCCCGTCGGCATGTGTGAAGGACCCTTCGGCCCTACTAATTTAGGATTGCCCCCAAAATGGGCATATCAGCTGTACTAATGGATGTGTCACCCCAACTAATTGGGCTTCAACCTCAAATGGGCCCAACGGCACTACTAATGGGGTTTGCCCCTCAAATGGGCCAGTCGACCCGTCTGATGGGCCCGTCGGCCCTTCTAATGTGGTGTCCACCTCAAGTGGACTTGTCGCCCCTGCTGATGGACCAGGCATAACTAGTAATGAGGTGTCGCCTTCAAATGGGCCCGTCGTTCCTACTAAGGGGGCATCGCACTCAAATGGGCCTGTCGGCATTGTTAATGGTTTGTCCCACTCAAGCGGAAACAACAGCCCAACTAAAGGACCAGTCGGCAATACTATTCGGGTTTCCGCCTCAAATGGGCCCATCGGCCCTACTAATGGATGCACCAGCTCTACTAATCGGGCTTCCCTCTCAAATGGGTCCATCGGCCCTATTGATGGGGCATCCCCTTTATATTGACCCGTCGGCACTATTAATGGTGTGTGGCCCTCAAATGGGACCGTCAGCACTACTAATGGTGCGTCCCCCTCAAATGGCCCCATTGGCACTCCTAATGTGTGTCGCCTCAAATGGGCCAGTAAGCCCAACTAATGGACCAGTCGGCAATACTATTGGGGTTTCACCCTCAAATGGGCCCATCGGCCTTACTAATGGGTTGTCGGCGTCAAATGGGCCCATCGCCAAGACTGATGATACCCTTCGCACTTCTAATGTGGGTTCCCTATCAAATATGCCTGTCAGTACTACTGAAGGACACATTCGCCCTACTAATATGGTGTTCCCCTCAAATGGATCCGTTGGCGCTACTAATGGTGCACCACCTACAATTGGGCCTGTCGGACCTACTAATGGATGTGTCACACCAACTAATTGGGCTTCACCCTCAAATGGGCCCAACGGCACTACTAATGGGGTGTGCCCCTCAAATGGGCCAGTCGACCCATCTGATGGGCCCGTCGGCCCTTCTAATGTGGTGTCCACCTCAAGTGGACTTGTCGCCCCTGCTGATGGACCCGGCATACCTAGTAATGAGGTGTCACCTTCAAATGGGCCCGTCGTTCCTACTAAGGGGGCATCACACTCAAATGGGCCTGTCGGCATTTTTAATGGTTTGTCCCCCTCAAGCGGAAACGACAGCCCAACTAAAGGACCAGTCGGCAATACTATTCGGGTTTCCGTCTCAAATGGGCCCATCGGCCCTACTAATGGATGCACCAGCTCTACTAATCGGGCTTCCCTCTCAAATGGGTCCATCGGCCCTATTGATGGGGCATCCCCTTTATATTGACCCGTCGGCACTATTAATGGTGTGTGGCCCTCAAATGGGACCGTCAGCACTACTAATGGTGCGTCCCCCTCAAATGGCCCCATTGGCACTCCTAATGTGTGTCGCCTCAAATGGGCCAGTAAGCCCAACTAATGGACCAGTCGGCAATACTATTGGGGTTTCACCCTCAAATGGGCCCATCGGCCTTACTAATGGGTTGTCGGCGTCAAATGGGCCCATCGCCAAGACTGATGGTACCCTTCGCACTTCTAATGTGGGTTCCCTATCAAATATGCCTGTCAGTACTACTGAAGGACACATTCGCCCTACTAATATGGTGTTCCCCTCAAATGGATCCGTTGGCGCTACTAATGGTGCACCACCTACAATTGGGCCTGTCGGGCCTACTAATGGTGTGTCCAACTCAAATGGGCCCGTCAGCCCAAGCAAAGGACCCATCGGCCCTATTAAAGTGGTGTCTACCTCAAATGGTCCTGTCGGCCCTACTAACTGAGTGTACCTCTCAAATGGCCCATCAACCCTACTAATGGAGTTTCACTAAAAAATGGTCCCTTAGGCCCTACTAATGAACCCGTCAACGCTAATAATGTGGTGCTCCTTTCAAACGGGAACGTCGGCCCTGCTCAACAGTTGTACCCCTCAAATAGGAATATCTAAACTACTAATGGTGTGTCTCCCTCAAATGGACTCATGGGCACTACTAATGGGCTGTCCCACACAAATGTGCGTGTCGGCGGTTCTAAGGACCTGTCGGTCCTACGATTTTGGCGATTCCCTCTGATAGCCCCTCGTCCCAACTAATGGGTCATCCCCCTCAAATGGGACAGTCAGGTCTACTAATGGGGTGTCATACTTAGATGTACCCATCGTCCCTACTAATGGGGCATTCTTCTAAAATGACCCCATCAAACATCGAAATGGGCCCGTCGGCCCTTCTGATGGGGTGACTCCCTCAAATTTGCCCGTCGGCCATCCTGATGGAACCGTCGGCCGTACAAATTGGTGTCCCCTTCAGATGGTCCCGTCGGCTCTACTAATGGGATATCCACCTCAAATGAGCCCGTCGACCCCAATAATGATGTGTCCCCATCAAATTGGCCCGTCGGCCCACATAAATACCCGTTGGCCCTACTAATGGTACGTCCCCCTCAAATCGGCCCGTCGGTCCGTCTAATGGAACTGTTGAGCCTACTAATGGGGCTTCCCACTCAAATGGACGCATCAGACATACTAATGCGTTGTACCCCTCAAATGGTTTCATCAGCCCTAATATTGGACCCGTTTCCGCACTAATGACATGCACACTCAAATGGGCTTGTCAGACCCGAGGTACCTACTAATGGGGTTACACCACATATCGGCGCGTCAGCCCTACTAATGAACTGTCCCCCTGAATTGGGTTTGTCGGGCATACTAATCGACCCGTCTGCCCTACTAATGTGGTGTCTCCCTCAAATGGGCCCTTCGGCCAACTGATTTACCCATCGAACCTACTAACAGGGTGTCTCCTTCAAATGGGCCTGTCGGACTTACTAATTGACCCATCAGCCCTACAAATGGGGCACTCCCTCAAATGAGCCTGCCGGCCATAATAATGGTGTGCCCCATTCTAATGGGCCCATAGGAACAACTAATGGGCCCGTCGACCCTACTAATGTGGCGTTCCTTTCAAATTGGTCCATCAGCACTACTAATGAGGTTTCACGCTCAAATGGGCCTGTGGGCCATACTAATGGACCCGTCAGCCGCACCAGTGGCGTGTTCCGCTCAAATGGGGCCATTAGGCCTACTAATGGAAACATCGGCCCTACTAATGGGGCATCCCACTCAGATTGGCCAGTCGTCCCTACTCATGGGTTGTCCACCTTGAATGATCCCTTCGGCCTGTCCAATGGGTTGTTCAACTCAAATGGCCTGGTTGGGCCTACTAATGGATATGTCGGCCCTACTAATAATGTGTTCCCCTCAAATGGGTCTGTCATCCCTAAGAAGGGACCCATTTCCCTGCTAAAGATTTGTCCCATTCAAGTGGGCCCATCGGCACTACTGATTTATACGTTGCCCCTACTAATGGGCTGCCCCCTCAAATGGGCCCGTCGGCCCTATTGATGGACCAGTCAGCACAACTAATGGGGCTTCCCCCTCAAATAGACCTGTCGGCACTACAAATGGTGTGTCCCCCACAAATGGGACTGTCGGAACTACTAAAGGACCGGTCGGCCGTACTAACGCAGTGTCATGCTCAAATCGATCCATCACCCTATTAATGGTGTGTCCCCATCAAAAAGGCCCGTCGGTGCTACCAATGGGGATTCCCCTTCAAATGCGCCTGTTGCCCTACTGATGGACCCGTCGGCCCTACTAATTGGGTATACCACTCAAATGGGACCAGTGAACCTGCTGATGGACCCGTCGGCACTAATTGGGTTTACCATTCAAATGGGTCCATTGGCCTTACTGATGGACCCGTCGGCCCTACTAATGGCGTGACCCCTCAAATTGGCCCATCGGCCCTACTTATTATCTTTCCGCTCAATAGGCCCATGGGGCCTACTAATGGACCCTTCTCCCATACTAATGGTGTATTTCAGTCAAATGGGCCCGTCGGACCTTAATTGACCTGTCTGCCCTACTAATGGGCTTTCTCCCTCAAATGGGACCATCGGCCCAACTTATTGACCCGTCGGGCCGACTGAAAACTTGTCCCCTTCTGATGGTGCCGACGGCCCAAAAATGGGGCATCCACGTCAATTTGGCCTGTCGGCCCTCATAATGGTGTGTCCCCTCAAATCGGCCCATCGGTCCTACTAATGGTACCGTTGGCCCTACTAATGGGGCTTCCCACTGAAATGGGCGCTTCGGCCCTACTAATGGGGTGCAGCACTCAGATTGGTCTATCAGCCCTAATATTTGACCCGTTTCACCAGTACTGATGTGCACACTCAAATGGGCTCTTAGGCCCTACTAATGGACCCAAAGTACCTATTAATGGGGTTACCCCTCAAATGGGCTTGTCGGCCATAGTAATGCAGTTTCAGGCTGAAATGGGCCCGTTGGCCTGACTGATTTACGCATCGAACTTGCTAATAGGGTGTCTCCTTCAAATGGGTCGGTCGGCCTTTCAAAGGTACTGGTTGGCCCTACTAATGTGGCGTCAACTTCAAATGGGCCCGTCGGCCCTAATACTGGTGTGTCCCACTCTGATGGGCCCATCGGCCCAACTAACGGAATGGTCGTCCCTCCTAAAGGGGTGTCCACTTCAAATGGGCCCGTCAAACCTACTAATGTGGCGTTCCACTCAAATGTGCCCATCGGCCCTACTAATGAGGTTTCACGCTCAAATGGGTGTGTGGGCCATCCTAATGGACCCGTCGTCCCTACCAGTGGCATGTTCCCTTCAAATGGGGTCGTCGGCTCTTCTAAGGGACACATCTTCCCTACTAATGGGGTGTCCCACTCAAATGGCCCCATTGGCCCTACTCATGGGTTGTCCCGCTTAAATGGACCCGTTGGCCATACTAATTGGGTGTATAACTCAAATGGGGCCATTGGCTCTACGGATGGACTTGTCAGACCTACTAAAGAGGTTTCTCCCTCACATGGGCCTTTGGCTCTGCTGATGCACCCTTCTTCCCTACTAATTGGGCACACCACTCAAACGGGCCATTGGACATACTGATGGACACTTCAGGCCTTCTAATGGAGTTTCCCCATCAAATGGGCCCGTTGGCCTGCTGATGGACCTGTTGGACCTACTAATGGGGTGACCACTCAAATTGGCCAATCCTCCCAACTAATTATCTTTCCCCCTCAATTTGGCCCATGGGGCCTACTAATGGACGTGTCTGCCCTACTAATGATGTGTCTCACTCAAATGGGCGCGTCGGTCCTACAATTGACCCGTGTGCCCTTCTAATTTGGTGTCTCCCTAAAATGGGCACGTCGGCATTACTAATGGAGCCGTCGGCACTACTAATGGGGCATCACCCTAAAATGGGACCTTCAGCACTACTAATTGGGCGTCTTCATCAAATGGGCTTATTGGGCCAATGTTGGAAATATCAGCCCTATTAATTATTCGTCCCCCTGATATGGGCCCATCAGCCCTACTGATGGGCCCATCAGTGGTACTAATGCGATGTCCCCCTCAAATGGCCCATTGACCCTACTGATTTACCCGTCAGCCCTACTAATGTTGTTTCCCCCTCAAATGGACCCATCGGCCCTACTAATCGGGTATCCCAATCAAATGTGCCCGTCGGCCCTAAAAAATGGATCTGTCAGCCCTACTAATCGGTGTCCCACTGAAACAGGCCTGTTGGCCCCTCTGATGGACTATTGGGCCCTACTAATTTGTATCCCCCTCAAATGGGCCCATCGGCCCTTCTGATGGAACCGTCAGCCCTTCTAATTGGTTTTCCCTCACAAATGAGCTGGTCTGCTCTTCTCATGTGCCCATCGGCCCTGCTAATTGGGTGTCTCCTTCAATTGGGACCGTCGTCATGACTGATGGACCCGTCAGCCCTACTAATGCAGGTTTGCCCACCAAATGGGCTATCAGCCCTAATAATGGACACATTGGCCCTACTAATTGTGCTTCCCCATCAAATGATACCAACAGCCCTTCTCATGGGGTGTCCCTCTCAAAAGGCACCGTCGGATCGACTGATGGGCCCATCGGCGCTTATAATATGGTGTCCCACTGAAATCGATCCATCCGCCCTACTGGTGTACCTCTTGTACCTACTAATGAGGTGTCAAACTCAAATGGGCCTGTCGTCCCTACTAATGGGGCTTCCCCCTCAAATGTGCCCATTGGCACTCCTAATGGTGTGTCCCCCTCAAACAGCCCATAAGCTGAACTAATGGATCAGTCAGCAATACTATTGGGGTTACCCCCTCAATTGGCCTATCGTCAATACTAATGGACACGTCTTCCCTACTAATTGGGCTGATCCCACATGGGCCCATCGGCCTTACTAATGGGCTGTCCACATCAAATGGGCCCATCGGCACGACTGATGGGCCCGTTTGTACTTCTAATGTGGGTTCCGCATCACATATGCCTGTCATCACTTTAGAAGGACTCATTGGCCCTACTAACATGGTGTACCCTCAAGTGGTTCCTTCGGCCCTACTAAAGGGACATCACCTTCAAATGTGTCCGTCGGACCTACTAATGGTGTGTCCAACTCAAACGGGCCCGTAAGCACAAACAATGGACCCATCCGCCCTATTAATGTGGTGTCCACCTGAAATGGTCCTGTCGGCCCTACTAATTGAGGTGTCAACCTCAAATAAGTCTGTCGGCCCTAATAATGGTTTGTCCCATTCTAATGAGCCCGTCAGCCAAACTAATGAATGCGTCGGGCCTACTAATGGGGCATCACCTTCAAATGGGTCCGTCAGACCTACTAATGGGGTGTCCACTTCAAACGGGCCCATCAGCCCAAATAATGGACCCGTCTGCCCTATTAATGGGGTGTCCACCTCAAATGGTCTTCTCGGCCCTACTATTGAGCATTCCACTCAAATGGGCCCATCTGCCCTACTAATGCGGTTTCACGTATAAATGGTACTGTAGGCCCTACTAATGAACCCGTCGAACCTAGTAATGTGGTGGTCCTTTCAAAAGGGCCCGTCGGCCCTACTCATCAGTTGTACCCCTCAAATCAGACCATTGAACCTACTAATGGTATGTCTCCGTCAAATGGACTCATCGGCACTACTAATCATGTGTCCCACACATTTGGGCCCGTCGGCCCTACAATTGACCTGCCTTCCCTATTAATGTGGCATCCCCCTCAAATGGGCAAGTCAGGCCTACTAAGTGGGTGTCCCACTTAGATGCACCCATCGGCCCAACTAATGGGGCATTCTTAAATGAGCCCGTCAAACATCCAAATGGGCCCATCGGCCCTTCTAATGGGGTGTCTCTCTCAAATTTCCCCGTCGGCCATACTGATGGAACCGTTGGCTGTACAAACTGGTGTCCCCTTCAGATGCTCCTGTCGGTCCTACTAATGGGACATGTGCATCTAATGAGCCCGTCGACCCTAATAATGGTGTGTCCCCATCAAATTGAAATGTCAGCCCAAATAAAGGACCAGTTGGCACTACTAATGATACGACCCCCTCATATTGGCCAGTCAGTCTTACTAATGGAACTGTTGGGCCTACTAATGGGGCTTCCCACTCAAATGGGCGCATCAGCCCTACTAATGGTTTGTACCCGTCAAATGGTTTCATCAGCCCTAATATTGGACCCGTTTCCCCACTAGTGACATGCCCACTGAAATGGGCTTGTTAGAACGATTAATGGACTCGAAGACCTACTAATGGGGTTACACCACAAATCGCCCCGTCGGCCCTCCTTATTAAGTGTAACACTCAAATGGGCTCATCGGCCCTACTAATCAACCCGTCTGCCCCACTAATACGGTGTCTCCCTCAAATAGGCCTTCCGCCAACTGATTTACCCATCGACCCTACTAATAGGTTGTCTCTTTCCAATGGGCCCGTCGGCCTTACTAATTGACCCATCGGCTCTACTAATGGGGTGTCCCCCTCAAATGAGCCTTTCGGCCATAATAATGGTTTGTCCCATTCTAATGGGCCCGTCAGCCCAACTAATGGGCCCGTTGACCCTACTAATGTGGCGTTCCTCTCAAATGGACCCATGAACCCTACTAATGAGTTTCCATGCTCAAATGGGGCTGTGGGCCGTACTAATGGACCCGTCAGCCCCACTAGTGTCGTGTTCCCCTCAAATGGGGCCATCAGGCCTATTATGGACACATCGGCCCTACTAATTTGGTGTCCCTATCAGATTGCCCCTTGGCCCTTCTCATGGGTTGTCCACCTTAAATGGTCCCTTCGCCCCTACTAATGTAGTGTCTCCCTCAAATGGGCCTGTTGGCACTACGAATGGTGTGTTCCACACATATGGGCCCATCAGCACTAATAAGCTAACCGTTGGCCCTTCTAATGGCGTGTCCCTCTTAAATGGGCCCATGGGCCATACAAATGGGGCGCCCCTTCAAATAGGCATATCGGCCCTACTAATGGACCTCTTGACCCTAATAATGTGGCGTTCCTGTCAAATGGGCCCATCGGCCCTACTAATGACGTTTCACACTCAAATGGACCTGTGGGCCATACTAATTGACCCGTTGGCCCTACCAGTTGTGTGTTCCCCTCAAATGGGGCGTCAGGCTTGCCAATGGACACGTCGACCCTACTAATGGGACATCCCACTCAGATTGGCCCGTCGGTCCTACTCATGTGTTGTCCACATTAAATGGTCCCTTTGGCCCTTCCAATTGGTTGTTCCCCTCAGATGGGTCCATCGTCCCTACCCAGGGACCAATTTGAGGGGGACAAATGGGCCGTTCGGCCTTTCTGATGGATATGTTGGCCCTTCTAATGGGCTTTCCCCCTCAAATGGGCTGGTCGGAACTACTGATGGATCCGTTGGCCCTTCTAATGGGCTGTCCCCCTCAAATGGTCACGTCGGCCCTATTGATGGACCAGTCAGCACTACTAATGTGGCTTCCCCCTCAAATAGACCTGTCAGCACTTCTAATGGTGTGTCCCCTTCAAATGGGACTGTTGGAACTACTAATAGACCGGTCAGCCGTACTAATGCAGTGTCAAACTCAAATCGGCCTGTCGCCCTACTAATGCTGTGTCCCCATCAAAAGGGCCTGTAGATGCTACCAATGGGGTTTCCCCTTCAAATGGGCCCGTTGGCCCTACTGATGGACCCGTCGACCCTACTAATTTGGTATACCACTCAAATTGGACCATTGGCCCTGCTGATGGACCCGTCGGCACTATTAATTGCGTTTACCACTCAAATGGGACCACTGGCCCTACTGATGGACCTGTCATCTCTCCTAATAGGGTGACCCCTCAAATTGGCCCATTAGATGTACTTACTATCTTTCCACCTCAATAGGGCCAATGGGACCAAGTAATGTACCCTTGTGCCATACTAATGGTGTGTTTCACTCAAATGGGCCCATCGGCCCTACAATTGACCCGTCTTCCCTACTAATTGGGTGTCTCCCTCAAATGGGACTGTTGGCCCAGCTGATTGACCCATCGGGCCTACTAATGGAGTGTCTCCCCAAAATGGGCCCGTCAGCATTAGTAATGGACCCGTAGGCATTACTAATTAGTTTTCCCCCTCAAATGGGCCGGTCGGCCCTTCCAATGGGCCCATCGGCCCTGCTAATATGGTGTCCCGCTCAATTGGGCCCATCGGCATACGTGATGTAGGTGTGCCCCCAAAATGTACCCATCAGCCCTATTAATGTTCTCGTCGTGCCTACTAATTGGGCTTCATACTCAAATGGGTGCAACGGCACTCCTAATGGTGTGTCCCCCTCAAACGGACACGTCAGCCCAACTAATGGACCAGTCGGCAATACTATTCGGGTTTCCCACTCAAATGGGCCCATCGGCCCTACAAATGAGGTTTCACTCTCAAATGAGCCTGTGGGCCCTACTAATGGACCCGTCAGCCCTACCAGTGGCATATTCCCGTCAAATGGGTCCATCAGGCCTAAGGGACACATCTGCCCTGCTAATGGGGTGTCACACTCAGATTAGCCCGTCGGCCCTACTCATGGTTTGTCCACATTAAATGATACCTTTGGCCCTTCCAATGGGTTGTCTCCCTCAAAGGGGCCCATTGGCCATACTAATGGATCTGTTGGCCCTACTAATAGGGTGTTCCCCTCAAATGGGTCCATCATCCCTACTCAGGGACCTGTTTCCCTACTAAAGAGATGTCCCCTCAAATGGGACCATCGGCCCTATTGATGGACCAGTCAGCACTACTAATGGGGCTTCCCTCTCAAATAGACCCTTCGGCACTACTAATGATGAGTCGCCTCAAATGGGACTGTCAGCACTACTAATGGACCGGTCGGCAGTACTAATGCAGTGTCACCCTCAAATCGGCCTGTCGCCCTACTAATGGTGTGTCCCTATCAAAAGTGCCTTTCGGAGCTACCAATGGGGTTTCCCCTTCAAATGGGCCCATTGGCCCTACTGATGGACCCGTCGGCCCTTCTAATTGGGTTTACCATTCAAATCGACCGTTGGACCTGCTCATGAACCCGTCGGCCCTACTAATTGGGTTTACCACTCAAATGGGACCGTTGTCCCTACTGATGGACTCGTCGGCCCTACTAATGGGGTGACACCTCATATTGGCCCATCGGCCCTACTTATTATCTTTCCCCGTCATTTGGGCCCATGGGGCCTACTAATGGACCCCTCTGCAATACTAATGGTGTGTTTCACTCAAATGGGCTCGTCGTCCCTACAATTGACCCGTCTGCCCTACTAATTGAGTGTCTCCCTCAAATGGGACAGTCGGCCCAGCTGATTGACCCGTTGGCCCTACTAATTGGGCATCACCCTCAAATGGGACCGTCAGCACTACTAATGGTGCATTCCCCTCAAATGGGCCTGTCGGGCCTACTGTTGTACCCATCAGCCCTATTAATGATTTATACCCCTCAAATGGGCCCATCGGCCCTTCTGATGCACCTGTCGGCCCTTCTAATTGGTGTCCCCCTCAAATGCCCCCTTGACCATACTGACTGACCCGTCTGCACTATTAATGTTGTTGCCCCCTCAAATGGGCCCATCGGCCCTACTAATCGGGTGTCCCAATCTAATGTGCCGGTCGGCAGTACAAATGGATCTGTCGGCCCTCCTAATGGGGTGTCCCAATGAAATTGTCCCATCGGCATTACTGATAGACCCTTGGGACCTACTAATGGGGTGTCCCACACAAATTGGCCTGTCGGCCCTACTGATGGACCCGTCAGCCCTACTAATTGGTTTTCACCCTCAAATGGGCTTGTCGGCACTTCTGATGGGCCCATCAGCCCTGCTAATGTGGTGTCCCCCTCAATTGGGACTGTTGGTATGCGTGGTGGACCCATCAGCCTTACTAATGTAGGTTAGCCCCAAAATGGGCCCATAAGCCCTAATAATGGACAAGTCGGTCCTACTAATCAGGCTTCCCCATCAAATAGGCCCAACGGCACTTCTAATGGGGTTTCCCTCTCAAAATGCACCGTCGGATCGACTGATGGGCCCATCGGCGCTTATAAAATAGTGTCCCTCTCAAACGGATCCATCGGCCCTACTGATGGGCCTGTTGTACCTACCAATGAGGTGTCACACTCAAATGGGCTCATCTTTCCTACTAATTATCTTTCCCCTCAAATGGGCCCATTGGGCCTACTTGTGGACCTGTCTGCCCTATTAATAATGTTTCCCAATCAAATGGGCCTGTTGGCCCTACAATTGACCTGTGTGCCCTACTAATTTTGTGTCTCCCTAAAATGGGCCTGTCGGCATTTCTAATGGACCCGTCGGCCCTACTAATGGGGCATCACCCTCAAATGGGACCTTCAGCACTACTAATTGTTCGTCTTCTTCAAATGGGCATGTCGGGCCAATGCTGGACCCATCAGCCCTATTAATGTTGTGTCACCCTCAAATGGACCCATCAGGGCTACTGATGCGCCCGTCAGCCCTACTAATTGGGTGCCCCCCTCAAATGGCCCGTTGACCCTACTGATTGACCCCTCGGCCCTACTAATGTGGTTTCCCCCTTAAATGGGCCCATCGGCCCTACTAATCAGGTATCCCAATCAAATGCGCCTGTCGGCCCTACAAATGGATCTGTCCACCCTACTAATCAGGTGTCCCACTGAAATGGGTCCATCGACCCTTCTGATGTACTTTTGGGCACTACTAATTTGGTACCTCCTCAAATGGGCCCGTCGGCCTTACTGATGGAAGCGTCGGCCCTACTAATGCTGTGTCCCCCTCATATTGTCCCGTCGGCCTTACTGATGGACCCATCAGCCCTACTAATTCGTTTTCCCATTCAAATGGTCCGGTCAGCCCTTCTGATGGGCCCGTCGGCCCTGCTAATTGCGTGTCACCTTCAATTTGGACCTTTGGCACGACTGATGGTCCCGTCGGCAGTACTAATGCAGGCTTTCCCCCAAAATGGGCCTATCAGCCCTAACAATGGACACGTCGGCGCTAATAATTGGTCTTCCCCGTCAAATGGGCCCAACGGCACTACTAATGGGGGTTCCCTCTCAAATGGCACCATCAGATCGACTGATGGGCCTGTCGGCCCTTACAATATGGTGTCCCACTCAAATGGATCCATTGGCCCTACTGATGGACCTGTTGTACCTACTAATGAGGTGTCACTTTCAAATGGGCCTGTCATACATACTAATGGGGCGTCCCCCTCAAATGGGCCCATAGGCCCACCTAATGGACTAGTCGGCAATACTATTGGGGTTTCCCCTGAAATGGGCCTATCGGCATTACTAAATCGGTGCGTTGGCCCTAATAATGGTGTGCGTCCTCAAATTGGCCCGCCCTAACCCCTGAACCACGGCACCTAAACCTGGGCCCCTAATCCCTAACACCCGGCCCCGAACGCCTAACCTCCGGCCCCTAACCACTGAGCACCGGTCCCTAACCGGTAAACCCTGGATCCTAAATCCTAAGCCCCGTCTGCTAACACTTAAGCCGCGGACCCTAACCCCTATGTCCCGGCCCCTATCCCCTAACATTCGGCCCTTAGCCCCTGTTACTGGCCCCTAACCCCTATGCTCTGGCCCCTAACCCTTAAGCCCTGGCCCTTAACCCCTAACCCCTGGCCCATAAATCCGAAGCCCCAGCCCATAATCCCTAAGCCCTGGCCTCTAACCCCTAAGCTCCGGAACCTAACCCTTAAAGTCCGGCCCCTAAACCCTAAGCCCCGGCCCCTAGCCTGTGAGCCCAGGCCCCTAAAACCAAGGAACCGGTCCCTCACCCCTAACCCCCAGCCCCTAACGCCTAAGCCCCAGCCCCTAACCCTTAATCCATGGACCCTTACCACCAAGCCCCGGCCCCTAAACCCTATGCCCAGGACCTAACCGCTAAGCCACGGGCCCTAACACCATCCACCCTTACCGTAACCCCTGAGCCCGCACCCCTAACTCCTAAGCCCCGGCCCATAACCCCTAACCCTAGCCACTAAGTACTAAGCCCTGGGCCCTAAGCTCTAAGCCTCGGCCCCTAACACATAATCCCTGGCCCTTAAACCCTAAGCACCGGCTTAAACCTTTAGCACCAGCTTCTACCCATAACCAACGGCCGCTAACCCCTAAGACCCAGCCCCTAAGCTATGGCACATAACCCAAAGCCCCAGCCCTTAAACCCGAAGCTCTGGCCCCTAAGCCCCTGCCCCAAATGGCTAAGTCCCGGTCCCTAACCACAAAGCCCCGGACCCTAACACCTAAGTCCGGCCCTTAAACCCTAAGCCCTGGGCCTTAGTCCTATGCCCCAGCCCCTAACAACTAAGCCGGGGCCCCTAACACCAATGCACCGGCCCCAAAGCCCTGTACCTAACCACTAATCCCCGGACCCTAAGCCCAGGCCCCTAACCCCTAAGCCCCGGCCCCTAAACCCTAATCACTAACTCCTACGCCACAGCGGCTAAGCCATGGCCCATAACTTTAAGCGCCGGCCCCTAACCCCTAACACCCGGCCCCTTAGCACTGGCCCCTAACCCCTAACCACCGGCCCTTAAACCCGAAACCTCATCCCCTAAACAATAAGCCATGGCCCCTATCCCCTAAGAAGAAACCCTTAAGCCCAGGCCCTTAAACCCTTTCCCTATCCCATAACCCCTCAGCCCCAGACCCTAACCATTAAGCCCCGTCACCTAAGCCCCGGCAACTAAGCCCCTGCCCTTAACCCCTAAGCCCCTTCCAAAAACCCCTAAGCCCAGGCCCATAACCCATAAGCCCTGGTCCCTAAGACCAGGCCCCTAAGCCCTAAGACCCGGGCCCTTACCCCTAATCCCCAGCCCCTAAAGCCTAAGCCCCGGCCCTGACCACTAATCCCTGATCCCTAAACTGTAAACCCCGGCCCCTAAGTCCTAAACAACGGCCACTAACCCTAACCCCGGCCCCTAAGCACCAGCCCCTAAGCCCTAAGCCCAGACCCCTAAACCCCCAGCCATGGCCCTTAACCCATAAGCCTTCGTGCCTATCCCTAAGCCCCGCCCCTAAACCCTGGACCCTAACACCTTAGTCACGGCCCCTAAACCCTAAGCCCTGGAGCCTATCACCTAAGCCCATGCCACTAAGCCCCGACACCTAAACCCTAATCCCCAGGGCCAAACCTCTAATCCCCGGCCACTAATCCTCAATCCCTGGCCCATTACCCCTAATTCCCAGCCCCTAAACCCTAAACCCCGGCCCCTAACACCTAAACACAGGCCCCTAAGCTCTAAGCCCCGGCCCCTAAGCCCTAAGCCCCAGACCCTAACCCCTTAACTCTGACCGCTAAACCCTGAGCCCGAGCCCATAACCACTAAGCCTGGACCCAAACCCTTAAGCCCCGGCCCCTAAGACAAGGCCCCTAACCCCTAAGAACTGGCACCTAACACCTTAGCCCAGGCTTCTAACCCATAAGACCCGGCCCCTAAGCCCCAGCCTCTAAACCCTAGGACCCAGCCCCTTACCCCACGCCCTGTCCCCTAAACCCTAAGCCCAGGCCCCTAAAGCATAAGCCCTGGCCCCTAATCCCTTACCCCCACCCCTAACCCCTAAGCCCCGGCCCCTAACTCCAGCCAATAAACCCTATGCTCCGGCCCCTAATACCTAAGCCCCGTACTCTAAGCCCCGGCCCCAAAGCCCCAGCCCCTAACCCCTAAGCCCCTTCCGTTACCCCTAAACCCCGGCCCCTAACCTCTAAGCCCCTTCCCCTAACCCCTATGGCCCAACACCTAAGCCCTAAGCCCTGGCACCTAAACCATAAATCCCGGCCCCAAAGCCATATGCCCAGGCCCCTAACCCCTAAGCCCCGGCCCCTAACCCATAAGACCCGGCCACAAAGCCCAGGCCCCTAACCCCTAAGACCAGGCACCTAACGTCTAAGGCCAGGCCCCTAAGCCCTAAGCCCCAACAACTAACTGCTATGCCCTGGCCCCTCAACCCTAAGGCCCAGCCACTAAGCCCCAGCCCCTAAAGCATGACCCCTAACCCCTAAGCCCCAGCCACTAACTGCTACGCTCTGGCCACTCAACACTAAGGCCTGGCCACTAAGCCCTTGCCCCTAACCACAAAGCCCCGGCCCCTTAGCCCCGTACCTAATCCCTAAGCCCCGGCCCCTAACCCCTAATCCCATCCCCTAAGCCCAAATCCCTGGCCACTAACCCTTAAGCCCTGTCCCCTACACCCCAGCCCCTAACCCCTAAGCCCTGGCCCCTAACCCCTATTCCCGGGCCCCTAACCCTTAAGCCCTGGCCCCTAACCCAAGCCCCGGCCCCTAACCCCTGAGCACCCACCTCTAACACCTAAGCCCTGGCCCTTAAGCCCTAAGACCCGGCCCGTAACCACCACGAACTGGCCCCTAACCCATAATCCCTGCCCCCTAAGCCCTGGACCCTAACCCCTAAGCCCTGACCCCTTAGCCCCGATCCTTAACCCCTTAGCCCCAGCCCCTAACCCCGGCCCCTAACCCCTAAGCCCCTGCCCCCAACTCCTAAGCCCCGGCCCCTAACCCCTAACCCCCATCACCTAACCCCTTAGCCCCAGCCCCTAACCCCTAAGCCTCGGCCTCTTAACCCTAAACTCCAGCCCCTAAGTCCTAACCCCGGCCCCTAACCGCTAAGCCCCTGCCCCAACCACTAAGCCCGGGCCCCTAACCCCTAACCCCCATCCCCTAACCCCTAAGCCCCAGCCCCTAACCCCTAAGCCTCGGTCCCTTAACCCTAAACCCTGGCCCCTAAGCCCTGGTCCCTAACCCCTATGCCCCGGGTTCATATGTACAAGGGACCCTCAATAAGATAACAGTTGGCTTCTCATCTTGGACCATGAAGACCAGAGGGCAGAGGGAACACATGTTCAGAATGTGGGGAAAAAAAATCAACTAAGTGTTCTATATCCAGGAAAACCATCCTTAAAATTGAAGGCAAATAAAGATATTCCCAGGTAAAGTGAGAGAATTTTATTGTAAGTACAGTTGCTTTACAAGAAATATTAAAGGAGGTTTAGGAACTGATAACAGATGATAACCCAACATGAAAAAATCAAGAGCATCAGAACAAAAAAAGCAAATTATAAAACATAGTATGAATACATATTTTCCTTATATTAGTTAAAAAGATAAAAAATTGAAAATTATAAAATCATATTGTTCATTTTATAACATAAAGATCTATTTTATACTAATAGCACAAAGAAGAAATGACCCTACATTGGAGCAAGAAAATGCCACCAAATGGTACCTTGAATCCATAGGAAGAAATGAAGAGTATCGGAAATGGTAGATATGTAGGTTAATATAGATGACTCTGAAAATGTATTTCTCTTCCTTTCTTTTCTTGGCTTCCTTAGAAGATATAAAATAACATAAAGCAAAATTGTAACACTGTATTCTTGAATTTATGATATCTATAATAACGCACATGATAATTTTAGCACAAAAGAGGAGAGAGGAGGATGAAGCTATATTGCAGTGAAGTTTCTATATTTTCTGGACCTAAGTTAGAATTAATTTTGTTAGGGGAGCGTTGTGTATTTCCTCGGTCCTTGTCCCCACCGCAACAAAAATTGAAGGGCGGAGACACAGTAATGAAGCAGAGTAAACGTTTTATTTAAAGTTACGTAAAGAGAGAGGAAGTGCAGCAGGTGACCTCAGGGATGAGAGGCGCTCTGAAAGGTTGGAGAGAGAAAGTTTAAAAGGTTACATACTTAGAAACTGTGGGCCCCGTCAGAGAGAGGAGCACCCCCTGAAAGGTTGAAAAGAAAGTTTAAAGTTAAAAGGTTATGCACTTTGAAAGTGCTGGCGACCTCAGAGAGAGGAGTGCCACGAAAGGTTGGGGGTTCCCCCTTTTAAGGATTTTTTAAGAGTATGACTAAGAGCTGGGGGTTCAGGCTTGTTAAGTGTTTCTTGAATACTTAAAATGAACTTAACACAAGGAAGTTCCTGCTCTGATTTCTCCCTGGGATACCGGTGTCTTGGTCTGGGAGCAGATCAAACAGGCTGCCTGCCCAGCCCTCAAGGTGGGCTGAGTTATCTGCCTGTTTGCTAAAGAGTAAGTTAGGAATCTTACATTTTTAACTTTCTGGGTATTAAAATACAATCTTTAAAATGGAATCCTTACTGCCTTTCACTATGTTGTTTATGGTTGGGCCTGCATGCTAAGTTAGTTGCCCAGGTTACAAACTACTTGATTAGGGCCAGAAGGAGGAAAAAAACAGCATATAAGTAAAGGTGAAGAAAGTAAACTGGGCCTGCAGGATTAACACAATAGACATGGGCTATGCTGAGGTACCTCCCTTTATGTGGGAAATATTCAAACATTCCAGGCCAAGTTGCTCTTGGCTTTTTGAGCATTAATTGATTAATTTTGGGTCTTTTTTTAGTGGACTTTCTGCCCTTTATCTCTTTCCACAACACTCATACCTATTTTCCTGCCTAGCTATTTGAAGTAGATTGTGAAATATTAAGATACGTATTGTAATTAATAGAGCATTACTAAACTAAAATGCCTAAGGAACATTAAAAAATATCAGCAAAGGGATGAAGAGGTACATTAGAAAAGACATATTTAATACAAAAGAAGTTAATAAAGGGGAAAGAGAAGAAAATGACATGACGCTATGGAGACACAACCACACTGCAGTCACAGATCCAACGACGTAAGTACTTAACCGACATTAACCTGAATGGGTCAACCACTCTAGCCAGGGCAGAAATTATCTGGCTAAGTTAAAAAAAAAGATTCAACTGCATGCTTTCTACAAAAGGCACACCACCTTCATGCCTCTCAGTCTCTACACTTGTCATCATTTTGTTTAAAAGGTTTTTCCTCTACACAGGGGACTTAGTCATTGTTTTGTGGGATGCTGTTAATTCAGTCATAATCCCATCTGAATCCTAAAATATTGGCTCCACTATGCTATCGATATACAGCAGTGGGGAAAAGGGCAGACGGACACAGCATAAAACAACTGCTACAGTCCCCCCTTCCATAACCAGCTAACAGGCCTCACCTGACTCCTAGACAGTACCGTCCTAAGACACAGACATGTGGGGCCCCGACCCCAGGCCCTGTGCCTCAGGAGGCCTGCACTTTGGAACATCTTCCTTGTAATATTTTAAGACCCCAACTAGTGATTTAGAGAACCCAAGGTCGATTTCCTTTACCAGGAGAGAAAAAGAAAAAATCTATTCACTCAAAACTGTTCAAATGTCTTGGGATGCAAATCAAATGTTTTCTTTATCACACCTATAATTCAATGCTTAAAATATACATTTTGGTATATTCATGTTATTGTTAAACAAGTTAGGTGAGCCTGCTGAGAAGCCAGAACTCTCTTCTCTCCACGTCATGCAAAAGCAATTACAATTATTTTAACATTTGCATACCTTTTCTTCCCTTTGATTATAGATCTGTGTCAAAGGTTTCTTAGGAACCCTCTCTGGGGTAAGCTTGTATATAAAAATTTATGGGGGATTTCTCTCAAGATTAGTATCAGTAAAGCAGTGAAGGAAGCAGAATTGGACAGAGAGAGAAGTTGAACCATGACATAGTAATGAGAAATTCTGGATAAGCCCACAAGCAGCTTTTGACCCACCATGGCCCTTCAGAATTGCTTCAAGTTGGGGCAAGAGGCCCAGGTCTTGTAACCACCATGCTAACCATCACTGGATGCAGCCTGCTGGAGGAAGAGGATGTGATACTGGTATACCTCTGGAGAGCAATTTCTGCTGCAGTATCAACTGTGAGCTCTGAGCAGCTGTCAATCCCGACAGCTGAGAGACTGAGCACCTCCATCTTAATTGCAGATCTGGAAGGCTAGCCACACTATCCACTACAAACACACTCCTTCATTCATATAACCCCAGAGTGAGCCTGTCCTCTTCAATGCGGAGTCACTGTAGCTTTTGCTATACTATCAGCAAAAACATTCCCCATCTATGTACTGTTTAAAGAGAATTATGTGAGAGAAATCTCTAAACCTCCAACTGAGTTCTTAATGAGAGTTGTCTGGAGGAGTGGAGTTGCCGAGTTCATGGCAATAGCAATAACTTCCACAAATGCCTCTCCATTACTATTGACAAAATACTTTTACTTCCACTCCCATCTCGTCTGATTCTATAGACAGCCATGGGAATTGGAGGGAAAAGTAGCTTTAGCCCCATGTTAAAATGAGGAAACAGACTACACACAGGACAGTGAAATCAACTGCAACATTTTTCTTTGGTTTCATTCCTTTATTAGCATATATATGCTTGATACAGAAATCACTGAGAGGCTATTGCTATGAGGGAATAGAATACTCTGTTATGAAATAGGCTGTGCTCAGATGTCAGATTTCTCTGTAAACACTTAATCCAGCAGGGCACCTACCAGGGAATATCTCTTTGCCTAAAACCAAACTACTAGTAACTGACATAGTGGGCCATCAAAACCAGGTCTTCAGACTTCAGATTCTTTATACTCTCTTACACCATTTCTTGTGAGACAGGATTTAAGAGATGATGTCTGAATTATTCCCAACAACCCCTTGTAAACTGGCATGACTGAGGCTGTCCCAACACCACTGAGCTCCACCTCAGGGTCTTTTCTGTTTCCACTCAACAGCATTTTGAACCACAGTCTCTTCATTGCATTTTTCATCTCTGTGTTTTTCAGGGTGTAGATCAGAGGGTTCAAACTGAGTATGATTATGGTGTAAAACACAGCCACCATCTCATCCTCAGTTGAAGTAGTGGCAGGCATTAGGTAGATGAAGATGTAGGGGACAAAACCTTGATCAGTGCTGTGCTGTGGGAGGCACACGGAGCCAGGGCCTCATGCCTACCTTCTGTGGAGTGGATGGGTCTCACAGGAAAGTAGGATGACAGTGTAAGAGGCCTCAAGAATGACCAAGCAGCTTATCAGAATCACGCCCCTGCTGGCCTCTGCAGAGAGCCCCCCATATATGTGTCCATGCAGGCCAGCATCAGTAGAGGGCAGACATCATAGAGGCAGTTCCTAACCAGGTCGGGAACAGAGAAGTGAAGATGTACAGTGAGGATAGTCTGGACAAAGGGATGCACAAACGCCCCGAGCCAACAGTCACCACAAGCATGGAGTGACCTTCCAGTCCATGGTGATCACGTTGACTTGAGGCTTACGTAGGGCCAAGCACATGTCATAGGCCATCATTGTGAGGACAAGGATATCTGTGCACCAAAACAGATGTACGCAAAACAGCTGGACAATACTGCCAACAAAAGAGATGCTTCTGACCTTGGCTTGGAAGCCAGACATCAGCTTGGGGGCTGTAGCCGAGGAATAACCGATGTGGACAAAGGATAGGAAGCAAAGGAAGAATCACATTGGTGAATTGAGATTTGGGCTCCCTTTGAATTGCCATTATAATGAAAAAGTTCCCACTCATAAGTATCATATAAAAGGATAAGAAGACTTCCAGGAAGATGGTGGCATGAGGAGAGCGGTGGAAATCTCCTCCCAAAACCATAAGTATTCGTGAAAATACAAAAAGTACAACTATTCCTAAAAAAGAGACCAGAAGATACAGGACAGCATATAGCCTGCACCTAAACCTGAGAGGACACGGCACCACACGAAGCAGAGCTAAAAAGGACCCTGTGGAGTGACGCGGTCACGACTGCAGAATGATGGAGCAACAGCACCACCTACAGCATCCCCCAAAGAATCTACTCCTGGTGCGCATTTATCTTTTCTTTTCTTGTTTGTTTTTGTTTTTTATTCTCTTCCTTTTCTTTTAATTTCTTTTTTTTTCTTTTTTAAAGTCTTAAAGAGCCCAGCTGACATACATGGCAACTACCAGCAACCACTTCCATAGCCATGAAATGACAGAGGAATATGGTGCAGACTAAGATCAACCAGAAAACCCCAGAGAGGGAGCCTGAAGGGACAGAAATGCATAATATTCCTGAAAAAGAATTCAGAATAAAAATCATAACCATACTGATGGATCTACATAGAAATGTGCACGAGCTGAGGGAGGAAGTGAGGGAAATGAGGAAAGACAATGGAGAAATCAGACAAGCGATCAACAGGCTTAACAGCAGACTGGATGAGATGCAAGAGACTGTTAATGGAAAAGAAATCAGAGAACAGGAATATAGAGAAGCTGAGGCAGAGAGCGATAAAAGGATCTCTAGGAATGAAACAATATTAAGAAACTGTGTGACGAAACCAAACAGAATAATATTCGCACTATAGGAGTACCAGAGGAAGAAGACTGAGAAAAAGGGATAGAAAGAGTCTTTGAAAAAGTAATTGCTGAAAACGTTGCATGCTCAGGAAGGAAATACTCTCGAAGTTCACAGAAGCCCACAGATCTAACAACACAAGGGACCCAAGGAAAACAACACCAAGATACATAATAATAAAACTGGCAAAGACCAAAGATAAAGACAGAGTACTAAAGGCAGCTAGAGAGAGAAAAAGGAGCACCTACAAAGGAAAACCCATCAGACTATCATCAGACTTCTTAAAAGAAACCTTACAGGCCAGAAGAGATTGCTATGATATATTTAACGTAATGAAACAGAAGGGCTTTGAACCAAGAATATTGTACCCAGCACGATTATCATTTAAATATGACGGAGGGATAAAACAATTTCCAGACAATTGAAAGTTGAGAGAGTTTGTCTTTCATAAAACACAACTACAGGATATCTTAAACAAACTGTTCTAGAGGGAAGCACCCCTAAACCTAAAAGATGACACCAGAAGGAAGGGCATAATAAAGATCAGAGAACAAATAAATAAAATTTGAAGAATAAAACAATAGAAAAAATCCATAAAACCAAGAGGTGGTCCTTTGAAAAAATAAACAAAATAGATAACCCCTAGCCAGACTAATTAAGAGAAAAGGAGAATCTACACATGTAAACAGAATTAGAAATGAGAAAGGAAAAAATAACGACGGACCCCACAGAAATACAAAGAATTATAAGAGAATATTATGAGAATCTATATGCTAACAAGCTGTAAAACCTAGAAGAAAAGGACAACTTCTTAGAAAAATAGAATCTTCCAAGACTGATTAAGCAAGACACAGAAAAACTAAACAGACCAATCACCAGCACCGAAATGGAATCAGCAATCAAAAAAACACCCAAGAATAAAACCCCTGGACAAAAAGGATTCACCTTTGAATTCTACCAGACATATAGAGAAGAAATAACACCAATTCTCCTTAAAGTTTTTCAAATAATAGAAGAGGACGGAATACTTACAAACTCATTCAATGAAGCCAGCATCACTCTAATATCAAAACCGGGCAAAGACCTCACCAAAAAAGAAAATTACAGACCAATATCCCTGATGGATGTAGATGCCAAAATACTCAACAAAATATTAGCAAACCGAATTCAGAAATACATCAAGAGGATCATACACCATGATCAAGTGGGATTCATCTCAGGGATGCAAGGATGTAACAACAATCGAAAATCCATCAACATCAACCACCACATCAACAAAAAGAAGAAATATCGCATGATCATCTCCATAGATGCTGAAAAAGCATTGGACAAAATTCAGCATGCATTCATGATTATAACTATCAACAAAGAGGGTGTAGAGCGCAAGTACCTCAACATAATAAAGGCCATATATGACAAACCCACAGCTAACATCATACTTAACAGCGAGCTGAAAGCTTTTCATCTAAGATCAGGAAGAAGACAGGGATGCCCACTCTCTCCACTGTTATACAATATAGTACTGTAGGATCTAGCCATGTAATCAGACAAAACAAAGACATACGAGGCATCCAGATTGGTAAAGAAGAAGTCAAATTGTCACTATTGGCAGATGACATGATACTCTACATAAAAAACCCTAAAGACTCCACTCCAAAACTACTAGAATATCTGAATTCAGCAAAGTTGCAGATAAACAATTAACACACAGAAACCTGTTGCTTTCCTATACACTAATGATGAACTAACAGAAAGAGAAATCAGAAAAACAATTCCATTCACAATTGCATCAAAAAGAATAAAATACCTAAGAATAAACCTAACGAAGGAACTGAAAGACTGTACTCTGAAAACTACAAGACCCTCCTAAGAGAAATTAAAGAGGACACTAACAAATGGAAATGCATCCCATGCTCTTGGCTAGGAAGAATAAATATTTAAAAATGGCTATACTACCTAAAGCAATCTACAGATTCAATACAATCTCTATCAAACTACCAACAGCTTTCTTCAATGAACTTGAACAAAATAATTTTAAAATTCATATGGAACCAGAAACGACCACAAACAGCCAAAGCAATCCTGAGAAGGAGGAATAAAACAGGGGGAATTACACACCCTGACTTCAAGCCCTACTATATAGACACCGTAATCAAGACAGTTTGGTATTGGTACAAAAACAGACCCACAGACCAGCAGAACAGAATTGAAAATCCAAATATTAACCCAAACATATATGGTCAATTAATATTTGATAAAGGAGTGTTGGATAGACTATTTAGCAGCTGGTGTTGGAAAAACTGGACAGCTACATGTAAGAGAATGAAACTGTACTACTGTCTAGCCCCATACACAAAGGTAAACTCAAGGTGGATCAAAGATCTGAATGTAAGTCATGAAACCATAAAACTCTTAGAAGAAAACATAGGCAAAAATCTCTTGGTCATAAACATGAGCGACTTCTTCATGAATATAGCTCCCCGGGCAAGGGAAACAAAAGTAAAAATGAAGAAGTGGGACTCTATCAAGTTGAAAAGCTTCTGTACAGCAAAGGTCAACTTCAGTAGAACAAAAAGTGATCCTACAGTATGGGTGAATATATTCATAAATGACGTGTACGATAAGGGGTTGACATCCAAGATATATAAAGATCTCACGCACCTTAACAAACAAAAAGCAAATCATCTATTTAAGAAATGGGCAGAGGACATGAATAGACACTTCTCTAATGAATAAATTCAGATGGCCAACAGGCACATGAAAAGATGCTCCACGTCACTAATCATCAGGGAAATGCAAATTAAAACCACAATGAGATATCACATCACACCAGTTAGGGTGGCCAACATCCAAAATACAATCAACAACAAATGTTGGTGAGGATGTGTAGAAAAGGGAACCCTCCTACACTGCTGGTGGGAATGCAGATTTGTTCAACCATCATAGAAAGCAGTATGGAGGTTCTTCAAAAAACTAAAAATAGAAATAGCACTTGACCCAGGAATCCCATTTATAGGAATTTACCCTAAGAATGCAGCAGCCCAGTTTGAAAAAGACAGACCCACCCCTATGTTTATTGCAGCTCTATTTATAATAGTCAGGAAATGGAAGCAACCTAAGTGTCCATCAAGATGAATGGATAAAGAAAAGGTCGTACATATACACAATGGAATGTTATTCAGCCATAAGAAGAAAACAAATCCTACCATTTACAACATGGATGGAACTGGAGGGTATTATGCTCAGTGAGATAAGCCAAGCCGAAAAGTCAAGTATCAGATGGTTTCACTCCTATGTGGAGTATAAGAACAAAGAAAAAAATTGAAGGAACAAAACAGCCGCATACTCACAGAACCCAAGAACTGACTAATAGTTACAAAATGGAAAGGGACTGGGGAAGATGGGTGGGAAGGGACGGATAAGGGGGAAAAAGTGGGGACTATGATTAGCAGATGTAATGTTGGGGGGCAAGGGGAGCGCTGTACAACTCAGAGAAGACAAGTAGTGATTCTATGGCATCTCACTACGCTGATGGACAGTGACTATAATGGGGTAGGTGGGGGAGACCTTATGAAGGGGGTAGTTTAATAAACATAATATTGCACATGTAAATATAGATTAATGATACCAAAATTAATTATAAGAAAAAAAGTGTAGAAGGAAGAAAAAGAACGAGAGAAATAAAGAACCATCAGACTTTATAATAGCATAATAAGTGAGTTAAGTTAGATGGTTAGATAATAAAGAAGCTTCCTTTGAATTTTTGGTAATCATGAATCCAAAGCGTGCAATGGCAATAAGTACATATCTATCAATAATCACCCTAAATGTATATGGTCTGAATGCATCAATCAAAAGACATAGAGTCCATGAGATTCCAAGATGGCAGAATGAATGGTGAGACAGAGACCTCCACCCAAAACCACAAATAGTACAAAAATATAGTTAATTAATACAACTAACCCTAAAACAGAAACAGAAAAGACGCTGATCTAGACTGCATATAGACATCACTAACAGAGCAGAGCTCATAAAACAGGGTAACGTACAAAATCCTTAACCAGCACAGCTCATCGGTGGGAGGAAGAGAAACGCAGTGGATGGGGGTGGAAGCCTTGGACTACTGAACACCTCCAATGACTGGAGGCTGGTTTGTCAGCAGTAACCTGCACTGTGTGGTGTTCTGGAGGTTGGGGATCTGGGACATGCCAAGTGCTGGGAGACTAATATTCCAGATATTTTTGCAGGACAGTATCCACATCCGGCGGCTCTGTGACTGAGGAAAGGCAGGCAGTGTGAGAGGTTTCCTAGCAGTGAGAAGGCTGCAGAAGGGGTGGGGGTTTCACTGAGTTTGCTGTGTGGGAGAAGGGAGAGTTGGGAAAGGCTTTGTGGGCTCACTGCCCAGCAGATTGGGAACTTTGTGGAGCTTTCAGGAGCTCCATCCCACTAGCTTGCTACTGAACTCTGAGGGCCCCGCTGTGATACTCATCCTGAGAGCCTTCCTCCTGGCCTGAGAGCCCTGGCCCGCAAACTGGCAGTCACTGTGCTGGTGTCAGGCCAGCCAGAGGGAGGCCCCACCTACATCAACTAGAGATGCTGAGCACAGAGGCTTACACCTGTGTGCCTGGCCCACTGGCTCTGATACTGGATACAGTCACTGCAGACAGGAATAAGGGAACAGATCTTAACTCCCCCCAGGTAGCAGCTGTGCTACCCAAAGACCCCAACCTCACTCTGGGGGCTGAGAATCTCCAGAGACTGGAGCTTCTGGGCACTAGAAATTACCACATAGAAATATGAAATGTCAAAAGAGCCTGGTTCACAACAAATCTCACAAACCCCAGTAAAATAGCCAAATGGAAAAGAACTCAACAATCGTCCTGAGAGTTCAAAATAATAATCATAAACATGCTTATGTAGGTACAGAAAAATACTCAAGAACTCAGGAACGAATTTAAAATGAGATTCAATCATTAAGAAATTCCATATCTGAACTGAAATAAAAGACAAACTGGAGGGATTGAAAAGCAGATTAGATATAGGAGAAGAGACAGTAAATGGAATAGAAATTAGAGAAGAGGAATACAAAGAAGCTGAGGCACAGAGAGAAAAAAGAACCTCTAAGAATGAAAGAATACTGAGAGAACTGTGTGAACAATCCAAACAGAACTATTTCGCATTATATTGGTACCAGAAGAAGAAGAGAGAAAAAGTGATAGAGAATCTTATTGAGGAGGTAATTGCTGAAAACTTCCCCAATCTGGGGAAGGAGATAGTCTCTCAAGCCACGGAGGTGCACAGATATTCCAACACCAGGGACCCAAGGAAGACAACATCAATACATACAAATTAAAATGGCAAAGATCAAGGATAAAGACAGACTATCAAAAGAAGCTGGAGAGAAAAAATATCACATACAAAGGAAAACACATCAGCCTATCATCAGATTTCGCAACAGAAACCTTACAGGTCAGAAGGGAGTGGCATGATATATTTAATGCAATGTAGCAGAAGGGCCTTGAACCAGCAATAGTCTACCGGGCAAGGTTATCATTTAAATTTGAAGGAGGGATCTAACAATTTTCAGATAAGCAAAAGCTGAGAGAATTTACCTCCCACAAACTACCTCTACAGTGCATTTTGCAGGGACTCCTATAGATGGAAGTATACCTAAGGCTAAATAGATGTCATTCAATGGACAGACAAAGAATACAGAATATGATTCATAACATACAAAGAATGGAGGACAAAAGAAAGAACCTTTACGTTGTGTTTGTAATAGTATAGGAAGTGAGTTAAATTAGACTGTTAGATAGTAAGGGAATTAACCTTGAGCCTTTGGTAACCACGAATCAAATGCCTGCAGTGGCAATGAGTACATACCTACCAATAATCACCCTAAATGTAAATGGTCTGAATGAACCAATCAAAAGATATGGAGTCACAGCATGGATAAAAATCAAGACCCATCTATATGCTGCCTATAAAACACTCACTTCAAACCCGAAGACATACATGGATGAAAACCAAAGGGATGGAAAAAGATATTTCATTCAACGAATAGGGAGAAAAAAGTAGGAGTTGCAGTGCTTGTATCAGACAAATAGACTTCAAAATTAAGAAAGTCACAGGAGACAAAGAAGGACATTACATAATGATAAAGGGGTCAGTCCAACAAGAGGATATAACTATTATAAACATATATGCACCCAACACAGGAGCACCTACATATGTGAAACAAATACTAACATAATTAAGGGGGAAATAGAATGCAATGCTTTCATTTTAGGAGACTTCAACACACCACTCACTCCAAAGGACAGAACATTCAGACAGAAAATAAATAAAGAGGCAGAGGCAGTGAACAACACATTAGAACAGATGAATGTAAGGGACATCCACAGAGCACTCTATCCAAAAGCAATTTGATATACATTCTTCTCAAGTGCACAAGGATCATTTTCAACAATATATTATATAGTAGGCTGCAAAAAGAACCTCAGTAAATTCAAAAAGCTTAAAATTGTACCAACCAGTTTCTCAGACCATAAAGGTATGAAACTAGAAATAAATTACCAAAGAAAAGAAAAGACCCCACAAACACATGGAGGCTTAACAACATGCTCCTAAATTATCAATGGATCAATGACCAAATAAAAACAGAGACCAACCAATATATGGAGACAAATGACAACAATAATTCAACAACACTAAATCTGTGGAACACAGAGAAGGTCATGCTAAGACGGAAACATATTGCAATACAGGCCTACCTCAGGAAAGAAGAACAATCCCAAATGAAGAGTCTAAATTCACAATTAATGAAACTGGAAAAGGAAGAACAAATGAGCCCCAAAGTCAGTAGAAGGAGGGACATAATAAAGATTAAAGAAGAAATAAATAAAATTGTGAATAAAACAACAGAATCAATGAAAGCAGGGGCTGATTCCTTGAGAAAGTAGACAATAGATAAACCCACAGCCAGACTTTTAAGAAAAATCGAGAATCTACAGACATAAACAGAATCAGAAATGAGAAAGGAAAAATCACTACGGACACCACAGAAATACAAAGAATTATGAGAGAATAATATGAAAAACTATATGGCAACAAACTGAATAACCTAGAAGAAACGGACAACTTTCTAGAAAAATACAACCTTCCGATACTGACCCAGGAAGAAACAGAAAATCTGAATAGACCAATTACCAGCCAAAGAATTGAATAGGTAATCAAAAAATTACCTAAGAACAAAACCCCTGTACCAGATGGTTTCACAGTTGAATTTCATCAAACATTTAGTGAAGACCTAATACCCATCATCCTCAAAGTTTTTCAAAAAGTAGAAGCCTAGGGAATACTCCCAAATTCATTCTATGAGGCCAAGGTCACTCTAACACCAAAATCAGGCAAAGACACCACAAAAAAAGAAAATTACAGACCAATATCCCTGATGAACATAGATGCAAAAATACTTAACAAAATATTAGCAAACCAAATTCAAAAATACATCAAGAGAATGATACACCATGATCCAGTGGGATTCATCCCAGGGATGCAAGGATGGTACAACATTCGAAAATCAATCAACATCATCTACCACATCAACAAAAACAAGGACAAAAACCACATGATCACCTCCATAGATGCTGAAAAGTCATTTGACAAAATTCAAAATCCATTCATGATAAAAACTCTCAAAAAAATGGGTATAGAGGGCTAGTATCTCAACATAATAAAGGCCATACATGACAAACCCACAGCCAACATTATACTTAATAGCGTGAGGCTGAAAACTTTTCCATTAAGATCGGGAACAAGACAAGGATGCCCACTCTCCCCACTTTTATTCAACATAGTTCTGGATGTTCTATCCCTGGCAATCAGACAATACAATGAAATAAAAGGCATCCAGCCTGGCATGGAGAAGTCACACTGTCCCTGTTTGCAGATGACATGATACTGTAAATAAATACGCTAAAGAATCTACTCCAAAACTATTAGATCTAATATCTGAATTCAGCAAATTGCGGGATATAAAATTAAGACACAGAAATCTGTTGCATTCTTATACATTAACTATAAAGTAGCAGAAAGAGAAATCAGGAAAACAATTCCATTCACAATTGCATCAAAAATAATAAAATACCTAGGAATAAACCTAACCAAGGAAGTGAAAGACCTATACCCTGAAAACTACAAGACACTTAGGAGAGAAATTAAAGAAACCAATAAATGGAAACACATCCCATGCTCATGGATAGGAAGAATTGTCAAAATGGCCATCCTGCCTGAAGCAATCTACAGATTCAATGCGATTCCTATCAAAATACCAACAGCATTCTTCAATGAATTAACGGTAATAGTTCTAAAATTCATATGGAACCACAAAAGATGCCACATAGCCAATGCAATCCTGAGTAGGAAAAATAAAGTTGGGGGAATTATGCTCCTTGACTTCCAGCTCTACTACATAGCCACAGTAATCAAGAGAATTTGATACCACCACAAAAATAGACCGAAAGACCAATGAAACAGACTAGAGAGCCCAGATATAAATCCAAGCATATATGCTCAATTAATATACGATAAGGGAGCCATGATGTACAATGGGAAAATGACAGCCTCTTCAACAGCTGGTTTTGGCAAAACTGGACAGCTATATGTAAGAGAATGAAACTGGATTACCGTCTAACCCCATATGCAAAAGTAAACTCAAAATTTATGAAAGACCTGAATGTAAGTCATGAAACCATAAAACTCTTAGAAAAAAACATAGGCAAAAATCTCTTGGACATAAACATGAGCGACTTGTTCATGAACATATCTTCCCTGGCAAGGGAAACAAAATAAAAAATGAACAAGTAGTACTATATCAAACTAAGAAGCTTATGTATAGCAACAGACACCATCCGTAGAACAAAAAGACATCCTACAGTATGGGAGAATATATTAATAAATGACATATCAGATAAGGGGTTGAAATCTATATTATATAAAGATCTTACACACCTCAACAAACAAAAAGCAAATAAGCTATTTAAAAAAAGTGCAGAGTTGCTGAACAGACACTTTTCCGAAGAAGAAATTCAGATGGCCAACAGGCACATGAAAAGATGCTCCACATCGCTAATCATCAGAGAAATGCAAATTAAAAGCACAATGAGATATCACCTCACCCTAGTTAGGATGACCAACATCCAAAACACAAACAACAACAAATGTTTGTGAGGATGTGGAGAAAGGGGAACCCTTCTACACTTCTGGTGGTAATGTAAATTAGTTCAACAATTGTGGAAAGCATTATGGAGGTTCCTCAAAAAACTCAAAATAGAAATACAATTTGACCCAGGAATTCCACTCCTAGGAATTTACCCTAGGAGTGCAGCAGTGCAGTTTGAAAAAGACATATGCATCCCTATGTTTATCACAGCACTATTTACAATAGCGGAGAAATGGAAGCAACTTAAGTGTCCATCAGCTGATAGATGAATTGATAAAGATGTGGTACATATATACAGTGGAATAGTATTCATCCATAATAAGAAAACATATCCTACCCTTTGCAACAATATGTATGGAGCTAGAGGGTATTATGCTTAGTGAAATAAGACAGGCAGAGAAAGATAAGTATTAGATGATTTCACTCATATTGGAGTATAAGAACAAAAGAAAAACTGAAGGAACAAAACAGCAGCAGACTCACCGAACCCAAGAATGGACTAATAGTTACCAAAGGGAAAGGGGCTGGGGTGGATGGGTGGGAAGGGTGGGATAAGGTAGAAAAAGGGGCATTCTGATTAGCACACATAATGTTGGTGTTATGCAGAGGGAAGCAGTATAGTATAAAGAAAACATGTAGTGATTCTGTCCTGATGGACAGTGACTGTAATGGGGTATGTGGCAGGGCTTGATGATGGGATTAATCTAGTAACCACAATTTTGCTCATATAATTGTATATTAATGATACTAAAATAAAAAATGAGTGGATAAACTAATAAAAAGAAGAACATTACAGCTGTAACTGAAGCCCTTCTTTCTTTTCCTTCCTTACAGGTAAATGATAGTGAGAAGTTACTGGGAATGATACCTATTTTGCCCTTTTATTATGTAGTATTACGTCCATAATGATTTGAAATAATTCTTCATGTTTTCTGAATTCCATTAAGGATATCATACAGTATGTCACTTTTGCATCTTGATTTATTCACTCAATATAACATATTTGAGATATTTCCACTGATAGGAGAGATAGCTTTTTCATTTTAACTGCTGAAGAGAATCATATTAAATGAACAAACCACCATAACAACCACTCATAGAGCACTTGCAATGTGCCAGGCACTGTTTAAGCACTTTATTTGTATTAAGTAGTTTCATCCACAAAAATGACCGTACAATATAGAGACTATTCTGATAGCCATTTTAGAGGTGATAAAAAATAGCTACAGAGAAGTTAAGAACACTTTTCAAGGTCACACAGCCAGCAAATGGTCAGTTGAGATTTGAATCAAAGAAGTTTGGTTTCAGAATTATCTTCTTACCACTTATACTGAAAATAAATCATTTCCAAGTTTTAGGGAAATACAGAGTGCTACATTAAACATCCTTGTCTATATAGTCTGGTGTAAATATGGGAGAGTCTCTCTAAAACAGACAGCAACAAGTGATTTATAGAATGTGTGCATGCTTAGTGTCGTAGGTTGAGTAATGATCCCCAAATATGTCCATGTCCTAATCCTTTGAACCTTTGGATATGTTATATGGGAAAAGGGAATTGGAGATGTGATTAAGTTAAAGACTCTGAGATGAGGAGTTTATTTTGGATTATCTGTGTGACCCAGTGTAATCACAAGGATCCTTATGATCGGGAAGCAGGAGGATCAGAGGTTCAGAAAAGGAGATGTGAAAATGGAAGCAAAGGGAAGACAAGGAAAGAGGGAAAAGGGGAGAGAGAAAAATAAGGGAAAGACAGAGATTGAGAGATAGAGATTTAAATATGTGACACTGCTGTCAACGAAGATGGAGTAAGGGACCATGAGCCATGGAATGCAGGTGGCTTCTAGAAGCTGGAAAATGGAGGGAAACATATTTTCCCCAAGAACATCCAGAAGGAATGCAGCCCTAGTGACTCATTTTGTACTTCAGACTTCCAAATATGTAAGACAAAAAACTGTTGTTTTAAACCACGAGATTAAATCTTGTTACAGCAGCCATAGGGAACTAATAAACCTGATGTGTAGAAAATCTAGGCAGTATGGCTGATGAGGAGGAAATGTGGATGTGAGTAGTACAGGATGATGGGATGAAGTGAGAGAAGCAATAAAGGCCAGATGGGTTTGGACATTTAAGTCACGATCAGGATTTTGGATTTACTCTGAATGTAAAGAACCATTGGAGGATATAAAGCCAAGTAGTGAAATGATTTACTTGGGCTATAAAAGAATTACTCTGGATGCTGAGTAAGAATAGACAGGAAAGTTATGAGTAAGAGATGGAGAAAGTTGACAATGGGCATACCCACATCTGTGCACCCTGAAAAGTCAATATCTGAGGCTTAACACCTTAATGAGGGATGGACTTCAGTGAAGTTATCCAGCCAGTCTATAAACAAATAAACAAACAAATAACAATAAGCCCTGGGTTGGTGTGGGACCAGTACACAGAGTTTATCTAAAATGTCTAGTTTTTTAAAAAAAAATTATGTGATATGCAAAAAAACAGGAAGCATGGCGTGTACATCAGAAAAAAGAAAAGCAGAGAGCAGAAACATCCTAGTTAAAAGAAAAACTTAGGGAAACCATGATTAAAGAAGTAAAGAGGGATATGATGCCTTTATCATATCAGAAAATAGAAAATAGCAATAAAGAAATAAAAAACAACTAAATGGAAATTCTGAAGTCAAAAAAGTACAATAACTGAAATGAAAATGTCACTGGAGGGGATCAACAGTAGACTTGAACTGCAGAAGAAAGAATTAGCAACTTGAAGACAAGGTTGACAGTATGTAATGTGAAGTGTAGAGAAACAATAGTCTTGAAACAATAGGACATGAAGAATGAGGGGTCTCAGAGCAGAGTGGGACACCATCAAACAGAACATATATGTATAATGGGAATATCAGGAGAGGAAACAGAGAAAGGAGCAGGAAAATACTTAAAGAAATAATGGCTGCAAACTCACAAATTAATTGAAAAATACTAACGTAGACACCCAGGAAGCTTAACGACCCCTAAGGAGGATAAGCTCAAAGGGATCCACAAACAGGTACTTGGTAGTAAAACTGCTGAAATTCATTTATCTTTTAAAAATGTACTTTTCAGTGTTTTATTTAAAAGAAAACATTCCAAAAATACAGAAGATAATAGAATAAACACTTATACTTCTTGCATGTTGCCATATTTGTTCAGAGGTTTTTCTTGAGAAATTAAATGTTATAGCTCTCCCCACACCCCTCTCTCATTCTATTCACATTCCTCCTACCCTAGAAATAATGGCCACCCTGAAGGTAGTTGTGAAGAGCTATGAAGAATATGAAATTTTACCACATTTGTAAGTAATAAATTAGCCTATAAAAAGGAAAAACCCAGTTCCTCTCTACTGTGTCTCTCTCCTCTTTGAATCTACCTATGCCACTCACACAAAACACTTCACTTCTGACACTTCTGGTCACCAAATGTATGGACATCTCCTGAGTGTCCTACAATTTACCTCAATTCAAACACTATTTACCTTTAGACAGTGTCAGATCTTACAGGTTAAGGGCTGAGGCACACAAGACTGCTCCCACCCCACTTCAGGTGCCAGTCACAAGCACTAAGCCCCCAGGTTACCTACAACTTCATCCAATTTGGCTATAAATCAGAGTTTTCCATGACCCCCTCCTCACATTCAATTAATTTGATATATTGGCTCTCAGAATTCAGGAAAATAGTTACATTTCCCAGTTTTTAAAGGCTATAATAAAGGGTACAGATGAACAGTCAGATGAAAAGATACATATAGGGAGATCTGGGAGGGTACTGAGCACTGGAGTTTCTGTGCTCATGGAACTGGATGCAGCACCCTTCCAGTATGATTGTTTTCAGCAGTCGGAATCATCTCTGAACCCCATTCCATACCACTGGGATTTTTACAGAGGCTTCTCATGTAGGCGTGATGCATCATTAACTCTCTTTTCAACCCCTTTCCTTTCTCAAGAGAATGGGAGTGGGACTGAAAATTCCAAGCTACTTTTTAAAATCATGGCTTGATCTTTTTGGTAACAAGCCCTCATCCAAGAGCTATCCAGAGTTTCCTCACTAGAGCAAAGACAGTCCTATTGCTCAGGAAATTACAAGGATTTAGGAGACCTGGTTCAGGAACTGGGAGCAGAGAGCCTATCATTTCAGAGCTGTCACTGTTTCTTGGATCTTGGCAGAAGACATTGGACTCCAGGGTCAGAGGCAAAGGACAATTTATTACCCACAACAACAGCAGTATCAACATATTTGCACCAATATTTTGAGCCACAACTCCCAGAGGACAATGCAAAGAGACCAGATGACAATTATATGCACGGTGGGTTGCATTACAGCAAAGAAGCCTCATGCTCAGGGACCTGAATCTTCTATACTGGGCAATAGTATGGTTGGCTTTGCCCCAAAAGGAGACATTTTCTCTCTCTTCCACGCCTGTCTGCTATACAAATATCCTTGAAAAGATAGTCCAGAATAAAAGTAATTTGAATTGAACAAATGACTTACTTGCAGGACATACTGACACATAAAAGACCCAGAGGATTGTCTGCCAACGTTTGTATGTTCCTTTATATCCATGTTGTTATACTTACCCTATATGTAACATAATCCTCATCCATATAAACACTGTATTGCTTAGTGTGTTTCTAAACTTAATATATAAATGCTCTCCTATTGTATATATGACCTTTTTTTCACTCATTACATTATCAAAATTTATTCAAGTTGACACAGTAGCTTTAATTCATTCAAATTATTAACTGGTAATAGTATTTCCCCATGGAATACATCACAGTATATTTATCCATTCTCCTGTGGATGACATTTAAGAGCTTCCATTGTTTTTACCCATACCCCTTTACTGCAGTGAACATCCTTATCCTTGTACATGACTCTTTCCACACAGGTGTGAGAGTTTTTCTTAGTGTCTATATTAGAATAGGATTTCAGGGTCTTAAGGTATGTTCATCTTCAGTTTTTGCTTTCTTTCTTTTTTAAGCAGAATCTTGAGGAAATTAAACATTTAGTGGCCATTTGTGTGCAGCCTCTAACCCTTTCTCATCTGCAACCCTATCTCCTTTCTGGATGACCTGACATCATCATTCCTGCTAGGATCTTCCCCTCTTACCCTACTCAACACGGGATAACATGTCACCTAGATGAAGCCAACTAGATGCTTTCATGGGGCTTAAGTGAGTGGCTTAAGGAAGTGGAAACTACTGGAAGTCAAACTCATTGCAAAAGGAATGGCCAAACCAGTTTAGGTCTGCTGTGTGTCCTCAGCTGTGTCTCATGTGCCTATCTGTGCTCAGGCCTAGTTCTTATTCAACTACTGAGAATGTGTGCCAATAAATACCATTCATGCTTAAAAGACCTATAGTCAAACCTTGTTGCTGACAAATAAGAACTCTGGTTGATTATGGAAAAGCAGAAGAGCATAAGAGGAAAGGAGAAAGAGGGCGGAATAAGGATAAAGAGAGGAAGGAAAGAGAGAAAGGGAATGAACACAACTTTCACTTTTTTGTTCTCAGAGAGCAAACTTTGCCAGGTAAGTTAGAAAAATGTCTCTTCAGCAATATTAGCATAGCTTTTCTGGCAAAGAATAATAAAAATGTCAACGGATAATAAAAACAAGGCAATTACAGTGTACTGTCTACCAAAATAATAGGCAATCAAAATCATTTTGCAGAAAGAAGATGGTTGCCTATGGTTATGGTTTTTTTTTAAACAAATATGGTTGCCCCTCCTTGGCCATGGAGAATACATTCCAAAACCTCCAGTAGATGCCTGACACCATGGATAGTACTGAACCCTACATATTCTATTGTAAAAATATGCTATTTTTTCCTGTATATACATACTTATAATAAAGTTTCATTTATAAAGTAGGCACAGTAAAAAATTAATAACTAATAACAACGAACAATTAAAATATAATAAAACTAATGTGAATGTGGGCTCTCTCAAAATATCTCATTATACCGTACTCACCCTTCCTGTGATGATGTGGTAAGAAGTTAAAATTCCTGTGTGATGAGGTGAGTAAGAAGCATGACAGAGTCACTGTGGTGCGGCATCAGGGTGCTACTGAACTTCTGACTGTATGTCAGGATGAGGATCATGTGCTTCCAGAACCAGGATGAATGCAGATACCTGAAACTACAGAAAGGGAAACACCAGATAAGGGGGGGTACTACTGTATTAAATACTTTTTTAATAAAAGTTAGCAAATCTTTTTCTTAGTTTCTTATTGTAAATTGCTTATTTGACTCCATTAGTGAATGGATGGAGACAGTTCTTTGATTTAAAAAAAAGATAAAGTATGTTAATATGTTTTATAAAAAGGAAATAAATTGTGTATGGAAATAGAAAAATGACCTCTTCCCCTATAGAATCCAAGACAGTTGTGTGTTGTGAGGAAAACAGAAGTTTCCATGGCTGGGATCCTCACTTGATCCTAGCCCACTTGCGCACTGTGCACGTGCAGTGCTCGCAGGCACCAAGCACGTGCTGGCACCCTTTTAGGCAACAAACTATTATTAAGTGTGTTCCTATGTACAGAGCTCTGCCCAGTGCTCTGCCCCAGAGGGGAGAGGCTGCAGGTGAAGGTGGAGATGGACCTGCTGCATACAGACGTGCTGGGTGCAAATGTGATTCTAGTACTTGACCTGCCACCATGAGAATAAAGCTTGGTATGAACCCTTTTACCCCCAGCTTTCCATTGTCATTATTCAGTCTCGCTGAATCCAGAGTGAACTTGCCTGGGGCTGAAACCCTCCAGTGAGACAGTTATGCTGATCAACTGTTGCATAATAAACCACCTAAAACTTAGTGGTTTAAAGTAACCACTTTATTTGTGCACATTTGTGTGTGTGTGTGTGTGTCTTTTTCTTCATATATATATACAATAGAGTTATGCAACAATAATAGTAAACAGCAGTATAACAGTATTAACTCCTTTTGGGGTCTTGGACCTGATTCCAATATGTGTGGGGTGGGGTTGGGGTGGGGGAGCCTTCCCCCAACACACAAGACCAGGCAATGCTCTGGCACAATCAGTATGTCCAAGAACTTAACAATTCTGATGTTATCTGCCTGGAGACAGCACCAGATTTTCCAGGTCAAGGGCACTGTCCTACAAGACTGCCCTCCACCCCCACTCCAGACTCTTGTTGCAAGCCCCAGGTGATTAACCTGTGCTTCTGACCCACTGGCTACAGATTAGCGGTTCCTACACCCTCCCACTTAGATTCAATTAATTTGCTAGAGCAGTTCACAGAACTCAGGAAAACCCCTATTTAACAGTTTAATAAAGGATACCATGAAGGAAACAAGTTAACAGCCAGATGAAGACTTACATAGAGCAAGGTCACAAATTAAAGAGCTTCTATTCTTGTGGACCTTGGGGCCTGACTCAGTGGTATGTGGGTGCCTTCTAGTTCTCCAATTATGGAAGCTCTCTCAGACAGAGAAGCAGAATACAAGAGAGAGAGATGTTCTTCTCAGGTGTTTTGTGAAGGCTTTGGTGAATAGTCCTGATCGACTGAATTATTGGCCATTGGCTGATTCAACCTCCAGCCCCTACCCTTGAGTGGGGTCCAAAATTCTCTCATTAACATGAGAAGGCACCCACTTCACTTTAAGACTCTGAAGTGTTTTCATTAACTGTGGCTGAAGACAAAAAATACCTGGGAAATACATATTTGGTCATCTGAATGACCAAATAAATACATATTTCTTATAATTCATTATATTACAGTATGTGTATGTTTCTTTCCATTGGATAAATAAGCATATCCTGAAGCGCACAGCCGTGTTGATGGGCATTTGTTTGTTAGGGTGGTTGCCATTTTAAGCAAATGCCATGACAAGCTTCCTCATATATAGATGTGCCTATAAAACTGGTGCTTTAATTTTTATAGGATAGATCCCCAAAGATTGAAGGATCAAAGAATTTTAATTTTTAATAGGTATTTTTAGATTACATATTCCCAAAATTTTAGCGGCTCTCACTTATAAAAGCAAAGAAAGGATGTCTCTCATTCATTTTAATTTTTGTTGATTTGATGAGTAAACGAGAATGGCATCTTATCATTGCTTTAGTTTGCCTTTCCTACACTAATTTCCAGCAATTCACACTCATAAGCCACATATGAATGCATGGCACATTTTAATTTCTCAGTCTGATGGATTTTAAAAATGGTATTTCATCACTGCTTCCATTTGCACTTTCACAACCAATTTTCAGATACCTAGTAGCCATTTAAATTTTTCATTCTGTGAAATGTCTGTTATATTCTTTTATCCACTTTTCTATTGGAATGTCTTTCCTTATCAATTCATAGAACTTGGAGTGTTAGAAATAGGAAGTGTTGTAAACATTTTTACCCAACATACTGTTTGTCTCATCTTATTATATCTTTTTTTCTGTTCAATATGCAAACTTATGTGTTAAAATACATGTTGGCTAGTTCTGAAAATGAATGTGATGGTTGCATAACAGTGTGAATGTACTAATGTAATTGTATGCTTTAAAATGATAAAGTAGTTAGGTTTATGTGTATATTTACCATAATAAAAACAAATGTATCTGACTTTTCCTTACAGTGTCTGGGTTTCCTCTCCTGCTTAGGAAGCCTCTCCCATCCAAAGTTATAAAACTACTCTTCTGAAATTTCTTCTAATATCATAATTTAAAAATTTACATTAAAAGTTGCAAATTACCTGGAATTTATTTGTAAATATGGTGTGAGATAGTGGCTTTCCAGCTGTTTAGTCAGTTACACCACCTTGACATTTCTCTTTTATTTCCATTATGACATGTATTTTTTGGCTTTTTTAAACTTAATAATTAGAAATTACTTCTACCTGTTTTTCTATTGAGGTCAATTTTTCTTTCTCTAGGTAGACTATGAGATTTCTATAATTGATGGGATTTCTAATCACTCTTAAGGAGTACTGACTATTATGCCTGTTTTTGCTTTCCAACCTCTCTAATTCCAAAGCACCATGTAATGTTGGTTCGTGCTCCTGGAGCAGATATCTAGAGGTGGGTGTTTAGCAGTCCTGGGTTTCCACTCCCTCCCTGCTCCATTTCTCTTCCTGTCATCTGTGAGCTGGGTTGGGGGATGGCTTCAGTCCCACCAGGTCATGGCTTTGCTACTTTACCCATTTCTGTGAAATCTGCTCTTTTCTCCAGATGTACGCAGTCTGTTGCAGTTTTTGGGTTGCTCTTTCAGGATTAGTTGTAGTTGCTGTATTTTCATGGTATATATACTTTAGGGAGGAGGTTTCTGACTCACTTTTCATACTTCCATCTATCCTCTGGATATTCTAAGTTTTTTGAGGAACCTCCATAATGCTTTCCATAGTTGCTGCACCTACTTACATTCCCACTAACAGTGCAGAATTGTTCTCTTTCTCCACATCCTTGACAACAGTTGTTATTTCTTGTCTTTTAGATAGTGGCCATTCCAACTGGCATGAGGTGATATCTCACTGTCATTTTGATTCACATTTCCCAGATAATTAGTGACATGGAGCACGTTTCCCTGTGCCTGTTGGCCATTTGTATTTCTTCTTTATAAAAATGCCTATTCAGGTTTTCTACCCATTTTTTATTCTGGTTACTTGGTTTTTATTTATTTATTTATTTATTTGTTTGTTTGTTTGTTTGTTTGTTTGTTTAATTATTTACTTGGTGTTGAAGTGTATGAGTTCTTTATATATTTTTGGATGTAACCCCTTATTAAATAACTTATGAATATATTCTCCCATACTGTATGTTCCCTTTTTGTTCTGCTGATGGTGTCCTTTGCTGTACAGAAAACTTTTAGTTTGATGTAATCCCACTTGTTCATTTTCTATTTTGTTTCTCTTGCCCAGGGATATGTGAGCAGAAAAAAATTGCTCATGCTTATGTCGAAGAGATTTTTGCCTGTTTTCTTCCACTGTAGCTTTGCAGTATAGCTTGCAGCTTTTTTCTTTCTTAAGATTGCTTTGGGTATTTGGTGTCTTTTCTAGTTCCATATAAATTTAGAATTCTTTTCTCTAGTTCATTGAAAAATGCCATTGATATTTTGATAGGGAGTGCATTTGGGCATGATGGCTATTTTGAGAATATTAATTCTTAGCCATGAGCATGGGATAGATTTCCATTGATTTCTGTATTCTTCAATTTCTTTCACCTGTGTCTTAGTGTTTTTAGAGTACAGATCTTTCACCTCCTTGGTTAGGTTAATTACTAGGTATTTTATTCATTATGATGCAGTTGTTAATGGAATTGTTTTCCTGATTTCTCTACCTGCTAGTTTGTTAGTATATAGGAATGCAACATATTTCTGTACATTGATTTTGTATCCTGAAACTTTGCTGAATCCAGTTATTAGTTCTAGTAGTTTTTTGGTGGAGTCTAGGGTTTTCTATATATAGTATCATGTCATCTACAAATAGTGACAGTTTTATTTCTTTCTTACTAATTTGGATCTCTTTTATCTTTTTCTTGTCTGATTGCTTTGGCTAGGACTATAATAGCAATTTTATCTTCTCCTGAAAATCTTAGCGGCAAACAACCGATACTAATTACTCATTGCTTTACCCTGATATTTTTATTTGTAGATATTTAAAAATGCTTTTAGTACACATAAAAATACATATATACATTTATGTTATATATTTTAATATATATAGCACATTTTTATACATGTGTGTATGTTTATACACACATATATGTAATGGTTTCTGAGAAAATCCCATAATACTACAAGCAGTAAAACTACTGGATAAAGTTGAAGATCTCTGCAGCTCTATCTGTCTTTGGAAGGTTTTTAATAAAGCACAGAAGTTTTTAACTGATTGATTATTTTCCTACCAGAGTGTACCTAGCTCATGATCTTCCCTGGGGAGTGAGCCTTTTGGAAGGTGTGTTAACTGAATTCGGTAGTAGATCTCTGTTCAACTTTGAAGCAACCAGATTTTCAGGGACACTCTCCTTCATTTGTGGTATACCAGAGATGAGGACAGAGCAGTGTGGCCAGAGAGCAAGGTGTGGTTTCCCTGAAACTGGCCCATTTCTCATTAGTGCAGGGTAAGTCAATGACTGTTATCATGGCAGCTTGTACTTCCGTGGGGAAATATGAATCTGTTATTTGAAATGAAAACACCATGAAAATATAAGGTGTTTTCATTTTACCCTTTGCCCTGGATTTTGATTTTTGAGCACAGGGGTTGGTCTCATGGGTGTTTGTATCCTGAGCCATCAACAACAGTGCTGGGAGAAAAATGAACCTAAGACACCTTTATTGTGCTGTCATAAGTCCCAATGAAAGGTGAGGTCTAGGCAGGGGCTCTTTGTTCCTAAATCTCTGAGCTGGCTGTGTTGCTTCCAGTGTGTGTGTGTAGGAAGGGGACTTTTAGGCTGAAAGGCACCACACCAGGGGCTGGGCAATAGTTGGATCCAAGGCCTGAAGGTCAGCTACAGCTCCCTGTCCCTGACTGAAGGCCTCTCTCCCATCATCAGGCCTGTTTTCTCCACTGCTCATTCAACAGGATTTATTAGAAGCCTGCGTGTGCCACACCATATAGATACAAACACAGAGAAAATGCCCCACCTTGGAGGAGCTGCTCGCAGAAGAAAAGACACGCCAAGGAGCTGTAACAAGGACAGTATTGTGGACACATAAGCGCCATGAGGATGACCTACATCCAGACAAAGGGGGCACCGGCCATGGCCCAGGCATGCAGTATGGAGGACCTAGCTTCTCATCACCATGGCCTGGGCTTAGATGGGCTGGCTGCCAATGAGTGACAGCTAAGTGCCCATCCTGATGCCATCCAGCAGTCAGGCCTGTGGCAGCTGCACAGTGCACAGTGGCCTAGGTATGTGATGATCCAACCATCCAGGCATGAGAAGGCAGGATGCACTGAACCCCCAGAACCCAGGCACCAGGTTGCCTGCCCAGTGGATTCATGGGGGCTTTACTGCTGCTCTTGCATATGGGTCAGGGTATTCCCGAGAGCCTTTGGTCCATGAATCTCCTGCCATTCTTCCTATGTCCTAAGCTTCCCTCACTGTCTGAGGAACGGAAGGATCACAGGCCATGACCTGAAAGAGCTGCTCATTCCTGGAGGACTTTAGGCCCCTGGATCTACCTTAAACCAGAGCAATGATGATAATAGCAAATATTCCTGAACATTCTATGGGACATCCTGCTGCTAATGCTTTACTCACGTTGTCTCAGCCCAGTGTCCTACCCATGGGAATGTTGGAGCACTGTTCTTACAGATGAGGAAACTGGGGACTGTAAAGTGTAAAAGGTGCCCAAGCACACCCAGCCAGTGGGAGTCATGTATCGGCTGAGATGCCAGAGCCCTGAGGAGTGTTTCAGGCACCTGCTCCAAGGAAAACCTTTTTGGATTCCCCAGGGAGCAGATGAACGCTCCGTATCTCCTCTTCACCCTCCTGTAATGGCAACAGTGCTCCACTCAGCAAAAATGTGCTTTCTTTTCCTGGATGCTGATGGGTCCCATGCCTTGGAAGATCGTGTAATCAATAGGGAGGCAACGTAAGGTTGGAAGCTGATGGTTCTGTAGGAAAAGACATTCGCAAATTCCAAGAGTAAAACCAATGTATTCCAGGAGACAGAGGCCTGAAGCCGCAGTTCAATTAATCGTGGGCCTAACCACATCCTCTGGTTGTGTATGAGAAAGAGCTTTAGAACAAAACTCTACTCCTGTATACAAGGAAGTGCAGCCTCTTCTTCGAGTCCTCACAATCTCAGTCCTCATTCCCTAGGCCACATCTCCTCTAGCCACTCCATTCCATGCTGCTGCAGGGCCTTCATGGCTCTGCTTCTACCCACTTCACCTCCTTAACTAAAAAGAGAAATTTCCTTTTAACAACTGGGCCTCATTGAGTCCTCTTTGGTCCCTGAACCCCAAGGCTGCCCTGCATCAGTACACTCCTCCCTGTGATAGCCCTTCTGTGGTGGCACATCTTCCAGAATGCCTGCTCTCCCATCCTACTCCTGGTATGGGAAGGATGCTGAGTGCTTCTCTGATTGTCATAGTTTCATGAAACGTAGGAATGCAAGCCTCTGGGCCCCAAGAGCCAGGTGATCAAGGGGCATTCCCTGGATAGAAGACATGAAAACCAGGGCATCAGACATGTATGATTCTCCCCTCCAGGAGATACTCATTCCCTGGAGCACAGCAGAGGTGAGCATGAAGATAGCACCCGCCTTCTGCAGTCTCTTGAAAGGATTACAGTGAACCCGAGATGCATGTTAATTAGAAGCCTGCCCCTTCAGGGCACAGTCATGATGATCAGTTAATATGATTTCTTCACAGAAGGATTAAGGCCTGGGTCTGGTGCCTCTTTCTGTGCCATGGTGGGTGGTAGCTGTTCAAGAATTCTTTCTATGGAAGGACTTCCGGGAATTTGGTGGCGTGAGCAGGGCGTCAGAAATCTCCCAACACTATGTATGTCTATGAAAATACAGCAAATACAACTATTCCTAAAACAGAGACCAGAATAGACAGGAAAGCGCAGAGCGTGCAGCTATACCTGAGAATAAACGGCACCTCGCAAGGCAGGTAAGATACGGAGACGTGACCCGGCAGGACCCAAGCACGCATCCAGCCCAGTCCATGGGAGGAGAGGATTAAGAGCTGGGAGAGAGTGGAAGTACACCCCGTGAAATAATCAACCCCTGTGATCTGTGCGGGGAGCACTGACACACATCGCATGGTGTAGTGGAGATTGGAGAGACAGAGGATGCAGCATCTGAGTGGAGAACGCGCCTGGGTGCTTGCAGCCGGCTCTCAGGAAGGAAAAATAAAAGAAAAGTGTGCGCTTTTTTCAGTGGTATTAAAGAGACAGGAGCCAAGTGGAGGAGCCGGATCGCCCCGGCATTCTAAGTCCGGCAGGCTGGGAGTCTTGGGGAGTTTCGGACCACTTAGCAAATGACTAGGAAAGGGTGGCCGCACTTAGACTTCCAACAGAGATCAACAACCTACCATTCGTTCAGACACAGAACAGAGCTATAAAAGAACATGTGGAACGGCATGGCCATGGCTGCAGAATAGTGGAGTAACAGCACCACCCACAGCATGCCCACAGAATCAACTCCTGGTGGGGACTTTTTTCTTTTCTTCTTTTGTTTCGTTTTGTTTTTCTTAACTTTCTTTTTTTCTTTCCTTTTTTTTTTCTTTTTAAAGTCATAAAGAGCGCAGCTGCATATGTGGCAACTACCAGCAACCATTTCTATAGTCACGAAAAGACAGAGGAATATGGTCTAGAATATATCAACCAGACAACCCCAGAGAGGGAGCCTGAAGGGATGGAAATGCACAGTCTTCCTGAAAAAGAATTCAGAATAAATGTCATAACCATGCCGTTGGATCTAAAGAGGAATGTGCAAGAGCTGAGGGAGGAAGTGAGGGAAGTGAGGAAAGAAAATGCAGAAAGAAGACAAGTGATTGATGGGCTTAACATCAAACTGGAAGAGATGCAAGAGACTTAATGGAACAGAAATCAGAGAATAGGAATACAGAGAAGCTGAGGCAGAGAGAGATAAAAGATCTCTAGGAATGAAAGAATATAAAGAGAACTGTGTGACAAATAAACAGAACAATATTCGCATTATAGGAGTACCAGAGAGAGAAAAACGGATAGAAAGTGTCTTTGAAGAAATAATTGCTGAAAACTTTCCAATGCAGGGGAAGGAAATAGTCTTGAAGACCACGGAAGCCCACAAATCTCCAAACACCAGGGACCCAAGGAAGACAACACCAAGACACAAAATAATTAAAATGTCAAAGACCAAAGATAAAGACAGAGTATTAAAGGCAGCTAGAGAGAGAAAAAAGATCAACTACAAAAGGAAAACCCATCAGTATCATCAGACTTCTCAACAAAAACCTTACAGGTTCGAAGAGAATGCAATGATATATTTAACATAACGAAACAGAAGGGCATCGAACCAAGAATACTGTATCCAGCACGATTATCATTTAAATATGACAGAGGGATTAAACAATTCCCAGACAAACGAAACTTGAGAGAGTTTGCATTTCATAAACCATCACTACAGGATATCTTAAATGGACTGCTCTAGAGGGAAGCACCCTGAGGCTAAAAAGATGTCACCAGAGAAAATAAAATCATCGCAAAGAAAGCAGACCATCCAAACACTAACTAAAGGCAAAGAATAAAACAGTACATAAACAATGGAGGAGGAAGAATAAGAAGGGAAAGAAATAAAGAAACATCAGACGGTGTTTACAATAACGTCACAAGAAAGTTAAGATAGATTGTTGGATAGTAAAGAAGCAACTGTAGAACCTTTGTTAACCATGACTCTAAAGCCAGCAATGGCAATAAGTACATATCTATCAATAATCACCCTAAGTGTAAATGGACTGAATGCACCAATCAAAAGACACAGAGTAACAGAATGGATAAAAAAGCAAGACCCATCTATATGCTGCTTACAAGAGACTCACCTCAAACCAAAGATATACACAGACTAAAAGTGAAGGGATGAAAAATGATATTTCATGAAAACAACAAAGAGAAAAAGCAGGTGTTGCAGTACTTGCATCAGACAATATAGACTTCAAAATGAAGAAAGTAGCAAGAGATAAAGAAGGACATTACATAATGATAAAGAGGTCAGTCCAACAAGAAGATGTAACCATTATAAATATATATGCACCCAACACAGGAGCGCCAGCATATGTGAATCAAATACTAACAGAATTAAACGAGGTAATAGACAGCAATGCATTCATTTTAGGAGACTTCCACACACCACTCACTCCAAAGGACAGATCAACCTGACAGAAAATAAGTAGAGACACACAGGCACTGAACAACACACTAGAAAAGATGGACCTAACACATATCTACAGAACTCTGCACCCAAAAGCAACAGGATACACATTCTTCTCAAGTGCTCATGGAACATTTTCCAGAATAGACCACATACTAGGCCACAAAAAGAACCACAGTAAATTCAAAAATATTGAAATATTACCAACCAAGTTCTGAGATCACAAAGGTATAAGAGTAGAAATAAATTGTAGAAAGAAATCAAAAAGTCTCACAAATACATGGAGCCTGAACAACATTCTTATCAATCAAAGGGTTAATAACCAATTCAAAACAGAAATCAAAGAATATATGAAGACTAATGACAAAAACAACCCAAAGCCACAACTTCTGCGGGACACAGCAAAGGCAGTTGTAAGAGGAAAGTATACTGCAATTCAGTACTATTTAAAGAAGGAAGAAAAATCTAAAATGAATATTCTATTGACAAAATTACTGAAATTGGAAAAAGAAGAACAAATGAGGCCCAAAGTTACCCGAAGGAGGGACATAATAAAGATGAGAGAGGAAATAAATTAAATTGAGAATAATAAAATAATAGAAAAAATCAATGAAACTAAGGGCTGGTTCTTTGAAAAAAATAAACAGAATAGTAAACCCCTAGACAGACTCATTAAGAAAAAAGAGAATCTACACACATAAACAGATTCAGAAATGAGAAAGGAAAAATAACAACGGACCCCACAGAAGTATAAAGAATTATAAGAGAATATTATGGGAATCTATATGCTAAAAAGCTGGAAAACATAGAAATGGAATCCTCTTAGAAAAATACAACCTCTGAGGACTGACCAGGCAGGAAACAGAAAAACTAAACAGACCAATCACCAGCAACGAAATTGACTCGGTAATCAAAAAACTACACAAGAACAAAACCCTCGGACCAGATGGATTCACTTCTGAATTCTACCAGACATATAGAGAAGAAATAACATCCATTCTCCTTAACCTTTTCCAAAAAATAGAAGAGGAGGGAATACTTCCAAACTCATTCTATGAAGCCAGCATCACTCTAATACCAAAACCGGGCAAAGACCTCACCAAAAAGAAAATTACAGACCAATATGCCTGATGAAAGTACATGCACAAATACTCAACAAAATATTAGCAAACCGAATTCAAAGATACATAAAGATGATCATACACCATGATAAAGTGGGATACATCCCAGGGATTCAAGGTTGGTACAACACTCGAAAATCCATCAACATCATCCACCACAGCAACAAAAAGAAGAACAAAAACCACATGATCATGTCCATAGATGCTGAAAAATCATTTGACACAATTCAGCATCCATTCATGATTAAAACTCTCAGCAAAATCCGTATAGATGGTAAGTACCTCAACATCATAAAAGGCATATATGACAAACCCACAGTTAGCATCATACTTAACAGCAAGAAGCTGAAAGCTCTTCATCTAAGATCGGGAACAAGACAGGGATGCCCACTCTCTTCACTGTTATTCAACATAGTACTGGAGGCCCTAGCCAGAGCAATTAGACAAAACAAAGACATACACATCCAGATTGTTAAAGAAGGAGTCAAGTTGTCACTATTTGCATATGACATGACACTGTACATAAAAAAGCTAAAGACACCATTCCAAAACTACTAGAATATTTGAATTCACCAAAGTTACAGGATACAAAATTAACACACAAAAATCTGTTGTGTTCCTATACACTAACGATGAACTAACAGAAAGAGAAATCAGAAAAACAATTCCATTCACAATTGCATCAAAATGAATAAAATACCTAGGAATAAAACTAACGAAGGAAGTGAAAGACCTGTACTCTGAAAACTACAAGACACTCCTAAGAGAAATTAAGGAGGACACTAACTAATGGAAATGCATCCCATGCTCTTGGCTAGGAAGAATAAACATTGTCAAAATGGCTATACTACCTAAAGCAATCTACAGATTCAACGCAATCCCTATCAAACTACCAACACCGTTCTTCAGTGAACTCGAACATGTAATTCTAAAATTCATATGGAACCACAAAAGACCCTGAATAGCCAAAGCAATCCTGAGAAGGAGGAATAAAACAGGGGGAATTATGCTCCGTGAGTTCAAGCTCTACTACAAAGTCACAGTAATCAAGACAATATGGTATTGGCACCAAAACAGACCCACAGACCAGTGGAACAGAATAGAAAATGCAAACATTAACCCAAGCATATACAGTCAATTAATATTTGATAAAGGAGCCTTGGGTATACAATGGGGAGATGACAGCCTCTTCAGCAGCTGGTGTTGGCAAAACTGGACACCTACATGTAAGAGAGTGAAACTGAACTACTCTCTTTCCCCATACACAAAGGTAAAGTCAAAATGGATCAAAGACCTGAATGTAAGTCATGAAATCATAAACCTCTTAGAAAAAATCATAGGCAAAATATCTTTGACATAAACATGAGCGACTTCTTCATGAACATATCTCCCCAGGCAAGAGAAACAAAAGCAAAAATGACCAAGTGGGACCATATCAAGCTTAAAAGCTTCTGTACAACAAAGGACACCATCAGTGGAAAAAAAAGACATCCTACAGCATGGGAGAATATATTCCTAAATGACGTATGTGATAAGGGTTGACATCCAAAATATATAAAGAACTCACACACCTCAACAAACAAAAAGCAAATAATCCAATTAAGAAATCACAGAGGACCTGAATAGACACTTCTCCAAAGAAGAAATTCAGATGGCCAGCAGGAACATGAAAAAATGCTCCACCTCACTAATCATCAGAGAAATGCAGATTTAAAAAACCACTATGAGATATCACCTCACACCAGTGAGGATGGCCAACATCCAAAACACAAACAACAACAAATGTTGGCGATGATGTGGAGAAAATGGGACCCTCCTTCACTACTTTTGGGAATGCAAATTAGTTCAACCATTGTGGAAAGCAGTATCGAGGTTCATCAAAAAACTCAAAATAGAAATACCATTTGACCAGGAATTCCACTCCTAGGAATTTACCCTACGACTGCAGCAGCATAGCTTGAAAAAGACATATGCACCCCTATGTTTATCACAGCACTATTTAAAATGGCCAGGAATTGGAAGTAACCTAATTGGCCATCAGTAGATGAATGGATAAAGAATATGTGGTACATATACACGATGCAATATTATTCATCCATAAGAAGAAAACAAATCCTACCATTTGCAACAACATGGATGGGGCTAGATGGTATTATGCTATGTGAAATAAGCCAAGCCAAAAAGGATGAGTATCAAATGATTTCACTTATATGCTGAGTATAAGAACAAAGAAAAAACGTGAAGGAACAAAACAGCAGCACCCTCACAGAACCCCAAAAGTGCTAATCATTACCATAGCGAAAGGTAGTGGGGAACATGGGTGGGAAGGGAGGGATAAGAGGGAAAAAGGGCTATTCTTATTAGCAGATGTAATGTTGTTGGGTGCATGAGGAGGGCTGTACAACTCAGAGAAGACAAGTTGTGATTCTATAGCATCTCACGAAGCTGATGTACAGTGACTGTAATGGGATTGGCTGGGGAAACTGATGAAGGGGGTATTTTAATAACCAAAATATTGCACATGTAATTGTAGATTAATGTTACCAAGATAAATTATTAAACAAAAAGAAGAGAGTGCTATTCCTAAAATTGCAATATTTCCAGAATTTCTCACCTGGCCTTAGTGATTCACCATATCAGTAGTTGTTTCCAAGTGGTGGAGAGAAGTATTCCATATCTATATCAACAGGTAATTACAAGGCCATGTGAGGGCATATCTGGGCTTGCGAGGTTGGGTGGGGCCCCTTCTTCTGCAGCTGTGGTGTGGGAGACACCAGTGAGCAGAAGTGTATGACTGCTAGTAAGCAATAAATGGGTTTCTCCCTCTTTATTTCTTCCTTTTTCTGATTTCAGTTTCTAGGTATTTTTCCCTGGAATTTTGCCCCAAAACTTTCCCCTGGACTTACAAGTACCTAAGCACAAACTTATTCAAGGAGGTTGGAGGACTGAGCTCCAAAAACTGTGGACATTGTGGTCGTAGATAGGAAGAGTTAGGTTACTGCAAGTCCCCTTCACCCATAGCAACGTGCAGACTCCAAAGACCCACACTGAAATTCCATTGCAGTTCTCACAGAAGCAGAGCAAACACTCTTCAGGCTGGATGGAAACACACAGGACCACATCCCCACAGCCATCCTGGGAAAGAAGAACAGGAACATGGCGCCCTTATATCCCACCACTCTGTGGAGCTACAGCAACCAAGACACTGCATGGCATCCAAGAAGACACGGATGTAGAGACAGGACACCAGTTGTTTTGTTTGATTTTCGGTGTGTGGTGGTTTGGCATGCCGAGTGTCTAGTGTGTGGTGCTGTGTGGCTTGTGAGTTGGGTGTTCGGATGTCTTGCTGTTTGTTGTGAGTTTTGTGTTGTATGTGTGGTGTGTTATGTCATGTGTGCTGTGTTGCAGTGTTTTTTCTGTGTATGGTCGTGTAGTGTGCTGAATGTGTGGTGCTGTGTTGCTTGCATACTGGGTGTTGTTTTGTGGTGTGCTTTTTGATGTTTTTGTGTTGTACATGCGTTTAATTACATGTGTGCTGTGTGTGTGGTGTGGTTTGTGTGTGGTTGTGTAGCATGCTGTGTGTGGTGTGTGTTGCTGTGTGGCCTGTGTAGGGTGCTGTGTTGTGGTTTGCAGTGTGGTGTGTGTTTTGCGTGGTATGCATGATATGTCAGTTTTGTGGTGTGTTGTGGCATGTGGTGTGATTTCTGTGTGTTGTCGGTGGAGTGCTATGTGTGTGATGTGTGTGTTGTGTGGCATTTGTTGTAATTTTGTTGGGAATTGTTTCATGTTGTGTGGTGTAAGGTTTCAGATTCATGTGTGGAGTGTTATGTGTGTGATGTGGTTTCTGTATGTAAAAGTGTAGTGTGCTGTGTGGTGTCTCTTACATGTTGTGTGCAGTGTTGTGTCTCTTTGAAGTGGTATGTGTGGTGTGGTTTCTGTGTGTGGTGCTGCACTGTGTGGTGTTTCATGTGTTGTTGTGTTGTGTGTTTTGAGTGATATCTATGTTGTGTCATGTGTGTGGTGTGTGTGTAGTGTGGTTTGTGTTTGCTTGTGTAGTGTGGTGCGTGTTGGGTGTTGTGTGCAGTGTCTTCTGTTTGAATGCTTTGTATGTGTGTCATTGTGTGGCATGTTGTGCATGTGGTGTGGATTCTGTGTGTGGATATGTGCTGTGCCTTGTGTGTGCTCTGTGGTGTGGTGTGGTCTGTGTATTTGTTGTGGTGCACAGTGTTGTGTGTGTTTCGACTGGTTTTTACAGTGTGTCATGTGTGATGTTTTGTGGTGTGTGTGGCTTTTTCTCCCGGTGGTGTTGTGTGCCATGTGTGCTGTGTGTTGCGGTGTGGCATGTGTGTTGGGTGTTGTTTTGTGGTGTGCATTATGGTGTGTGTTTTTAGTGGTATGTATGGTATGTCGCGTGTGGTGTGTGTGGTGTTTTCTGGGTGTGGAGGTGTTTTGTGCCATTTCTTTGCTGTGTGGTGTGATGCTTGTTTTGGTTGTGTAGTGGTAGTGGTGTGGGCGTGTAGTGTGAGTTTTTTCTGGTATATACAGTGTGTCATGTGTGTGGTGTGTTGTGTGTGGGGTGGTTTCTGTGTGGTGGTGTGTGATGTGTGGTATTTTGTGGCAAGTGTGTTGGGTGATCTGTTTTGTTGTGGGCTCTGGTGCAAATTTTGGCTTGTATGACGTGTCATATGTGTGTTGTGTTGTGGTGAGTGTGATGTGGTTTCTCTGTGTGGTTGTGTGGTGTGCTGTGTGTGGCATGTGTAGGATGTTGTGTGCCTTCTTATGTGTGTTTTTAATTGTATGTGTGGTGTGTCATGTGTGTAGTATGTTGTGGTGTGTGTCATGTGTTTTCTATGTGTATTGGTGTGGCATGCCAAGTGGGTTTTGGGTGGTGCTGAGTCACATGCACATTGGATGTTGTCCTATGGTGTGCTTTTCGGCATGAGTTTTGAGTTGTATGTGCAGTGTGTCACTTGTGTGGTATGTTGTTGTGTGTGGTTCAGTTTCTGTGTTTGGTGATGTGTGTGATGGGGTGTGGCGTGTGTTTTGGGTGTTTTGTTGTGTCTTTTGGTGTGTGTGGTGTGAATTCTTTGTGTGGTGGTGTGTGCCATGAATGTGACACTGTGGTGCTGTTTGGCATGGGTTTTGTGGTGCATGTTTTTGAGTGGTATGTTTGGTGTGTCATGTGTGTGGTGTGTGTGAAGTGGTTTCTGTTTGTAGAGGTGTGGTGTGCTGTGTGATATGGTGTGGCCTTTGTGGAGTGTTGTGTTTTAGTGTGCAGTTTGGTGTGTCTTTTTAGTGGTATCTATGGTGTGTCATGTGGGTGGTGTACCGTGTGTGCTGTTTTGTGTGGTCTGGAATGTGTTGGTTGTGCTATGTGGTGTGGTGTGTGTTTGAGTCATGGTACGGTTTATCATGTGTGTGCTCTGTTGTGGTATGTGGAGGTGTTGTGTGCCATGTGTTTGGTATGTGGTGTCATGGGCATGTGTGTTGGGTGTTGAGTTGTGGTGTGCAGTATGGTGTGTGTTTTGAGTGGTATGTATGGTGTGTCATGTGTGTGGTGTGGTGTGGTGTGCTTTCCATGCATGGTATTGTGGTTTGCCATGTGTGTATTGTGTTTTTTGGTGTGGCATATTTTGTGGTGTGCAGTTGGGAATTTGGTTTTTGATGTATTTGTGATGTGTCGTGTGCAGTGTGTGTGGTGGTGAGGTGTGCCATATGTGTGCTCTGTGCTGTGCTGTGGCATGTGTAAAATGAGTTGTGTGGCATGTGTTTTGTGTGGTATGTGCAGTGTGTCACGTGTTGGGAGTGTTGTCATGAGCGTCGTGTGACTTCTGTGTGGTAGCACTGTGTGTCATGTGTGCTGGGTGTTGTTTTGTGGTGTGCAGTGTGGCATGTGTTTTGTGTTGTATGTGATGTGTGTCTCATGAGTGATGTGTGTTTGTGTGGTGTGGTTTGTGTGTGGCGACATGGTATGCTATTTGTGTGCTGTGTGTAGTGTTAGTGGGTGTTTTACTGTGTGGTGTGGCATGTGTTTTGTGTTGTATGCGCAGTGTGTCACATGTGTGGTATGTTCTGGTGTGTGTGATGGGTTTTCTGTGTGTGGTGGTGTGGTATGCCATGTGTGTGCTATGTGGTGTTGTGTGCCAGCTGTGTGCTGTGTGGTGTTGTGTCATGTGTGTTAAGTGTTGTGATGTAGTGTGCAGAGTGGCATGTGTTTTGTATTGTGTGTCCTGTGTCATATATGGCATGCGGTGGTCCGTTGTTTTTCTGTGTGGTGGTGAGGTGTGCCCTGTGTGTCTTGTGTGGCATGTGTTGGGTGTATTGCTGTGGTGTGATGTGTTTTCTGTTGTATGTGTTTGGTGTCATGTGTGCAGTGTGTTGTAGTGTGTGTGGTGTAGTTTCTGTGTCTGGTGGTGTGGTGCCCCTTGTGTGTGCTGCATGTTGTGTTGTGGCATGTCAGTAAGGTGTTGAATTTTGGTGTGCAGTGTGGTGTGTTTTTTGTATGTGTGGTGTGTATGTGCAGTGTGTCTGGTGTGGTTTCTGTGTGTGGTGTGCCCTGTGTGTGCTTTACGTTGTGTTATTGTGTGGGGAGTGTGTGGATTGTGTGTTGTGTTGTGTGTCATGTGTGTGCTGTGTGGTTTCATGTGGCATGTGCATTGCGTGTTGTTTTGTGTTGTATGTGTGGTATGTCATGTGTATGGTATGTTGTGGTGTGGTTTCTCTGGGGTGCAGTGGTGTGCCCTGTGTGTTGGGTGTTGTGTCTATTGTGATGTGGGTAGTGTTTTGTATGTGTGGTGTGCCATGCAGGTGTTGTGGTTTATTGTGTTTTGTGTTGTGGTGTGTCATGTGTGTGATGTGTGTGTTGTTTGGCATGCATGTTAGTTGTGTCTGTGGTGATGTTTGTAGTGACTCGTAGTGTGTGTTGCATAGTTTGTTGTGTGTATGATGTTGTGTGGTGTGTATTTGTGATGTGTGGTATGGTGTGTGGTGTGTGTGTGTGGTTCCCTGTAAGCTTTTATGTCATGTATGTGGTGCATCGTTTTGTAGCATTATGTGCTGTATGTGTTGTGTGGTGCTTTTTTTTAATGTGGTATCTGGTGTTTGATATTGTGTGTCATGTTTTGTGTTGTTTGCTGGGTTGTGTTTGTTTCTTGTTTTTTTTTGGTATGTGTGCGGTATGTGTTGTGTAGTGTTTTGGTGCCATTTGTGTGGAGTGAGTGGTGTGTGTTGTGTGATTTATGTGGTGTGTTGAATGTGTGTTGGGTGTTGTGTCTATGTTGATGTCTGTGGTGATTTGTGGTGTGTGGTGCACAGTATGTGGTATATATGATGTGTGGTGCATATGGTTTATGAAGTGTGTTGTGGTGTTTTCTGTGATGTGTGTTGTGCATTGTTGTGTGGTGTATGGTGTGTTTTATTGTGTGTTGTTTGTTGAGTTGTTTGGTGTGCTGCTTGCTGGTTTTTTAATGTGGTGTGGTATGTGTTGTATGTGGCCTTCTGTGTGGTTTTGCATGGTGCGTGTGGTGCATTGTTGTGTGGTGTTTTGTGGTGTGTATTGTGGTGTTTCATGTGTGTGATATGTGTTTTCTGCTGTGTGTGTTGGGTGTACTGTTGTGTGGTGTGTGTTGCATGTGTTTGAGTTTTGTGTCTATGCTGATGAGTGTGGTGTGTGGTGTGTTTTGTGTTGTATGTGTGGTGTGTCATGTGTGTTTTGAGGTGTGTGTGGTGTGGTTATGTGTTGAAGTGGTGTGTTGTATGTTGCTGTTTCAAGTGTCTGGTATATGGTGTGCGGTATTGTGTCTAGTTTCTTGTGTTGTGTGGTATGTGTGGCATGGTGTGTGGTTATGTGGTGATGTTTTTGTATATGGTATTGTGTGTAGTTTGTTGACTTGTTTGGTGTGGCATCTGTTGGTTGTTTGGTGTCTGGTTTGTGTTTTGTGAAGTATGCTGTGGTGTGTGGTGTCCTGTGTGGTTTTGTGTGATGTGTGTGGTGTGTTTTTTTGTGTGGTTTGGTGTGTGTTGTTCAGTGCTGTTTTTTGTGTGTAGTGTCTGGTTTGTGGTATTGTGTGTCATTTGTTGTGCTTTTTTGTTGTTGTGTGCTTGTTCATGTTTTATATATGGGTTCCATTTTGGGGGGATTTTTGGATCAGGGTTCCATGTTATGGCTTAGGGTTAGAGTTGGGTTTAGGTTTAGGTTTATGGTGATGATATAGTTATTGTTAGATTTATATCAGTGGGTTAGGTTTAGGATATGAATTCACTTTGTCCATTGACCAACAGTGATGTTTGGGTCAGGGTGAGTTTGAGGATGAGATTTAGGGTTGGGCTACATCTCGGATAAGGTTTAAGTTAAGTATTAGCATTAGGGTTTAGCTATGGTTATCCAAAGAGGGTAGAGGGTTAGGTAATGAAAAGTTTTTTTTCAATTAACTGTGATATGTGGGATGGGTGAAGAGTATAGGTCCACTGTTAGGATTACATTTTGTTAGGTGTAGGGTGAAGTTATAGCTTCATTTGGAGGTAGTGTAAGCAGTTAGTGTTATGATCAGTTTCAGTTTAGCTTCAGGGTAGCAGTTAGGTGTGGGAAAGAGTGAGCATCAGGGTTGAGGAGTGAGTGTTAGGTTGAGTATAAAGTTGAGGATTAGAGTGCAGGTTGAGCATTGTCATCCAAATTTTCACAAAGTGAGCACTGTGCTCAGCGTTGTGTCAGTTGGCATTTCTCCCATGCCCATGCATTTTCTAGAAATGTAGCAGCATGGAAGCCCAGGAGCCTGAGTAGCATTCCCTAGGGTCAGGCAGGAACTGAATAGTTTTTTGTATGAGTGATATGGTTCAAGGTGGCCTTGGGTCTGGGTTCCTATTACTCCAGAGCTAACATGGCAAAGAGAAAACACTTCAACAGTCCACATACACAGGTGAGGCCCCAGGCACTGAAAGGGTAAATTCCTCTGCTCCCAAGGCAGCCTCTGTGTCTAGGAATCAGTCCTAACAGTGGCCTCTGTGATATCATGGATCTAGGGCCACAAGTATGCAAGTTAAAAATACCAGAAGTGCTTCCCATTGTACAAACCACCTTCAGAGCCATAAGAAGCCAACACTTCCTAGAAAGCAAATATCAGGTGTTCAGTTACGTGTATGGAGTGCTATATGCTATAGCACATCCAAATGCATGAACTCTAGCACATATTACACACCACTTGGCATCCATCCAGCCAAACAGGCATCCATTCCCCTTGGTCCAGATAATATATCAAGGTGAACATAAACAGTTATCTGTCAGGGTTCCCCTGGTCAAAGGGATAGGCTTTTAATTTGGATTCAGGGGTATAGAGGGGGGTCAGGTGTTAGTTTCATGCTTAGGAGTCAGACATGATGTTTCAGTTCATTTGCAGTGGTTAGGTTTTGGGTTTGTGTTCAAAGTTCAGTATCAGGCTTCTTGTTAAGGACAGGGTGGAGATTTGTGGGTTCTAAGGCTTGGTGTCACAGTGCAGGTAAGGGTTGTATTTTAGGGTTGTGTATTAGGGTTAGGGTTAGGTCTGTGGATTAGGGTTACATGTAGGGATAGAGCTAGGTGTTAATTTTAGGGATACAGTGATGTGTAGGTGAAGGTTATGTTTGTAGGTTACAGTAAGTGTTCGGCATATGGATAGAGTTAGGCATAGGTATAGAGTGAGGGTAAACAGTTAATGGAGAAGAATATCTCCATGATAACTTATAGATGATCTACTTACTGACATGAAATTTCAACCCAAACATTCCTTAAACTAAGGAAACTAAATGAGTTAGGAATGTGAATATGCATATGATTGAATAAACTAATCCAGGATAAATCTCTATTTGATAATTCAATTGCTGGGGTATACAAATTTAATAGTCTTGAGTTAAAATCTATATATGCTCTGAGAGTTTACTATGTGTTAAGCCATCAAAGAGTGTCTCTGGGCTCACATCAAGATATCTCTCAGAAGTGGAAAGAGGCCTGGAGATCACTGCAGCAAGAACAAAGGTCATTCTACCTTTATATAACTTCCATTATGAACGTCCTTTGCTTTTCCAAGATTGAGTGTAGCAAAAACTCATCGGACATGAAGGAAAAGCTGCATATGGGGATTTTTTTATTGAGAAGAGTGGTCCAAAGTGAGGGTCCAGATTGAATGTGTTGACATGGAGTAAAATAGAAATTAAATAGAATTGCTTGAAGAAGCTGCTCTACTACCACCTCCAGCTCCTAGTCCTTTTAAGATTAATTTAGAAATGAGTTTATCTGTACAGGTAAGTGTATTCTTAATATTGCTTGTCATTATTAGGTAAACTTTTTAATGTAGGAAATTAACTGAGTGAAAACATAGTAGTGCAATGAGAGCAATGTTTCCTGGAAAATTTTGTTTTCTTTTCCTACAAATCCCCCAGTTTTTTGTTATGCTTCCCAGGGCATCTATGTGCTAGGGAAGAGATTGTGATAATCCTGAACTAAATAACAAGGAGAATTTCAGTTTTAAAATTTTTAAATAGGAATATGAAGCAGGCTACTGTCTTCAGAGAGACTTTTCAGAATTCCTTTATTTCTGTGCAAGGCGGTATCCACAATTGACTTAAATTGAAGGACCAATAAAACCTCTGTTTCTCAGCTACTTACCACATAAAGAAACTTCCTTGCTCCCATAAGATCTACTGAACACGCAGTGGCTCTCTAGAGCTTCTCCCTCACAAGTGACTCCAGGCAGCTCTCACTGTGGCTCCACCATCTCAGCATTTGGCTGACGCCCTTCCCTCAGGCCGCTCACTCCACTCACTCCCATCACTATGCCTGGAGTCCAGGTGCTCGGATTCCACTGTCCACAGAATACACTCCAGTGTCCTGTTATATTAGGAGAGACAAAATTTCCCATGTAGGAAGGGGTGAGACATGGGATTTTGCTGCTACTCAATCAGAACTTCAAACACACATGTTTTTTTACCACAATATCTGTCTTCAGTTTTACGTGATGATTATAATTCCAAAGCCTTGCTGAAATTCTGTGGGAGAGAGCTGGAGCAGAGAGATGGTTTTCTTCTCTGAAATATTTCCTTCTGTATCCAAACTATCATTTTCATACCCAGAGTTGATTCTGAGCTGTCCACTTCAGTGCATTTCAATACTAATACCTTAGTCTAAGCAACCCTCACTTATATTTCTTAAGTTGATCTATTACTCCTGCCCCCCTACCTTGTCCACAGAAGTAAGATGATAGTTTAAATGTGTAAATCACTTCATGTCAAGTGGTGTTCTAAATTTCCAATGCCTTGTCATCTCAAGTTGAAAAAATTCAAATATTTCCCATGAACCACAAGCGCCTATGTACCTCAGACCCTGCCTCCCTCCCTCTTCCTCTGCCCCGGACACAAATTAGCTTCCTTTCTTTTCCCAAGGAAACAAAAACACCAAGTTCCACGTGAGGTCTATTATACTTGCTGTTTCCATTAAGTGAAAGTCAGCTCTGGACCTTCCTTCTCGCTGACTGGGTCTCAGAAAAGGTCTCCTAGTCCATGACGCTTCCTTGGCCACCTACAGATGGCCAGACCTGACCGCTCTGATCTGTCATCCCATCCCCTGTACTTCTTCAGAGCACATGTTGCCAATTGGTATTGTCATGTTCATTTATTAATTGGCTTGCTTATTGGGATGAATCAATGAATTAACCATGTGAAATATACAGTGTTGAAAAGGAAGTGGAGGCTCAGAGCAAAGACAATGGCACTTCTGCTCTGTGCTTGCTCATCTCTCTGGGCAACTTGGGTCGTGCTGCCTAGCCACCTGCATAATTTCCCAGGTGGTTTCCACAAAGTCACCCTTAAGATGTGGCCGGCAAGCCAGATGCCGCCCAGTCAGCCAGAACCCAACAAGCATCTCCCCATACCATTCACTGAGATCACACAATATAACCAGCCCATAAAAATATATTTTGTTGGAAAAGTTTTGATACTGCTATTAAGAACAGTGCAGAAAAGAATAACCTTCATTCTTCAATTGGTTGAATGGACGACATTGGAAATAAAAACAGATTGTAACATTTTGGTTACCTTTAACATATTTTTGAAAAAAATACTGGTGGTGATAAAACATTTTAAATGCACCAATGACTCAGAAACCTCATATTTACTTTCTGAGCCTCTAACTGGTCAAAAGAGCCTCGTCTTCTAAGAAAGTGGGGATGAGAAGGCAAAGAGGAAGGGAAGAGATCAGAGGGGATCCAACGATCAGGACACATCCAAATTGCAGCAGCACCGTGAGCTGGCCGAGAGAATGTGGATTCAGGGCAGATCAGACTTTGGCAAGATCTGTCGGGCCTCATTTGCAGAGACAAACATCCAGTGCATGAAAACTTATTGGCCACACAGGAATCAGCATTGTCCAAAGATGTCACGGTGGCTGGGAGGAGGCACAGGATCTATGCCATCAATACTGTGGCATCAGCAGGGCCCGTGGCAGCCCACGCCTGCGGAAGGCTGTGGGGGCACCCGCGCCCAGTCTCAGGGAGCCTCACCACAGGAGAGCCACGGGCTGCCTACACGTGCCCTGGGCTTAGGGGGCAGGGCCACCGCAGAACCCCGCAGCCTTAGCAGACTGTGCATACCCGGGGCTCAGACGGGCAGGGCTGTCCAGGGAGGGTCTGCCTGAGGACAGGGGCTGAGCCCCAAGACCCTGAGCGGAACTGGCTGGGCTCCACGCCAGCCGCCTCTTGGCCAGGGCCTGGCCCCTCAGCTCCTCCATCCCCTGCTCCCCAGGCTGGCGACCAGGATCCCCCTGCCGGCTGGGGGGAGAACCAGGGTAGATGGGTCCTAGGATTTCAGCACGGTGGGGCCGCGCTCCGGGGACAGACAGGTGGCCCCTGGCGCCGAGCCCTAGAAGGAGGAGCCGAGGCCCACCCACGGCGCTGGGACGCCGGGAGACCAGGGGCACGGGGGCAGCACCCTTGCCCCATGGCCGCCTGCTGGGCAGGGTGCGGGTCTCGGGGGGGTGGCAGGTCCTGCGGCCCCGCGTGGCCCTCCTGAGCGCCCAGCTCCCGGCTGCCTAACCCCACGGGCGCCGCGTGTGTCCCCATGCCTGGCTCTGCCCACACCGCCAGGGCTCCTGGCACTAGGCTGCAGGGTGCGCAAAAAGGCGCCCATGGAGCAGCGGACCCTGGCCCCCTGCAGCGGCGGCAGCACCATCAGCGACTGCACGCTATGTGGCACAGTTGATGGCATCCACGTCATGGGAGCCGTGGTGGAAGACGGAGGGTTGGCCTTAGGAAAAGGGAACGATGTACTCGCTGGCCTTCTGCGTGACCCGCCTGAGGGCGATCCCGTGGTCCCTGAGGACCGCGGGCGACAGCAGGGCCGCCTTGTGCTACAGGGAGGCCTCGCAGCCGCGGGTGCTGGCTGGGAACAGCTCCTAGGCCAGGCACTCCAGGCGCCCACTGTTCTCTGGGGGCACTGCGTACCATGACTTGTATGCCCCGAAGGGCAGGTAGTTAAGGCTGTACAGGTCCATGTCCTCCGTGGGCCACGCGAACATGGCCTGCCAAATGCTGAAGTAGAGGTAGGGTGTGTTGACGCCCTCAACGACGCCCCTGCACTCCTGCTCCAGCAGGTCCTGAATGGTGCCCAGGTGTCCCACGTTCCACTGCTTCCTGTCTTCATCAGACAAGGAGCCGCTGATGTCAGCACTGCAGATCGGAGAACCAGAGAGCCGGGTTTTCCAGTGTTTTCTTTCCAAACCCTCAAAATCCGAGTGCGGTCGGGTCTGATATTTGCCACTGTTCACCAGGTGACAATACTCCCCCACCGTCATGGCTTTCTTCTTCTTGTAGTACTTAGTGAACACACCTGCCCTTCCCAAGACCACCTGCTGGACCAGAGTGGGGATTAAGATGTCACTGATGTCATCGTAGGTCTTCCTGGCTTTCCACTCCTTGGGGGCGATTATCTTGGCCACACCTGGTTCGTGGGCACCTTGAGATTCCATATAAGCAATATATTTATCAAAATCATTAAACTCTTCTTTGGTTGGGTAGAAGGTCATGATTGTACACCTTGGGTTCTGGGTACACTTTCCCTTAGATGTCATACCCGCCATTAATAAAATCAACAAACTCTCACGTCTTCAGGTATGGTCTGGATAGTTGAGGATGCTGGAAAATGCAATTTTTCCAAAAGTGACTTGAGTGTCTTTGAGTCAGCAGGAACCACCCATGGACTTTGATGCAAAGGAGATGACAATGTTTTGGGGTCATGCTGATTCACCAGGAGACTTCCCTCTGGGTAGAAGCTTTGCTCTTGACAGATGAAGGAGGCTGAACGTGCAACTCTGTGATGTTCCTCAGCTGGCACTGGGGTTTGTTCTCTGAGGCCTCCTGACTCACTCAGTCCTGAGTGTATGGCATTCCAAATGTAGTGTCTTCAGGACAGTGTTTAAAATGAAACCTAGAAGAAAGAATACAAAAAGCTTTACATTAACATTTGGGAATGTTATTCAGGAGCTACAAATAAAATACCTTGGGATACCACCATGGGATATTATCCCACACTCAAAGAAAGGCTAAAATTTTATAAGATTGACAATGTAGGATGTGATGTTGATGTGGAACAATGGGAATTCTCATACCCTCCTAGAGAGAATGGACATCATTCTTTGGGAAACTATTTGGACAGTATCTACTAAAATTGAACTTGTGCATGTGCTGTGATTCAACTGTTACCACATGTCCAGGTAATTTGTACACCTGTGCATGGAAAGTCACCTCCAATAATGCTCATAACAATATTATTTCTAGTAGCAAATACTGGAGACAACCCAAATGTCAATCAACAGTAGAATGGACAAATGCATTGTGGTATATAGTCCTGCAATGGAATACAACGGAGCAGTGACAATTACATGAACATGTAGGGATCATTTTGCAAACATAATACTGGGAAAAATTATCCAGACTTAAAAGAATACTGAATCCATTATTCCAATTTTACATAACATTTCATCTTTTTATATAAGTATATATAGAAAAGAAGGTCAAGTAATCTACGTTAGAAATCAGAGCAGTGGTTACCTATGAGAAAGAGAGGCTGTGAGTGGGAGCATGAGGGCGTCTCTGGAGTAATGTTAATATTGTTTGGAATCTAGGTGCTGGTTACACAGCCATCAGAATAGCTAATTGTGATAATTCATCAGCCTGTTATGATTTTCACAAATTTCCATATGTTTATTTAAAAACAGAGTTTAGAGTGAGAAGCATTGAAGACTAAGAGACATATTTCATTGTATTAAAAGGAAAAGGAAGAGTGAAAATTAATGAACCAAACATTTTATTAAAGAAGCTAGGAAATGTAAGAAGGAGGAGTAAAGAAATAAGAAAGAATAAAGATGAAATTAATGAAAAATAATACATACAAAACAGAAGGGTGATGGCGAAAAATGTCATTTGAAGAGACTAAGAAGTGCAACATACCGTGAGCATAACTGATAAGAAAGGATAGAAAGTAGAAATAAACAATACTAGGAATTAAACAGTGCACAGATCTAGTAATACAGTAGAGAATTTTTCTAAATCTCAAGAGAATCTTATGAGTATTTGACATCAACACTTTCAACACATAAGAAGACAATTTTCTAGAGAGGAAACATATACAAAATGGATCCAAGAAAAAAACAAGAAACCTCGAATACCCCAAATAAGAATCTGGATCAAAGTATGACCCCTCAAAAACCCTGAGACACAACATTTATAGGCGAACCTAGCAAATTTTTAAGAAAACAATTGATTACACAAATCTTTCATGCTATAGCAAAGGTTGTAAAGCTCCTCAGATGAGGCTGTACTTATCTGATAGCAAAACTGGAAAAGGACAACAGAAAATAAAGCATAAATGAAAGCTTGCTAAATAGAATATTATCTAACCAATAAAGCAATATGTTAAAAGAAAAATATATCGTGATCAAATAGACTGTATCTCAGGAATGCAAGGATGATTCAAGATCACAAGATCTAACGATATAATCAGAATATTAATGAAGGAAATGAAAAATAACATCATCTTATAGATACCAATAAAGGATTTCATAAAATTGAACATTCATTCATGATTTGAAAACTCTTTACTTGAAAACCATTCAGAAAAATTTCTACATTAAGATAAAGTGTTTCAAGGTAAAAACAAATAGCAAGTATTCTTAACAGTGAAACAAGAGAAACATTCTCTTGTTTAAGGTAGAAAAACAGATATATCAGCAAACTGTCTCATTAGCCTAATCTCAAGTGGTCCTTTCTTCTAATTCTCTAGTTATTCCCCCCTACAAATATTCTGTTTTTACCTTAAACTTTGGACCTGCTTACTCCAGCCTATTTAGAATTCTCCAAATGCCCTAAAAGTCCCTACGTGACCTGGCCCCCCATCACCCTTTCCCCTGGCTGTCTCACATTCCTGGCTGTGTCTCAGAGAAGCTGCACCACTCCTCCTACCTGATGCTCTTGGCACATTGGCAGCTCTCCTGCCCCTTCAAGGCTGAGCTCAAATATGATCTTTCCAGTGAGGTCTCCTCTGTTAGTTGTTTGGGATACAATTAGAGATGATTTTCTCTCAAGAAAACATACTCTCGTCCCAAGAAAACCTCTCCAAATGAAACATACTGCCGATCAGGATCTATGAGTCTCTTGAAAATTCTACTCAAATCAGCCCCACCCCCATCCCACCCGCCCTAGTCTAAGCACAGCTGAATCCACCCAGCTATCCAACCAGCTCCTCCAACTGGACTACCCTTCCTTGTTCTAGTAAAGGGCATCCTTTTCAGTGTTATCAGCCCACAAAACATTGGTGTTTTGCCTGAATTTTTTTCTCTGAATTTCTTATAAGAAAATAGAAAAGGGAAAGAGGACTGCCAACCCTCAATGAATCGGAAATCATATTTTAAAAATAAAAAAAACTTGTAAGCTCAAACAAAGGGCTTCCTTCCCCAGCCAGAGTTATAGAGACTAGAGATCAGGTCTGCAGCAAACATTGGTTTGATACAGTCTTACAAAGCCACTAGCAAGGGTCACAGAGACCAAGCCTTTCCTTTGTCCCAGAAAGCAGCCCCAAAGGAATGAGACATGCCTGTTAAGAGGAGAAACATGCCTACTCCTATCATAAGTTGGTGTATGAAATCAGAGGAGACTTCCTAGAGGTTCGGAATCCACTTGGAATCACCATACAAAATTATTGAGAATTTGTGAGTTTCTGGTTCTGCACAAATTCTATGAAAATTTTTCAGAAACCAAGAGTAGATCCAGGTTTTGTGGGGTCTGAAGATGATACAAATTTCAGGGCCTTCTTAGAAGTGGAAAAATTTCCCTGGGAAAGCTGCCAGGATGGGAGGGAAAGTAGTAGAGTAAAGATAGCACAATTTTCGGAGCACAAAACACCATTGGTATTGGGGTCTGCACAGAGCCATGGGGAGATGAAAGTCAGGCCAAGGAAATGGGGTGAGGGGGAGCTCCCAGGAGGGGGTAACCCCATTCCATTTAGAGGTTCAGGCATTTAATCTTCCTCACCCTGCAGTCTCCCCAAAATAAGACTTCAAAGATCAGCTTGCCTGCCACAGTCCAAAATAGTAACACCCCTACACCCGTGGTCCCCAAGCATCTGTCTTTCCTTATTGGAAGTCCATTCAGATAAAAGGAAGCTGGGGCTGGGGCCCATTCCTCTACTACTACAGCCCTCAGGGAGGTTGCCAGGTTGGCTTCTTTGACTAAATATAGTCCATTCTTCCTTTGGGTCTAGGGTTCGGGGCAAAAATAGCAAAAGAAGGACTAGCTCTCTGTGACCCCTGCTGGTGGCTTTTGTAAGAGTGTGTCAAACCAATGTTTGCTGCAGAAATGAATACTAATGGCAGGGACCCTTGAAATGAGCAGTAAGTGACCTCTGCCTCAGCTGGACCCTCATGCACCAAAGAATATGCAAAAAGTGGGATACAGAGGATCAATACACTCTTCTTTTCCAGCAGAGGATGGATGGATGGTCTCAGCTGGTGAAACCATCTCCAGGGCTTTGTAGGACTTTTTGTAATAAATGGGTGGCGGGGGAGGGTTGATGACAATCTGGCTCATTCTTAGGTAGTCTGAAAAATGCAATTTATTTAGACTCTAAAGAACATCTCTCTCTTCCTATTCCAGATATACCTAACGAGCACCTAGAGCTGGGGATAGGTTGTTATTAAGGAGCAGTGTTGTGACAAAATGACCCTAGATATTCCCCCAGCTGGATGGGAAATGCTCAAGCCAGATTCCCACGGGAACTGTGGATTCCTTCCCCTGGCTGGAGGACTGTACTCACCAAAGGAGCTTGAGGTCCCCAGCTGCCTCCTAAGGCAGAGGGCTGCTGGCCTTCCCAGACAACTCCTGTCTATGGTTGGCATGACTTCTAGGCTACTTGATTCCCCAAGAAGTCTGTATGTCCCTTTCCTGATAAAGTTGCTGTCATCAAAGCCCTATATGAAAGAAGAGCAATGGGGGAAGGGGCCCGTCCCTTAGAGCAAAACCCAAGACACATCCGGGATCCCTCCCAAAAAAGGAAAAAGGGATGCCTCCCTGTGGAATTCTGAAGAAACGGGAAGACTGTGTGCCTTGTTTTGATGCACCCTTACAAGTGTACCAAGTCCTTAACTCATACTATATAACTTTGTTGTATTTGTCCCCATACTTTACACAACTGTTGGCAACTCCACAAGGACCAATGACAGAATTATTCCCCATAGAGAAGGAGCATTTAAGTAGTAAGCTTCCAGCGGGGTTAGGGTTGTTCCAGGCAGGTATACTTCAGGGAGAGAGGAACAAGGGCACTAATGACTGGGTCGAGGGACAAAAGAGTGATTATAAGCATGGATAGTTAAATTTATCCTGGGTAAAAAGGAAATGAGAACATGAGGGTAGAGAAGGAGAATGAAAGAGTATTTGATTTGTGGGCTGAATTTCTCCATTAGGTCAAATAATTCTGTTAGAACACTGGGAAATGTAAGCTAGAAAAAGAATGGCATGCTTGAAACAGATTTTTTAACTTGGGACATTTTTAAACTATCTTATGATGTCTTCAAATTTTCCCTTTTATTTATGCTACTCAGCTTTAAACTGCCCTCCTCTTCCACCGTTATTTCTCCCAGATTTCCCTTCCACCTTTGTCCTTAAATCCCATCCTTTCTCAAGTATATCAGCTTGATCCCATATCTTCCCTGACTGGCCCAGCAAACCACCATCTCTTCTTCCATCTCTTGTAGTTCTTGTTTAGCACTTATAATGTATACCTTATATAATATGAACAGCAAGAGTCACTTTTACTTAGCAGTTCACTTTGCCAGGCCCTTTATTAAGCACTTTCTATATAATATCTCATTGAAACCTCACAGCTAGTTTATGAAGTTGGCACTATTGTCACCCCCAATCAGTGGAGTAGAAAATGAAATGTAGAAAAGTGTATACTTAATTCAACAGCTTGTGCTCTCCCTCTCTAGAGCTTTCTCTGTACTTGTCTGAATGTTCTGCATGGAACTATTTCTGAGAGCATGGTCTGTCTTTTCCATTATTGTTTTTTCCAAAGGATTTTGGTACTTTATATAGTGTGCACTCCAACAATTGTTATTAAAGAAATAATGAAGTGTAGCCATCTGGCACACACTGCAGCCTCTCTCCTCTTGCTTATACCCCATCTTTGCTCCTGCTCTCTTGTCTTAAGGGAAGAGGGGATACTCCTCTCCATGGCTATGTCTTCTGTTAAATTCCTTAAATCAACACCTCCCCCTTATGCCAGGACACAGTCAATTAAATATCACAGTCATATTCATTTCCCTTATATCATCCATTATCAGTCTCTTTCCTGATTTAAGCTACCGTCTTCCCTCTCACCTTCATTGCAATACCGAACATGTTGAAAACATACATGAAAATAGTTTGCATCCACGAATGCGTTTTCTCCCCTCCCTCACTTGCTGGCTCTGCCCCCAATTCTCTGCTGAAACTGATGGCTACAAATCATCAAGCTGCTTCCTCGCAAATGCTGCTCCAGGGGTTATACTTTATCTCTGTACATCCTTGGTTCGCGGACACCCTCTTGCCCCTGAAAGGCCTCTGACCTCCCTGATGCTGCTCTTAATTTCCTGGTTCTTCTTCCTCCTTAGCTCCACATCCTTTTCCTGCCATACACAGACGCAAACTTATCCAGAAGCTCAAGGAGCATCTCTCTTCTGAATTCTTTTTCTTTCTGCCTTTAAAATTCCAATTTATGTTGATAGCGTTCTTTAGTACTGCACTTTCTCTCCCTACACGTATTATTTATGGCTATAGCTTTCCTTAATGCTGACTTTCTCCTAAGCTTCTGCTTTCCTTCTTTATCTTAGGTAGGTCCACTAAGCCCCTGAAATTAACTTGTTTAGTACAAATTGTTCATGTTTCTTCTGAAACTAATTTCCTCCTTTAGATGTCTTTATTTCTACAAATGGTAAAACAGTTGTCCTACTCACCTTCATCAACTATTCCATCTCCCTGCCCAGCCTACAGGTGGTGACCATCAGGGGTTCCCATGATTGTCTACTGTGAGACCCCGGGAACCCTCACACAGCACAGGGCGGCTCTGTGCTCTCCTCACCTTCCTTGCTTGAGGCCGCAAGGGCCCGGTTTGCTTTCCTCTCCTCCTGAGCGATCACCACCCAAGCCACACCTTGGCTTCTTTGTGCCAGGATCACCTTGTGATGGTATCATGTCAGAGGCTCCCTACTCACCCTCATTTTATGATCTTAAAATTCTTCTATAATAATATTTTATGGATTCTTTAAATATTTCTTGGGAACATATAATCATATTTTCCATTCTATTTGAAAACTTGCTCTAAAGAAATGGGACGAGTGAACAATTTAGAAGGAGAGCTAAATATCAAAAGCTTAAATACCATTCTAAGGGCCTTTCCCTTAAGAAATAATAAATGCTGACTATGAATATTACACAAGACCTCATTTCTTATTGAAGTATTGAATATACAATTGAAATAATCTTTGAGTTGAGCACGTTGTATCTGTTTTATAAACTAAATTATTTCCTTTGTGCATTTCTAATGAATCTGGGAAGAATGAGGCAGGGCTATCATGTCTATTATATGTGTGTGTGTATAAATGTGTATATATATATTAGTCTTTAGCTACTGAGCAAGAAAAGGTAATCATCTTCTATGTTAGAATATAAGTATATATAATAACTAGTATATATAATATATATATGTTCCATATAATACATATTATTATTATACGTATAATAATATAACTGCACTCAAAACAAAACTGCTCAGAGCATGCCAGGTACAGAGACAGGCGTCCCTCAGTATTCCAGCAGATGGGCCACCTCTCTGACCCCAGCCGCCCGCTTTAACCATGTGACTGCCTTCTTGCTTCTTTCAAGCTGGGCTACAAGGACTGGTCGAAAATAAATAAATACACTTTCACTTCAGATACACATTATATTCTTATCCATGGTATCCACAGTAACACAGAAATTCATTATCTAAGGAAACTTGACAGTTCTTACAATGGAGGAAAAGTATTGTCTTATCAGAATGATTAAAAAATTATACCTGATCTCTTGAACTTAATGGATCTCTGGAAATTATGAAGTCTTTCCTCTGTGTCTTTTAAAAATAATTCCTCTGACCTTTCCTGTGTGTATGTGGGGGGGGGAGGGGACTGTTTTCAGCTAGAGAAGGTGAGTGTTGTGCCTAAGTCGCGAATCCCCAAAAGACCACCAAGGAGCTGATTCCGATGCAAGCACACAAGGGTCGTTTATTCAAGCTCAAGCTCGTCCCGCACCTGTCACCGACGCAGCTGTTCCAAAGTGAGAGCTCTGAGCTCAGGGTAGGCAAGGTTTTTAAGCATTACAAGGTGCAGGGAGAGGGGGGCCCTAACTTGGACATTTTCCATGGGTTAAGTCTGGCTGGCACCCAGCTGCCAGCTGATGTATCATGTAAGGTATGTTATCTGTAAGGGACAGGAGAGCCTGGACCTCGAGTGTCTGGACCTGAGGTTGTTGCTAGGGAACTATCTGGGGTGAAGGCGACTCAAACAATGGATGGTTTTTCTAGTAACTGGAACAAAGTTTTCTTAGAACTAGGTTGGGGCTGAGGCCTCCTTCTTAAGATGGCCTTTTTTAAAAGGAGTTTCTCTTGCTCTCACATTCTCTTCTTCTCTTGTACATTGGGTCTAATCATGGGCTCAAAGTTGTAAATGCCAGAGATATATACAAATACATTTGTAGAAAGGTTCTAGAATAATGATTAGCAGGGCTCCACCTGGGACACAGCCTGTCACAGGGAAGGTCTTTCTCATCTGGGGGGTGAGGTTCTATGCCTCAACTCAGTTGGCCCCCATGTTGCTCACTTGAGGTCTCTTGCGACTGTGCCTGTCTTAGGTTGTTCTCCTGTTAAGAATCTTACCCGTCTTTGGCTAACCTGCCATCTCCTGGGACTAAACAGGGAGATAAAATATAAAAGAGAGGGCAGCCAACAGCTATAATTATGGATAAAATCATAATATACATGATTATATTCTTGCAGCAAATGCAGGTGGGGAAATCAGCATATGATTCACTTCACTAGCTGTCCAAACGCAAGACATTCCTTTTATTGAACCTAACCATGTTTCCTTTGCGAGAAACCAAACTCACTCACTCACAAACACTCCCAGGTGCATGAGCACATATGCATGCACGCACGCAGAGACACACCTAGCGCTCTTTGCTCCTAATAGTTTGCATTCAATTTGTGCTACCCTCAGTCCCATCCAGAATCACTTCTGTTTCAGCCCCATTGTCTGCGTCTTAGTCGCAGGCTCGAATTTCACAGGCGTGGGTGGAGAATACAAACACTAGGTCTTCGGTTTTTATTCTGGAGTTCTTAGCATTGCTTGTTTCCCAACTTGCTTCATCATATCTTTCCTTCTTTCCTTCCTTCTGCTTTCTCTCTTGCCTTTTTGACTTGACTTTTCCTTTGTATGTTTCTTCCTTTTTTGTTTTTCTGTCTTTCTTCTCCTCTATCTGTCTGTCTGCCTTTTTGCCTTTCTTCCTATCATCACCCTGTCCTTTCTCTTTCTTTATAAAACTATAAATTCAACCGAAATGTGGGATGGGTAGCATTTGCCTGCCAACACCTGCTTTCCAGCACCCATGACACATCCACCGTCAATAGTCTGGTGTTCTTTCTTAAAGGATTTCACGTCGGCACTTGCAGTCCCTGTTTTGTATCCACTCAATATGGAAAGGAAGAGGGATCTCACTTTACTAGCGTGACACTTCCAATGTACTTGCCGCATTGCTAGGAATTTCACCCCCTCCCCAGGGTGTTTTTCTGAGCTCAAGGATGGCTGTCATTACCCCAACTATATGCTCTCCAGGGCAAGGGCCAGCAACTAGACATCGCCTGTTTCCTTTCCTGACCAAGAACAAAGGAAGTATGCCTCCCTCCACCCGTGGGGGTTAGTCAGCTGACCTTGCTTGATCATTCTTTGCAACCACGTGATGTGGGTTGTCTCAAGCGCAGCATTCAATGCAGTTGCTCATGGTCCAGGGGATCAACCAAGATCTCAAACTCCTTATAGAAATGTTGAGGGTCAATTCCTGACCCTAAAGCAAGGTAAAAGTTTTGAGAATGAAAGGAAATGCATTCCAGGGTGTGAGGAGTGAAATGTGCAACACAAAGGGAGCAAAGTGAGGCTCTACGCATTTCAGCTAATGTGGCCTTCCATGGTCCTGAAGAACCGGGGTTGATGGAACATAACTGAGAGCAAATACTCTCTGGATATGAGACCTAGGCCGCCATGCAGCACAGTGGTACTGGGACGAGGATTGTGACGTTGGCCAAGGAACCTGGTAGCCTCCCCACCTGCCCTGAACATTCCACTTGGGCAGGTTTCAAGCGATTCCTTGAAGGTTGCTGCTGGAAGTATCCTCAGCGCCCTCCTGTGTGTAATCTGAAAGCAGCGACCATATGCCCTGGCAAGGAGACCCGGAAGGGGCAGGCACGCCTGTCCTGATCCCAAGGGAGCAACAATGAGCATTCCTGTGGAGACTTGTGTCAGGTGGGCCCAAGACACATCCAGTACGTTGGCACGCCGGAGCCCTGGGAATCGAAGATTTACAGAGAGGCCTTATTACTTGCATTCAGTCAGATAGAAAGCAGCCAGTCCAGACTGTCTCAATGCCAGGTTTATATGTCAAGGCGGCTTCCTGGGGTCAGGGAAGGCAAGAATTTCATCCATTCCCGAGACAAGCGATGGGTGTGGGGAGTCTCAATTTACCCAGGTACAACTGTCGGGTCAGTCCGCCCTTCTGCTCGGGTCACGTGTTCTTGGCGCTCAGAATCCCACCCCCTAGCAGACAACTTCTTAAATATTTAATGAAGGGCTACCACAGGACGGTATTTAAATGAGCGGGGCTGGGGCATCCTACGCATCCGTAAGTCCTGTACTTCCTGTTTCTGCCCGGTTGGCCAGCAGCCTCTGTGGAATGTGGGCCACTCTCGCAGCATGGACCCAACCAGCACATCAAGTGGTATGTCTTCTCGGTCCCGGGATCGGGAAACACCTTCATGCCTTTCCAGGAATCAGGGAAAAGAGAAACTGCCACCGTGGTTTGGGCACAGGGCTGTGTTTTAGTGATAATTGGGGGAAAGGTGAATGGGAGAGGTTGGGCTACTATATCCTCAGCAGGAGAAAGACAAAGTCGGGAGCCTTTATGCGCTTCCATGGCTCCCCTATCGGAAGGCTTAAGGCTGGCCCTCCAGTTGCAGAGAATGGCCCAGGAATGGTCATCTTTAATAGTTCCCATTTAACTTAGGCCAAGGGGTTTCCTTTGACTTGGAGCCCAATGTCGGATTTTCCTGGAATTTGGGTTTTGCTTTTGCTTTTGTTTAGACATGTGACAGTTTTAATTTCCAACAAGATCCCTTTATCTCTATAGCTTCTCAGGTTTCCTTGCATGCAATTATAGGGACCGCTTATGATAGATCCTCAGGCCTTTGGCTGTCTTCCGTCCTAATGGGCACTTGCTGGACGGCCCGTGTTTCGCTCAGCCTGCTCTTGGGGCATACGGTTGGCTCATATGGGTCAGAAGTCCCTGGACGTGGATGAAGGGCAGTGTTGGGCTTGCAACGCCAGTTTGGGTTTGCATCCACATTGAAGCCGCCTAATGGGATCCCCCTGTTGTGTGCATCAGGCCCACTCCCTGGAGGATCCCGACAAAGGAGGATTGTTTTGAAGCTGAGTCAAAGGGATGCACTGCAAGCGGTGTTTCGACAGAACCCCTACCCTGGCATAAGTACCAGGGAACGACTGGCACGACAACTTGACCTCCCTGAATCCAGGCTCCAGGTAGGCTTCATCCTGTCTTTCCTTGTCTATATGGATCGAGGTGCAGAAACAATCCCGGCTAAACCATTTGGAATTGACCTCTCAGATCAGGTCGTTGGCTGAGAAGGTTTGGCGTCTTTGCGTCATGCAACGGGAGGGAAGAAGGGAGAGCCCCAAATAAGTTGAGGTGGTGGCCTAGAGGAATGCCCCGAGGCCAGGGTTTTGTTCACACATGATGGGGTCCAGTAAGCCATGGGCTGCCAGGTGTTCAATTTTAGGGCATTCAAGGGAGAAGACACATTTCCTTCTCTTGAGGCTCCCCTTCTGCATTTATCAGACACTGTTAATGACAATGTGAGCAATGAGTGCATGTCCCCTGGGAGCCCTTGGTTAAGGCACCAAGTAGCTCAGGACCCACTTGAACTGATGGTCAGGGAGGAGACCACAAAACAAGGAATGCTGAGGCTGGGAGGGGCGTGCTGTGAGTTCCCCAGTTGCGTCCATCCGAGCAGTCACCTCTAGAGAAGTCATCAGCCTCTGTTGTCAAGGCTGAACTGAGTCATGAAGGAAGCAGTGGTAACGTGTGAGCTCAGTGCCAGGGACATTAGAAGAGTACAATTGATATTGGTTGTCTTCCATGATGGGAGTTGAATCCCAAGAATCACATATTCCACCAAAAACGTGCAGGAAATATTGAAAGGGAAAACATGCATTACCTGTCTTCTGTCGCCGACAGTGAGGAATCAAACACATGGTTCGATCTTTAATGCGAATGACACTGGGTCCAAGATATGTATTGGTGACCTAGGTGTCTCGTTACACAGAAGTATCTGCAGTGGAATTGAGTGAGAGGGGACGTTGAATGACTACTTCCCAGGCAGCTCAGCACCCTAACCGTCACCACCAGCATTGTAGGGGAACGCTACCCCATGTTTTGTGTGTTGTGGATTTGTAGGGCCCATGCCCACCTGAAGGGCCCCAGAAATAGCATCAGGCATTGACCATGCCCACACCAAGATGAGGCATGTGGAGCATGAGAAAGCACGGGAGGGAAACAGGAGTTGGGTCCCGGGCAGAGACACACACAGGGACAGCGAGAATGGAAGCGAGAGGGAGAGAGATGGGCACAGACTGAGAGACAGGCAGGGGCACAAGGAGAAAGAGTGAGAGTCTCAGAAAGACAGACAGTGAAACTGGCAGTGTTGAAGGGAAGAGGACGACACTGAGGGAGGGCATATGAATGAGCTACATCTGCCCATGGAAAACCAAGAATTGTCTTCTCAAAGAGGCCAATTTCCTTTGCTCACCATGAGGAGAACGAAGGAAGAAATTAATCTCACTGACGGCACCTGTGCTCTCATTTGGGCAGGAAAGTTTTCTTATTCCTCGAGTACAGTGCCTTAGAATCTCAAACATGTCCACTGAGGGCACACAGCCATCTATGAGACTTCATTCTTTCCTCTGGGTGGGTTGAGCGTGTCTGTGTTTGTGTGTGTCCGCATGCATGCGTGCGTGTGTATGTGAGCACAATCAGTTTGATTTCCCTGCAGTATAGCTATGCTGACATACATTGCCTGACAGCCCACTCTTCTTTTCGCACTTAGGTTTGGTTTCAAAACCAACGAAAAAGACAGCAGAGGCAGAGCCGACTGGGGCCCATGAGCCCCTTAGGGGAGCAGCAGTTGAATGAGCAGGAGCAGCAGCCTCAAGCTTGGACTCAAGGTGAGGACGCCGCATTCCAAACACGCTTCCTCGGAGGCACCCCCTTTGCACGGTGGGATCACCACGCACTCTGGCCCCAGAGACCAGCACTGCCTAGTACAGCTGCTGGGTCTGGCCAGGTCACAGCCATGCAGAGGTCAGAGCTCACCACGCACCCCCCACTGGCAGCTTCCTAGCTGCCAGTGTTGTCCAGGCTCCTTCCCATCTGTCGATTCACATCCTTGTGAAGGAGGTGTCTCTGCATGTGGCTGCCAAGTGTTTGTCAAGATTGCTTAGGAGACGTACCCGCGATATCTAGCCCTGGACCCTTAGTGTTTATCCCAGAGACGGACACTGTGCCACCGTTTGCCAGGCAGGCCATTCTCTGGCCAGGAAGGCATTGCATCTTTTCATCCTGAAACTGTGAGGAAGTGCAGAGTCCTCTTCTTCCATCAGCTTGGGGCCTTTACCCAAGGGCTAGCAGGCATTGCTTGATGAGTCCCCTCTTAGGATCCAGTGGGAGGAAAGGGCGGGGAGGGAAAGGCTTGCCCCTGCACCCGAAAGACACTCCCACCAGGGATATCTGACTCCTCCTCGAATGTGCTGTTTGTCTACAATCCCCCTCTTCTTCCTTTCCTCTCCTTCAGAACGTTTCCCAAAAGAGACCCGGAGAAAGCGGACACCCATCTCTCCATCACAAACCCGTATCCTTGTTGAAGCATTTGAGAAGAACCGATTCCCTGGCATGGCTGCCAGGGAAATACTGGCAAGACAAACAGGCATTCCAGAATCCAGAATTCAGGTAAATCCTTGGCGTGGGGCACACAAGTGGTCCCACGTGGAAGCGGTATTGGCCGCTGAGATGGTGCTGCATGCACGGGGGCTATCTTGGCTCTTGCCACTAATCCGGGCAGAAGCATGGCGTGGAAGGTCCCGACCTTGCACGTGATTATCCGCCCAAGGGAAGACTTGTGAAAGGACACAGGCAGCAGCTCGCATGCCTGTAGCCAAAGTGGCGACTGAAAGTGGGGTATGTGAACATTGCAACCTCCTTTGAGAGGCCCCTGTCCGGCAGCATCGCTGGCTGAGTGAACAGTTGTGCTCTGTAAACTGTGGAGAGAGTGGTTTCCGTTATATGGATGAGGGAGCAGGTGCATATTTATATGAGAGCCAGTGACTCTGAAAGCCTCGTGTGGGGGTGCAAGAAGCTATGACTGGGTTGCAAGGCCCTGGGGCCTCTCTCTGCTGTCCATGGGTGGAGACGAAGCTCAGCATGGTCAGGAGAGCGCTTCTCCTGATCCCACCCTGAACATAGGGTGCCAGGCCTAGACACAGGTGTTCGCTAGGCACAGGGATGCATTGTGAGGCATGCCTGTACACCTGAGGACCTGGTGTCTCCCTGGAAGTAAGGGGGAGCCGTTTCTCTCTCTATGTGCCGCAGTACTCCATTGGTTGCTGGCACAGAGGCATCGATCTCCATGAAGGGAGATTGCAGGAGAGGTCCGGGCAGGCTGTGAAGACCTCGAGCTTCAGGCCTTTACTGTGGGAGCCACTCCCAGCAAGGTGTGCGCAGTTTCCTTGAATGCACACCTAATTTTCGAGGGCCAGGTGAAATCAATAGGCAAATGCCCCAGTGATGAGGCCTAAAGGTTGTTGCCCCTTGTTTGGCCCATCAGGGAGAGGTAGGGTTGGAATCTCTTCCTTCTTGTGAAGCATACATGTCCCTGTTTGTCTCCTAGGTATGGTTTCAGAACCGAAGAAGTCGGCACCCAGCTCGTCAGAGCAGCAGTGGGCCCGTGAGTTCCTTGGCAGCGGGCCCCAATCCTAGGCCTCAGCCGACCCGTCTGCTGCAGCAGGGTCACCTGTCCATGGTCCACAGCAGCTCTCACAGCTTTCCTCCACCCAACCCTCCCTGGAGCGCTGCACCATTTGCTGGAGCACCTCCTCCTCATCTCTCTGCCAGGAACTCTGCCCCTCCCGTGCCCTCTGCGGCCTGTGGGATCTTGAGCCCACTGCCCACGGTGCTCCAGCCGACCCAGGGTGTGTGGGGAGGACAAATGTCTCACTCTCCTCACACTCACTCGCACACAGGAATGAGTCTGGGCGTGATTGTCTCTAATACCCACACACCGCTCTGGACCCCGGAGCAACGAACATGCCAGGAGCACCGGGAGCACCGTGGCATGGAATCACTGCCCTTCCAAGGCTCGCCTCGGCCTGGCACTGACAATCATCGGCAGCATGTGGGTCAGCTGGGCACTTCCCCCTATCTGCTAGTCTGGGCCCAGATGCCCCAGGTGGGTGAGGCCGGAGGGGAGCCTCAGGAAGCGACAGGCCTGCCACCTGCACCCACGGAGACACACCTGTGGCAGCAGCAGGAATCATCCAGTGAAGAGTGGTCTCCTCTCCCGCTGCAACAGCAGCAGAGTTCAGCAGAAACCTGGAGCCTCTTGGATGAACTCCTCCCCACCATGGAGATTCAGGAAGCAGCCTGCCCTTTCCTGAGCACTGATCTGGAGAACATGGAGCCACCAGGAACACCAGAAGTGCCTCTCAGCCACGATGAATTTCAGGCTCTGTTGGACATGCTGCTGAACTCACCAGGGCCTCCGCTGTAGGAGGAGAAAGGCCTCATTCACTGTGAGGAAGCATCCATCACTTTGAAACACAAAGGGAGAATGGCTGCTCTGTCTGGTGGGCAGCGATACCTTTGCATCGGACACCTTCCCAGAAGCCTGAAAGAAACCAAGCATTGCCAGGACGCACATGACCTGTTCACTTTCATCAACACCCATCTTCTGAGCTGTCTGGACAATCCAGGAACCAGAACCGAAACAGGGCAAGGAGATCAGTTGTAGGAAGTTCTGATCCACAAGGGCTCTGCATCTGGCAAGAACGCAAGTCCAACCTGAAATGAGCTTGGAGTGGAGAAAAGAAGGGTTGCTGCATTTCATGAACATGGGGCCCAGGATCATGAGTGTTCTCCTGCCTCTGAGTGTGGTTGCTTTACTTGGAAGCAATTTCGCGTGCCATTCTTCCAGGATGCATTGGAAGGTCGTGAAGGCTTTCTGAAAGATTTTTCCCTTGGACCATTGAACACAGAGAGAATGGCAGGCCAAGGTGCGAGAGCACATGCGAGCAGCCGCTCTGGGAACTCTAGGGCTATTGCTGTTTCCATCGCTTGCCCACTTTTGTCCACACAGGAGGGCCCATGTTACCCCAGGTTATCCTGGTGGTGCATGAGGAAACTATAAGACGTCTCTGAGCCCCTCAGCAGTCCTCCTTCACCAGGGTCTCCTCACTTCATGCCTCGTGGTACCTTTCAAACGTATACCTGGGTTTGCAAGCTGTATGTGACTTTCCATTCATAAAATTTAAATGTCCTTGAAAGCCCATTGAGGCTTCTGGCATGTGATTTGTTTCAAAAAGTTGCCTCAGTGCCGTGTTTCCTGCAAATGCCCAGTGGTATTCAACAGCTTCTCTGCCTGTGGGGGTGCATGAGGAGATCAGGATTCCCAGCCCTAGCTCAGGCCTTCTAGCCACAAAGGTGCCTAGGTGCAATCACAAGAACTGTCCTCAAACCACCGATCCATACACTTGATTCTGGGTGCAGGAAATGCAAGCCATCCTCGAGGGTGTACACTTTGAGTCCGTGTGTCAGAAACATCCAGCCTCTTTGGTACCATATTATACTCACCGGTGCTCCTGGCAACTCCTAGAGCTGATTAGGCTTTGTAGGTCTCAATATGTCATTCTCTTCTCTCCCTCACCCCTTCTGCCATGCTCACACTCTGTCTCTGCCGTTTTCACACACGCACACGCACACACTGAGACACATGTCCCGCTGGGACACAGGTCCAGTGAAAGGAGAGTGGGAAAAAGGGAAACGTGGAGCAACAGTCTGGATTGCCGTTCCTTCCCTGGACGGTTCTATTCTGCCCTGATTCTTTCCCTAGGACGCACCAAGGAAGCTGGACTCACTTCCTTTCTGCCTGTGGCTCCACCATGTTGTGACCAGAGTCCACAAGTAAGAACACAAGAAAAGGAGTCTGTTATTTGCCAATGGAAACATAGAGACCCACGTATCTATACCGCTATGTACGTCTGTATGCACCTCCATGTGTGTATAGGTTGCATCTCTCTGCAGATATATCTAGTCCTTGAGTGCCCCCTCATCACTCCCACCCTGGGCTTCTCTTCCAGCATATCTCTGCAAGTAGCGACCAATGAATAGTTTCTGCAGGTGGGGGGGAAGAGTCTGTTTCAGCAGCAGGTGGTCTTCTGAGACAAGAGATGGCCACGGTGGCCGCATGAGAGCAAAGACCTTAGCTTTGGGAAGGGAAGTGCCTTGTGCACATGAACACCCACCAAATAAGATGGGCCGACATGTGCCTGAGGCTTTTGGACATCTACCTTCAGGTCCCCTGGGGTTGGGACTTTCAGAGACAGTGGAGAGAGCTAAGAGCTGGGGATTCAACACGGACCCCAACCCCATCGGACGTTCAATGCAGGCCACCCCAGGTGGCTCTCAGATCCCAGGGTTGGGACCTGGAGCCGGCCTTGTCCACGGGTGTCCTTTGGGAAACACATCTGGGGGCTCTCAGGAGGCCCTGGCTGCTGTCAAAGTCAGAGTCACCACCCTCAGAAACAATGAATGCCTGAGGAGGGGTCAGAATGGGAGCCAGTGGGCCTGTGGGTGCTAACATGTCGGAGGCTGGAGCCCTCCAGCCTGAGGCTCGAGTGGCTGTTGCAGGCCAGGCCAGCCACAGCCACCCGGAAGCAGCGCCGTGACTCAAGAACATGGCAGCACTCCTCTGTGATCTCCTGAGTGTGGGAACTGGGCCTCTGTATCCGGAACTCTTCAACAAAGGATCATGGGAGTGGCAGGCTGCTTCCACTCCCCTGCAGACGTGGCCAAGGGCGCCCCCTGGCGATCAGCTTCAGCAAAGTATGAAAACAGGAAACCAGAACACAGCCGCCAGGATGGCGGTTTGGTCCCTGGAGCCAAGAAATGGCCTCCTCGCTCACGGAAGGTTTAGACTTTTGATGCTTTCGCGAAATGTTCCGTAAGTAGGACCCACCTTCGGGAGAGAACATCGCTGTCTTTGTGGCGTCTCCTGGTTCACGGGACTCCTCATGCTGTAAAGCTGCTCTAAAACACGCGCCACTTGAGAACCGAGAAGGCAGAGGAACACACCAGCTGTCCAAACGCAAGACATTCCTTTTATTGAAACTAAGCATGTTTCCTTTGGGAGAAAGTACGGGTGGTACCCAAACTCAACTCACTCACAGACACTCCCAGGCGCATGAGGACTTATACATGCACGCACGCAGAGACACACCTAGCGCTCTTTGCTCCTAACGGTTTGCATTCAATTTGTGCTACCCTCAGTCCCATCCAGAATCACTTCTGTTTCAGCCCCATTGTCTGCGTCTTAGTCGCAGGCTCGAATTTCACAGGCGTGGGTGGAGAATACAAACACTAGGTCTTCGGTTTTTATTCTGGAGTTCTTAGCATTGCTTGTTACCAATTTGCTTCATCATATCTTTCCTTCTTTCCTTCCTTCTGCTTTCTTTCTCTCTTGCCTTTTTGACTTGCCTTTTCCTTTGTATCTTTCTTCCTTTTTTGTTTTCCTGTCTTTCTTCTTCTCCTCCGTCTGTTCTACCTTTCCACCTTTCTTCCTATCATCTCCCTGTCCTTTCTCTTTCTTTCTAAAACTATAAATTCAACCGAAATGTGGGACGGGTAGCATTTGCCTGCCAACACCTGCTTTCCAGCACCCAAGACACATCCACCATCAATAGTCTGGTGTTCTTTCTTAAAGGATTTCACGTCGGCACTTGCAGTCCCTGTTTTGTATCCACTCAATATGGAAAGGAAGAGGGATCTCACTTTACTAGCGTGACACTTCCAATGTACTTGCCGCATTGCTAGGAATTTCACCCCCTCCCCAGGGTGTTTTTCTGAGCTCAAGGATGGCTGTCATTACCCCAACTATATGCTCTCCAGGGCAAGGGCCAGCAACTAGACATCGCCTGTTTCCTTTCCTGACCAAGAACAAAGGAAGTATGCCTCCCTCCACCCGTGGGGGTTAGTCAGCTGACCTTGCTTGATCATTCTTTGCAACCACGTGATGTGGGTTGTCTCAAGCGCAGCATTCAGTGCAGTTGCTCATGACCCAGGGGATCAACGAAGATCTCAAACTTCTTATAGAAATGTTGAGGGTCAATTCCTGACCCTAAAGCAAGGTAAAAGTTTTGAGAATGGAAGGAAATGCATTCTAGGGTGTGAGGAGTGAAATGTGCAACACAAAGGGAGCAAAGCGAGGCTCTACGCGTTTCAGCTAATGTGGCCTTCCATGGTCCTGAAGAACCGGGGTTGATGGAACATAACTGAGAGCAAATACTCTCTGGATATGAGACCTAGGCCGCCATGCAGCACAGTGGTACTGGGACGAGGATTGTGACGTTGGCCAAGGAACCTGGTAGCCTCCCCACTTGCCCTGAACATTCCACTTGGGCAGGTTTCAAGCGATTCCTTGAAGGTTGCTGCTGGAAGTATCCTCAGCGCCCTCCTGTGTGTAATCTGAAAGCAGCGACCATATGCCCTGGCAAGGAGACCCGGAAGGGGCAGGCACGCCTGTCCTGATCCCAAGGGAGCAACAATGAGCGTTCCTGTGGAGACTTGTGTCAGGTGGGCCCAAGACACATCCAGTACGTTGGCACACCGGAGCCCTGGGAATCGAAGATTTACAGAGAGGCCTTATTACTTGCATTCAGTCAGATAGAAAGCAGCCAGTCCAGACTGTCTCAATGCCAGGTTTATATGTCAAGGCGGCTTCCTGGGGTCAGGGAAGGCAAGAATTTCATCCATTCCCGAGACAAGCGATGGGTGTGGGGAGTCTCAATTTACCCAGGTACAACTGTCGGGTCAGTCCGCCCTTCTGCTCGGGTCACGTGTTCTTGGCGCTCAGAATCCCACCCCCTAGCAGACAACTTCTTAAATATTTAATGAAGGGCTACCACAGGACGGTATTAAATGAGCGGGGCTGGGGCATCCTACACATCCGTAAGTCCTGTACTTCCTGTTTCTGCCCGGTTGGCCAGCAGCCTCTGTGGAATGTGGGCCACTCTCGCAGCATGGACCCAACCGGCACATCAAGTGGTATGTATGTCTTCTCGGTCCGGGGATCAGGAAAACACCTTCATGCCTTTCCAGGAATCAGGGAAAAGAGAAACTGCCACCGTGGTTTGGGCACAGGGCTGTGTTTTAGTGATAATTGGGGGAAAGGTGAATGAGAGAGGTTGGGCTACTGTATCCTCAGCAGGAGAAAGACAAAGTCGGGAGCCTTTATGCGCTTCCATGGCTCCCCTATCGGAAGGCTTAAGGCTGGCCCTCCAGTTGCAGAGAATGGCCCAGGAATGGTCATCTTTAATAGTTCCCATTTAACTTAGGCCAAGGGGTTTTCTTTGACTTGGTACCCAACGTCAGGTTTTCTTGGAATTTGGATTTTGCTTTTGCGTTTGCTTTTGTTTAGACGTGTGACACTTTTTATTTACAGCAAGATCCCTTTATCTGTATAGCTTCTCAGGTTTCCTTACATGCAGTTATATGGATGGTTTATGATGGATCCCCAGGCCTTTGGCTATCTTCCCTCCCAATGGGCATATGCTGGATGGCCCGTGTTTCACTTGACCTGCACTTGGGCATTTGGTTGGCTCCTAGGCGTCTGTAGTCCCTGTACGTGGATGAAAGGCAGAGCTGGGCTTGCACTGCTAGGTTTTGCATCCACATGGAATCTGCCAAATGCGATCCCCCTTTTGTGTGCATCAGGCCTACTCCCTGGAGGATCCTGATGAAGGAGGATTGTTTTGAAGCCGAATCAAAGGCATGCACTGCAAGCAGTGTTTCGACAGAACCCCTACCCTGGCATAAGTACCAGGGAATGACTGGCACGACAACTTGACCTCCCTGAATCCAGACTCCAGGTAGGCTTCAGTCTGCATTTCCTTGTCTATACGAGTTGAGGTGCAGACCAGGCTAAGCCATTTGGAGTTGACCTCTCATTGGCTGAGAAGGTTTTGCCTTTTTGGGTCATGCAATGGCAGGGAAGAAGGAAGAGCCCCAAGTAAGTTGAGGTGATGCCCTAGAGGAAGGCTCTGAGGCCAGTGTTTTATTCACATGTAATGGAGCCCAGTAAGCCATGGGCTACCAGGTGTTTGATTTTAGGGCATGCAGGGGAAAAGACACATTTCCTTCTCTTGAGGCTCCCTTTCTGCATGTATTGGGCACTATTAATGACAATGTGAGCAATGAGTGCGTGTCCCCTGGGAGCCCTTAGTTAAGACAACCAAGTAGCTCAGGGCCCACTTGAACTGATGGTCAGGGAGGAGACCACGAAACCAGGAATGCTGAGGCTTGGAGTGGGGCATGCTCTCAGTTCCCCAATTGCTTCCATCCGAGCAGCCACCTCTGCAGAATTCATCAGCGCCTGTTATCAGGGTTGAGTTAAGTCATGAAGGAAGCAGTGGTAACGTGTAAAGACAATGCCCAGGGCATTAGATGAGAACAACCGATATTGGTTTTCTTCCACAGTAGCGTTTGAGTCCCAAGAATCACATTTTCCACAGAAAACATGCAAGAATTTTTTAAAGAAATACATGCATTTCTGTCTTCTGTCGCCCACAGTGAGGAAGTAAACACATGGTTCGATCTTTAATGAGAATGACACTCGTTTCCAAGATATGTATTGGCAACGTAGGTGTCTCCTTATGCAGAAGGGTCTGCGGTAGAATCGAGTGAGACGGAACTTTGAATGAGTACTTCCCTGGCTGCTCAGCAGTCTGTCAACCGCCGGCTTGTTCAGGGACGCTACCCCGTGTTTTGTGTCTTGTGGATTTGTAGGATTCATGCCCATCTGGGGTGGGTGCGCCTAGGAACAGCAATCAGGCATTGACCATGCCCGCACCAAGATGAGGCATGTAGAGCATAAGAAATCAGTGAGGGAAACAGGAGTGGGGCAAAGGCAGAGACACCTACAGGGACACCGAGAAAGGAATAGAGAGGGAGAGAGACAGACACAGACTGGGAGATAGGGGCCGAAGGAGAAACAAAAAGGGTGTTAGAGAAACAGACTGAGAAACTGACAGACTTGGAGGAGAAAGGGTGACACAGAGAGACTGCATGTGAATGAGCTCCTTCCGCCTATGGGAAATCAAGCATTGTCTCCTCAAAGAGGCCTATTTCCTTTGGATGTCATGAGGAAGACAAATTTAGAAATTAATTTCACTGATGGAATTGATGTACTGTCCCACATTTTTGGTCTTATTTGGAGAGGAAAGCTTTCTTCTTCCCCTGTTACTGTGCCTTTGAATCTCAAACATTTCCACTGGATGCACACAGCCAACCTTGGGTTTTTATTCTTTCCTCAGTGTTGGTTGAGGGCATGTGTTTCTGTGTGTGCCCCCTTTGTGTGCCTAAGTGTGTGTTAGCATTTTGACATCCCTTCCCTATGTATCTGTAACTCTCCTGACAATTATTGCCTGGAAATCCAAATTTTTTCTTCTCAGTTGTGTTTGGTTTTAATGCAACAAACAAGACAACTGAGACAGAGTTGACTGTGGCCATTGCACCCCTTAGGGTAATGGCAATTTATTTGGCTAGAGCAGCAGCCTTATGTTTGGACTGTAAGTGAGTACACAGCATTTCAAATGCTCTTTCAAAGATTATGTTCTGTGGAAGCACCTGTCTTTGCTGTGGTTGCCAAATATTTGCCTAGAATGATTGGGAGATGTGCCTTTGATATATAGCCCTGGCCCCTTAGTATTTATTTCAGGGATGGACACTGTGCCGATGTTTGTCAGGTGGGCTGTTTCCTGGTCAGTAAGCTTTTGCATCTTTTGTTCCAAAACTACTAGGAAGGGCAGAATCCTCTACATCCCTTGGCTTATGTCTTTTACCATACACTAGCAGGCATTGTTGTTGATGTGTCTATCTGATGATCCATTAAGAGGACATGGAGTGAAGAAATCCTTTGCCCCCAAACACACCAGTACACACACCACAGATATCTGTTTCCTTTTGAATGTACTTTTGGTCTACAATTCCTCTGTTCTTTTTCTCTCATTTAGATTGCTTCCTGAAGGAATCCCATGGAAATCTGATGCCCTTCTCCATCTTAAATCCATATCCTTGTGAACCTTATAGGGTAAGTCAAATTTTCTGGCCATACACATAAGAATTGTGGGTACACAGTAGGGAATAATTTGCCCATAATGACAGCGGGTAAGTGACACACAAAGTTATTGCTTGCCTTGTGCTTACTCTGCAGATTTAAATAAATTTGGCAGCAAACACAGTTTATGTATTCCCAAATAAAATTATATAACTGTCAGTCTGGAACTCAGAAGTGACAATTTGTTGTCACATGCCCAGGTTATTTCAAACCACACCTCATATGATAATCCCTATAATGAGAGGTACTGTGTATTCAGAGTGTTCATGTCTCTGGTGCATCTGAAAAGCACAGCTGAGTCCATCCAGGGAAACATTTGACTGCACTTCAAACACTGAGAATATGATACACAATCTATCCTTTCCCAGTGCTTTCCCTCTCCCCTATCACCACAGAAATATCACTGTTGGTGGTGCCACAACCTGCACTGAAGTTTCCAGTCATCATTGCAGATACAGGAAGAGCCCCTCTTTAGAATGTATTAGAACAACAGGGTGTACATGTAGGAATTCATGTAAAAAACAAAACCCCTCAGAGATTCTCAGTAAATGTACCCTCCAAAGATCCTCTGTGATCTAGGCAAACGGTTGTTTAGAAAAACATGATGGGACAATTATCATCATGAATAGAATGTTTATTTTGTAAGTTAAACCAGCAAGAACGCAGTTAGGAGGAGGGTAGGAGACACTTGATGAGCTATGGCCCCTGTTTGGGTCTATTGCGTTTTTTTGTTGGCCAAAATATTCATTATGTCTCTGAGCTCCACTGAAGTCTAATATGCTGAGGCATGGCATTCAAGGGGCCTCTAAACACAGAATGTTGGCTTCAGTATTTCTGTGTTGCATGCATGAACACACAGAACAATGGGGAGCAAGGGAGAGAGTCTACAGCATATTTTTGATCCTTAAGTGAAAATGTGACTCAGGAATCAATGTCATAAATGCCTCATGCAGGAAGTGGATCATCTAAATCACCTTATTCATTCATCACATTTTTAATATTAACAAATATTTGCAGAAAATTTAGAATATTTCAGAACTTGGATCACTGTGAGGATTAAACTAAATAACAATGTATTTATCTTCATAGAACTTTACATTCTAATACAGGCAATAAAAATAAACTGCAAAATAAAATTTCTGATATTAAAAAGAAAAAACAAATGTTTAGAAACTGGATATTACAAAATATTTGCTCCTAGTCCAAAATGAAAAGTTGGCACTTCTGTAAAAACTTTTTGCTTTATCACCGTGTAGCTTCAGGAGGAGAGGGTTTCCCACCCAGGGCAAGTTTTCTATGAACCTTTGGAAAGTTGCTGTGTGAGATCTGTAGATAATAAAGCTAGAATGCTTTTCCACCAACATGGCCTCTTGTCTACATGTTCCCAGGTCCGCTGTTCAGTAAGTCATGAAATAAGTCCTTTTTAAATTGTTTAAATGTCAAAATATATTTTTGAAAATCAGTAATGCTTTTTATAAGAATAGAAAATCTGGCATAAATACCCTTAAAAATTCCATTTATTATCTATTTTACTCAAGATTACCATTTCGTAGGACACTAGACAAGAGGATGTCATAGAGTAGGTGGCAGGTTCATGAGCAGCAGGTACTGATCAGGAAAGGGTCAAGGATTTCTGAGCTGCCAGCAGTGTGAAACCATAGGCAGTAGCTCACCTATTAATCCCCTCAGGGTTAGTCATCCAGCAGTTTTCAGTGGGAAAGCTCCCAGACAAAGACCACAGACCACAGTAAGGCACTTACCCCAACTCTAGCATGCACACTTGTAAGAAAATCTGACCCCAGATCTCCCTAAATCTCATTATATGCTCATCAACATATCATTTTTAAGCTTGGAAGTTCATGAATCTAATTAAAACAGACTGAATCCTGGGAAAGAACATGCCCAATGGTGAATAAATTGCATAGGAGTGGGACAGTAGAAAGTTGTATAGTGGGAAAAGTAAAAGTGATCCCTGCCCCATACAAGAAGATAAAAGTAGGAGACTGTATCGAGGGCCATTTCCCTCTCTTGGGACTGCCCAGTCTGTCTGTGGACTGCATCTTCCTGCCAATAATTTTTTTTGTTGCTTACTGCAATCTCTTTCTTCTTCTTGTTCACCACTGGGTGAAGTGAAGAGCATCATATTCTCCATCACGTGAACCAACGTCTGGAGTCAGCCTTCACCTATGACAGAACAGTTACAGAGGATATCTATTTTAATAATTATTTTGGCCTCCCAATCTCATCTTCACTTAATTTTAAATAATCTAAAGTGGTCCAAAATAGCACATTATTACGATAAAGCCAGCATTTCCCAAGCTGTATAACAGACTACACACATTCATAATTTTTAAATAAAACATATTTATAAATACATAAGAACTATGCAAAATATATTTGTCTGTATTGTTATTATGCATGGGTGCACTTTCAAGGCAGAAATGGTATCCATGTACAAGAACACATGGAAGTTGCATGAAAATGCTTGATTTCTTTTGGAATTAATAGAAAATTTTAAATCTAAAATTTGGTTATTTTTACTGGTACAAAGGTTTTATAAGTTTATGTGTTACCAGACAAGAGTCCTCTGTCCCATGTGCCTGTGGTAAGACAGACACTCCAGACAAGGGACACCATATTTTGCTAAAGGAAAAAGCTTTATTGGGAGGCAGACCAGCAAGCATACAGAAGGCCAACCTTAAATCTGTCTCCTAGAATTCATAGTCAGTGCAGAATTTATTCAGAAGGCTTATGAGAGTTTAGTAGAGTTATGCATATTCAACAAGGTCGGTGATATTAACAAGATAGGGACAGGAATCCTCTTCTGCCCTGCTGGAATGATGTAGAAAGTTAACATGCAATTTATACATTGTATGTTTTCAAAACACTGTCTAATCCCCACCCAGAGGTGGAGATTTTAGTATGATAATGAGGTAAGGGAATTGCCATTTGGAACTGTTCTGTGCATGTCTGCCAGTCTGGCTTATTCCACTGGTTCCAGGTACAGTTGCAACTTCCAACAGTTCCTTGAATTCCTAATGGCTCTGAAAAATATGCTTCACATATTTTGGGTTTTGTTTTTGTTTTTGTTTTTTCTTTGGTGTCCTCAGCCTGCATGTTCAGCTCAAGTATAGCTCAAATTAGCTATAGGGTAAGTTTTCATGTGCATAAGTATTTGTTATTTCATTCATGTGATCATTTTTATAGTCTCCAAGTATACATTATATATCTTGGTAGTATTCTATCAATAAATTGTTTTAAAAGTTTGCCATGATCTATTAACTTTATCAATCACTGGTGAAGGGGATGCCTCCAACCAAAGTTCGAAATAAATAATTTTATAGCTTTAGGCATCCCACTTTCAGACACAGAAATATCTGGCAGCTTTTGTACCTGATGCTAATTCAGAGGATGGGTGCTGTATTTCAGCTACACTGATCTGTGATTGTTTCTTATATAAAAGAAGGAAGCAGGTGGATTCCCTTTCCAAGTGCATCAATGACTGCACCCTTGGGGTTTTAGTGTGTATTCTAACCAACATTACTTAAATAAATGTGAACGGTTTTACCTTTAAATGTAGACAAAATGGAGTTTACATTGACACTGAGAATAAACTAAATTAGACTTGGTATGAGGTCCATTATGGAAATAGGATCTATGCATGTTCTCTTCTCAGAAAGTGGCTCTTCTCTCATGAACATTGTACTTTTCATTCTGCTAAGCCATAAACATCCTGGACAAAGATCTGCTGCCTGCAACAAAATATACTTTTACCCGGTGTATATACCTTTATCAATCAATTATATATAGCTAAATGAAGATTATAAGAAATTCATCCAATGGTAACTCTTTGAAAGCAATTCATAAGTTCCTCAGAGTTCCCCCTTTTGCCTTTAAAAACCTTAAACATTTTCCCTGCTCTGGAGAGTGCACAGTTGCATTTCTTTCTGAATTTATGATCCTGGCTTGCAATCCCTAAGACCCCAAATAAATGCACTTAATTGTTTTACAGCTTTGTCCTTTCTTTGGTGAGAATCCAAAGGGTGTTTAAGTATTAAAATTCACTGAAATTAAACACACTTGTAGCAATTTTTGCAGGTATATGGATGTACAATTATCCTTAGGGACATACATATGCTTTCCCAAGTTCAAGGTAGACTCTGGCAAGTTGGACCATAAAGTCTGAACCTGTCTTAGGCCTCTGCCATCCATGCCAAACTGTTGTGGTAGGAAGCCAAGGAGACAAGGTTTCTGTTGAGCTTCAAGAATGTAAAGGAATCACAAGATGCTTTAGTGCTTGAGGTTGAAACAATGTAAGAATGTATTCCCACCAACAGGGACTCAGTGATGTGGAACAGCTTGTTGATCAAAGTCAGGGAGGCCCCTTAGTTTATACTAGGGTATCCAGGTAACCTTTGCAGAGATAGATTAAAATATAACTAGCATCCTGGATACACCTATAGTGATGTAATAGCTCCCATTGTAAGGTTTCATGGGTGCTGACTTCCCACTGACCTTGTAGTGAATGTGTAAAAGGCAGGGCCCTGCCGTGCTTGGGGCTCAGCCTTTGGAAAGGAATCCACTGAACCGGTGCCAGCACTAATAAATGCTGCTTCTTGCCAAACATCTTGGTATCCCGACTCCTTGTTCATAGTTCCCACAGTTCCTGAAACACTGTTTTCCCAGTTTGTACACAATTTACCTCCAAGCAATGTATGAAAATGCCTGTTTCACCACATCCTCACCAGCACTGGGTTTTATCAACTTAAAAATATTTACCTGTTTTGAAGAGTGCCAGGGTATGTTCTTATTGTTTGTTATCCTTTATTTGGTCTCTGTAAGGCTGGTTTTTTTTGTTTTTTTGTTTTTACAGGTTTGGTAGCTAATCACTCTCTCTCCTAAGAATACCCTATGATGGAAGAACTGTAGGGCAATACATCTGCAGGAAAGGGTATCCTTGTTATACAGTGGTAGGAGATTAGTCAAATCATGTCCTACAATTATATGGAAAGGATAATTTATAAGTGGAAGGAAATTTCCAGGTAAGTGTGAGAGGTGCAGCTTGTTTTCTTCTCACTGCTTATACTAGAAGAAATCCAATGATGGAGGGGAGAGTTATTAAGCAAAAAAGGAACCAGGATTGATGATCTGGGAGATTCTCAGCCTATTCATATTGCAAAGGAAGTTCAAATTAGGAGATTCAGTCAGGAAAGTGTCCACTGAACTATCACAATCTGCCAGCTGAGTGACCTTGAGTTTGTGTCTAATCTTCTCTAAGCCTGAGTTTCCTCATCCATGGCATGGGGGTGGAGGTATTAGTACCACCTCAAAGAGATGATGGGGAGGGTAACTGGGTAGGCTCATATAAAGCACTTAACACTATCTCTTCAGGCCTCGGGTGGTTTTGTGGGGAGAGAGGTGTGTGAGGGACTGCTTCTGTGCCCCATTTAGTGCTTTATGGACCACAATCCCTGTCTGGCTGCTATCAACCCCTCCTCTCCTCCTCCCAGGCCCCTAATTCCCTAGGCAGGGAAGGGATGGAGGATTCCAGCTGAGGATTAACAGAGGCCGATTAGAGTAAGCAGAGAGGAAGGGGGATCTTTATACCCTTAACCCTTCCCTCCCCAGAGCCAGAGCCAGAGCCAGAGCCGAGTTTCTGTGCCACTTCCTTTGCCTTGAGGTTTGTGTGAGAGGAAGCCATCTCCAGAACTTCCCTCTCCCAGCAGGGGGGAACCTTGGGGAAAGTATTAGGACTAGGGTCTTAGGCCTCTGACATGCTGGCTAACCAGGAGAAGGTCAGCTCCCCCTCTGGGTCACACTTTTATCTTCTGAAAAATTGTGATAAGAATGTGTAGATAAAATTTTTGGACCACAGCACCCCAGACTGAATGTTTTGCAAATGGCTGAGATTGGCTACACAGAGCATGTACCTACTGAACAACTACTGTTAGGCAGGGCAGGTGTCACCACCATCTGCCTGAGATTTCCAAGCCCCAGGAGTACCCAGCAATGCGCACAGAACCAGGGTCATCCATGGCTCCAGGGTCTGGTTCTCCTCCCTTGGTGCTGCCTGTCTCCACTCTAAACCCTGGTGTTCTCCATGGGAGAGCTGGGAATGACTTCCCCAGAGGAGTCTCTGAACTCTGGAGCACCAGTGAGGGGAACTGGGGTCACAGGAGAAAGGAACCTCAGACGGGAGGATGACAGAATTTCATCCACCCCACCAGGTCTGGACAAGACTCCTCTCTCCTTTTCCCCCAGCTGAGCCAGAAACAGAGCTTCGGAGGGGGAAAAGGGGAGGCGCCTACTCAGCTATTCAGTGGAGGCCTGCGGAGGCAGGCTGAGGGACAGTGCTTGGGGATGGGGTGGGGGGGCCACTGCAGCACTGCATCCCAGCCTGCTGAAGCCCACGCAGCATGGGTGTTGGCACTGACCCTCCTTGGACAGTGGCGTCCCCTGCTGTGGAGGCCTCACCATTCATCACCATGGGAGGGAGGGGAGATGCCTGTTTCTCCCACCTATGGAGCCATCCAGCATGCTCCCTACCCCCACTCCACCTGGAGGTCCTGCAGAGCCCCAGCCGATGCTGTCCCCAAGGTCTGTCGCCCTGGGTTTCTGAGTCTCTGTGTCTCCATCTGTCCAGTTTTCCTGCTTTCCTGCTTGTGACTGTGTATTGACACCTGCCCTTGGGGTGGCTGGTGTGGTGGCCCGGGTTATGGGTCCTGGGAGTTGTTGTGTGGGTCAGTCTGGACTCTGGATTGTCTTTCTATGATTGCCAATCTCTGAGTGTCTTAGGTGACACCCTGCAGGCTGTGAGTCTGTATATATGACAACACGGAGGCTGTGGTTGTCTGGGTGACATCCCACAGGCAGTGAGCATGCAAGCCACCTTGCGCCGGTCTGGGTATCACCTGCAGGCTGTATGAATCTGTGTTCAAGGCCTCCTGCCAGAAGGGTGTCACTGTGCCAGTGTTGTGCGAGAGTCCCTGCACACATGGGTGTGTGGATAAAATGAAAGTTCCTGTGGCCAGGATTCTCACCTGGCCCTAGTTGGCTAGCTTACTACACAGGTGTGGGCAGTACATTGTTATTGATTCTATATAAAGATCTCCACCCAGTGCTCTGGGCGACCCGGTGGCATGGCTGCAAGGCTGCAGGAGAGCAGAGCAGAGGCTGGACTGGTGGCAGCGCCGAGGACAGAGGCCCAGAGGACAGCTGTGCGGGCAGAGGGGCCCAGAGGACAGTTGTGCAGACAGAGGGGCCCAGAGGCAGAGACCGGCCTGCTGCATGCAGACTCGCTCTGAGTGGATGGAATTTTAGTGATTGACCTGCCACCATGGAAATAAAGTTGGGCATAAGCCTTTCACCCCAAGAACGTTCTACTGTCATTTCTTTGGTCACACTGAATCCATAGTGAACTTTCCCAGGACTGAAACCCATTGGCAAGACAGGGTGACACCCACAGACTGTGTGTGTCTGTGGCATGCTCCAGGTGCGTGGGTGTGGGCCAACAGCCTCTGTGTTGTGTCCCTGTCTGGGTGTAGGAGGCCAGGGCATCCAGTGTCCCTGGCCTGTGTGTGTGTGTGTGTGTGTGCGCGTGGGGCTGCCCGAGGCACGGGGGCCCGCCCGCCCGGGGGAAGGCTGGGCCGGTGGGGAGGGCGCCGTGCTCCCCGCCCTGGAGTGCTCCTGCCCTCCTTCCTGCTTCTTTCTTCTGCCTCTGGCCGCGCCTGGCCTGGAACCTGCCCGGCTGCCTCAGGCACCCACCTCTCCTCTTCCCGCAGCGCCATGGTAAGTCGCCGACCCCACTTTCCTTTACGCCCGGGGAGTTTCTGTGGTAGTGTGTGGGCTCCCCGCCAAAGTTCCAAGGTCTGGGGGTGCGAGGGCGAAGTCTTCCCTGGGAATTAGAACCTCGCCAGCCTCCACCTACCCATCGTGGCCTGGGGCAGGGTTGGGCCGTGGGGCACATCTGGGGATGCTAGGTGGGGGACTCTGTGTGGGCGCCAAGTAGTTGGCAGGGGGGGTGGGTCTCCTGGGCATGGGTCCCACCCAGGCAAGGCCTCCACCTCATCTGGTCAGGTGGGAGGCGGCAGCGCGTGACGCAGAACGTCTGACCCCTGAGCCCGGGGGTGGCAGTCAGGGTCAGGAAGGGGCGCCTAGCAGGCCCCTGCAGGGTGGGGGTTGCAGTGGCCCCTTGCCATGCCCCAGGCTAGGCCAAGCGCAGCGGGCCAGCTAGCGGAAAATGGCTTCTGAGGAGAGGGGTGGAAAGTGTGCAGCTGTGTCACTGAGAGCCCTGAACCTGGTGCTGGGTCGATGACTACGCTCAGAGTCCCTGCCACCTGACCGGCCCCTGCACCGCCAAACACCCTGAAAGCGGCCTGTTGCACTCTGCGCATGTCCCCAGCTGGGAAGGTGACTAGGTCTCAGCCAGGTGTGCCCCACGCCAGCCACCATCCTTGACTGTATGTGAGGGTTCGGGTGCCCTGTCTGCCGGTTTCAGGTGACATCCACATTGAAAGGATGCGTTGGGGACTCCTTTACTCCCAAAGGTCAACACAGGATTCCAGTGATGCTTCCTGGGCAGTGTAGTGAAACTGTGTGGCTGGGTTGTGTGTACCCTGAGTAATGATGTCTCTGGGTGACCGTGGGTGTCCCCTGTGAATGTGTGGCTAGGGAGTTGCCCGTAGGTGGCAAACTGTATTGTGTGGCTGCATTCTAGGTGACAGTGGCTTGTCACTGTGTGCATGTGACTGGTGCTAAGTGAGTATTCTTGGGGATGGATCTACACTCTCATCCCCATCCTCCAAGTTCCTTTTTTCCTGTTCCTGGGCTAGTGGGAAGGCAGGTGCTTCTTTTCCCTTAAAGCTCCATTCTCTAGCAAACCTCCATACTTTCACCTCCACATCCCCCTGACTGGGGGTTCCCCATCTGCACATGCTAGAGATTCTGGTGTCGGGTGGCTCCAGGACACAATCACATCTCCCACCAGGGGCTGCTAGTGCACAAGAACCTGCCCCAGAGGGGGGCAGGGTGGTGGGTGTCCTCACTGAGGAGGAAGAAGTCTTGAGGAATAGGTGGTTACAGAAGCACAGGGTTAAGTTGTGGGGGGGGGGAGGTGGCAAAGCAGACCCCCCCTCATACCCTGTGCTTGGAACTGCCCCAAGGCCTGCCTCCCAGAGCAGGTCCAGGGGCCAAGATGTGGGGGTGGGGGGAACAAACAGTGTTGATTTTCCCCTCCAGGAGAATCCCCACTGCACCCCACCCCCAACCAGAGCACTTTATACAATTTTCTAAATAGAAAATGCCCAAGGCCAGGCTCCAATCTCTGCCATTTTATTTAAACATGCATCCCATTTTGGGGGTCAGTTTGGGAAGGGGAGGGTCCCACTTGGTCCCACACTGACACAGGGTTACATCTGTGCAAACTTGAGGGTCACATACTTTGGCAATCTCCCAACCCTCAAGCTCACTGCACACCCACTGCCAGCCTGAGACACTACACTCCCACCTGTGCAGTCAGACACACCTGGCCTGCCCTGCTCAGCGCTGGTCCTGTCCCACTTGTTGCCTGATGCACAGCGGGACATGTTCATGGTGGATATTCACAAGTACACACTGTCATGGCACACAGGTGACATGCAACCACACACAGACCCATGCTCACCCACAGACACACTCACAGGCTGCTACCTGAACTTGCAAAGGTGGAGACCACCCTGTCCTGCTTTCCTCCATGTTCTTGTCCCAGCTGCATCCCTGTAGGGCCTGGAAAGCCCAGCTCTGGGGGTGGGTGGGGATACCGTGAGGGAGCAGCAGGGTTGTGGTGTGCTGCATGTTATTTCATGTGTTCATATGTGTGTGTATGTCTGTGTATAAATCCTGGGAGGGGTTCTGCTTCTGGGTGTGTGTGTACTTCTAAGTGTGTGTAGTTGTGTTTGGGTGTGAGTGTGTAATTGTGGATGAGTGTACATGCATTGTATTCATGGTTGTGCATGCACTTGTGTGTGTGTGAATTTACATGAGTCAGTGTATGTGGCGTATTTGTGCTGGGTGAGCCTGTGTGCTCCTCTCTGAGTAAATACTAGAGGCAGTGTGCAGGGAAGACTGTGTGTGTGGGGCCCATGAATCTCTGTTTGTGTGGCATATGTGTGTCTGTGCCAGCCCTGGTGTCATGTCCCGCCTTCTCAAAACCCAGGAACATATCATCACTGTCTAGAACCTCAGTTTCTCATCTGCAAAATGGAAATGTACAGGACACCCATCAGCTGCGCTTTCACTGGCCTGTCTGGACTGTGTTGTCCCTTCTGTGAGTGTGGTAACTGTGGGGTTATCATGCAGGCTCCCATGAGCCCCACCTGAGCTGCTCTGAGTTCCACTCACTGCTTAAAAGTTTGCTTTTTAGTTATATGAGCCATTTATGAACATCTAAAGAGGGTGAAAAAAAGTACTCCATAAGAAGTACCATTCCTCCTTGCCCCCATTTTGGTGGGGCTGCACTCCAGGGGTTGGGAAGGAGTTTTGTTCAGTGATGCAGGGAAGTCAGAGTGCAACCAAAGTCAAGAAAGCAGACAAGCAAGTTTATTACACTCTGTAATAGAGCAGGCCTCCATCCTAGTGTCAGAAGGCCCCAAATATTTGGGGAAAATTCCTTTTACTGAGGTTTTCAAGGGGTTTTTAGGAGGGGTATCGTTATGAAAACAAGTGTTGATTGACAGACTGGCAATGATGTAAGCTAATTTCTACTGCACATGCTCTTTCCCAGAATTCCCTCTGATTGCCCATCAAGGGGGATTAAACTGCAATGCATATTTATTTTAATGACTTTATAATGAGGAAAAGCCACTTTGGGATGGCCCAGGAGCATGCGTAGTTGGACTCTAGCTTGTGGAATGGCTCTGTGGTTTCAGTGCCCCTGCCAGGGATTTTCTCACGGTGGAAGCTCTCTATAGTCTCAACTCTCTAGTCACAGCTTCTCCGTGGTCACCGTGACCTCTTCTCCCACTAATCTCTGGCTTTCTGCCTAAAATTCCCACCTCAAGCAGTTGGGACCCAAATCACTGAGGAAGTGGGGCAGTGACTAGTCTGCCTACTTCTTGCTGTTATAGGGCATTGCGGTCCTTTGGATCCAAAACACTTGCTGTCATTCAGGATGGAGTAAGTGCCAGGCAACCACATAGGTGGCCATCAGGGGTCCCATGAAGCTGGAGAAGTTGGGGTCTTCTTTTGTCAGCAAGGGTCTGAAGCCATGAGAGAGGAGAATGTTGGTATTGATGGGCCTGAGTCTAGAAGAAATGAATCAAATTAGGAGGTTCAATAAGCGTGGCCCAAACAGTAGGCCAAGGAAAAGCATTACTAGGGGTTCAAAAAAGGGGAGTAGTCAGATACCCAGTTCCAAAAGTGGGACCAAACTCCCTATGATTCTGAGAGCTGCTGATGAAACTGAGACGCTTGATCAGCTAGTTTCTTTGCTGCCTCCCTGAGTACTCCTGATTGGTTTACATAAAAGCAACATTGTTTATCAAGGAATGGACATAATTCCCCCTTTTCTGCAGTGAACAGGTCTAGACCTCACCTATTTTGTAGAGCTACTGAAGCTAAAGAATATATTTGATTCTGTAAAGCACTCACTACCTTGGCAATTTCTCCAAGACTTTCAGCAAAGTCTTGAGATAGCAAGGAAGAATAGGTGACCTCTACTCCCTTACCAATACATGAGGCAGTTTCTAACCCCATTAAGAGTGGAACAACCTGGATGGCTCTTGCACCTTGGGTGAAAGTGATTAGGGGAAGTGGCAGGGACTGATTATTAGGCACTACATCTGCTTTCAGAATTAGGAAGACTAGCATGCAAGTGCCTGTCCAATTAGCCAGGAGGCAGAGATAATTGGAGGACCCACAGAAGAAGAAGATTCCACTTAATTGCAGGTAGAAGTCAAGGTCTATAGGAAAACCTATCATGGAGCCTGTAGAAAAGCTGAACTGTTGGGCCCAGGACCGGAAGGTTCCAGCCATTGCTGCCCCCCACCCCACATTACGTGTGCTAGTCATAATGCCCCTTGTACTAATTTTATTTTAAAATGCAATTAAGCAGAGGCACCAGGGCAGCAGGACCCCAGCGACTGCACACCGTCCTCTCTGAACCCACTCCCAGACCGAACCAGGCGACAAACAAGCCACGCCAGGCCACAAGGTCCTACCACTGTCTTGTAACAGTGGTGTTACATTTTTAGTAACACCACTGTTACTAAAATCTAATAGCAACTCACATTCAGCTCAGGAAAAAAAACTGAAAGAATAGACTAAGGAAGTTCATCTAATTTTTGGATATATGCTCAAAAGTTTATTGTTGGAAGGAGATTGGTTTTATTAGTCACTGAGTTTACAACCAGATTTTTAAAATACGATTCACCTGTATATTTAAGAGAATGGTTAAACTTTATCATTTATGAAGCCCAATTGTAGTCTTTGGGCTATCCCCCAGTTTAATTATCCTTAGAGAATTTACAGCCTGCTGCCGGGTTCACGTGATATGAGGAAATAGATCTGGGAATCCTCAGGACCCTGTGGCCCAGAATGACACACCCACCCTCCGGACCAGTCTGGGAGCAAGACCGGAGGAGATGGCACACAACCACCTGGGCCCCACCACCCTGCCACCTCCGCCCCAATGCCTCTGCCAAATTTCATTTCAAAATAGATAGGCAGATGATAGATAGATAGAATTAAAAAGTAAGAGTTCTTCATTCATTTAGCAAATTTTGGGGGGAGTCTAATATGTGTGGCTCAAGGATGGTGGTGAAAAAATTTTATGGTTTCTGGCCTCATCATTTTTTTTTAATAAGTTTATTTTGATATCATTAATCTACAATTAAATGAGTAATATTATGGTGATTACACTACCCCCTTCATCAGGTCCCCCCCAACCCCATTACAGTCACTGTCCATCAGCGTAGTGAGATGCCATAGAGTCACTACTTGTCCTCTCTGGGTTGTACAGCCCTCCCCGTGCCCCCCAACATTACATCTGCTAATCGTAATGTCCCTTCTTCCCCCTTGCCCCTCTCTTCCCACCCATCATCCCCAGTCCCTTTCCCTTTGGTAACTATTAGTCCGTTCTTGGGTTCTGTGAGTCTCCTGCTGTTTTGTTCCTTCAGTTTTTTTTTTTTCCTTAGTTCTTATACTCCACATATGAGTGAAATCATTTGGTACTTGTCTTTTTCAGCTTGGCTTATTTCACTGAGCATAATAGCCTCTAGCTCCATCCATGTTGTTGCAAATGGTAGGATTTGTTTTCTTCTTATGGCTGAATAATATTCCATTGTGTATATGTACCACATCTTCTTTATCCATTCATCTACTGATGGAGACTTAGGTGGCTTCCATTTCTTGGCTATTGTAAATAGTGCTGCGATAAACATAGGGGTGCATCTGTCTTTTTCAAACTGGGCTGCTGCATTCTTAGGGTAAATTCCTAGGAGTGGAATTCCTGGGTCGAATGGTATTTCTATTTTTAGTTTTTTGAGGAACCTCCATACTGTTTTCCACAATGGTTCAACTAATTTGCAGTCCCACCAGCAGTGTAGGAGGGTTCCCTTTTCTCCACATCCTCACCAACATTTGTTGTTGTGTTCTGGATGTTGTCCATCCTCACTGGTGTGAGGCGATATCTCATTGTGGTTTTAATCTGCATTTCTCTGATGATTAGTGATGTGGAGCATCTTTTCATGTGTCTATTGGCCATCTGAATTTCTTCTTTGGAGAAGTGTCTGTTCAGCTCCTCTGCCCATTTTTAATTGGATTATTTGCTTTTTGTTTGTTGAGGTGCGTGAGTTCTTTATATATTTTGGATGTCAACCCCTTATCAGATATGTCATTTATGAATATATTCTCCCATACTGTAGGAAGTCTTTTTGTTGTACTGATGGTGTCCTTTGCTGTACAGAAGCTTTTCAGCTTCATATAGTCCCACTTGTTCATTTTTGCTTTTGTTTCCCTTGCCCGGGGAGATATGTTCATGAAGAAGTTGCTCATGTTTATGTCCAAGAGATTTTTGCCTATGTTTTTTTCTAAGGGTTTTATGGTTTCATGACTTACATTCAGGTCTTTGATCCAACTTAAAGTTTACCTTTGTGTATGGGGCTAGACAGTAGTCCAGTTTCATTCTCTTACATGTAGCTGTCCAGTTTTTCCAACACCAGCTGCTGAAGAGGCTGTCATCTCCCCATTGTATATCCAAGGCTCCTTATCAAATATTAATTGACTGTATATGTTTGGGTTAATGTTTGGATTTTCTATTCTGTTCCACTGGTCTGTGGGTCTGTTTTTGTGCCAATACCAAATTGTCTTGATTACTGTGGCTTTGTAGTAGAGCTTGAAGTCAGGGAGCGTAATTCCCCCTGTTTTATTCCTCCTTCTCAGGATTGCTTTGGCTATTCGGGGTCTTTTGTGGTTCCATATGAATTTTAGAATTATTTGTTCGAGTTCATTGAAGAAAGCTTTTGGTAGTTTGATAGGGATTGCGTTGAATCTGTAGATTGCTTTGGGTAGTATAGCCATTTTGACAATATTTATTCTTCCTAGCCAAGAGCATGGGAAGCATTTCCATTTGTTAGTGTCCTCTTTGGCCTCATTATTTTTAAACAAGAAAATTTCCTGTTCAAGTTTTGGTAGATAAATAGCAAAGAGACAAAAGAAGGGTATCCTGGTCCTCAGTACATAGGATATTTGGACACTGTGTCTGATGAAAGCATCAACATTCAGTTCTGTCCACTGCTATGTGGGGTGATCTAAATCACTTAACCCCTTGGCCACAGTTTCTTAATCTGTTTGTAGCAGCGAGGGAGGTGGACCAAGCAGATTGCTGTCCTCAAAAGAACTTGCCATTTAGCTGTAATGAATGCAGTAAGATGACAGCCTCCTGCTGTTGGCACCATCAGGAGAGGCCTCAGTTTTCAAGCTAAGGCCCTGCTCTCCCCTGCAGCGCCCAGCCAATGACCAAGCCCAGATCAGCCATAGCTGACCATATGCTTCCTCTTCTTACCTTCCCATACATTCGCTCTCCTACTTGTCCCACCCCACCCAAGGAACTTCTTGAACACCAACCTCCTTTTTAGCATTTGTTTCCAGAGGACCTATGACATTGTTGAAAAGATGATTATGGTAATATATCTGGTATATGGGAAATACAGATATATACACATACACACACACAAACATATACATGCACTTAACACAACCCACATGTGGATTGATTATTCGTATTTCCATACCAAGATTTTTGTTACTGAGATTTAAGTAAGATTGGAGTTTGTTCACCATATTAACAATGAGAGGGGCCAAATTATGACACAAAATATGGGTGCAAGTGGAATACAAATCAAAGTAGAAAAGGCTTATTGAGAGTTTGTTCAGAGGGTGAAGAAGGGATGAATGTGAAAATTCTGAGATTCGTTGCTTTAATGGACTGTCATATAAAACAGGCTCAGTTTACTTTTATTTTTTGAGATCTTAACATCAGATAAATACACACCTGTCAAATAGGTAGACAATCCATTAAAAGAACAAATCTCAGTAATTGAAACCAGATAGTCTCACAGTCTAAGTTGTATTTTGCCAGAGAAACAATTACAGAAAATATATTCTGCATTTTAAGGAATGGGGCTATTCTAAAATCTGGAATTCTAGCCCTAAATTTTAAGTATTCTAATTCATTAATTGCAAAGAAGATATTTAAGTGGAAATAATAATATAAACAGAAGAGTTAAGACATAGTCATCTTTGGTTCCCAGCTATGTAGCTGAATATGAGTTGTCATTATTTGAAATATTTAATGTTCACTACCTCAATGGATAGTTTCCTAAGAAGCACTGGCCTTGATTTATGATTTGATGAAGAAGCTCATCTTTTGCCTGGGGTGCCTCTTGAGCAGGAATTTATTCCTTTAGACCAATGTCTTGACATTGAAGAAATCAGTTTGTGTATCATCACCATTTTGCCTTCTCAGGTTCCTTATTTCTGTCTCTATGGAGACCAAGAAGGTGCTTATGAACATTTCAGCTCCAGCCTTTTCCCTGAGGGTCCTAATGACTATGTCTTCAGTCATCTTCCACTCCACTCCCAGCAACAAGTGCAAGTTCCTCTCTCCATGGTGCCAATTGGTGGGGCCCTTTCCAGTTTACATCCTCCACCCACATTGCCTCTGCCAATGGAGGGCTCTGAGGAGAAGAAAGGGGCTTCAGGGGAGTCCTTTGCTAAGGATCCCTGTGTTATTTCAGAGCAGCATGAGAAATCTCACAGTTTGCAATCATTTGGTCCACCTAGCACGCCCCCCTATCCTCGGCTATTGATGGAACAGAGCACATCAGAAGACAGCCTAAATGCATCAGAGAGAGAGCAGGAGGAAAATATACAGACTTGTACAAAAGCCACTGCCTCCTTCCGGATTGCCACAGATGAGGCCACTCTGCTTGAGGAGGAGCAGCCAGTGTAGGTGCAGGAGCCCCACCAGAAATCCTTGGAGAGTGCACAGGTTAACATCAGATGCCTTAGTGGACCTGAGCCAGGTCAGCCCTGTACCTCAGCTACCCACCCTGACTAGCATTATGGGTCAAAGGACAATTCTGGTACATCACAGACTGCATTAGCTCACTCCTCGTTTTACAGCAAGAGTTGTGTGGACAACAAACAGTCGGGCTTTCATGGCAGCCAAGAATTATCGTCAAGCACGGAGGAGGGCAAAGAGCCTGTATCAGAAAAGAGCCAACTACATTGATCTAAGATGCATGGAGACTTTCATTTCCACATTTTTCCATTTTGTTTTTGTTTCTGTTTTTCTAGAAATAAAGGTAATCGAGTCTATAGCATGCCTGTCCTAAGTTACAGTAGTTTGCTATTATATATACTTTTGTTATATCGAAAGAATTAGATAAATTAACAAGTCATTACGAGCCTGACCAAAACAAAATTTGAAGTTAACCTATGGGGTCTGATGCTTTTTAAATTGTACAGATGTTAGTGCCTTTTTTTACTTTGCTTATATTCTTATAAGCATTTTTTAGTAGTAATTTGTACATATTTTAGAATTTGTGTATCTTCTTTGTAATAAATGTAATTTCTTTCCTTTTTTGGACACATGGATCTAAATGATGTAAAGCAAAACAGCATCAATATATATGTGAGGTTGCACTAAAACATTTTTATACGATTAAAACTGAACAACTTTTATGCACAGCTCTGATTCTGTAATACTAATATTTATTTACTTTGTCTCATAAATTGTACATTTTTTCTTAATGTTGTGGATTGCTTTTCTATGTGAAGCTTGGGATTTACTGATGCATAACTAGAACAGAAATGTATATTGTAAACAAGATATTTAAACTAGAGTCTCTTATTCTGCACTTATGCATTAGTTCAAAAAAGATAAAGGATGTATCAGTCAGTTCTTAACTCTTGTAAATTTTTTTTTGTCTCATTTGCTGGATTGACTATAACTTAAGTGCTGACTTTGATTTTAAACTTACAGTACCGTAGAGCATTAAAGTAAACAATGTGCTATTGTGAGTTTTTTCAAAGCTTTATAAATCAGTTATAAATAATATTAAAAGTATTAGGTCTTATGCACATGGTGTAGTTTCATTCACTATAGCATGGTTAGTCTGACTCCACCTTTGGAGTCCTAATCTCAAGCAGGCTGTATCCTTACAGACATGGGACAAAAAGATCCAAAGGAGGGAAAGTGTCCAAAGGAGTTAGAGGAACGAAACCTGACAGTAGGCCCAGGCATGAGTCACTTACCTTAACCAAGCTGTTTCATGATGAGGAGCCTTAGATCTTCTAATGGTTCACAGGTGTAGCTGGGTCCTTGGGTGCTGTTATCATCTGAAGCTGACTCTTTCAAGCTTTCACTTGAGAGTGATGTATACAGCTAGCAGCTCCAGGAACCCTGACAGCTGAAGGGGTGGACATAGGACAGGGTAGGGTCCCTTCCAAATGGGCTGAAGATGAGATTGGGGTGACTCATATTTCCAAACTTTAACAAGGACTTGGGTCACTGGGCTATAAAGAGGCTTGCCTTCTGGTTCATTGTGGGCTGGGTCTTGTCCAAGCCCAAATTCTCTTAGAGCTTGTTGGAACTCATGTATAGACATGACATATTCTGACAATGCACTAGCTTCAGGATCAAGCAAGAGGTCTGTATACAAGAAAGCCACCATCCACAGGTGGCTTCAAAGGGGCTGGAAGTAAGATGGGCCTTTGGGGCTACCCAGACCCTTAACAAGGCTGTGGGCAGAACCTTGACCAAGTTCAAGGAGGTTTCTTGTACTAACTTCTGGATGGCAGCCTTAAGAGTCTGATCAGCTCTTTCTACCGATCCAGGGGATCAGGCCTCCAGGCACAGTGTAAGTGGTAGGAGATGCCCAGGGCTTGTGAAGTAAGTTGGGTGAGCTGGGATGGGCAGGGCCATTGTCACTCTGGAGTGACTTTGGGAGACCAAACCTAGGAATGAGTTCATGTAGCAAAGCTTTTGCCACTTTTTGGCCTCTTCTCTCTGAGTGGGGAAGGCTTCCACCCACCCAGTGAAGATGTCTATGTAGACTAGGAGAAACAGCTGCCTTTAGCTGCTCTAGTCATCCCCCTTTTGGTGTCCCCTGCAATGTACTACATCCACCTGCTAAGGAAGTTATATAGTTTCAATAGATATAAAGATCTGATCTTTATATTTAATCGGACTGTCTTTAGTAGTTAAATATCCTCTTTTCAGCTGACTGCATGAGCATGAAAGACAAAGAACCCATATGTGTAGTCACTTTAGAGGGTAATTCTCTTCCCTTGTGCTAGTTCTAAGGCCTGATATAGAACCACAAGCTCAGGTAGTTGAACTGAAGTCCCAGGAGACAGAGGCTGGGCCTCTATTGTTCCATGTAGAGAGACTGTAGCATGCCCAGCCTTTTGTTGCCCATTAAGTACAAACCTGCTCCCATCAGTATATCTGTTAAGATCTGGGTTATACAAGGGCTGAACTTTAAGGTCAGGCCCAGGGCCAAGAGAGGGCGATTACACTGCTTGGCACAAATGGATGAGTTCTTCCTGTGTGTCTGGGAGCAAGGTAGCTGGGTGAAGGGCTGAGCAATTAGCTCCGGCAATATCAGGGTTTTCTAACATCATGGCTTGATATTTAAGGAGTCTATTTTCAGACAACCATCAAAATCCATTTTATTGTAGAAGGTTAGGGATATTGTGAGAAGTATGAAATTGAATGGGAGCCCCTAAATTTAATTTGAGGGGCCCTTCTAATAAAAGGGCCCCAGTGGCTCTAAAACAGGAAAGCCATCCATGCCCTTTGGGATCAAGTCATTTTTTTATTAAGGTATCCTTGATGTACAATGTTATAAAGGTTTCACATGAGCAACATTGTGGTTATTACATTCACCCATATTATCAAGTCCCCCCAACACCCCACTGTAGTCACTGTCCATCAGCATAGTAAGATGCTATAAAGTCACTACTTATCTTCTCTGTACTATACTGCCTTCCCCATGACACCCCTACATTATGTGTGCTAATCATAATGCCCCTTAATGCCATTCTCCCTCCTTCCCCACTCACCCTCCCAACCCCCTTCCCTTTGGTAACCACTAATCCCTTCTTGGAGTCTGTGAGTCTGCTGTTGTTTTGTTTCTTCAGTTTTTTCTTTGTTGTTATACTTCACAGATGAGTGAAATCATTTGGTACTTGTCTTTCTCCACCAGGCTTATTTCACTAAGGATAATACCCTCTAGGTCCACCCATGTTGTTGCAAATAGTAGGATTTGTTTTCTTCTTATGGCTGAATAGTATTCTATTGTGTATATGTACCACATCTTCTTTATCCATTCATCTACTCATGGACGCTTAGGTTGTTCCACATCTTGGTTATTGTAAATAGTTCTGCAATAAACAAGGGTGCCATGTGTCTTTTTGAATCTGGGATCTTGTTTTCTTCTGGGAAATTCCTAGGAGTGGAATTCCCGGGTCAAATGGAATTTCTATTTTTAGTTCTTTGAGGAACCTCCATACTGCTTTCCACAATGGTTGAACTAGTTTACATTCCCACCAGCAGTGTAGGAGGGTTCCCCTTTCTCTACATCCTCACCAGCCTTTTTTGTTCCTTGTCTTTTGGATATTGGCCATCCTAACTGGTGTGAGGTGATATCTCATTGTGGTTTTAATTTGTATTTCCCTGATGATTAGCAATGTGGAGCATCTTTTCATGTGCCTGTTGACCATCTAAATTTCTTCCTTAAAGGTTCTGTTCAGATCCTCTGCCCATTTTTTAAATGGGTTATTTGTTTTTTAGGTATTGAAGCATGAGAGTTCTTTTTATATTTTGGACGTTAACCCCTTATTAGATATGTCATTTACAAATATATTCTCCCATACTGTAGGATGCCTGTTTGTTCTGCTGATAGTGTCCTTTACTGTACAGAAGCCTTTTAGTTTTATGTAGTCACATTTGTTCATTTTGCTTTTGTTTCCTTTGCCCAAGGAGATGTGTTCAGGAAAAAATTGCTTATTCATGAGAATTTTGCATGTTTTCTTCTAAGAGTTTTATAGTTTCATGACTTACATTCAGGTCTTTGATCCATTTCGAGTTTACTTTTGTGTGTGGAGTTAGACAATAACCCAGTTTCATTCTCTTAAATGTACCTGTCCAGTTTTGTCAACACCAATTGTTGAAGAGGCTGTCATTTCCCCATTGTATATCTGTGTCTACTTTATCATATACTTATTGGCTTTATACGTCTGGGTTTATATGTGGGCTCTCTATTCCATTGATCCATGGGTCTGTTCTTGTGCCAGTACCAAATTGTTTTGATTACTGTGGCATTGTAGTAAAGCTTGAATTTGGGGAGTGCAATTCCCCCTGCTTTATTCTTCCTTCTCTAGATTGCTTTGGCTATTCAGTGTCTTTTGTGGTTTCATAGGAATTTTAGAGCTATTTGTTCTAGTTCGTTGAAGATTGCTGTTGGTATTTTGATAGGGATTGCATTGAATCTGTAGACTGTTTTAGGCAGGATGGCCATTTTGACAATATTAATTCTTCCTACCAATGAGTATGGGATGTATTTTCATTTATTGGTGTCTTCTTTAATTTCTCTCATGCTTGTCTTGTGGTTTTCAGGGTATAGGTCTTTCACCTCCTTGGTTAGGTTTATTCCTAGGTATTTTACTCTTTTTGATGCAATGGTGAATCGAATTGTTTTCTTGATTTCTCTTTCTCCTAGATCATCATTAGTATATAGGAATTCAACGGACTTCTATGTATTAATTTTGTATCCCGCAACTTTGCTGAATTCAGTTATTAGTTCTAGTAGTGTTGGGGTGGATTCTTTGTTTTTTTTATGTACAATATCATGTCATATGAAAACAGTGACAGTTTAACTTCTTCCTTACCAATCTGGGTGTCTTTTATTTCTTTGTGTTGTCTGATGGCCATGGCTATAACATCCAGAATTCTGTTGAATAAAAGTGGGGAGAGTGGGCATCCTTGTCTTGTTCTCAATCTTAAAGGAAAAGCTTTCCACTTTTTGCTGTTAAGTATGACGTTGGCTGTGGGATTGTTTTATATGGCCTTTATTATGTTGAGGTACTTTCCCTCTATACCCATTTTGTTGAGAGTTTTCATCATGAATAAATGTTGAATTTTGTCCAATGCTTTTTCACAATCTATGGAGATGATCATGTGGTTTTTGTCCTTTTTGTTGATGTAATGGATGATGTTCATGGATTTTCAATAGTTTACCATCCTTGCATCCCTGGAATAAATCCTACTTCATCATGATGGATGATCTTTTTGACATATATTTGAATTTGGTTTGCTAATATTTTGTTTAGTATTTTTGCATCTATGCTCATCAGGGATACTGGTGTGTAATTTTCTTTTTTGTGGTGTCTTTGGCTGGTTTTGGTATTAGAGTGATGCTGGCCTCATAGAATGAGTTTGTAAGTATTCTCTTCTCTTCTACTTTTTGGAAAAATTTAAGGAGGATGGGTATTAGGTCTTCAATAAATGCTTGATAAAATTCAACAGTGAAGCCATCTGTCTGGAGATTTTGTTTTTAGATAGTTATTTAATTACCAGTTCAATTTCGTTGCTGGTAATTGGTTTATTCAGGTTTTCTGTTTCTTCCTGTGTCATCCGTGGAAGATTGTATTTTTCTAGAAAGTTGTGCATTTCTTCTAGGTTATCCAGTTTGTTAGCATATAATTTTTCATGATATTCTCTAATAATTCTTTGTATTTCTGTGGTGTCCGTAGTGATTTTTCCTTTCTCATTTCTGATTCTGTTCATGTACATAGACTCTCTTTTTTTCTTGATAGGTCTGGCTAGGGTTTTATCTATTTTATTTATTTTCTCAGAGAACTATCTCCTGCTTTCATTGATTCTTTCTATTGTTTTATTCTTCTCTCAATTTTATTTCTTTCTGCTCTAATCTTTATTATGTCCCTCCTTCTATTGACTTTGAGCCTCATTTGTTCTTCTTTTCCTAGTTTCCTTAATTGTGAGTTTAGACTGTTCATATGGGATTGTTCTTTCCTGAGGTAGGCCTGTATTGCAATATATTTCCTTCTTAGCAGGGCCTTCGCTGTGTCCCAGCAATTTTGTGGTGTTGAGTTATTGTTGTCATTTGTCTCTATATATTATTTGATCTCTGTTTTTATTTGGTCATTGATCCATTGATTATTTAGGACCATGTTGTTAAGCCTCCATGTGTTTGTGGGATTTTTTAATTTTCTTTGCATAGTTTATTTATAGTTTCATACAGTTGTGGTCTGAGAAGCTGGTTGGTAGAATTTCAATCTTTTTAAATTTACTGAGGCTCTTTTTGTGGTCTAGTATATGATCTATTCTTGAAAATGTTCCATGGGCACTTGAGAAGAATGTATATCCTGCTCTTTTTGGGTGTAGAGTTCTGTAGATATCTGTTAGGTCCATCTGTTGTAATGTGTTATTCAATGCCTCTGTCTCCTTACTTATTTTCTGTCTGGTTGATCTGTCCTTTGGAGTGAGTGATGTGTTGAAGTCTCCTAAAATGAATGCATTGCTGTCTATTTCCCCCTTTAATTCTGTTTGTATTTGTTTCACATATGTAGGTGCTCCTCTGTTGGTTGCATAGATATTTATAATAGTTATATCCTCTTTTTGGACTGACCTCGTTATCATTATGTAATGTCCTTCTTTGTCTCTTGTTATCATCTTTGTTTTTAAGTCTGTTTTGTCTGATACAAGTACTGCAACTCCTCTTTTCTCCCTATTATTTGCATGAAATATCTTTTCCATGGGTTCATTTTTAGTCTGTGTATGTCTTTGGGTTTGAAGTGAGTCTCTTGTAGGCAGCATATAGATGGGTCTTGTTTTTTTATCCATTCAGTGAGTCTATGTCTTTTGATTTGTGCATTCAGAACATTTACATTTAGGTGATTATCTATAGGTATGTACTTATTGCCATTGTAGGCTTCAGATTCATGTTTACCAAAGGTTCAAGTGTAACCTCCTTACTATCTAAAGTCTAATTTAAGCCTCTTAATATACTATTACAAACACAATCTAAAGTTTCTTTTTCTTTTCCTCCTTATTCTTTATATATTAGGTATCATATCCTGTATTCTTTGTCAATCCCTTGACTGACTTTGGGGGTGGTTGATTTGATTTTACATCCGCTTAGTTATTAATATTTTACTTTTTTTACTATAGTTTTATTCCTTCTGGTGATAGCTATTTAGCCTTAGGAACACTTCCATCTATAGAAGTCCCTCAAAAATACACTGTAGAGAGGGCTTGTGCAAAGTAAATTCTCTCAGCTTTTGTTTTCTGGAAATTGTTTAATCCCTCCTTCAAATTTAAATGATAATCTTGCTGTGTACAATATTCTTGATTTTAGGCCCTTCTGTTTCATTGCATTAAATAAATGAAGGGAAAGTCTGTTTCATGCCATTCCCCTCTCTCCTGTAAGGTTTCTGCTGAGAAGTCTGATGATAGCCTAATGGTTTTCCTTTGTAGGTGATCCTTTTTCTCTCTCTGGCTGCTTTTAAAAGTCTGTCCTTATCCTTGACCTTTGCCATTTTAATTATTATATGTCTTGGTGTTGTCTTCCTTGGGTCCCTTGTCTTGGGATATCTGTGCACCTCTATGGCCTAAGAGACTATCTCCTTCCCCAGATTGGGGAAGTTTTCCACAATTATTTCCTCATAGATATTTTCTATCCCTCTCTCTCTCCTCTTCTTCTTCTTCTCATAGCTCTATAATGCAAATATTGTTCTGTGTGAATTGGTCACACAGTTCTCTTAATATTCTTTCATTCCTAGATATCCTTTTTTCTCTCTGTGCTTCAGTTTATTTGTATTCCTGTTCTTTAAGTTCTATTTCATTTACTGTCTCCTCTACCCTATCTAATCTTTTAAATCACTCCATTTTGTGTTTATTTTCAGATACTGTAGTTTTCAAAGTTTCTTGAAGTCCTCCCTGAGGTCTTGAATATTTTCCTGTAGCTCCGTGAACATGTTTACGATTTTTTTTGAAGTCTTTATCAGGGAGATTGGTGATTTCAGTTTCACTTGGCCCTCTTTCTGGTGTTTGTGGGATTTTTGTTTGTAACAGGTTCTTTTGCCATTTCATATTTGTAGTGAATAATATGGAATAATAACTTTGTGTAGGCAGTACCCTCTAGTGCCCAGAAGCTCTACTCTCTGGAGCTGCTCAGCACCTGGAGGGATGGTAGGGGTCTCAGGTGAATGGTACCAGTTTGTGCCAGGAGGAAAGAGCTCTTTCCTACTTCCTGGTGACAATGCCTGCCTCCACTACCAAGGCCAGTGGTCTGAGCACAGGGTGGAGTCTCTGTGCTATGGCCCTGTAGCTGCCATAACTAGAGCCACCCTCTGGCTGGCCTGGGGTAGTGGCAGGGGCAGCAGGTTTGTGAACTGGTGCCAACTGTAAAGAAGGAGCAGCAGGCTTTGTATTGCAGTGGGATCCCTGACAGTCATTGCCTGCCTGGGTAATGGAGCATCTGAAGCTCCTGAAAGTTCCTAACTTGCTGGGCTGAGTGCACCAGGACGATTTTGTCCACCTGTCCTTTCTCCTGAGCTACAAGCTCTGCATAATCCTTGCCCCTTTAGCAGCCCTCTCGCTGTTGGGAAGTCTTTCAAAGTGCCTGCCTTTCTTCTGTCTTAGAGTGGCCGGTTGTGGGTACCTATTCTCCACAAGCCACTGGAATCTCAGTCTCTCCATGTATTCTGCCTCTCTTTGCTTTCCAACCCCACTAATCTCCAGATCACCATGTAATGTATGTTCATGCTCCCAGAGCAGATCTTCAGGGCTGCGTGTTCAGCAGTCCTAGGCCTCCACCCCCTCCCCACTCCATTTTTCTTCCTCCCCTCAGTGATCTGGAGTGGGGTCAGGGTTTGGGTCCCACGAGATCTTGGCCTTGCTACTTTACCCTTTTCCGTGAGTTCTTTTTTCCCCAAATGTAGGTGGTCTTTCACAATCTTCTTTCCTGTTGCCCTTTCAGGATTAGTTGTATTTGCTATATTTTCATATTATATGTGGTTTGGGGAGGAGTTTCTGTCTCACTTCTCACACCACCATCTGTAAGCCCGTCTCATTTGTAATTTTTTAAAAATTATTATTTTCTCTCTTTTATTCTTGATAAGTCTGGCTAGGAGCTTATCTCCTTTGTTTATTTTCTAAAAGAATGAGCTCTTGGTCTCATTGATTTTTTTTATTGTTTTCTTAGTCTCTATAGTATTTATTTCTGCTCTGAACTTTATTATGCTCCACCTTCTACTAATTTGGGGATTTCTTTGTTCTTTTTATAATTCCTTTAGTTGTAGTCTAGATTGTTTATTCAAGTTGTTCTGGTTTCTTGACGTTGACATGTATTGCTATAAACGTCCCCCTTGGAACCACTTTTGCTGCGTCTAAAATATTTTGAACACTTTTTTTGTTTTTATTTTTCTCCAAGTATTGTTTGATTTCTGCTTTTATCTGTTTAGCTTTAATATATTTGTAGTTTTTTAGTTATATTTTTCTTGTAATTGTTTTCTAGTTTCATACCATTGTGATATGAGATAATGCTTGATACAGTTTCAGTCTGATATTTGATGAGGCTCTTTTCCTGTCCTAATATTGATCTGTTCTGGAGAATATTCCATAAACACTTCAGAAAAAATACGTCTTTTGTTGCTTTTGGGTAGAATGTTCTGTATATATCTCATAAGTCCATCTAGTCTAGTGTGTCATTAAACACGTCTGTTTTCTTTTTTATTTTCTGCCTGGATAATCTGTCCATTGATGTAAATTGTGTATTACACTCCTCTCCTATTATTGTTTACCATCAATTTCTCCCATTATATCTGGTAGTATTTGGTGTATATATTTAGGTTCTCTTATGTTGGGTACAGAGATGTTTATGATGGGTATATCCTCTTGTGTGACTGATACCTTTATCATTATGTAATGTCCTTTTTTGTCCTTTGTTACTGCTTTGTTCTTAAATCTATTCTGTCTGATATAAGTATTGAAACACCAGCTTTATTTTCATCCTTATTTGCATGGTATATCTTATTCCATCCCTTCTGTTTCAGCCTCTGTGTGTCTTTAGGTTTAGTGCATTTTGTGGCATCAAATACATAGGTCTTGTTTTCTTTTTATCCATTCAGTCACCCTGTACCTTTGGATTGAAGCATTAGGCCATCTACATTTTAAAGTAATAGATATGTATGTACTTATTGCTATTTTTTTTAATGTTTCTTGTTTGATTTTGTTGTTCTCTAATCCTTCCTCTCTTGTTCTCTTTTCTGTATTTTAGGACTTACTTTAGTGTTATACTTGTGTTCCCCTACCTTTTTGTGTGTGCATCTATGATATGTTTTAGATTTGTGGTTACCATGGGGTTCTTATATGACATCCTGTAAATGTAAGAACCTATAATCTGATGTTCACTTAAGTTAAAATGCATTCTAACAGCATTTCTCTTCTCACTCCATGTCCTCCATGTTTTATGTATATAATATCTTCTTTTGCACCTTTTTATTGATTGATTCCCTTAGTTAATTTTTAGATGCAATTGTGTTTGCTACTTTTGTCATTTTGACCTTCCTGGTAGCTTTTAGGTAATTTATCTACTACCTGTGCTATGTGTTTGCTTTACCAGTAGAAACTTTTCCCGTTTTAAAATTTCTTTCTTCTATTTAGGACCTTTTCTTTTCTTCTTGAAAGAGTTCCTTTAAGGTTTATTGTAAGGGTGGTTTAGCGGTGGACTCTTTTATATTATATTTATCTGTGAGTCTCTTTAGCTACTTCCATTCTGAATGATAACCTTGATAAATACTGGTCAGGTTTTTCCATTTATCACTTTGAATTCCATTCCCTTCTGGCCTGTAGACTTTCTGCAGTAAAATTAGCCGATAATCTTATGGGGTTTTATTTATACATACTTCATTACTTTTCTCTTGCTGCTTTTAATATTCTCTGTCTTTGATCTCTGATATAATCATGATGATGTATCTTGTAAACCTCCTTTTTTTTCATCTTGTTTGGAGCTCTCCGAGTTTCCTGAATCTGAAAGACTCCTTCCCCAGATTAAGGAAGTTTTCAGTTATTATCTCTTCAAATAAATTTTCTACTCCTTTGTATCTCTCTTCCCTTTCTGGGACTCTTTAATGCAAATATTAGGTCATTTGAAGTTATTCTGAACTCTCTCACTCTATTTTAATTTCTTTTAATTCTTTCTTCTTTCTGATGTTCAGCTTGAGTGCTTTCCATTACTCTATTTTCCAAGTCACTGATCCATTCTTCTGCATCTAGTATGTTGTTCATTCCCTCCAGTGTATTTTTTATTTCATCTACTGAATTCCTCACCTGGTACTTCATTTTTAGACCTCCTGTTTCTTTGCTGAGGTCCACCTTGAGTTCCACTATTGTCTTCTTAAGTCGAGTGAGCAATGCTTTAAACTCTTTATTGGGTAGATTGGTTAACTGTTTCATTTAGCTTTTTTTGTTGTTGTGTCATTTGGAACATATTCCTATGTTTCCTCACTTTACATGACTTTCAGTGCTTGGTTCAAGGAGTTAGTTGAAAAGGTCACTCTCTCAGTCTTGAAGGATTGGTCTTGTGTAGGAGAGTCTCCTGTGTAGACTATGTGTGCCTCATGGTTTGAAAAGCTTAAGGCTGAGTGTGAGATGGGCTTTTCCTGCTGCTGGGACTCCCACAGTGTGGTCCTGGTGGTTTGAACGTGGGGGCCCATCGAAAGGACTCCTGGGTGGACACCTGTCATGTCTTCTCTGGTGGGACTTATTCTGGTCCAGCAGCAAATGGGGGACACACTCCATGTAAGTCCAAGATTGGTTTCCACTGAGACTTGTGTTTCCACACCTGTATGCCTGTGCATGCACTTGGCCTCTTGAGACGGCCCCAGGGAATTCCTGCATTAGGTACCTGCTGTTGTCCTGCTGGTGGCATGGAGTCAGGTTCCAAGCATGTCCCTCCTCAGCCTCAGTGTTCTCTGGACTGCTACTGGGGATTCATGCCTCAGCGCACACGATCCTGCTGGTGGCTAGATCAGGCATCTAGTGCATTTGTGTTCTCCTCCAGCCCCTGCTCACTCTGGGATGCCCGAGGTGATTCCCGCATTGGCACCTTTTTGGTTCACCTTGTCACCAGGGGTCAGCCCCACATGTGCATCCACCTGAAGTTCTCTGTGGCACCAGCCCACAGATTCCTGCAACATCCCTGTGAATGTGCAGGTGCACAATGCTGTTGTCAGTCTCCTCTGATCCCAGGTTGCCTCCAACAGCTTCCTTGCCAAATGGTTAATGTTTCGTTCTGAAATTTAATTCCTTTCACAGTGGTCTAGCTTCACTTTAAATCACAAGGCCTTTTTCCTGTGCCCCAGGGTAGGGAGTCCAAGCCTGTCTCTCTCAGTGATACTACTCACCCTCCACTATATCCCCTCACTCTTCTGGGAATGCGGTTCATGTAGTTACCTTATCCCTGTACCTCCTGCAATTTTTTGTGCTCTTACTGTCATTCATTTTAGGTAAGGTGTTCAACTTAGTATCTGCTATTCTGCAAGGTGAAGTTTTCTGTGTGTAGGTTGGAGATGGTGGATTCAGGCTGTCTATACTGTGCTTTCTTCCCTGTACCAGAATCCATATACACTGAAAATCATATGAAATATCTGAAAAAATTATAGGAAAATTAAACAAATGGGAAGACATCCCATGGTGAAGCAAAAACATAATATTCTTAAGGCAGCACTAGTACACATTATAATCTACAGATTCAGTGTGATTTTTTTTGTTATTAATGTATAATTACATGAGCAATATTATGGTTACAAGACTCCCTCTATTATCAAGTTCACATCGCATAACCCATTACAGTCACTGTCCATCAGCATAGTAAGATGCTATAGAATCACTACTTGTCTTCTCTGTGTTATACTGACTTCCCCCATATGCCCACCCACTACATTATGTGTGCTAATGCTAATACCCCTTTTTCCCCCTTATCTCTCCCATCCCACCCATCTTCCCCAGTTCCTTTCCCTTTGGTAACTGTTAGTGCATTCTTGGGTTCTGTGACTCTACTGCTGTTTTGTCCCTTCAGTTTTTTCTTTGTTCTTATACTACACAGATAAGTGAAATCATTTGATACTTGTCTTTCTCCCCCTGGCTTATTTCACTGAGCATAATACCCTCTAGCTCCATCCATGTGGTTGCAAATGGTAGGATTTGTTTTCTTCTTATGGCTGAATAATATTCCATTGTGTACATGTATCACCTCTTCTTTATCCATTCAGCTTCTGATGGACACTTAGGTTGCTTCCATTTCTTGGCTATTGTAAACAGTGCTGTGATAAACATAGGGGTGCATATGTCTTTTTCAAACTGGGATGCTACATTCTTAGGGTAAATTCATAGGAGTGGGATTCCTGAGTCAAATGGTATTTTTATTTTTAGCTTTTTGAGGAACCTCCATACTGCTCTCCACAATGGTTGAACTAGTTTACATTCCCACCAGCAGTGTAGGAGGGTTCCCCTTTCTCCACATACTCGCCAACATTTGTTGTTTGTCTTTTGGATGTTAGCCATCCTAACTAGTGTGAGGTGATATCTCATTGTGGTTTTAATTTGCATTTCTCTGATGATTAGCGATGTGGAGCATCTTTTCATGTGCCTGTTTGACATCTAAATTTCTTCGTTGAAGAGTGTCTGTTCAGCTCCTCTGCCCATTTTTTAATTGGCTTATTTGCATTGTTTGTTGAGGTGCATGAGCTCTTTATATAATTTGGATGTCAACCATTATCAGATATGTCATTTGTGAATATATTCTCCCACAACATAGGATGTCTTTTTGTTCTACTGATGGTGTCCTTTGCTGTACAGAGGCTTTTTAGTTTGATATAGTCCCACTTGTTCATTTTTGCTTTTGTTCCCGTGCCCGGGGAGATAGATATGTTGATAAAGAAGTTGCTCATACTTATGTCCAAGAGATTTTTGCCTATGTTTTCCTGTAAGAGTTCTATGATTTCATGACTTACATTCATGTCATTGATCCATTTTGAGTTTATTTTTGTTTATAGGATTAGAGAGTAATCCAGTTTGATTCTCTTACATGTAGCTGTCCAGTTTCACCAACACCAGCTGTTGAAGAGGCTGTCATTTCCCCATTGAATATCCATGGCTCCTTTATCATATATTAATTGACCATATATGTTTGGGTTTATATCTGGGCTCTCTAGTCTGTTCCATTGGTCTATGGGTCTGTTCTTGTGCCAGTACCGACTTGTCTTGAGTACTGTGCCATTGTAGTAGAGCTTGAAGTCAGGGAGCATAAATCCCCCCACTTTATTCTTCCATCTCAGGATTGCTTTGGCTATTCAGGGTCTTTTGTGGTTCCATATGAATTTTAGAACTACTTTCTCTAGTTCACTGAAGAATGCTGTTGGTATTTTGATAGGAATTGAACTGAATCTGTAGATTGCTTTAGGCAGGATGGCCATTTTGACGATATTAATTTTTCCTATCCATGATCATGTGTTGTGTTTCCATTTATTGGTATCTTCTTTAATTTCTCTCATGAGTGCCTTGTAGTTTTCAGAGTGTAAGTCTTTCACTTCCTTGGTTAGGTTTATTCCTATGTATTTTATTCTTTTGGATGCAATTGTGAATGGAATTGTTTTCCTGATTTCTCTTGCTGCTAGTTCATCATTAGGGTATAGGAATTCAACATATTTTTGTGTATTAATTTTGTATCCCGCAACTTTACTGAATTCAAATATTAGATCTAGTCGTTATGGAATAGATTCTTTAGGGGTTTTTATGTACAATATCATGTCACCTGCAAACAGGGGCAGATGGACTTCTTCCTTACCAATCTGGATGCCTTTTATTTCTTTGTATTGTCTGATTGCCATGGCTAGAACCTCTAGAACTATGTTGAATAAAAGTCGGGAGAGTGGGCATCCTTGTCTTGTTCCCAGTCTTAAAGGAAAAGCTTTCAGCTTCTTGCTTTTAAGTATAATGTTGGTTGTGGGTTTGTCATATATGGCCTTTATTATGTTGAGGTACTTGTCCTCTATACCCATTTTGTTGAGAGTTTTTATCATGAATGAATGTTGAACTTTTCCGAATGCTTTTTCAGCATCTATGGAGATAATCATGTGGTTTTCGTTCTTCTTTTGTTGATGTAGTGGATGATGTTGATGGATTTTCGAATGTTGTACCATCCATGCATCCCTGGGTTGAATCCTACTTGATCATGATGGATGATCTTACTGATGTATTTTTGAATTCGGTTTGCTAATATTTTGTTGAGTATTTTTGCATCTATGTTCATCAGGGATATTGGTCTGTAATTTTCTTTTTTTGTAGTGTCTTTCCCTGGTTTTGATATTAGAGTGATGTTGGCCTCATAGAATGAGTTTGGGAGCATTCCCTCCTCTTCTACTTTTAGGAAACCTTTAAGGAGGATGGGTATTAGGTCTTCAGTAAATGGTTGATAAATTTCAGCAGTGAATTATCTGGTCTACGCGTTTTGTTCTAGAGCTTTTTTTTTGATTACCAATTCAATTTTTTCACTGGTAATTGGTCTATTCAGAGTTTCTGTTTTTTTCTGGGTGAGCCTTTGAAGGTTGTATTTTTCTAGAAAGTTGTCCGTTTCTTCTAGGTTATGCAGTTTCTTACCACATAATTTTTCATAGTATTCTCTCATAATTCTTTGTATTTCTGTGGTATCCATAGTGATTTTTCCTTTCTTATTTGCGATTCTGTTTATGTGTGTAGACTCTTTTTTCCTTGATAATTCTGGCTAGGTGTTTATCTATTTTGTTTATATTCTTGAAGAACCATCTCCTGCTTTCATGGATTCTTTCTATTATTTTATTCTTCTAAATTCTATTTATTTCTGCTTTAATATTTATTTTGTCCTTCCTTCTACTGACTTTGGGCCTCATTTGTTGTTCCTTTTCTAGTTTCATTAACTGTGAGTTTAGACTGTTCATTTGAGATTGTTCTTCTTTCCTGAGGCAGGTCTTTATTGCAATATATTTCCTTCTTAGCAGAGCCTTCGCTGTGTCCTGGCGATTTTGTGGTGTTGAATTATTGCTGTCATTTGTGTCCGTATATTACTTGATCTCTGTTTTTATTTGATTATTGATCCATTGATTATTTAGAAGCATATTATTAAGCCTCCATGTGTTTGTTGGCTTTTCATTTTCTTTATGTAATGATTTTTAGTTTCATACCTTTGTGATCTGAGAAGCTGGTTGGTACAATTTCAATGTTTTTGAATTTACTGAGGTTCTTTTTGTGGCCTAGTATATAATCTATTCTTGAAAATATTCCATGTGCACTTGAGAAGAATGTTTATCCTGTTGCTTTTGAATTGAGTGTTCTGTAGATGTTGTTATGTCCATCTGTTCTAATACATTATTGAGTGCCTCTGTCTCTTTACTTAATTTCTGTCTGGTTGATCTGTCCTTTAGAGTGAGTGGTGTGTTGAAGTCTCCAAAAATGAATGTATTCCATTCTATTTCCCCCTTTAATTCTGTTAGTATTATTTTCACATATGTAGGTGATCCTGTATTGGGTACATAGGTATTTATAATAGTTATATCCTTTTGTTGGACTGACCACTTTATCATTATGTAACGTCCTTCCTTGCCTATTGTGACTTTCTTTGTTTTGAAATCTATTTTGTCTGATACAAGTACTGCAATGCCTGCTTTTTTCTCCCTACTTTCAGTCTGTGTATGTCTTTGGGTTTGAAGTGAATCTCTTGTAGGCAGCATATAGATAGGTCTTGTTTTTTTATCCATTCAGTGACTCTACATCTGTGATTGGTACATTCAGACCATTTATATTTATGGCATTTATCAATAGGTATGTACTTATTGCCATTGCAGGCTTTAGATTTGTGGTTACCAAAGTTTCAAGGGTAATTCCCTTACTATCCAACAGTCTAATTTAACTCACTTCCTATGCTATTACAAACACAACCTAAAGGTTTTTTTTTTCTCCTTTTTCTTCCTCTTCCATTCTTTGTATGTTATGAGTCATATTCTTTACTCTTTGTCTATCACTTGGGTGACATCTATTTAGCCTTACGAATACTTCTGTCTATAGGAGTCCCTCCAAAATGCACTGTAGAGGTGTTTGTGGGAAGTAAATTCTCTCAGCTTTTGCTTATTTGAAAATTGTTTAATCCATCCTTCAAATTTAAATGATAACCTTGCTGGGTAGAATATTCTTGGTTGAAGGCCCTTCTGCTTCATTGCATTAAATATATCATGCCACTCCCTTCTAGCCTGTAAGATTTCTGTTAAGAAGTCTGATGCTAGCCTGATGGGTTTTCCTTTGTATGTGACCTTTTTCCTCTTTCTAGCTGCTTTTAAAAGTCTGTCTTTATCCTTGATCTTTGCCATTTTAATTATTATATGTCTTGATGTTGTCTTCCTTGGGTCCCTTGTGTTGGGAGATCTGTGCACCTCCATGGCTTGAGAGACTATCTCCTTCCCAAGACTGGGGAAGTTTTCAGCAATTACCTCCTCAATGACACTTTCGATCCCTTTTTCTCTCTCTTCTTCTTCTGGTACCCCTATAATGTGAATATTTTTCTGTTTGGATTGGTCACCCAGTTCTCTCAATATTCTTTCATTCTCAGAGATTCTTTTTTCTCTCTGTGCCTCAACTTCTTTGTATTCCTCTTCTCCAATTTCTATTCCATTTACCGTCTCTTCTACTACATCTAATCTGCTTATTAATCCCTCCATTATGTTTCATTTCAGATATGGAATTTCTTAGTCATTGAATCTCTGACTTAAATTCGTTCCTGAGTTCTTGAATATTTTTCTGTACCTCCATAAGCATGTTTATAATTTTTATTTTGAACTCTCTTTCAGGAAGATTGGTGAGTTCAGTTTCATTTGGCCCTTTTGGGGGGGGTTGTGAGATTTTGGTCTGAACCATGTTCTTTTGACGTTTCATATTTCTGTGTGGTGCCCACTAGTGAGCAGAACCTCCAGTCTGTGGAGCTGCTCAGCCCCTAGAGTGAGGTTGGCGGTCGTAGGAGTGGAGCTGGTGCCTGGGAGGAGGAAAGATCTGTTCCTGACTCTCGTCTGCCCTGTCTCCAGTCCCACAGCCAGGGGGCTGAGCACACAGGTGTAAGCCTCTGTGCTTGGCATCTCTAGCTGTTGTATGTGAGGCTTCTCTCTGGCTGGCCTGACACCAGAGCAGTGACTGCTGGTTTGTGAGCTGGTGCTGTCAGGCCAGGAGGAAGGCTCAGCAGGCTGTGAATCACAGTGGGGGCCCTCAGAGCTGAGTAGCCAGCCAGGGGAATGGAGTGCCTGAAGTTCGCCAAAGTTCCCAATCTGCTGCACAGAGCGTGCCCAGACAAACTTGTTCCCCTACCCCTTCTCCCACGCAGCAACTCTGTGCAAACATCACACCTTCAGCAGCCCTGTCGCTGCTAGGAAGCCTCTCAGACAGCCTGCCTTTCCCTTGTCTCAGAGCGGCCGGGTGTCGATCCTGTCCTCCACAAACGGTTGGAATCTGTCTCTCAGGCACTCCGCCCGTCCCAGCTCCCTATCCTCTAGAGCACCACACAATGTAGATTTCTGCTTGCAAAGCAGATCTCCAGGGCTAGCTGTTCAGCAGTCCCAGGCTTCCACCCCCTCCCCCACTCCGTTTCTCTTCCTCCAGCCAGTGAGCTGGGGTGGGGAAAGGGCCTGGGTCCCGCCCGATCAAGGCTTTCATACGTTACCCTGTTTTGTGAGGTCTGCTCTGTTCATGAGGTCTGTATGCAGTCTGGCGCAGCCTCCTTTCCTGTTGCTGTTTTAGAGTTAGTTGTACTAACTATATTTTCACACTATCTGTGGTTTGGGGAGGAGTTCTCTGTCTCACCTCTCATGCCGACATCCTGACTCTCCAAGATTTAGTGTGATTCTTATGAAAAATGCCAGAGGTCTTCAGGTAGAGATGAACAAGGTGCTGTGAAAATTGATATTGAATTTCCAGGGACCCCAAAAGGTCAAAACTTTTCCTTGGAAAAAAAAAAAAATTGGATACTCAACTGCCAATTTTAAATCTTAGCATAAAACAACAGTAAATAAAACAATATGATACTGCCAGAAAGATACACATATAGAGCAATGAAACTGAATGACCATCCCAGAAATAAACCAATGCACACATGGTCATTTTATTTCTGACAAGGGTAGAGAACATTAAATAGAGAAAAGCATGGTCCAGTCAAAAAATGGTTCCAGGTAACTAGATATCTACATGCAGGGGAATGAAATTGGATCCTTACTTTAAGCCACATACAAAAACTAACAAAATAGACTTCTGGTTCCTTCCCACTGCAGATGCCAGTGGATTGCCGGTGGACTGCTGAGGCAAGGAGAGGGCTTAGGTTGGGCAGGCCCTCTGGCCTGCATCTGGGCTCTTCTTCCATGGTTGTGCTGCATCCTCTGCACTGTCCCTCTAGCTGCTTGTGCTATGTCCCATGGACACGGGCGGTCGGCTTGCCAGTGCTGGCCTGGAAGGTTGAGCAGAAGGATGTGGGACAGCTGGCGGAGGTGTCTCCTGCACCTGAGCAGTGGGAGACCCGAACAGGCTCTGTGGCCACTCATCTACTGTTATGTCAGTGAGCCAGGTTGGAGGTCAACAACGCTCCAGCCATATCTCCCTGCACCTCAGTTCCCAGGACCCCTGGAGCAAACACAAGTTTAAGACGCACACATATTCCAGCCCCACGTTTTGGGACCACTGTGGATCTCTGCTGTATGGATTCATCCACCAGAGCATGAAATGTGACACCTTCATGATGAATGTCCCACATCGAGAGGGAAGTGCTCATCGTGGTCAGCTTTAAGCTCCATTACAACAGGACTGTTTGATTCCCCAGTCTTTACCCAGTACCTCTGAGCATCACTAAATTATTTGTGGGATCAACGGACATGTGTATGAATGTGATACCACTAGAGGATTCTGAGAGATACCAGGACTTCACAGATGATCCCCAAATCAGTGCCTTCTGAAATCAAGAGCTGGAGTTCAGCAGAGAATCCAGTTCACACACTTATTCTTAAAGGAAGGAGACCACACAGAAACTCTTCAGTCTAGTCAAGATCAATGCAAATATTACTGAGACTGGGACCTACCCTTTGGATCCATGACCACACTTATCCCCTGAATAATTCAGAAAAAACATAGAGCAGTAGGACATGTAGAATCATAGGAAACCTTGTCAACATCATGATGCTTGATGGTATCATAGGAGCAGGTGCTACAATGACAGAAGCCCCTATCAAAGTTGTAAAATGCTCTTGGGGTTTATGAATCCCAATTCTTTGTACATATAACCCCACTTTCAATTCAGTATCTCCTATTATCATAATAGCTGACATCCTATTATTCACATTCCCATCTACATTATAGCCATCTGCCACTCCTTAACCATGTCCATCCATATTTGTATCCACAATAACATCTAACAAAAATTGGGACTATTCATAAAAAAAGCAGAAAGAGGAGTTTCTTTGATGTTTCTCTTTGGGACTACTATTCAGTGTTGTTATGATTATATGGTTCTGTACAGAATCTTCTCAGACAGAAGCATCTCCCAGAAAGATGTAGATATTCCCAACATTGTGGTATTTAAGTCCTTTCCGAAGTCTGGCATCTGCAAATCAAAAGAACAACAGCAAAAGGATAAATTCTTAACAGGCTTTTGGGGAAATAGGAGGATCACATCCACCTTTACATTAGATTCCAAAAGAGGTTTTAAAAGCACTCTCAGGAGAAAGGAAGATGATCTTGAAGGCTCAAAGAAGACTCTTTTGTTATTTAAGGAACTGTTTCAAGTTAGAGAAATTTTGACCCCATGGGAATTCCAACAAGGGGAAAAGTGTAGTACAAGAAAACCTGTAAATGTCCTTCATCTCAATATTCCACCTGGATAACTTCCTTCCAAAACCAGTATGACAGAACAAGACTAGAAGGGCAGACCGCAGCCGGGGCTCATGGCTCCTCAAGGCCTGCTCGCCTACAGCTCTCATTTGTCATCTCAAATCTTCTATGCTTCTCAGCAGCTTCCCTTTGCTTGGCTCTCAGCTTCTTTCCCTGTGCCAAGTAATGGCTTACACCCCAATGGAAAAAGTGGCACACAGAATATTGGACTCATTTCAGTCTAATTCCTTCAACATTCAAATTCCTTAAAAAATAATTTTTCTGTTTGTTTATCTGGCTTTTAGAGTTGTTCTCAGCAGGAATGTTGAGTACCTATGAGTTACTCCATCATAGCTTCAAGCGGTATGTTAAGTGAAAATGTAAAATATAAAATAGATTTATGGTTTTATAAGTATGTAAAAATTGAATGCTAGTGTGAATAAAGACAAAAATGTGAATGTACAAAAAGACCCAACTAATAAAATAGATAAGAAGCTTGAATGTCATAGGTAAAATGATAAATTCATTAAGAAAATATGGGGATAAATGTTCATGACCTAAGATTTAGAAATGGTTTCTTAAGTCTCACACCAAAATCGAAGTAACAACAAAAAAATAGATTGTTTCCTCAAAAAGAAAACTTTTCTGCATCCAAAGCCACCTTCTAGAAAGTGAAAAGACAGTCATGCAATGGAAGAACTGCTTTCATTCAACAACATATTGGAAAGCAGAACAATTAGGCAAAAATACATAAATAAAAGGCAAGCAAATTAGGACGAAAGAAGTACAAGTGTTACTCTTTGCAGATGACATGCTCTTATATAGATAAAAGTATAAAGGCATCTCCAAAAAGCTGTTAGAACTAATAAATGGATTCAAATACACATTCCAAATACACAGTTGGTGTACAGAAATTTGTTTGGTTTTTATATACTAATAATGAACTAGCAGAAAGAGAATTAAGAAAACAATGTCATTTACAACTGCATCAAAAGGAAGAAAGTATGTAAGAATAAACATAGCCAAAGAGGTGAAAGACTTGTACACTGAAAAGATATTGAAAGAAATTGTAGCAGACACAAATCAGTGGAAACACCCTGTGCTCATGGATGGAAAAAATTAATATTAAAATGACCATACTACACAAAGACAGCTAGAAATTAAGTGCAATTCATATAAGAAATTCCCATGTCATGTCTCACAGAAATAGAACAATTCCAAACTTTGTATGGAATCACATAATACCCCAAAAGGCCAAAGCAATATTGAGAAAGAACAAAGTCGGAGTTATCATGCTCCCTAATTTCAAACTACATTACAAAACTCTTTTAATACAAACAGTTTGGTATTGCCATAAAAAGAGACACATAGATTGATGGAACATAATAGCCCAAAAATAAACCCACACTTACATAGTTAATTAATGTATGACAAAAGAGTCAAGTGAGAGACTTTTTGTAATTAAAACTGAAATGTGATATCCCATCACTTTGGCCACATTCTAATAATGTCTGTGACTGGCCACTGTGTGGTTACACAGGGAGGTTTGTGCCAGGGTTGGACGATCACTGGGAGCCATTGTGGGGTCTGCCCACCTCATAAGCCATGATGAAGCACTTGAGTTTCATTATAAATATGGCAGGAATCAGTTGAGTGGTTTAATGCCAGAGAATGACAGTAACCAACTTTCAGTTAATTTCAAACCCCTCATGGTGCTGATACTAAAATGAGACCAAGTGGTCGGTGACTGGTTGAATATCACTGGGCTGGAACCTGGGCTTAATTTGCATGATGCTCAATGCTACACCCCAGCCCTTGAAATCCTTCCATCTCTAATTTTGTGCATCTGATACACCTCACACCAGCCCACATATACACCTAATGATATCTCTTTGAAGGGCCATTCTAGCCTGTTCCCTGCTGTGCAGGTTGGGAGATGGGGGAGGAATGAGAGGCACAGTGATTTTTCCAGGACACAGATCTTGTAAGACAAAGAGATCTGAATTCAGCTCTGTCTCCTTAAATCTAGGACACTAGTTACATTTCCAGGGAGCCATAAGGAGGTTGGTTTAGGTAATTGTGTACAGTTAAGGAGATGATATGAGAGGAGAGTGAGCAGTCAATAGCACAAAATGGGCTCTGGGTGAGTAGTCATTGAAGGAAGGAACCCTGGTAATTGAATCTTTAAAAATATAATTTAATTTCTTGGAGACAGGCCCCAACTGAACTTTGAACTATTGTAACCAGGTTCTGACATTGCAGGGGCAGCCCCTGTCCAGCTCACTTGCCCAGGCATTCCAGAGAACAAGATACTCTGCTGCTGTGTGCTGACTCTCAGAGGTCCTGAGCTGAAGAAAGCCCAAAATGAGGATCTTTTTCATTACTGTAGAAATTGGCTCAGCTCTCTTCTGAGCAGCCCCACAGCACTTGGCCCTCATTGTATTGTTTTTCTTTTCCTATTTCCTTGATGTGTAAAATTAGCTTTGTTTGAGATCTTTCTTTTTTCTTAATGTGGTGGCTTACCACAATAAGTTTCAATCATAAAAATGCTTTGGCACCGTCCCATAAGTTTTGGTGTGTTGTGTGTCCATTTTCATTTGTTTCAGAATACTTTTTCATTTCCCTTTTGATTTCTTCCTTGACCCATTGTTTCCTCAGAAGTGTGTTAAGTTCCACATATTTATGTATTTTCCAAATTTCTTCCTGTTGTTGATTTCAGGTTTATACCATTGTAATCTGAAAAGATGTTTGATGTAATTTCAATCCAACATTTTCTATGAATTATTTTGTGGCCTATCATAAGATCTATCCCAGAGAATGTTGTATGTGCTGAGGAAGAATGTGTACTCTGCTGCTATTGGATGGGATGTTCTAGATAAATCCTTTAGCTCCATTTAGTTAAAGTATACTTCTAGTCGAACGTTTCCTTAATATTCTGGAGTATAAGCTATCCATTGCTGACAGGGGTATATAGAAGTACCCCACTATTATTATATTGTCAGCTCTTTTCCCTCCCAATATCTAAGTATTTGGTTAGTACATTTAACTGCCCCAATGTTGGTCTGTGTATATATATATATATATGTATATGTATATATATATATACATATATATGCTATAATAATATATATTATAATATATATATAATATGTCTTTTTGATGAAATGACTCCCTTATTATTATATATTGACCTTCTCTGTATCTTGTAAACAAGTCTATTTTATATATAGCCTTTTAAGTCTTTCCATCTTAAAAGTCTTTAAGTCTTTTATAAGTATAGTTATACCTACTCTCTTGATTTCCATTTGCATGGAATATATTTTTCAATCTGTTCCCTTTGAGCCAAAATGTGTCCTTCAAGCTGAAATTAGTCTCTTTTGGGCAACATATAGTTAGATTCTTTGTATTTATAAATTCACCCACTCTAGGGCTTTTGATTAGAGAATTTAATCAACATATTTAAAGCAATCACTGAGCGGTAAGAACTTATTTATGTTATCTTATTCATTGGCTCTTTTGTAGTTCCCTTATTGCTCTTTTCCTCTCCCACAACTTTCTTTGTGAATTGATGATATTCTGTAGTGGTTTGCTTCAATTCCCTTAGGTGTTTGCATTGTGGTTATTATGAGGTTTACATTAAGTATCATTTTATTACATTGCTTTACACAGAGAGAGATTTAAGTCTATTTTATACCAACAAATAGCTTCAATCTCACAAAATTTTACACTTTTACTGTTCTCTTTGATATTTCTTATGCCACTATTTACTTCTTTTTATATTGTGTATTCATTAAATTATTGTAGCTTTAGTCATTTTTAATACTCTTACTATTAACATTTATACTAGAGACAAGTGGTTAACAGCACTACCACCATATCACATTACTAGAGTATTCTGAATTTGACTATATACCCACTTTTACCAGCTGTTTTATGTTTTCATATTACTAATCAATATCCATTTATGTCAGCTTAAAGAACTCTTTTATTCATTTATTTTAAGGCAAGTTTTGTGGTGATTATATCCTCAGTTCGTGTATGTCTAACGTTCTATCTTGCCTTCTTTCTGAAGGCTAATTTTGCTGATTAGAGTACTCTTTATTAGCAAATTTTTCAGCACTTTTAGTGTATTAGTCCATGTTCTCCTGGCTTGTAAGAATACCAGTGAGAAATCAACTGATAAGCTTATAGGGATTCACTTCTAAATTACCAGCTTCTCCTTTCTTGCTGCTTTTAAAATTCTCTTTGATTTTGATATTTCTATTTTAAAGTATATTTTACATTAATTATAATTCTACACTAGTAAAATATTTAAATATTAAAGCACTATGTTTAAATTAAGTATAACTTTGTTATATTGCTATATAGACAATCTCTTGCACAATGGATAACTTCAATATCTTACAAAATTCTACTATTTTATTTCCCTTTGATATTTCTTATGTCACATTTACCTCATTTACATTGTGAACTAATTAAATTTGTTCAATAAAATTAATTGATTAAATATTAGAGATGATCTTTTTAGGTTCATGAACTTGCATACCCAAATTCTGCATATTTGGGAAATTCTCAGCCACTATTTCTTTAAATGTTATTTTAGCCCCCTTCTCTCTTTCTTTTCCTCTACAACTCCAATAATTCACAAATTGGTTCTTTTTTGGTATTCCATAGATCATTTTCACTCTTCTCCATTCTTTGTTCTCTTATGATTAAATAGTTTCAAATTTCTTGTCTCCTCCTATCTTAAATATTCTTTCTTCTGCTTGATGCGTTCTGATATTTATATTCTCTGTTGCATTTTTTATTTCATTCACTGCATTCTCCTGCTCCAGATCTGTTTGCTTCTTTTTCGTATGATTTATTTTTCTTTTCTACACTTCTCTTTTCATTGTTGTATTATTTTACTGATTTCATTGTTGTTTTGCTTTTCTGTGTTTTTCTTTATCTCATTGAATTTCCTTAAAACAGTTATTTTGAATTATCAGGCAAATCTCACATCTCTGTGTATTTGGGATAGTTTACTGGAAGATTATTGTGATCCTTTCGTGTCATGTTTCCTTGATTTTCCATGTTCCTTGAGGTTTTGCATTTCTGTCTTCACATTGGAGTTGCAGTCAGTTCCTCTGCTCACTGCTAACTAACTCTGGAAGAGAAAAGCCTTGCATATGTCCTGCTAGAGATTCTGAGCCTTTTCTGATCCACCTACTACACATTTTTTTATCTTATGGCAGAATACTTCAATTTGTATACATTCTCCCTCTGCTGCATTGTACCAGGCCAATGTGCGGTCAGCCTTCTGTTTGTCTTCCCAAAGTTTATGTGAAAGCTCAAGTGGTATCTCAAAGACAGCAGAATTTGGCCACACGCACATGCTCATCAGCTCCCAGGTTAGCTCTTGTCCCCACAATTGGGAGCACACACTTGGAACAAGCCATAGGCAGGGGATGTGTGTAGCATATAGAGCACCAGGGGTGCCCAAGGGCCAGTTGGGGAATCCACAGTTGAGGCATTTCCAGAGACTCATGGAGTCATCAATGTGGTAAGTAGGATCTGCATCAATTAATATTATCTAATATTAATGCCTTGGCCAATGCATCCAAACTCATATATTTTTTCTCTGATGGTGGGCTGAAACTTTTCCTCTGGACACCTGGACCTCCACAAAGCCTCTCTCATCTACATATCATGGCTCATGGAAATATATTCCAGAGGCTCCTATAAAGTGGCCAAGAGGGATTGGAGCTAGTTTAGAGTCCACACTTGAGAACTGAAGTCTATGTGACTATTACTGGATTCGTGGGTGAATGAGAGTCCTCCTGAGTCACTGGTGCATGGTGCTAGATCCCACTGCTCCCAGAAAGGCAGTTGGTCTGTACATTGATGACAGTTATTGTTGGTGGGAGAGGAAGGGATTGAGAAATATGTTGGGTATTTAATATGTTGGCTAGTGTCACTATGATGACATTATCTTCCTTCTTTGACTTAGAGGTTCAGTTTTGACTCAGCTTTTTAGGAATATACTTTTTGCCTAAAAGGCATTTCCAGATGCTCTCCACTCCATGAGGAAAAGAATAAATGGGCTCACATTTACTTACCAGGTCCAAGCAGGTGAAAAATAGCAAAATGTTTCTGAACACTCTTCTGGGAACAGAGGACAGGTGGCCCACCCCTAAATTCTGGTTGAAAGCAAGATATTTTTTCTCTCTTTAAATTAAACACAGGAAGAAAAGGGGAGCTGTGGGAGGTAAATAAATGCTCAGTTCATCTGAAAATAGCATCATTTCATCCTCTTCAACCTGAAGGTTACTGAAAGGAAACAGCAGTGGGAGTTTTCACCGTTTTTATTCTCCATTAATCTCGAGGAGACCCAGTTTAATTTTAGATGGCAATTCAACAGACTGAAAGACAATGTTCCTAAATTCTGTTATAGCTAAGTGGGACCAGATAAAATTCAGGATGATTATATGTGAGAAGTATGTTGCAGAAATTTGCATAGGCTGCAGAGATGGAACAGACATAGCTGGGAGCGCCAGCACCAAACACTAGCGGCACCAGGGCACATGTGCAGGTATTGCCTATGTATACCTGGTGAAGCCACAGCAAACTGATTTCTAGCTTGGACTTATTGTGCAGCTTGGCAGACTGGGCAGCCCTGAGAGTCATAGTGAATTTTCCTGGACAGGGAAGTGATTAGAATAAAGAGGTCTAAGTTGTGTCTCCTAAGGCTTAAGTCCTAATTATATTCCCAGGGAATTGTGGCAAGTCTTTTGGATAATTTTGTAGTTATAGAAATAACATGGTAAAGAGAATGAGTGTTCAAAGGTTCTGGGAGCTCTGGGTAGATCTGACTGAGAAAAGGATCAAGGTAAGGGAAGTTAGCATAAGTGAGCTCAAATCCTTGGTGACGGACACCAGAACACCTTAGAACACTGATAACCAGGCACCTACTTTGAAGAAACAGTCTCTTTCCAGCTCATTCGACTGGAGATGCTCAAAAATGCAAGATGTTTTCTTGTGCCCTCAATTTATGAGGCTCTGACCTCAAGAGTGCCCCAAGGGTCACTGTAGACAATGGCTCATCACTCACCTCCAAAGCTTCTTGCCATATTTCATGAATCACCCTGTGGTAACAAATGGCAATGCAAGACAGGCTAAGAACAAATGTACATACATAGTACAAACCCTCTTGCCCATCCCCATGTGTGTGGAGGGGGAATGACAGAATGAAGACAAGGAATGAGGGGGTCACTTCTTGAGCACATACATGTTTTTAGTTGTTGGAATCCAGGAGAATCTGTCATGATCATAACCCAGGTAACGGCAAGCAGGGTGGAAATATGAATGTTTGGGACCAAGATCCTCTGTGCACATGTTAATCTTGACCCTCAAGGTACCATCTCACTATCCTCAGACTGGACATCTATGCAGATGCCCCTCTGTGCTTGGTATAGTTTTCATAACTTGTGATGGATGTTTATTATTGTGGTGATGTCCAGTCAGGCCCATGATTCTTTCTGGTCCAGCTATTGGACACTGTCTGCAGAGATCCATCAAGAGATCATGGAGAAACTGGTGGATGGGTTCAAATACTCCCTCTTCCTGGACAGCAGGCAGGTTCACTGGGCCAACCTCTACAGCCAGAACTAGTCTGCAATGAGAGTGGTTGAATAAGGTCTCTGCAATCAAGAACCTGTGGTTATCAGGGAGGGCATTCTCAAATCTGGGCACTCACCCGAAACCTACCGTGACTTTCCACAGTCCAAGTCCCAAAGAAATCTGGACCTCCACTCCCGACCACCAGGTCCATGGGAGAGTAGAAAGTATAGAGTCATTCTGCATATTCTTATGAATATTAAAGAAAAAATAATGTTTCACTTTAAAGTAGGCCATGAGAATCCTTAAATTTTGTGCTTTTTGTGGTTCTTTATCCTCCATTTTGAGGAACTAAAAGCGCCCTCTGATGTAAAAAAAAGAAAAAATCAGTGTCTTTATTCAAAGTCAAAAGCAATCACAGAGCATGTGTCTCCAAATGGGGAGGAACCGAGGCTCCCCAGACATTTTGCCTCCATGTCTGGGGCAGTTCAACCCTCAAGGTCTTAGAGGGAATTTCATGCAGCTCTAGCTCTGGAGAGTTCTCAGTTCTGACTTGCATGACCATGGGCAACCATTTGATATACTTAAGCCTCTGTACTCTCATATTAACAAAAGGGATTTTTTGAGTACCAACTGGGATAAAGTTCTTAATACAAGCAAATAATAAAGGGAGGTCTGTTGACCCTCAGGTAGCAACATTCCTTGAAGGATCTAAATGTATAATCCACCACCAACCTCCAAACTCAAATTGTAATTTTAATGTTTAGAAATGTCCCATATAGGCACTCCTGCTCCTCCTCTTGTACATGTACCTGGGGGGCTTGGAGGTCCCAGGTGAGCTGCAGAGCTCGATACTCCTGCTGGTTCATTATGGTGCCACTGACTGCATGGCCCTCCTTGTCATAGCCAGTGTGAACGTGGTTCAGCTATTAACCTAAATGAGGTCTGCATAATGCAGGCCTTCCAGACAGGTGTGGAGAAGCTGCTTGACTCCATGGTGCCAGCTTTTCTGGGTAGAAACATCTACATCAACACTTCCCTGTTCAAATATCCAGCCTTCAACACTCCCTATCAGGTCCCGCAGCTGCTCACTATATGTACATCCGTGTCCTCCTTGGCATAGTGGTGTTCTACACACTGCCAGATGTGTGTCTTGGGACTGTCACCACGTGGGTCTGAGACTCAGTTTGCTTTCTGAAAAGTGGAGTCCCAGATGTTCAACCTCATATGGTTATTATATTAACTAAAGTGTTAAACCTTGGTAGATGATTACCCAGCATCTGGCTCTGCAAAAATGGCTGCTGGCCATGCTGTGGTCATGGCTATTTCTCCCCCATGGAAAGCCATCTGCCTTACCCGGCAGAGTTATGAGGTCTTTTAGAGTTTGGAAAAGCACATAGAGAATGACCTTTTTTACAATTTTTAATGGAAATTTGAGATTGAATCTAGTTGATTCTAGTTCTTACCCTTGTAGCCATTATAGGGATCTCTGGGGACAGCAGAGGGACCCCCGGTACATTCAGATACCAGGGAAGTTTCTAGTTGGAGTTTATTCATAAAAAATACATATATTAAGCACTCATATATTCAGGCACTTTTTGATATACTCATAACTGAGTGAATGAAACAGGCATTTCTTGGGCTTCCAATCTACTTGGAGTCAGGCAGTCACACTAGATATCATTTGCAGGTCCTTTCCACCTTACACCGCATGTGAGTCCCTCATGGCAATGGGGGACCTTCCATATCCTCTTCAAGATGATGGACCACAGAAACAACTGGGAAAGTGGATGGTCTCTGGGTCCATCTGGAGGGTCTCTCAGAACAGGGTGGAATATATGATGGTTTGGTCTGTGGAAATCCAGGCAGAACCATAAATCTCACATATTTTGATTTCCATTGGAGGGATTGGGTATATGCCTTCTAATTCAGGGGGAAAATGGTCCAGTAGTTTTTATTGGTCATCAGAAACCACACAGATGATTGGTAGAATTGTTTCCTAGAGACCCATCCCCATCACAGTAATATCTCACTCTACCTGCCCCATTGGCATCCACCCAATATGTTTGCCTACAGTAGCCTCATAGCAGGAGGTATGGGAGCACCTGTTCACAAATCTACCTCAATTCCAAGTCCTGATGCCCAGCACACAGAGGGATGAGGTGTACAGTGTGCAGGTCCCTGGGGAGAAGAATGTATTGGGAAGAATAGGGTCACACAGATTCTTGTTAAGTCTGCTGAATGAGCAGGCCTTACAATTTCAGGTCAACCACACTGGGTTTGGGAGTGGATGGAGCTCTCTCATTATAGGCAGGGACAAGAATCGAGACTCAAAGAAAGGTGCGGTGGGAGGACAGTGCTAAAGGAAAGGCCAGGCCTCTGACTTTGCTGTAAAACTGCCTCTCTCCATCCCCACATCTTCCATCACAGACACCTGGCCAGAGCAATATTTGTAAGATTTCTTGTATCCTTTACATTTTCCCTGTTCAATGATGAAACAGATCAACTTGCATGGACTGGGCCTCAAGGGCCAGGACTCACTTCTCTGTATCTAGCTGGAGCATCTGGAACTCACTGAGGCACAGGTGGAACATGAGGGGACTGCATCCTGGGAGGTTATCTGAGGTGGGGTTCATGGGGGGTGGAGTTTCCTTAGAGCAATGGGGTCTTTCCTGTTACCTTGGAAAGTAATAGGAAAATCAGTTATGTGAGTTAACTTTTCTCTGTATCCTGCTTCATAACTAGCAACAGTGTTCCAGCCAGCTGAAGAAGAAAGATAAAGAGACAGCTCCGGTGCTAAAGCAAGCTCTAAGTCTACTTCTACCACCTGTACTGAGCTGGAACCAACATCAGCTCAATCACCCTTGATCTACAAAGCTGAGGAAAGACCAACATCAGATTGAGCCCCAGCACGAGCTCCTGAGCTGGAGCCTACTGGACCATTGTGTCTAGGATGAATGCCATCTCCAGCTGCACTAATAACAGAGCCAGCTCCAGTCCCAGAATGTACCAAGAAACTACAGAGGGAGGAGAAGCCTACCCTCATGTAGTTCCCTCCAGAGCTGGTAGAGAGATATTGATTCTCATGGTTGCAATGAGCAATGGGGATCTCTCACAGGTGGTCTGGCAGGACTTTCCTTTGTCATTAGCCACACTGACATTCTATTCTCTTGATCCAGAATCCTATGATCTGGGCCCAAATTCCTATTCCCCCGACCCAACATGTGACACAGGCAACTTTTTTAACCCCCAAATCTTTGCTGTCACCACGTGAAGAGTAGAGCTCATCACTTAGAAACCTACTGCATGGAGTGGCTGTACAGATTCGTTAGGAAGAGCAGACAGGTAATTGAATACCTCCTAGCACAACTGGTGAGACAAGGCTGAGCAGGTCCAGCCACCATCAAGCTCAGGGACAAATGAAGTTCTGCCATCATGTTAGGTTCCTCACACATTTGCCAAAATGGCCTCCACAGACTCAGAACTTATTAGACTCCTGGTGTGTAAAAAGAAGACAAGCAAAGCCCTGATTTTAGCTGCCTGAGGAAATCTGCATCTGAATAGGAAATCGTACAAGTGGCAGGAGCAGAATGGGTAAACAGTGCTACTTGGGATGAGAAAATATGAGCTGCCTTCTGTTGCTTGGAGTCACTGAGGATGTCAGGAGTGAATGTCACTCTCTCTCCCCACCAGTATTGGGTCCTCAGTCATTCCAGCAATGCCCAAAAACCTCAGGCCACATCTTCAGCTTCCTGAACTCTAGTTCTGACCAGTGACCCTGGCTGGAACTCTGGGGGGATAAAAACACTGAATTGAGGTGCGGCAGGACCTGGTGACACATTCTGTCCTCCCCAGGACCTGTTCAGCACCATTGCCTGGGATCAACCTGGCCCAAGGAAATAATGGACAATGAGCACCTGCAGAACAATGTTCATTCTATTCACCTACTTCAGCACTGAGGGCAACTGTGCCATCACCAAGGCATGATAGCCCATGGAAGGACAAAGGTGGCTGATGTTTGTGGGAAGTCTCTAAGCCAAGCAGGTCCAACCATCATAAAGCTCAGGGACAAATGAACCTCTGGGTTGACAGCATATGAATCAAATGCTTATAAAGCTTCAGACCAAATGTGTGTATGGGGATTACATTAGTATTGGGTCCCAGATAACCAGCCCACTGCTCACTGGTCCTGTGATGGGAGTAAGGCTATCATTCTTAGCCTGCCCCTCAGAACTGCCTTCACCACACATATCCTCAGTCTGAATTCGCCTGCAGTGGTCTGCAACCATAGGCAATGCAGGATATCTATCCCCAAAATATATTTGGGGATGGGGGAGGTATACACAGTACTCCTTTGGGGGTATATTCCCTATTCCCAATGGGATTCAGGTTCGTTTCACTCTGATAGCCTTACCCCCATATCTATCTATAACAGCAGGAATCCCAGAAAACCACTCAGGGTTGCCATAAACCAGTGATCATTTAGCTCATGCGTCTCCCAGAGGACTTACGGCTCCATCTCCAGCCTCTGCTTCTTGGTCCTCAGCAACTGAAACTGCTGCTCTGACTTCAATTGTTGCCACAGCTCCAGTAAGATTCTGTTTGTCTTCCCATCCAATTCTTCTCTGTCTGCTCCTGCCCCTATTAAATAAATCCACATGTGGATTCTCCTCACCTTTCGGAGACTTCATTTCTTCCTCTGTTAAATGGGTATTGATCAATGAATGTCCCCATGGCAGGAATTAATGGAGTGCTGTGGACTGAACTAGCATGCAGCACAGGCCTAGAAGCAGAGCGCGCTGGGAGCAGGGAGAAGGCCGGGATTCTGGGGGTAATTCCCCAAAGATAATCCGACTCTCCTATTCAGTAGCCAAGATCACACAGCCACAGAGGCCAGTTCCAGTGGCAGATAAATCTCCTGAGATAAGCTCAAGTTGGCCATTTCCCCAGCTGTATGTTCACCACTAGGACACTTGGGGTACAGTGGACTAGCTCTGCCCACTGTGGTGGGCAGAACATTGTGAGCATTTCCTCTGCCCCTGAAGCTTAAGAGGGAACAGCCCACCCTAAACCCCTGACATCTCCATCTGGTGTCTACTGACCTACTGGGCAAGGCAACTTTATTTGTGGTAAGTAGTGAATGACTCCCTTCCTTGGATCCTAGAGGACACACCAATTTACCCCTTACTGTCCCTTCAGGTGACAGGTTCCAGTCTGTCATTCACCTGGGCCAGGAGCAGAACTCCAAAGATTCAGAGATTGGGATACTTCCACAGGCTGAGGAGCAACCGCTGAAATGTGGGGGTCTTTAAAATAGCATTGGTAGAGGCCACATCTTGCCCTAGGAGAGTGGCTGCCTTTCTATACACTTTTGGAGGCTAGGGAACATCTTCTGTTTCTCTTGTTGAGATTTCTTATGAGCAACTGTAATAAACTTGTCATTTTCTAGCTTAATCTCTGGAATTGCATCAGTAATAAGTAGGGGAAAAATGCACCTGTGGAAATGACAAGGCCAGAGGAAGATTCAGGCACGAATTCCCAACATCAGGCCCCTGCTATGGACACCATTATCACCTTTACCTGGAGTTCAGTATTCCTGGATCCTCATGAATGACCTCTGAATTCCTTTTCCTGCTCATTCCCTATGGGGGAGAAAGATTTATAATGCAGCATTTTAGGTTAAAGCTGGGCTTTATTCTATAAACATTAGTGCTCCTTACAATCTGTGACGTCCAGCCTACCTGCACTTATACAGTTGTTTTTAGGACAGAAAATTCCTAGAGGCCCCCAGTGGATCATATATATCATGCCTCCTACTCTCTGGCTGGGACCAGATGTATCAGGATAAGAGAACATGGTAGCCAGTGGATGACCCTACCCTCTCCCTTGCTTCCAGGTGTGATTCTGGGTCCATGTGATTCCAAGGTCAATGGTCTTGGACAATCACCACTTTACATATGAATCTTGTTGATACTAACATCCTAAATTGACAGCTGAGACTGATTCCATAGGGTGTGTAGCTCCTGGGATGGTTGTGTATTTCACAACAGTCTTGTGCTATGCTCATAACATGGGAGAAGTGAAACTTTCCTAATTTGTAGTTTTGAAAGATTAAAACATTAAAAGCATGAGGGTGGGTTTCAGCAGGTGAGTACAAGCAAACTGATGATCCTTGGGCATGCATGGACAGAGTCTTATCAATTTAAAGAATTTAATGCTCATGCCTGTGTGGTCAATACACACTGCTCTGAGCTCAGCCTAAGTACCCACCCCCTGACCAGAAGTTTAAGGATTACCATCTGGCATTATGAACATAAACCCTAGAAATACCCTTTAACAGCAAAGGACAGATGAATTATTTGGCACTTCGGAGTTATCTACCTTTTTTGTGATGGCTTCATGTCTTATCCAGACACACATCAGGCTGGATTCTTCCATGGAGGCCTTTTCAGTAAAGCCAGCAGCTGAAGATAAACCTAGGTTACTGGCAGCTCTAGCTTTCCTGAAAAGGCACAGTCATCCAGGAAAATGATTTGCTAAAGAAAAGTCTAGTAAGACCATACTTTCCTTCCCAATGAAGAGTGGTACCAGGTACCAGAGCTGGTCCTTGGCCTGGTGGGAGGTACTGGTGTAAGACGGTTTTCATCCTGCAGAAATTTGTGGCTTCTGATATCAAACCTAGCATGTAGGAACACTAAGTAATTCTCTGAGAACCATATGGTAGAAATGGACAAATATTGCATATTTGGGCATCCAATGGCCAATAATGCACTGAGAGATATACAAATGAGACCCATATTTGCAGCAAGGATGACATATCACCCAATATTTTTGCTTTACATTCATGTAAACTTAATAATACACATTCATGACAGAATAAGGAACATATTGGTATTTCCTTTACACACATGCAATTGGTATGCCATTACACACGTTTTTGTGGCTGGTTAACTTTCCATAGTTTATACCTTTACAAATTAATATTCTACTTACCATTAGCAAGAATCTTATCTGGCTGGGGTTATCTCCCTGATATAGAACCTAACCTTCATTCCTAAAGAGTCTGGACCATTAGGATTCTTACCTTTTCCATGGACTTTAATCATAATACATGGTGATACTACAAAGCTCTGAGGAATATCCTGAATTCCAGACTCAGACTTCACTGGAAAGTAGCAGATTTCCCCTTAGTGATATGGGTCATTCATCTTAGAAAATACAAAAATTTTCTTCTTTGACTGTAGATTCATGAGAGAATGAAGGGCTAAAATTTCTGGGTAACAGTCTTAACCTCCAGCAAAATGTGACTCATGGTCAAAGCTTAATCCCCTTTGGAAATAACCTCTAGACCAGCAGAGTGGCATGGACATGAAACACAAGTTCTGCTAGTGGGTCACTAGGGGTTACAGTGGTCATAACTAATGGTCCCACTCCCTTTTCCTGCATGATTACTGGATACACGCATCTTGGCTGTGGGAAAATCAGTACCATGTACTGAGTGCTTATTTAGAGGATACACGCCTTCCTGGAGAACATTGTCTCAACCCTGCAAGGTACTGCCACCTAAGGGAGGCTGTCCCTCAGTTTTTAAAACCCATTCTGTTGCTGTATCAAGGAAGATGATTCCAGATAGTTGTGGCTGTGGAAGTCAGTGAATTCCATGAGAGTTTGCTCATTGCCACACGTAATTTCCTGTGCAATAAGTTCTTTTCTCTGCAGTAATGCTGTGTGGAATACATCATTTTGGGAAGGCATCTGTGATTCCATGTATAACAGTCTTGATATAATCTTGTGTGCATGGGGAGCAAATCTGTATCCAAAGTGTCTAACCCAATAATAACAAAACACTTCCAATTCAGTGGCCATATTGTCCACTGGAATCACCTGCCACACAGGGATGATCACCCCAGGGAATGATGCCTTTCCAAGGACTCTGCCTTGGGTTCTATATGCACAGAAAAACTCCTTTATTACCTTTTATGTAACACTTCTCAATATAGTTTGTTGAAAAACCATCCTTTACCCATTAAATGGTTATTCTTCCTAAGTTGAAAATAATTTGACCATGTATATGAGAGTTTACTTCTGGGCTCTATATTTTATTCCATTGTTGTATATGCTAGTACCACACTGTTTTAATTACTGTAGCTTGGCAGTGAATTTTAAGATCAGGAAGTGTGATGCCTCCAAATTTGATGTTCTTCTTCAAGACTGCTTTGATTGCAGAATCCGTTTAGATTCAATATGAAAAGTAAATCTGTTTATTAATACTGTTTCTGTAGAAAACATCTTTGGAATTTTGACAGAGATTGCTTTGAATGCATAGATGACTTGGGGTGGTATGGTCATCCTTCTATGACATGCAATGTCTTTGCATTATTTGTGTCATTTACACTCATTCAGCAAGTTATACTTTGCAGTGTACAAGTTTCTTGTCGCATTGATTTTTTAAAATATGTATGTGTTTGTGTTTATTTCTATACATGTTTTTCTTTTTTGATATATTTTTATTGAAGTATAGTGATATATATTACATTGGTTTCAGTTATACAACAGAGTGATTCCAGAGTTATATTCATTATTAAATGCATTGGTTAAGTTTATTCCTAAGAATTTTATTCTTTTGCTACCACTATAAATGGAATTGTTTTCATAATTTTTGAATTTTTCATTCTTCCTGTATAGAAATACAAATTATTTTTGCGTGTGGATTTTGTATCCCACGACTTTACTGAATTAATTTATTAGCTCTAACTCTATGTGTGTGTGTAATTTTTAGTGGTTTCTATATATGGGATTATGTCATCTGTGAACAGAGATAGTTTAATTTCTTCCTTTCCAATCTGGATATCCTTTTATTTCTTTTAATTGTTCTGGTTAGGAGTACCAATACTATGTTAACTAGAAATGGCAAAGGCAGCCATGCTCCTCTTGTTCCTGGTCTGAAAGATAAAGCTTTCAGCCTTTCACCATTGAGTATGATGATAGCCAAGGTTTTTCATATATTGCCTTTATTGTGTTGAGGATGCTTCCTTCTATTTCTGTTTTGTTCAGTGTTTTCATTATGAAAAGGTACTGAATCTTTTCAAATGGTTTTTCTGGATGAACTGAAATGAGTATATAGGGTTTTCTCCAATAATTTTTTAATGTGGTGTGTTATACTAATTCTAATAGGTTTGACCAGTCTTGGATGCCAGCAAAAATCCCACTTGATTATGGTGGGATTTTTTAATATGGTGGGAATTTTTTAATATGCTGCTAAATTAAATTTGCTATTATGTAGTTCAAGATTTACATGATTTAATATTCATGAGGGATATTGGTCTGTAGTTTTCTTTCCTTATATTGTCTTTGTCTTTGACTTTGGTGTCAAGAAAATATTAGTTTCACAGAATGAGTTAGAAAGTGTACCCTCTTCTTCAGTTTTTGGGAAGCATTTGAGAAAGGTTGGTGTTAGGTGATCTGTGCATTTGGTAGAATTTGACACTAAAACCATGTTGTCCAGGGTTTTATTCTTTAGAAGTTTTACAATTTCTGATTCAATCCCCTTACTAGTTATTGGTCTATTCAGACCTTCCATTTCCTTGAGATTCCATTTTGATAGGTTGTTTTCTAGGAATTTGTCCATATTCCTCTGGTTAATTTGTCAGCCTACAATTGGTGATATTACTGCCTTACAAACCTTTTTATTTCTGTAAAATCAATAGTAATGTCCCCTAAAATAAGATTCATTTTGTATTTTAGTAATTTGATTCTTCTCTTTTTTTCTTAGTTGATTAGGTAAAGGTTCTTCAATGAAGTTAGTTAACACAACTATCACTTCACAGTTTGAATGTGTTTATGTTTATGTGTTTCTGATAGATGCAGAGACAAGAGACAGAGAGAGAGAGAGAGAGAGGGTGGAAAGGAAGAGAGAAGAAGATTAAGCCCTACATTTTCAAATGTGTTGTTTGTCTGTAGTGTACCATCAATGTGCGGTGGATTGCAGGGTATTGCAGGGCTTCCTTCCCCATGGTAATTCCTCTCTGTCCACTCTTGTGGGCTAAGAGATTTATCATCAGTGCACTATTGTATAAATACTCAAAGAAATGTCATATCAGATCAGAATTATTAACCATGCAGCAATATTTCCCCAAATAAAGATGCCTTAAGAAAACACAAAGTGAAACATTTCACTGTTAGCAGCCTTGAATTAAAAAAATAATTCAGTGATTTATTAAGTCCAAAGGAAAATAATCCCAGATTGAAAAGCAGGAATACTGTAAGGAATGAAGAGAAAAGGAAAAGATAATTTATAAATATAAGTCTATTTTGTTTTATGAGGCAATAGCAAAAATCTCTCAAGTAGTTTAAAATGAGAAAAAAACACAAAAACAGAAATACAAGTCAGGAAGGTAAAAATAGAATTAAAAGTGTTCTAAGGTATTCGCATATGGGGGTGATGGTAAAAGTAATTATTTTTATTAGACTATTTGAATATAAACCTAAACAGGAAAGAATGTGCAGGAAAAAGTTCATGCCAAGTGTTCTTGATAATCTTTGCCAGAAAATAAGGACATTTTACAGTTACCTAATTGACAATGCTCCATGCCCTGAATCACTCATCAGAGCTATTCCAATTTACTCACCTGGTGCTGACCTGGACAGGTGCTTGGGGGGATTCATCTCTGTTCTGTAATCACCTTCTCCTCATGCTTCCACTGGTTGATCAGACTGGGTTGACCAACAGGTTATCCTATTGATGGAGAGAAGACACTTCATGTAAGGGGACTATGCAGGGTACAAGCAATTCTGTGAAACTAAAGGCAACAATTCTGAATATGAGAAAATGTGACAAATAGAACAGTAGGATAACTATGCTTAAATTTTAATGAATATTATACTCTGAAGTAAAAAAGCATGTCTTCATACAATATCCAGTGTGATAGAGAATATGTGGTTCCAAAGCTCATACCCAAGTTTAAATACCCAATTCAGAAGCCCTAAAACTTTTAACCATGGATAATATAAGGCCAGGGTAAGGAATATATATATTCAGTTCATAGTGAAAGCATTAGAAAGAAAGCTCCATGAGGGTGGAGACAATGTCTATATTGTTCATTAATGTATTCCTAAATCCAACACAGACTCAGGACCGTACAAGTGCTTCAGAAATACTTGTAAGAAATGATGACAGTGAAAGTCATAGAATATGGATCTCCAAAAATCCTGCCCTATAAAACAACAACCAAAAAATAAACTGGTGGAAACTATTAAAATCAGCATGATTACAACTGTGGAAACTTATCAAAAGTATACAGCAACCAAAAGACTGCTTAATCAAGGAAACAACCAGGTGACAATTTAACTGAACATTGTTTCATACTCGGTTCCCTGCTTGCGCCATGACCATGAGAAAAAAGGCCATATTCCTAGTAATGGAAAGATAAGGGCAGACCTTGTTTTTGAATAAATTAGGCTGTTTGTTTTGAGCTTCATGGTGGTTACCTGGAGACTTGCTCAAAGATTTTGCCTTTACTGATTTAACATCAAGTTCTCTGAGAACTAAGCTGGCTACCGAGCAGGCATGTGATGAACACATTTAAAGTGAATGTATTAGACACCAAGTAAAAACAGTAGAAGAAAACAAAAGATTAATCAAAACATTTTGGGAGGAAAAATGTAGAGCAATATAATTTGGGGCTAAGGATTTGAAAAGCTCCCCCATATTCTTTGGAGGCTCAAAAACCATGTGCGTATCACGGTTTGGGTATATGCTCAGAAATTATTTGAGAAGGCACTAAATTCTCACCTTTCCTGACCTTCAGGCCCTGAACCAGTAGAAAGTGAAGGCTAAGGCACAGTTGTAACCTGCCTGGCTGCTTTTAAAAGTGTGTCTTTATATACAAACAAAGCCCATCTGTAGAGACTGGTAGTTTTTATTTTTTGTTCCAGAAATTCTAATAAATCTCTGGCAAACCAGTAGATAACCATTAAACTAATATAAGTCTTAGGTGGCCTCATGCACAAATACAGCATTAAAAAAGTGAGTTTTTAAAAAACACTAAAATACATATAATACTGACTGCAAGAGACAACAATGAATCTATGGAATAAGGAAACTATGATTCAAAAATTGCCATTTTATAATATTCCAAATGTCCAGTATTCAATGAAAAATCATGATTCAGACAAATAAATGTGCATCATATTACATTTAAAATTGTATTAGTAGAAACAGTCTCTGAGGAATTAAAAATATTGGATTTAGTTGACAAAGGATTTAAAGAAACTACTATGAATATGCTTAAATATCTAAAGTAAACCAAATAGAAATAAAGGAAAAATAAGAAATTCTTGCCAAATAGAAAATAGACACATGGTATTTTCCTCAATATTCTACTCAAGACAGAAAGGGTGTTTTCCCTAATGATTCTCTGATCCCAACAGACCAAGATATAAATTAAGTGAATCCAGTTTTTATTTCTCCTTTTCTATGATCTCACCTGCCTTTCAGAAATCTAACCTTTTCATCACCTTATTCCAACTATGTGTTTAAATTCCCTCCAAAGTCTCAAAGTAAAGACCCTGTTAGAACCAAATCCCTTGGGCCTTCAGATTATTGACTTGAGGAGGAGGGGTCAAAGTCCTGATATCCCCCCAAATCACTATTCCCTGTTTCAGAAAGTGAAAAACCTTTTTACTTTGGCATTAAACCTTTGGCACTACATTAGTTGGCACCTTGACACGTTTACCAATGTAATTAAGAATGTCATACCTATATGCAAAGCTAAAATCTGTCATTTAGTCCTTCATTAAAAATTATTTGTTTATTATAAAGGACACATTAACATCTTGTTTATACACAATAATCTGAGCCTACCACCTGTGGCTCCAAGGGGAAAAGGGTTCCCCATCCAGGGGATTCTTAATGAATCTGATTAAGACTGAAGGAAAACAAGGGAAGTGGTAGGTTGAGGATTAGGGTTTATTTCTCAGTCTCTCTCTCCCATAGTGCTTTTCTCTGAACCCTGGCTGCTCATTTTTCTCTCTCCCAGCCGTAGTGTACTCCACCACCTCACAGCTCAGCTCCCCAGCTCTCCCCCTTTGGTCATAGCATGCTCTCCACTTCCCCCTGCCTCTCACTCCAGGAAGAACTCTGTGGGTGTGTCTCTGGTTGACACCTGATCAGTTACAACCAGGAATTAAGGGGAAGAGAGAATGGGTGCTTCCTTGGACATCCCACTGATGTTCAAACAGGCTCTTATATGTATACAGAGCAGGCACTATCAAGGCCAGCAGAAATCCTGGTTAGAAAGTTCCATTTACCCCACACTACCTTATTTTCATTATGTGATATAATTTTTCTGAGTATATTCAATGAGGCAAGACTACAATAGATTCAACTTCCCATTGCAAAATTGGATCTTGAATGAGTTTAGTGATCTGCCAGAGTTATAACTGAGTTTCAATGGGCCTCAATTAAAATTCTTTCAGGATGCTTCCAAATTTCAAACTCTCTGCCAGTGTTTTCCAACCAGAGTTGACTTGCCCCTGAAGATATGTGGCAATCTCTGAAGGGATCCTACTAAACACTGAGAATACAGAAGGCAGCACCTACCTCACATAAATACATGTTTTTCCACAAATGCCAAACTAAAATTTGAGAAAAAATATTTTGGCCCAGAGTTTCTCCAACTTCAATGTGTATAAGAATCAGGATTCTGGTTCAAATAAGGATGCTCATTAACAGGTCCTGGTCATCCCAGAGATTCTGAATATCCAGCAAACTAAGGTTTTGTTGACATTGCAGATCGTGGTCTCTGGGCGACTTTTTGAAAGCAAGCCTGGGATCCTGTGTTCAAGTAAGATATAGGTAGTCTGTATACATAGGTTGACATAGTGTGCAATTATGGAAGATTAGTGTATTAACTCATGGTGGAAGCTGTTCTAAATTCATTGTTCAATTATTTTAGATAATATTTATTGAACATATAATACGCTTCTGAAATATCCTGTATTTTTTTATATAACAGTCCTGCAGTGACACCAAATCATATATTTCTGGAAAATAATTTACAGTAGAGAGAATTAGAGGCTCCAATTAACCCTGCAGTCCAACCATTGCTGCAGGCCAGGGAGAGGGCAGCGCTGCCCACAGAAAGCTCAGCAGTTTCCTGAGATGATCACAAAGGCTGCAGCAGAAGCAAACTACCTGACCAGACTTAGACCAATACAGACATCAAACAGAAAGGCAGCCCCACCAATAGCATGTGCACAGCTGGGGCCCCACAAAATAGAATCAGGCACTAGAGGTTACCCTTGAGCTTTACAGAATCTTGAGCTTCTGGGCACCATGGCATGTCTTCTTTATAAAGCTATTACTCTATAGGCCAGAAAACATAGCAGAGACATCTAAAACAAAGAAAAAACACAGAAACCATGACAAAATGAGTAAACAGAGGAATATGATTCAAACAAAGCTACAAGACGGAACCTCAGAAAGTGGGCTAAATGAAACAGAGATCACCAATCTTTTTGATAAAGATTTCAAAATAAAATAAATAAACATGCTCACAGAGTTACAGAAAAGAATTCAGGATCTCAGGGAGCACAACAACAAAGAGATAGAAAACCTGAAAAGGGACAATCAGATCTGAAAAATATGTATCTGAAATGAAACATACAATGAAGGGAATTAAAAGTAGATTAGATCATGTAGAGGAGATGGTAAATGAAATTAAAACTAGCGAACAGGAAAACAAAGAAGCTGAGGAACAGAGAGAAAAAAAGGATCTCTAGGAATGAAAGAATGATGAGAGCTATGTGACCAATCCAAACGAAACAATATTCTCATAATGGGAGTACCAGAAAGAGAAGAGAAAGATAAAGGGATAGAAAGTCTCTTTAAGGAAATAATTGTTGAAAACGTCTGCAATCTGGGGAAGGATATAGACTCAGTTCATGGAAGTGCAGAGATTCCCTAATAAGAGGAACCCCAGGAAGACAACAGCAAGACATATAATAATTAACATGACAAATATCAAGGATAAGGAGAGAGTGTTGAAAGCAGCCAGAGAAAGAAAAAAGATTACATATAAAGGAAATCCCAACAGGCTATCAGCAAACTTCTCAACAGAAACTTCAGGCCTGAAGGGAGTAGCATGGTATATTTAATGCAAAGAAACAGAAGGGCCTCCAACCAAGAATACTTTACTCAGCAGGATTATAATTTAAATTTGAAGCAAGGATTAAACAATTTCCAGACAAAACTTGAAGGAATTTGCAATCACTAAGCCAGCCTTTCAGGATATGTTAAAGGAACTGCTGTAGATGGAAATCATCCTAAGACTAAATAGCTTTCACAAGTAAAAATAAATCCACAGTAAAGGTAGTAGACTAACTAATTATCAAGCAAGTATGAAATTAAAACAAAAGAAGCAAAATCAGCTATACACAAAATCAGTCAAATGATACACAAAAAGTGCAGATTATGACATCTAATATGAAAAATGTAGAAAATGAAGAAAAAGAAGGGAAAAACAGTACCTTTAGATTGTATTTGAAATAGAGTAGTCAGCAACTTAAGATAGAATATTATACAGTAAGGAAGTAATTTTTGAACCTTTAGTAACCACAAAACTAAAGCCTACAATAAATACACAAACACAAAAATTAATTTAAAAGAAGAGGGAAATCCAATTACAACACTACAGAAAACCATCAATAACAAGAGAAGTATGTAAGAGAGAAAGAAAGGAACAGAGAGGAGCTATAAAGAACAGCCATAAAACAATTATTAAAATTGCAATAAATACATATCTATCAAAAATCACCTGAAATGTTAATGAACTGAATGCACCAATCAAAAGATGTAGAGTGGCAGAATGGGTAAGGAAAACAGACCCATCTATATACTACGTACAAGAGACTCATTTCAGACCCAAAGACATACACATACTAAAGGTGAAGGGGTGGAAAAATATATTCCATGCAAATGGTAAGGAGAAAAAAAGCAGGAGTAGCAGTACTTATCTCAGGCAAAATTGATTTTAAAACAAAGAAAGTGGCAAGAGACAAAGAAGAACATTACATAATTATAAATATCTATGCACCCAACATAGGAGCACCAAAATATGTAAAACAGGGTAGTAGATTGCAACACATACATTTAGGAGACTTTAACACATCACTCACATCAGTAGATAGATCAACAAGACAGAAAATAAATAAGGAAACAGGCAGTGAACAATACATTTGATCAGATGGACTGAACAGATATCTTCAGAAAACTCCACCCAAAAGCAGCAGGATTTTTCTTAAGTGTACATGGAATGTTCTCCAGAATAAATCACATACTAAGCCACAAGAAGAGACTCAATAAGTTCAAAAAGATAGAATTTGTATCAAGCAGCATCTCAGACCACAATGGTATGAGATTAGAAATAAATTACACAAAGAAAAAGCTTACAAACACATGAGGCTAAACAGAAGGCTTCTAAATAATCAATGGATCAATGAAAAAGTTAAAAGGGAAATAAAAAATACAAGGAGACAAATGAAAACAAAAACACAACAGCTCCAAATCTGTGGGACACGGCAAAGGCAGTTCTAAGAGGAAAGTACATAGCAATACATGCTCACCTCAAGAAACAAGAACAATCTCAAATAAACAGTAAAAATTCACACAGAAATAGGGAAAAGAAGAACAAATAAAGCCCAAAGTTAGGAGAAGGAGTGATATAATAAAGATAAGAGCAGAAATAAGTAAAATAGAGAAGAGAAACACAATAAAAAAATCAATGAAACCAGGAGACAATTCTTTGAGAAAATAAACACAATACATAAACGCCTAGCCATACCTATCAAGAAAAATAAGAGAATGCACACAGATAAACAGAATCAGAAATGAAGAAGGAATAATCACAACAGATATCACAGAAATACAAAAAATTATTAGAGAATACTATGAAAAATTATATGTCAATAAATTGTGCATAATAATGGGCAACCCCCTAGAAAAAAAGAACCTTCCAAGATTGACCCAGGGAGAAACAGAAAATCTGAACAGACCACTTACCAGTAATTAAATTGAACTGATAATCAAAAAACTCTCAAGAAACAAAAATCAAGAACCAGATGGCTTCACGGCTTAATTCTACCACACATTTAAAGAAGAGAAAATACCCATCCTTCTTAAAGTATTCCAAAAAGAAGAGGGAATACTTCCAAACTCATTCTATGAGGCCAGCATCACTCTAATACGAAAACCAAAGACCCCACAAAAATAGAAAATTACAGAACAATGTCCCTGATGAACAATGATGCAAAAATCCTCAAAAAAATATTAGGAAACTGAATTCAAATATGCATAAAAAAGATCATCCATCATGGCCAAGTGGGATTTATTCCAGGCATGCAAGGATGGTACAATATTCATAAATCATTCAATATCATATACCACATTAACAAAGAAAGGATAAAAATCACATGATCATCTCAATAGATGCTGAACAATCATTTGAAAAAATTCAACATTTATTCATAAAAAAACTCTCAACAAAATGTGTGTAGAGTGTACATACCTCAACATAATAGAGGCCGTAGATGACAAACCCATAACCAACATCATACATAACAGCAAAAAGCTGAAAGCTTTTTCTCTAATATCAGGAACAAGAAAAGGATGCCCAGTCTCCCCACTTTTATTCAAGAGTAATGGAGGTCCTTGCCATGGCATTCTGAAAACACAAAGAGAAAAGAGGCATCCAGATTGGTAAGGAAGACCATTTACAACTGCATCAAAAAGAATAAAATACCTTACCTTGAATAAACCTAAACAAGGAAATGAAAGACCTATACTGTGCAAGTTACAAGATACTCATGAGAGAAATTAAAGAAAATACCAGTAAATGGAAATCTATCCCATACTCATGGACAGGAAGAATTAATATTGTCAAAATGGCCATCCTACCCAAAGCATTTTACAGATTCATGGAATCCCTATTAAAAGAACAACAGCATTCTTCAATAAACTAGAACAAATAGTTCTATATTTCATATGGAACCACAAAAGACCCTGTTTAGCCAAAGCAATACTGAGAAAGAATAAAGCTGGGGGGATTATGCTCCATGACTTCAAGCTCTACTACCAAGCTACAGTAATTTAAAAGGTATGGTACTGGCATAAGAACAGATCCATAGATCAATGGAAGAGAACAGAGAGCCCAGATATAAACCCATGCATATATATATGGTCAATAATATATGATAAAGATGCCATGAATATACACTGGGGAAAAGCCTGCCTCTTCAACAACTGGTGTTGGGAAAACTGGGCAGCTACATGTAAGAGAATGAAACTAGATTATTGTCTAGCTCCATACACAAAAGTAAACTCAAAATGGACCAAAGACCTGAATGTAAGTCATGAAATCATAAACGTCTTAGAAGAAAACATAGAGAAAAACTCATGAATATAAACATGAAAAACTTTTTCCTGAACACATTTCCTTGGGCAAGGGAAACAAAATTAAAAAATGAACAAGTGAGACTACATCAAAGTAAAAACTTCTGTACATCGAAGGGCACCATCAGCAGAACAAAAAGGCATCCTACAGTATGGGAGAATATATTCATAAATGACTCATCGGATAAGGGATTAACATCCAAAATATATAAAAAACTCATATACCCCAAAACCCGAAAACCCAGTAACCTTATCAAAAAATGGGTAGAGTACCTGAACAGACACTTTTCCAAAGAAGAAATACAAATGGCGAACTAGCACATGAAAAGATGCTCCACATCACTAATCATGAGGGAAATGCAAAATAAAATCACTGTGAGATATCAACTCACACTAGTTAGAATGCCATTATACAAGAGACAAGAAACAGCAAATGCTGGTGAGGATGCAGAGAAATAGGAACCCTCCTACACTGCTGGTGGGACTGCAAATTGGTGCAACACCTATGGGAAGCAGTATGGAGGTTCCTCAAAAAACTAAAAATAAAAATACCATTTACCCAGGAATTCCACTCCTAGGAATTTCCTAAAAAAAACCAAAATCCCTGATTTGAGATGTATGTGCCCCTATGTTTATTACTGCACTGTTTTAAATAGCCAAGATATGGAAGCAGCCTAAGTGTCCATCATTAGATGAATGGATAAAGAAGATGTGGTACATATACACAATGAAATATTATTCAGTCATAAAAATAAAAGAAATCCCTCATTTGGAACAACATGGATGGAACAAGAGGGTATTATGCTCAGTGAATTAAGCCAGGAGAAAGACAAATACCATGTGATTTCACTTATGTGTGGAATATAAAAACAAAGCAAAACAAAAGAAAGAAAACAGCAGTAGACTCACAGATACTGAGAAGTGACTAGTGGTTATCAAGGGGGAGACGTTGGAGTGGGTGTGGGTGGGGTGGGGGAGGGCAATAGAAGGGCACAATAATTCACAATCACAATAAAAGCTGATCATGGGAACTGTTAAACCACTGTGAAAAAAATAAGAGTTCTAAGTTATACCACCTCAAAAACTTTGATTATGCTAATTTTTACACTGGAGGATTAAGCAGGAGATGGAATAAAGTTGCTAACAGTTGTCCTTAATATAGTATTGTCCATGACTATGCATGCAAAACTAATGTAATCACCATGGTCCTCTGAATGTGGAAGAAGAAAACAAAACAGCTGGATTGAGAAAGATTTTAAGATGCTACACTGGTGGCTTTGAAGATAAAGAAAGCGATATGAAGATAGAGAAAGGGAGGCTACAGTTGCAGCCTCCAGGTACGAAAACTTTATTGGAGACTCCAGAAGGAACCTAGTCTTGAAGACATGATTTTATGACGTTATCGCATTGAGACTCATTTCAGGCTTCCCATCCTCCAAAATGTAGGAGCATAAATTTATTTTTGAAACCCCTCGTGTGTTAATTTGCAAATTGCAGCAATAGCTTTGTAATACAGGCTCACATTCAATAACATTTTTTTAGGAAACTGAATTTAAGCTGCTCAAAGTATTCATTTAACTTCCTTTCTGAAAGGGCATTTTGTGATGAAATTCTACCTTAAGTAGAAGAAAGAACTAAAGTCAGTTGGGATTCCTGTCCCATTAACTGGTACAGAGCATTACCTATTAGTTGCTGTTTATCACTTTGAGGACTTTTGGCATCAATATAGAGAAAGGAACTCATTATTAAAATTAAAGTCAGACAATTCATTTTATTTCTTTGTCTTAGTTTATACTTTTTTTAATTCCTTCATGGTATTTAAAACATTCTTTTCATTTATACTTCATCTTTCAAATTTCCCTTTCAACCTAAAAGATCAGACTACTACTGAGCCTCTATGTATACATATGTATGTGTGTATTTATTTGAAAGAAAATTATTTATAAATGTGAACACACATACATACATATAGTCCTTACCCATGAAATTGTTCTTGGATATTTAGACAATGCATCCACATTTAATTTATTCCTTCCCTAAGACATTAATATAATTTAGGTTTATTACTTCAAACTGCCATCAGAAAGAACAAAACTGAGGTCAGGGAGATTATTTTTTTATAATCATATGTCAACATGATTAAAGCTTTTTTGCTCTTTCTTGAATTGTATGTAAATGGACTCATGCAGTGTGACCTCAATTTTTGCCTGGTTACTTTAATTCAGAAATGTTTACATTTAAAAATAGCCAGCTTGTTGCATGTTATCATATGACATAAATTAACTAAAAGGAAATAATCTAATTATGCCTGACTCACAGTAGGATCTAGAGCATGGGTAGCTATGTCACACCTGACAGTGTTGGGAAATGCACCTTTCAACTGCATAGAAAGCACAGTGTATTTTATTGTGGATATACAATCGAATTAAGTGGAATTAAATTGAAGCAATTCACATCTAATAAATTCATTTTTTAAACCAGAAGATGAAACTACACATATAAATAGATAATTTTGGATATAAGCTGTTTAAAAAGAGGGGTGTACTATGGCCTTACATGATATCATGGCTGATCTATAAATACAATGTAGAGATTCACTGCTGAATACAGACACATGAGTACCCATGTACAGATCAAAACAAATATATCCAGTGTATAATCAGTTGCTATCAAAGGAATTATAATAAGTAATTTGATTTAGGGTGGCTTGTATACATCAATAACTAATTCATGCAATAATCAAAGCAAACAGAAATGAGAGCAATTATAATTATGATTTTTACTTTTGGCCTATATTCTAATCTTGGAGACGGCATTCATGACTATGCTGTTATTTAAGCTTTTTTCAGATAACTTTTAGCAAGTGGTGATACTGATGTTCTGTAACTGGAGAGTTTTGGAGACCATGTATGTTTGCTGAGAGGAATGGTGAAGCTGAAGAAAATGACAGGGCAAAAATCCAAACTAATATCAGTCATCCTCTGATCATGAAGATTGAAGTGATTCTTGAGTATGAAAGAGATATGTAATGGATGACAGTGATAATTTTCATTCACTGTCCTTTTGTGTTTATGAAAAAATTTAGGAAAGGAATGATATTCTGTAGAGCAATACAAAGAGTCATATGCAGGTAGCACTAAAAGTTTTCAAGCAAAGACAGAAAGATTGATTATTCAGAAAAAAGTATGAAATGCATCAACCAATCCCTCACCTCAATGAATAAGGCCCCCTCATTCATGGGGAACAATTTTCAATTCTTCAATGGGTAGATGTATAAGTATTTTGCATAGTAATAAAATGTAAAATTTAAAACTAAACTTCCTCATATTTAAGATCATTTCATGTTAGGTCAATCTATTCATATTTGTCTGTCCATGTGGAATCCATTTGGAGATGTATATTTGATCATCAGTTTTATCCAGTGACTATAGTAAGCTTCTTAGACACTTAAATGAACAAGACAATAAATATGGGGATCAGTTAAAAAACACAGTAGCATGTTAAAGTCTACATTATAAAAAAAACAGTTAAGATAGAGAAATGATAGAACTGAAAGGAAAACTATGGTTTCAGATTTTCTCTGTATTGAAAATACATAGATGACCTTCGTTGTCAAGAATAGTTATTTCTATGTAAAATTCATGAAATTCTTTCCAGAAAAATATTGAAATGATATGTGTCATTTGAGGAGAAATTCTCTTTGGTAATCCATTTGGAATTTTCTAAAAAAATGAAATGGGAATTTCCAAATATTTCAGATCCAAGTTTGGGGAAAAACTGTGAAAGTAGGAGATGGACAAACAGGAAATTTGTCTGTATTTTATACAGAGCAGAAAGACTAGTAAAGTGATTTACGTCAATTGCACAAAGAATTTGAAATCAAACAAATGGAAATTTCAGGGAATATATAAATGAAGCAAATTCTTCCACAATCAGACCAAAAAATACTGATTTTGACTCCAAGGTTTTTAGCCCTGCCATCAGGGGCACTTGTTCAACTCCAGGACAATTTGCCCTTTTAAAAGTGTCATCCCAACAAAATCTTTCAGAGCCCACTTTATGTCTTTGTTCCTCAGGCTGTAGATAAATGGATTCAGCATAGGCATGACCACAGTGCACACCACGGACACCACTGCAGTTGAGTGTGAGCTTTCAGGAGCAGCACAGCTAAGGTGCACTCCTGGGCTTGTACAGTAAGATAAAGAGGCTACTGAGAGGTGAGATGCACAGGTAGAAAATGCTTTATACTTCCCCTGAACTGAAGATATTCCCCATATAGAGGAAACTATCTTAGAGTATGAGTAAAGGATACCAAAGAGTGATCCTCCACCCAGCAGGGCAGTTCCAAGATACATAACCAGCTCATTGAGAAATTTGTCAGAACAAGCAATATGTATCACCTGATTGATTTCACAGAAAAAGTGAGGGATTTCCAAGTCTGTACAGAATGAAAGTCGCAACAATATTCTGTGTAACAAGAAATATAGGATACTCATGATCCAGGACACCATAAGAAGCAGTCCACAGAACCGGGGGTTCATGATAACTGTGTACTGCAGGGAGTGGCAGGTGGTCACAAGCCGGTCATAGGCCATCACTATCAGGATAAAGTTCTCCATCCCTAAAAAGACTATGAAAAAATAAATCTGTGTGATGCAGCCTTCATAGGTTATGACCTTTCTCTGTGTCTGTATAGTGACAAGCATCTTTGGGATGGTGGTTGTGGTGAAACAGATGTCTGCCAAGGACAGGTTGGAGAGAAAGTAGTACATGGGTGTGTGGAGATGGGAGTCTGAGGTGGTGACCAGGATTATGAGAACATTTCCAAACATGGTGATCAGGTACATGGAGAGGAACAGCCCAAACATGACGGGCTGAGGTTCTGGCTCCTTTGATAACCCCAGGAGAAAAAATTCTCCAATTTGTTTATCATGTGTATCATTGCCTTGTACCACATGGTGTTGTTTATGACCAGAAGTGAAAAAACATTGCATGATTAATTTTCACACAATGGGCATGACTAACATAGTAGAAATGCTTCAACTTATATTTTGCACTCAAGCATATATTTTCATATATATGTGTATATATATGTAAATATAAATTAATGACAATATGGATGCACTTGGTATTATGCTATGTGAAATAAGGCAAGTGGAGAAATAAATACCATATTATTTCATTTATATGTGGAATCTAAAAACAAAATGAACACAACAGCAACAGGGTCACAGACACTGAGAAGTGACTGGTGGTTACCATGGGGGAGGGGTTAGAGTGGGTGGGATAGGTAGCGGGATAAGGAGGCATAAAATCTCAGTCATGATATAAATTAACCACAGGGATGAAAGTACAGCATACAGAATATAGTCAATAGTTCTGTAATTTATTTCTATTGTAACAGATAGTAATTACACTAGTTGGGGTGAGAATTTAATAATGTATGTAACTGTCAAATCATGATGTTGTATAACTGAAACCAGTGTGATGTTGTATATCAACTATAACTCAATAAAAATATATGAAAAAATAAAAACGCAAAGTGGATCTGGATAAACATTTTCCAAAGAGGACATACAAATAGCCAACAGGTCCATGAGAAAGTGCTCAACATCACTAATCATCATAGAAATACAATTAAAAAACACAAAGAGCTATTACCTCACAGCTGTTAGAATGGCTCATAACAAAACAATAAATAATAAGTATTGGTGAGAATGTGGAGGAAAAGGATGGTTTGTTCCCTGTTGGCAGGAATGTAAATTGGTATAACTGCTATGGAAAACAGTATGGAACTCTCAGAAAATTAAAAGTAGAACAAGCATGTGATCCAGCAATTCCACTTCTGGATATTGACCTAAAGAAATGAAATCACTCTCTCAAAAATATACCTGCACCCCCATGTTCATTGCAGCATTATTTACAATAACCAAGACATGCAAACAATCTGAGTGTCTATCAATTGATGAATGGATAAAGCAAACATGGTTTATATACATTATAGTATATTTTTCAATCACAGAAGGCACAAACTTCCACTTGTAAGATAAATAAGTCCTGGGGATGTAAATTACAGTACGGTGACTGTAGTTAAAAATACGGTATTGTGTATCTGAAAGCTATAAGAGAGTAGAATTTAAAAGTTCTCACCACAATAAAAAATTGCAGGCATGCGTGGTGATGGATTTTAACTAAATATTGTGATAATCATTTGGCAATATATATACATATGTCAATCATTAAGTCATATACCTAAACAATGTTATTTGTCAATTATATCTCATTAAAACCTTAAAAACAGATATATGTATTTATAAAACAAAAATATGTACCCATATTTCAGCTGAGTAATGTAAACTGAGGTTTCCATATTAATGAGATCATTTTTTGTCCTGTATTTCCAAAAAATAAAAAACATAAAATTTCAGTTACAAAACAGAGATAAAAATGGACACGTGGGGGGAAATGATCTAGTATGCTTAGGTGGTCCCTGAGAGACCTATGTAGAGAGGGGAAAAGCTTCCTTGATTCTGGCATCCTTCCAAAGCCAGTTATATGCCCCTGATGCTCAGAAAAACTGATTAAGCAGCAAATAGCAATGTACCCAAAAGTGAAAAGAGTGGTGTCTTTGCAATGTCAAGACACCCTAGAGGTTGAACATCCCAGGAGAAAAATATGCAAAGTAAATAAACAGAAACACTTGCAGAAAGGAAGTTTACAGCATCAAGGAATTTTAAATATGAAATGGTAAAAGATTATTCTAAATGATATTAGATGCAAAACTTTTGAAATATAAGAATTCAATTATGAAGTTTGGATCTACTACATATTGGCTGTTCCCACTTGGTGAGGCAAGTGAAGCATTCTAAATATTTTTTCCTTTCTGTAAAATTGAAGTATAGTTGATATACAATATTATAATGGTTTCATGCATACAACATAGTGATTCAACAGTTATGTACATTGTTAAATGCTCACCCCAACTAGTGTAGTTACTGTTAACTAGTGTAGAAAGATGTTACAAAATTATTGACTATATTCTTTCTACTGTAATTTCATCCCTGTGACTAATTTATATTTTGACTGAGATATTGTACCTCTTTATTCCATTACCTATTTCATCTTCCCCAATCACTCCCCCATGGAAACCACCAGTCACTTCTCAGTGATATAAGTGAAATCTGATTTATATGCTCACAGAAATAAGGGCAAAAGCCATATCCCTCTGACAAATATAGTCTAAATATTTAGTCAAAATAAGTTAAAAGCTGTCATATTTCCTATTAGTAAATAAATGCTTATCACTGATGACAAGATGAAGGTGATATTTATCTTCTTCCTCTTCAAGGTCTCCACTGTTTCTCCACTTCTCAGTCCCCAACTCCACAGCCTTACCTCAGTTCCTTATTGTTTATCCCATCTATCAAAGTCTCTCGCCCCTCTATCCAATATTCCCAGAGGCCCAAAGAGATCTTTATTACAAAGATAATTGAAATCCTTTACTTAAATGACCCCAGTGATTCCTCACTGGAGAATGAAGCCAAAATTCTTTAGCTTCACGTAGAAATCCTGACCATCAGTGACCACCAGTTAGCTTCAATCTCATGTTGTCCTGTGTTTGCACACACTGATCAACCAAACATTGAACTTGAGTTGCAGCTTCACCTGCTGCCATAGCTTCAAGACTTAGAACTTACATACACTCACTTCCCTCTGGTTGGAGCCTGATGAAGGGCTGTATTTGGAATTTTACACACCCTCTCAATCTTCACACCTCCATTTTCTCTTTCCAACTGTTGATATCATGTCCTCCATGAACCTTAAAAAACATTCCCAAAGAGAAAGGACACATTCTCTTGGACTTAATTTATAAGTATGGCTGTAATTGTGTAAGTTTTTATTCAATTCTATGTACTTTTTCCCCTATAGACTATGATTGTCTTGAAGCAAGCCGCAATGTTACACCTACTTCCCGCTCCATCTCAAGAAATAGTTTGGTTTTGAACAGTGGCTGAATAAGTTCACATTCTGTGAAGGAATTACATAACGTTTGCTCCCAGAAATTGCTGATGATAAGAGAAGGAAATGAAGAAAGTAAATTCTAAAATAAATGTAGACAACATGACAGAAGAATGTTTCCCATTGGAACCCATCTTAAGCTTGAGACCCATTAGGGATGAAGACTATAGTTTTTAAGAATTAAATAGATTAGAATAAATAAAATACAAAAGAAAGTGCAAGAGTACATAATACATAGAAAGGGTACTTAGCAAATAATTCAATTTTTCTCTTTGCTCAGATGTATGCATGAGTATTTGTGCATACCCATCCAGTTGTGAAATACAGTGTACATACATACTGGATCACAATGTAAATGGCATGTCTTATGGAATACATACATATTTTTTCAACAAATTCAGCAAAGGAAATAATAGTTTTGAAAGAGCTCCAGTTTCTGCTAATGAGAGAAAATCAACATGAATGAACATCCCCACTGAAGAGCCAGGACACAGTGATCAGGAAGCCTGTACGGGTGCTGAGGTAACCTCATTCACAAGGACTCTGACTGAACCTTCATTTCTCCACTTAGCTCACCACAGTATCTGCGGAACCTGGTCTAATGTTACTCTTGTACCTATCCCATCTTTATTGAGACAATTTTTTTTATATACTCCAATAGTGGAAGAAGCAAGCCATTTTCTGACTTTGTTTTTGGCTTTCTTTGTTTTGGCCTTTGGTATTTCATATCTTTAATAAAAATCCTGTGTGTAACATACAAAGGGAAACTCATCAGGCTATCATCAGATTTCTCAACAGAAACCTTACAGGCCAGAAGGGAGTGGCATGATATATTTAATGCAATGAAGCAGAAGGGCCTTGAACCCAGAATACTCTACCCAGCAAGGTTATCATTTAAATTTGAAGGAGGGATGAAACAATTTTCAGATAAGCAAATGCTGAGAGAATTTACCTCCTACAAGCCACCTCTACAGTGCATTTTGGAGGCACTCTTATATATGGAAGTATTCCTAAGACTAAACAGATGTCACCCAAGGGATAGACAAAGAGTAAAGAATGTGATTCATAACATACAAAGAATGGAGGAGGAAGAAAAAGGATGAAAAAAAGAATCTTTAAGTTGTGTTTGTAATAGCATACGAAGTGAGTTAAATTAGGCTGTGAGATAGTAAGGGAATTACCCTTGAACCTTTGGTAACCACAAATCTAAAGCCTGCAATGGCAATAAGTACATACCTATCTATAATCACCCTAAATGTAAATGGACTGAATGCACCAATCAAAAGACATAGAGTCACTGAATGGAAAAAAAACAAGATCCATCTATATGCTGCCTACAAGAGACTCACTTCAAACCCAAAGACATATACAGACTGAAAGTAAAGGGATGGAAAATGATATTTCATGCAACTAATAGGGAGAAAAAAGCAGGAGATGTAGTACTTGTATCAGACAACATAGACGTCAAAACACAGAAAGTCAAAAGACACAAAGAAGGACATTACATACATTAGAACAGATGGACCTAATGGACATTTATGGAACACTCCATCCAAAAGCAACAGGATACACACTCCTCTGAAGTGCACAAGGAACATTTTCAAGAATAGATCATATACTAGGAGCCAAAAAAAGAGTCTCAGTAAACTCAAAGGGATTGAAATTCTACAAACCAACTTTTCAGATCACAAAGGTATAAAACTAGAAAGAAATTACACAAAGAAAATGAAAAGGCGACAAACACATGGAGGCTTAATAACATGCTCCTAAATAATCAATGGATCAATGACCAAATAAAAACAGTGATCAAGCAATATACAAGCAATATACAAGAGACAAATGACAACAATAATTCAACACCACAAAATGTGTGGAATGCAACGAAGGCTGTGCTAAGAGGGAAATATATTGCAATACAGGCCTACCTCAGGAAAGAAGAACAATACCAAATGAAAAGTCTAAACTCACAATTAATAAAATTAGAAAAGGAAGAACAAATGAGGCCCAAAGCCCTAGGAGGGACATAATAAAGATTAAAGGAGAAATAAATAAAATTGAGAAGAATAAAACAATAGAAAGAATGAATGTAAGCAGAAGCTGGTTCGTTAAGAAAATAAACAAAATAGATAAACCCTTAGCCTGCCTTATCAAGAAAAAAAGAGAGTCTACACACATAAACAGAATCAGAAATGAGAAAGGAAAAATCACTACCGACACCACAGAAATACAAAAAATTATGAGAGAATACTATGAAAAATTATATGCTAACAAACTGGATAACCTGGAAGAAATGGAAACTTTCTAGAAAAATACAACCTTCCAAGGCTGATCCAAGAAGAAACAGAAACTCTGAATAGAACAATTACCCGCAAAGAAATTAAATTTCTAATAAAAAAAACGACCTAAGAATAAAACCCCTGTACTAGATGTTTTCACTACTGAGTTTTATCAAACATTTAGTGAAGACCTAATACCTGTCCTCCTTAAAGTTTTCCAAAAAGTAGAAGAGGAGGGAATACTCCAAAACTCATTCTACGAGGCCAACATCACTCTAATACCAAAACCAGGCAAAGACGCTACAAAAAAAAGAAAATTATAGACCAATATCCCTGATGAAAATAGATGCAAAAATACTCAACAAAATATTAGCAAACCGAATTCAGATATACACCAGAAAGATCATCCATCATGACAAAGTGGGATTCATCCCAGGGATGCAAGGATGGTACAACATTCGAAAATCCATCAACATCATCCACTACATCAACAAAAAGAAGGACAAAAACCACATAATCATCTCCATAGATGCTGAAAAAACATTTGACAAAACTGAACATCCATTCTTGATAGAAACTCTCAACAAAATGGGTATAGAGGGCAAGTACCTCAACATAATAAAGGCCATATATGACAAACCCACAGCCAACATTATACTTAACAGCGAGAAGCTGAAAGCTTTTCCTTTTAAGATCAGGAACAAGGCAAGGATGCCCACTCTCCCCACTTCTATTCAACATAATACTGGAGGTCCTAGCCACGGCAATCAGACAACACAAAGAAATAAAAAGCATCCAGATTGGCAAGGAAGAAGTTAAACTCTCCCTGTTTGCAGATGACATGATATTGTATGTAAAAAAAACCCTAAGGAATCCACTCCAAAACTACTAGACCTAATATCTGAATCCAGCAAAGTCACAGGATATAAAATTAATACACAGAAATCTGTTGTACTTCCACACACTAATGGTGAACTAGCAGAAAGAGAAATCAGGAAAGCAATTCCATTCACAATTGTACCCAAAAGAATAAAATACCTAGGAATAAAGATAACCAAGGAAGTGAAAGACATACTCTGAAAACTACAAGACACTCATGAGAGAAATTAAAGAAGATACCAATAAATGGAAACACATCCCGTGCTCAAGGATAGGAAGAATTAGTGTTGTCAAAATGGCCGTCCTGCCTAAAGCAATCTACAGATTCAGTGCAATCCCTATATCAAAATCCCAACAGCATTCTTCAATGAACTAGAGAAAATAGTTCTAAAATTCATATGGAACCACAAAGGACCCGGAATAGCCAAAGAAATCATGAGAAGCACATGCAATTGTAGATTAATGATACCAAATAAAAAAAATAAAAAATGGGGAGAGGAAACAATAAAAAAAATGCAATCTTATCTTTAAGGTGGAATCCTTCCTGCCCTTCACTATGTTGTTTATTCCTGGGCCTGCCTGCTATATTAATTGTCCAGGTTATATATTGCTTGATTAGGGCTGGAGGAGGAAAAACAGCATCTGGGCACAGTTAAAGAAGATAAGCTGAGCCTTTAGCAGGCTAAAGTAAATTTTTCAATAGCCTCATTTAATTGACACAATGGAGACATGGGCTATGCTGAAGTAGTCTCTTATCTGGGGGATGTCCAAACATTCCAGGCCAGGTTATTCTTGGCTTTTTAGTTTTAACTAATCTTCACTGAAGAATACTTATATTCCTAGTTTGATATTTTTCTTTAGAAAATTAATGTGACTCTGACTTTGCTTAATTGTTTAAAACGGAGTTTGGTAGGGGTCTTTTTCTAGAGGCCCTCACCCTATTCTGTCTAAGCCCTTGGTCCCTGTCTCAGTGTGACCTTGACTTTGCTTAATGCTTAACAGAGTTTCAATAGGGACTTCTTGGCCCATTGCTGTGAGTGTAAATATCTTGTCTTCTATTTTCCGGAAGCCCCACCCTACTCTGACTACACCCATGGTCCCTGTCTCATTCCCCCCTCTACAGATGGAGACCCTAGCTGCTGCTAGGAAAAGGGACCGATGACCACTCTAGCTGTTTCATGCTGAGAAGGGACTCAGTAAGGGGTTCAGTTAGGTCTCCATCAGTGATCGGTCAAGAGGGCTCGGGAGACAGGTGCTTCCATCTTGGGTTCTATTTCTATTACTATTTACAGTTTTATGGCTTCTAGGCAAAATAGAACAAATTGCATTATTAGGTTAAGTAGCAATATCTGGAGTTGGATTTTCCATTTTGGATCAACTTGATGAGATTAAGAATACATAGCTGAATATGAGAACTAGAAATAGTAAAATTTTAATTGAAATGATAAGAGAAACTAAAACATCTGGAGAATTCATAGCCAGATATTTTGGGAAAACTAGAATTCTGGATTTAATCTATGTCCCAATCATTAGTATTAGGATTCAGTATAGACAAGGCTGCATTGTTGAAACAATACTTTTCTCTAAAATCACCTTAATTTTTATTGGAAGTATTAGGTAGAGAGAAAGATAAATGTTTCAGTTCTGCTCATAAAGATATTGTTGTTTACTAAACTGTTGTCAGCTTAAGAGAAAAAGCTTAAAATACTTCATCAGCACCATTTGAAACAAAAAGCCACCAAATCATCTTCCTTAGTTTACTTAATTCTATGTAACCAATACCTGTTCTGCTGAAATCTAGTTCTTTACTAGTTTAGGAGTAATAAAACAGTGACTATAAATGACAAAAGACTTACAAATAACAATGGCTAAATATCTGATGAGAGCTTAATATAAGACAGTTGACATAAGGAAATTTGGATATTTTTGTAACACAAATCATTTAGTAGCAACGTTCAGCATCATTCCCTTGGACAGTGCTTTCCAAGTAATTAAGCAGGTGATTATATATGAGATAAATAAGCCAAATTAGCCTAATGCTTTCCCCAATGAGAAAAAATTCCTCTGACGTGTTCCAGGGGCCCTCTGGAAAACATCAGAGTTAACTAGAGGTAAAAGCACCTTTTTGAATTTTATTTTGGGAAGTTGTAAGAAGAAAGTTTCTTTGGCATTCACTTAAATGAGATTATAGGTTGCCATGAAGCAATACTTATTCATTTAACCAGAATGACAACAAAATACCTCAAAGGCAAATACAGAAGGTTACACAGTTGTTAGCAAAGTTTAGGTTTTTGTCCTTTTAATATTAAAATCTCATTTCTGTAAATACTCAGACAACTCATTGAAATTTCTAGCATGAGAAACTGTTTAAGAAAACTTTGTCCTTTTAACTGAAAACAAAATTCTAATTTACTGTGTACTTGATATCAAGACTCATTTGCTTTAATTTTACATAGCATAACCATGTAAATTCTTCCACAGAGTTTCTACAATTTTTTTACATTTAGAGTTCTTCCTCTTTAAATAAACAGCTGTACTTTAGAACTAACTTACTTTCTTTTATCAAAAGACACATTCTTTAGCATGTAGAAGGAAATGTTTTCCTTATTATTTTAAGTAGTTTTAATTAGAACTTAAAACCATTAGGAACTTTAATTTTCAGTGAACACTGAGAAGTAGGCTATTGTAAACTTACACCAGCATTTTTAGATTTACAAATTTATGAATGCATTTTATAATTCCTGGAACCATGTGCTTTACAGCACAACCTCTCACTAAGTACAAAATATGTCTACTTAACTTAGCAAAACTTTAAGATTTTAGGTTACCACAAAGATTCTCAGGCTGTTTGTATGTATACACACTGTAACATGCAATTATTAAGATGTTTACTTGCTACACTTATTTAGTTTACTCATTACTAACAACTGTGCTAGATTACTTACAAAACTTTTACCAAACATTAGACAAAGTCAAGCTTCTTTTTAAGCATTTTTTTCTTGAAAGATTTAACAGATAACATCAACTTAAATACTTTAGGTAAACTTAGGCAGCTGATATCTATAAGGACATGTCCATTTCAGTTCAACTTAAATTATCATTAATGCTTAATCTCTTTTATTAGAATTTTCTGGAAGTTTGAGAATGCCCAATTATTACAAGTGCTTGTCTTTAAATAAATTTTTATTAATACCATTCAGAGGTAGAAAAATATTTTCCATTTATACACTTAGACACACAAACATACAGGTTGAGATGTAATGACTACAGTTAGCAATACTTTTCGTAAAAGAACATATACACAGACAGATAAACTGATAGAAAGATTTGAGTTACTAATATTCAATTTTTCTTTTTAGCTTATTTGATTTAAAGTATCTCAGTTTTCAAGAACAAATTCTAAGGGCGAGCAGTTTACATAATGGGATTAAGGTTTTGATTGCCCCAGATGGACAGGGCTGATGAAGGCTCTTTACTGATGGGGACTGTGTGTGTCTAGGTGGTTGAAGTGAAATGCAAGTACAACTCTAGCACCAGTTATTTAAGGCCATGCTGTATTGCAGAAGATAAATTTATTCTGTTTCAGGGAGTCTAGTTTAAAAACCTCCCAATTTTTTAAGATAATGATGAACCCAATAAGAATTATAGATTTCCACCAAAATAATTTAGAAAATTTGTGCCATATTATAGTAGTTTTCAGGACTTCTATTTTCTTTCCCTGCATTAAAATAAATTTAGCTGCATAACCTTATAATATTGTATACTTCTCTCAGGGGCCAAGCTTTTCTAATCAGAGACTTAAGACTGGTAGCTGATATTAATCATCTTTGTGGCTAATGGGAGCTCAGGCACATTTTATGAGATAAAGAGTATAGCATTTAGTCAGAAATAAGAGCAAAGCATGGATCTCCTACCTTGTGGTGGTGGGCATCAGGTCCAGTGAAATTGATGAATTTAGAAGAGAATTAGGAATGTCCCCTGCCTCACTCAGAGGCCAGGGTGGCCTGAAGAAGCAGGCTGGATGTCAGAGATAGAGAGTCACTCCTCATGGATACCCAGTCGGGCTGTCAGAGTCTGATTCCAGATACACGGGCCTTTGAGAAGCCACTGAAGTGTAGCCTCAGCCTAAACTCTCGCAGTTGCCCATGGCTTTCCTCAGTCCCTCGCATCAAAGGAGACGCCTCTGAAAGGGAATCCTGGCCTCCACTCAGATGACTTTCCTGGCTCCCAAGGGAGATGGGGGATCCACTGAGAGAGAGAGACACAGGGGAACCTGTCATTCCAGACTTTTTGAGAATGGCAACCGGGCTAGTCCCATTTAAGTGGCTGACAAGCCCCTGATGTTGTGTGCCATAGACGGCTTCCTTCTATAAGGACAGTAAAAGAAAAGGCAGGCTTGGATGCCAATACTCACCTCTGAAGTTATCCAGGATGAGCACCCAAAAATGATGCCAAGGTTCTTGTTTTCAGAGTCAAAGAATGAACTTAGCAAACACCCAAGGTAGGAGAGCCAGACAGAGGCTTTTATTTAGAGATAAACTGAGTGGACAGAGCTCCTGGCTCACTCAAGGAGGGGACAAGAGAGCCCTGTGCACATAATTTTGACAAATTGTAGGGCTATTTAACATTCCTTGAGGAAGTACTTTCCATTGAAACCTTTCTGAAGGAGCTTGTAAATTTAAGGAGGGTACAATAAAAGCAAATTTTCCCTGCTAAAGCTAAATGAATACTAAAACAAACCAATCTTTAAGATCAATGATAGCCATGCAGGCTTTTAGATTCATAGCCAGAAAAGGGAGGCCTTGTTGTAAAGGTACCATAGGTTTAAGGACTGCATTAGTTTATCTTAAGTGATGTGAGATTTTCCATATTCCTGACTTCTTCTTTATAACAAATACAGGGAAATTCCATGGCTCATGGAAAATTCTAATCTATTTAACTGAGGCTGTTCTTTTTTTTTTCCCGTGTGATTTTTTAATTAAGGTATTATTAATATACATGCTTTTTAAGTTTCCAATGAAAAAACAATGTGGTTACTACATTTACCCATATTATCAAGTCCCCAACCATACCCCAATGCAGTCACTGTCCTTGAGTGTAGTAAGATGCCACAGATTCACTGTTTTCCCCGTGATCCCCCACACCATGTGTACTAAACAAAATACCCCTCAATACCCTTCTCCCACCCTCCCCACCCGGCCGCCCACACCCCTGCCTTTGGTAACCAGTAGTTCCTTCTTGGAGCCTCTGAGTCTGCTGCTATTTCACTCCTTCAGTTTTGCTTCATTATTATACTCCACAAATGAGGGAAATCATTTGACACTTGTCTTTCTCTGCCTGGTTTATTTCACTGAGCATAATACCCTCTAGCCCCATCCATGTGGTTGCAAATAGTAGGATTTGTTTCTTTCTTATGGCTGAGTAGTATTCTATTGTGTATATGTACCACCTCTTCTTTATCCATTCATCTACTGATGAACACTTAGGTTGCTTCCATATCTAGGCTATTGTAAAAAGTACTGCAATAAACATAGGGGTGCATATGTCTTTTTGAATCTGAGAAGTTGTATTCTTTGGGTAAATTCCAAGGAGTGGGATTCCCAGGTCAAATGGTATTTGTATTTTTAGTTTTTTGGTGAACATCCATATTGCTTTCCACAATGGTTGAACTAGTTAACATTCCCACCAGAGTGTAGGAGGGTTCCCCTTTCTTCGCATCCTCTCCAGCATTTGTTGTTCTTAGTCTTTTCGATGCTGGCAATCCTCACTGATGTGAGGTGATATCTCATTGTGGTTTTAATTCGCATTTCTGTGATGATTATTGGTGTGGAGCATCTTTTCATGAGTTTGTTGGCCACCTGAATTTCTTCTTTGGAGAACTGTCTCTTCATATCCTCTGCCCATTTTTTAATAAGGTTATTTGCTTTTTGGGTGTTGAGGCATGTAAGTTCTTTATATATTTTGGATGTTAACCACTTGTCAGATATTTCATTTACAAATATATTCTCCCATACTGTAGTATGCCTTTTTGTTCTGTTGATGGTGTCCTTTGCTGTACAGAAACTTTTTAGTTTGATGTAGTTCTATGAGTTTAATTTTGCTTTTCTTTCCCTTGCTGTACGAAATGGGATCAGGAAGAAGTTACTCATGCTTATATTCAGGAGATTGTTGCCTGTTGTCCTATAAGAGTTTTATGGTTTCATGACTTACATTCAGGTCTTTGATCCACTTTGAGTTTACTTTTGTGTATGAGGTTAAACAATATTCCAGTTTCATTCTCTTGGATGTAGCTGTCCAGTTTTGCCAACACCAGCTGTTGAAGAGGCTGTCATTTCCCCATTGTACGTCCATGGCTCCTTTATCATATATTATTTGACCATATATGGTTGGGTTTATATCAGGGCTTTCTAGTCTGTTCCACTGGTCTATGGGTCTGTTCTTGTGTCATTACCAAATTGTCTTGAGTATTGTGGCTTTGTAGTAGAGCTTGAAGTTGGGGAGCATAATCCCCCCAGCTTTATTCTTCCTTCTCAGGATTGCTTTGGCTATTCAGGGACTTTTTTTATTCCACATGAATTTTAGAACGATTTTCTCTAGTTCATTGAAGAATGCTGCTGGTATTTTGATAGGGACTGCATTTAATCTGTAGATTGCTTTAGGCAGGATAGCCATTTTGACAATATTAATTCTTCCTATCCATGAGCACAGGATGTGTTTCCATTTATTGGTATCTTCTTTAATTTCTCTCATGAGTGTCTTGCAGTTTTCAGAGTATAGGTCTTTCACTTCCTTGGTTAGGTTTATTCCTAGGTATTTTATTCCTTTTGATTCAACTATGAATGGAACTGTTTTCCTGATTTCTCCCTCTGCTAGTTCATTGTTAGTGTATGGGAATGCCACAGATTTCTGCATAGTAATTTTGTATCCTTCAACTTTGCTGCCTTCAGATATTAGATCTAGTAGTTTTGGAGTGGATTCTTCAGGGTTTTTTATGTACAATATCATGTCATCTGCAAACAGGGACAGTTTTACTTCTTCCTTGCCTATCTGGATGACTTTTATTTCTTTGTGTTGTCTGATTTCCATGGCTAGGACCTCCAGTACTATGCTGAATAGAAGTGGGGAGAGTGGGCATCCTTGTCTTGTTCCTTATCTTAAAGGAAAAGCTTTCAGCTTCTTGCTGTTACGTATAATGTTGGCTGTCAGTTTGTCATATATGACCTTTATGATGTTGAGGTACTTGGACTCTATACCCATTTTGTTAAGTGTTGTTATCATGAATGGATGTTGAATTTTGTCAAATGCTTTTTCAGCATATATGGAGATGATCCCGTGGTTGTTATCCTTCTTTTTGTTGATGTGGTGGATGATGTTGATGGATTTTCGAATATTGTACCATCCTTGCATAGCTGTAATAAATCCTACTTGATCATGATGGATGATCATTTTGATGTATTTTTTAATTTGGTTTGCTAATATTTTGTTGAGTATTTTTGTATCTGTGTTCATCTGGGATATTGGTCTCTAATTTTCTTTTTTTGTTGTGTCTTTGCCTGGTTTTGGTATTACAGTGATGCTGGCCTCATAGAATGAGTTTAGAAAACTTTAAGGAGGATGTGTATTAGGTCTTCACTAAAAGTTTGATAATATTCAGCGGTGAAGCCATCTGGTCCAGGCATTTTGTGCTTAGGTAGGTTTTTGATTACCGGTTCAATTTCATTGCTGGTAATTTGTCTGTCCAGATTTTCTGTTACTTTGTGGATCATCCTTGGAAGATTGTATTTTTCTAGAAATTTGTCCATTTCTTCTAGGTTATTCAGTTTGTTAGCATATAATTTTTCATAGTATTCTCTCATAATTCTTTGCATTTCTGTGGTGCATGTAGTAATTTTTCCTTTCTCATTTCTGATTCTGTTTATGTGTGTAGATTCTCTTTATTCCTTGATAAGTTTGGTAGAGGTTTATCTATTTTGTTTATTTTCTTAAAGAACCAGATCCAGCTTTCATTGATCCTTTCTGTTGTTTTATTCTTCTCGGTTTATTTATTTCTGCTCCAATATTCATTATGTCCCTATTTCTACTGACTTTGGGCCTCATTTTTTTTTCTTTTTCTACTTTCATTAATTGTGAGTTTAGGCTGCTCATATGTGATTGTTCTTCCCTGAGGTAGACCTGTATTGCAATATACTTTCCTCTTAACATGGCCTTCACTGCGTCCCACAGATTTTGTGGAGTTGAATTGTTTTTGTCATTTGTCTCCATATATTCCTTGATCTCTGTTTTTATTTGGTCATTGATCCATTGGTTATTTAGGGGCATGTTGTGAAGCCTCCATGTGTTTGTGGTATTTTTCATTTTCTTTGCATAATTTATTTCTTGTTTCATACCTTTGTCATGTGAGAAATTGGTTGGTACAATTTCAATATTTCTGAATTTACTGAGGCTCTTTTTGTGGCCTAGCATATGATCTATTCTTGAAAATGTTCCATATGTACTTGAGAAGAATGTGTATTCTGCTGCTTTTGGGTGTAGAGTTCTGTAGATATCTGTTAGGTCCATCTGTTCTATTGTGTTTTTCAGTGCCTCTGTCCCCTTACTTATTTTCTGTCTGGTTGATCTGTCCTTCAGAGTGAGTGGAGTGTTGAAGTCTCCTACAATGAATGTATTGCATTCTATTTTCCTTTTTAATTCTGTTAGTATTTGTTTCACATATGTAGGTGCTCCTGTGTTGGGTGCATAGCTATTTATAATGGTTATATCTTCTTGTTGGATTGACCCTTTTATCATTATGTAATGTCCTTCTTTGTCTCTTGTGACTTTCTTTGTTTTGAAATCTATTTTGTCTGATACAAGTACTGCAACTCGTGCATTTTTTTCTCCCCATTAGTTGCATGAAATGTCTTTTTGCATTCCTTCACTTTTAGTCTGTGTATGTCTTTGGGTTTAAAGTGAGTCTCTGGTAGGCAGCAGATAGATGGGTCTTCTTTTTTTATCCATTCAGTGACTCTATGTCTTTTGATTGGTGTATTCAGTCCATTTACATTTACGGTGATTATGGATAGGTAAGTACTTATTGCCATTGCAGGTAGATTCATGGTTACCAAAGGTTCAAGGTTAACTTCCTTACACTCTAAGAATCTAATTTAACTCACTTAATATGCTATTACAAACACAATGTAAAGGTTCTTCTTTTTCCTCCTCCTTTTTCTTCTTCCTCCAATCTTTATATATTATGTATCATATTCTGTACTCTTTGTCTTTCCCTTGACTTACTTTGGGGATAGTTAATATTAGTTTTGCATTTGCTTAATAATTAGCTGTTCTACTTTCTTTACTGTTGTTTTATTACCTCTGGTGACAGCTATTAAACCATAGGAACACTTCCACCTATAGCAGTCTCTCCAAAATACACTGTAGAGACGGTTTGTGGGAGGTAAATTCTCTCAGCTTGTGCTTATCTGAGAATTGTTTAATCCCTCCTTCAAATTTAAATGATAACCTTGCCAGAAAAAGCAATCTTGGTTCAAGGCCCTTCTGCTTCATTGCATTAAATACATCATGCTGCTCCCTTCTGTCCTGTAAGGTTTCTGTTGAGAAGTCTGATGATAGCCTGATGGGCTTTCCTTTGTATGTGATCTTATTTCTCTCTCTGGCTGCTTTTAATAGTCTGTCCTTATCCTTGAACTTTGCCACTTTAATTACTATATGTCTTGGTGTTGTCTTCCTTGGGTCCCTTGGGTTGGTAGATTTGTGCACCTCCAAGGCCTGAGACATTATCTCCCTCCCCAAACTCTGGAAGTTTTCAGCAATTACCTCCTCAAAGACACTTTCTATCCCTTTTTCTCTCTCTTCTTCTGATACCTCTATAATGCGAATATTGTTCTGTTTGGATTGGTCACAAAGTTCTCTCAATATTGTTTCATTCTTAGAGATTCTTTTTTCTCTCTGTGCCTCAGCTTCTTTGTTTTCCTCTTCTCTCATTTCTATTTCATTTATCATCTCCTCCACCATATCCAGTCTGCTTTTAATACCCTCCATTGTACTCTTCAATGATTGGATCTCTGACCGGAGTTCATTTCTGAGTTCTTGAATATCTTTCCGTACTTCCATAAGCATGTTAATAATTTTTATTTTGAACTCCCTTTCAGGGAGAGTCATGAGGTTGATATCATTTAAATCTTTCTCAGGAGTTGTATTAATAATTTTACTCTGAACCAGGTTCCTTTGGCATTTCATATTTGTGTATGGTGCCCTCTAGTTCCCAGAAGCTCTACTCTCTGGAGTTGCTCAGCCCCTGAAGCAATGTTGGGGATTGCAGGGGAGTGGTATTGGTGCCTCGGGAGAACAAAGAGCTCTTTTGTGGTTCCCAGCTGCTATGCCTGTCTTCACTACCTGAACCAGTGGGCCGAGCACACAGGTATAAGCCTCTGTGCTTTGCGTTTGTAGTTGCTGTAGACAGACTCCCTCTGGCTGAGCTAACACCAGGATAGGGCTTGCCAGTTTGCGAGCCAGGTGGGACCGGTCAGGAGAAAGTTGCAACAGGCTGCCTATTGTGGAGGGGTTCTTGGAGCTGTGTAGGTAGCCAGGGAGCTGGAGCACCTTAAGATCATGAGAGGTCCATCCTGCTGGGCAGAGTGCACCTGGACAATTTTGTCTACCTGTCCTTTCTCCTGAGCAGTAAGCTCTGTGCAGTCCTTGCCCCTTTAGCAGCCCTCTTGCTAAGGGCTTCCTTGTTAGGAAGTCTCTCAGACTGCCCACCTTTTTTTTGTCCTAGAGCAGCCAGATATGGATCCCTGCTTTCCACAAGCATCTGGAATCTCGGGCTCTCCAGGAATTCTGCCTGTCTTAGCTTTCCAAGCCCCTAATTATGATAGTAACATGCAAGCACCATGAAATGTAGGTTTGTGCTCTCAGAGCATATCTCTGGAGTTTGGTATTCAGCAGTCCCAGGTATTCATTCCCTCCATGCTCCGTTTCTCTTCCTCCCACTGGTGATCTGGGGTGGGGTAGGGCTTGGGTCCTTCCGGGCCACAGCTTTAGTACGTTACCCTGTTCTGTGAGGTCTTCTCTTGTCTCCAGTTTTATGCAGTCTGGTGCAGTTCTCTTTCCTGTTGCTCTTTCAGGAGTAGTTGTATCAGTTATATTTTTGTATTATATGCGATTTTAGGAGGAAGCCTCGGTCTCACTTCTCACACTGTCATCTTTAATCCTATATTCGAAGGTGTTCTTGAACTAATGTGCGTAAGGCTGCCAGTTTTTCTTTGTTGAGGGGCCACTGATCCACCCAAACAGGTACAGGGATAATGTTTCCCTGTCTGTGAGCCTTTTAAAAATCTCTTAATGCATTACTCCATCAGCTTGTCTGAGGGTTCCCTGTGGGGGCAACTAATAACAAAGTTTTTAATATATTTATGAAGTTGTCCAAAATGTTTTTTAGAAGTTTTCACTCCTGATGTTTTTAGGAGGGCATGGAGTGATTTTAAGTAGTCCTCCAGATTATCTGCTTTGGTTTCATGTTGGTCCATTATAGTGTCCCGGACGTCTCGATCCTGTCCCTACGTATGCTTTCCCAGGAGTCTTACAGGATGGATGATCTTCAGGAGCTTTCCCGCTCTGAGGTCCCTGTTCGGGTGCCACTTGTCAGCTCCCCTCTGCCTCTGACCCACAGATTTGGAGGGAATATGACAGAATGCTGAAGATTTGAAAGGCCAGCCAGGGGACTCAAGGTGTCACAGCACAAGAGTAATGCCAAAAAGGCACTCCTCATATTTATTGAGCAAATGAACATAAACATCTAAAGGATTCTGAGTAGGGGATTCAACACACCATCATTATCTGACCTTGAGTCTAGCACTAGGGTATAATGCTCCTCAAGGTTACTGAAACCATGTGAGGGCAGTTACAAGTTGTAGGAACTGTTTTGGCTCTAATCATTCTGTTTTTGATCATGGATCAAGAGTTGTAGGAAAAAAAATCAAGTCAAATGTATTTGTCCATTTGATGTATATATTACTAGATTTATGTATTAATCTCACAATACCATAAATTGTTTTAGCTAGATTGAACATTTCTGAATAGAAGTTTCAGTATTCTATGTCTATCAAAAGAGTAAGTTCACTCTTTGTGAAAAATGTTATGCAGTACATACACACAATGGAATATCATTCAGCCATAAGAAGAAAACAAATCCTACCACTTCCAGCAACATGGATGGAGCTAGAGGGTATTATGCTCAGTGAAATAATCCAGGTGGAGAAAGACAAGCACCAAATGATTTCACTCATTTGTGGACTATAAGAACAAAGAGAAAACTGAAGGAACAAAACAGCAGCAGACTCACAGAACCCAAAAACGGACTAACAGTTACCAAAATGAAAGGGACTGGGGAGGATGGGAGGGAAGGGAGGGATAAGGAGGGAAAAAGGGCATTACGATTAGCACACACAATGTAGAGGGGGACACAGGAAGGCAGTACAACACAGAGAAGACAAGTAGTGATTCTATAGCATCTTGCTATGCTGATGGACAGTGACTGTAATGGGGTATGTGATGGGGACTTGATAATGGGAAGAGTCTAGTAACCATAATGTTGCTCATGTAATTGTAGATTAATGATACCAAAATAAATTTTTTTAAATGGTGACTGAGCAAGATGATATATATTGAAACTGTATTGTCAACTATAAAATTATTAATACTTTTTGGCTAAAAAACAATGTTACAAGAACAAACCAAAAACGTTGAATATGTTGTGAATTCCCAGGTTAAGAACCATTAATATTGTTTTTCAGATCTTTATTCTTCCCAGAAGTGGCAGCGTGTTCTGTCCATGTTTACTTTTGTTAATAAAAGTGTTGGGAAAAAAAGACTGTAAAATTCACTGTTAACCCTACATATAGAATGCTATTGTTCAAGGGATGTGGATTTGACTGTGAGAGAAACATGGACAGACACAATTTTCAGGCATCACTCAGCAATATGCTTCACAGGATAAACATGCTGCTACACAAGCTGGTACCCAGATCCTGATATCTGGTCATATTCTATTGTATACTGCCTGGTCCAGTCCATGGTAACAGGAGGAAAGAGGCCACAGCATCACAATTCAAAGAAGTCTGTACTATTCCTTACACATCCATGGTTGAATGGGCTTTCAGTAGATGTTGTTGTGACTTTAAAGTGCTTGTATCTTCTGTCATTCATTCTTTCATTTGTAGTAATACCTAGACATGATATCTGGTACATCTGACACCAAACATGAGCAATACAGCCACCCACAAGAAATGAAAAACACTGTTGAGAAACATCTAAGGTGAGCATGTGGCAATCTGAGTGATACATGTCTAAAACCCATCCTTGGTGTAAGTGGTCTCACAGTGGAGTCCCCAGTAATAAATACAACCATAAATCATCCAGCAGATCATAAAAAGCAAGAAGAATAGGTAGCCCGTAAAGTATCTGGTTGCCTGCACCTACACAGTTGCCCACCCACGGGCAATGATGATTGAATTTTGCTATGCAGTGGTTGCACACACCATAATGTTTGGACCTCACTGGTTTCCGTATCAAGTAGGTGCTGCAGAATATACGGAGGTCCAGACTTCCCGTCTCTGCAAGTTCAACTATCTTCTTTTTTTGTTGTTGTTCTTCTGTAGCTTTGATAATTCCTGGATCTGACTTCCAAAATTGTAGAAAAGTGCAACACTATTGGCAAGGAATGGAAGATGGATAAATAAAAAGTTGGGATCGTTCCAGAACCAGAAGAACCATGTCACATACATCCAGAATTTGGTTGCCAAATATATTCCAAGGGGCGATGCACTATGCATTGAATGATCAAAAAAAGATTTTGAAAGAAATTGTACTGTAGCCCAAACTCCACCATACATTAGCCCTTTAATGAGCCAAGAATCAATATTTAGGTCTACTATAAACCCAATCAGCCAAATAACTCGGAAAGAAGTTCCCAGCCTTACTTCCTGCCGAAATTCCTTATCAGCTTTCAGCTTCCTAAGGAAGGGTGGATTGTCATATCCTTTTGCTTGCCTTGCCTCTTGCAAATGGTTGATCATCCACACATATTTTTCTCTGCTTTGCCAAATCAAGTGCTGAATCACCCTTGATGTTCTCGGCCTCGACGTTCGCCCTGGCTTCCAGGAGGAGGCTGATGACTGTGGTGTTCCCTGCTAGGTCTGCCCAGTGCAGAGCAGTGTTTTTGTGATGCTTGTCACCAAGGTTAACTGAAACATTGAATGTTAAAAGCAATCTAGTTGGATCCACACTATGTGTTCTATAAGCTGCCCACATTAAAGGTGTCATTCCATTTTGATCCAACATATCTACAGCCTGTCCTTTTGCTATGAGATAAGCAACAGTGGAGGTATGTCCAAACTGAGCAGCCAGGTGAATGCAGCTACATCCTTCTCCATCAATTAGTGAAAGGTCTGCATCGTATTTCATTAGTTGCACAACCATAGATAGATGGCCCTGTCTTGTGGCCCAGTGCAATAGAGCTTAATTTAGGTCTCCTCCAAGTTGATCCACAATAGCACCTTTCAAAATACAGTATTTGACTTAATCTATTCTGTTACTGACGACAGCCCAGGGAAGGAGCGTAACATTTTCTTTGTCCGGTTGCTGTACGTCATAACCTGCTTCCACCAATCCTCACCAGCGTTCATATACTCCATATTGAGTAGCCTTCACTATGTCCCATGTGCTATAATCAACAACATGAGTTTTCCGCCCAAGAGGTTCACCATATCCATGGTTATAACAGCTTTGAGGTTTGATTTCCTCCGGATGGAGAAGGGGAACACTGCCCACCTCGGCCTCGTACTCATCCGGGCCTTCTGCCATCTTGGTGTTAAATCCTTCCTCCCGCTGCATGCAGGGAGAAAGAGCTTCACCCTTGCAGGGCTTGGAGGAGGCGGAGGGCAGGCGTGGGGCGAGGGGAGAGGGGGGAGGGACGGGGCGAGGGGGGAGGGGCGGGGCGAGGCGGGCGCGGCCCTGCCAGAGGCGACGCGGCCACCTCCTCCTCCCCGACTCCCACGGACGCCCCCGCCCCTTTATATTAAAGAAATTATTAGCAGTTTTTACAGAAATGAAATTAAGAGGATCCAATACACAGTGAGTGTCTTTTATTTTATATATATCTGTACCCACCTGCACACAGAGAGACAGGAAGAGAGAATCACTCATCAATCCCTAGGCTCTGGGGTAACAGCTGTGAGCAAGAAACAACTGGTGAAACCATCTTATCAGTTGTTTCTTTGCTTGTTCGCACTTTGTCTCTCCGTCATTAGAACATGAGTTCCAAGTGTACCAAGACCTTACTTGTCCTGTTCCTACTATATTCCCAAACACTTCACACAGTGCCTGGAATTAAACAGGTGGTTTAATAATTAGTTAATATATTTTGAGGTGACATTAATTCAACTATACGACTGACCTCTTGTATTAGGATTCTCCAGAGAAACAGACCAAAAGGATATCAAAAAGGAGATTTGCTAGAGGAGTTGGCTCACAAGGTTAAGGAGGCAGAGGAGTCCCACATCTGCCATCTTCAGGCTGGAGACCCATCAAGGCTGGTGGTGTAATTCAGTCTAACCTGAAGGTCTGAGAACTAGGAACCCTAACGTGTGCAGGCAGGAAAAGACAGACATCCAGTTCAAGAAGAGAGAGTGAAAATTCACCTTTCCTTTGCCTCTTTCATTTTACTTGACTTCTCAGTGGATTGGATTATGCCCATCCACACTGATAAGGGCAGATCTCTTTGCTTACTCTACTGAATTAAATGCTGATCTCTTCTGGAAACACCCTCAAAGGCCCATGCACAGAAACAATGTTTTACTAGCTATCTGGGTGTCTCTTAGCTCAGTCAAATTGATACCAAAATAACCATCACACGTCTGAATCATTCATTTGGCAATTAGTCACATACTTCTTTGTGAAATTTAGTTTACACTGACAAACAGGTGAAACGTTAGAAAGTAAATCTATTGCCACCCCTGTAACCCGTCTAGGTTGTAAGGGCTTGCTGAACAGTCATGCTGTTTCCATCTGGCTCCCCCACCATGCCTTGTTTCATGCTTAATTCTCAAGAAATGGTCAGGTTGGTGATTAGAAGACTGATGAAGCAAGCTCAAATTTAAAGATAGAAATTGTCACAAGCGTTTTTTTTAAGAACGGTGATTCACCAGTTCTTCAGAGGAATCGTTAATATAAATGTGTGTATTATGTGTGTCTGTGTGTCTGTATATATTTATATGTATGTGTACTATTAAAGTTCTGGTGTAGCAGAGATTGCCTACTACTGTACTGGATTTCATGTACATTTTATAGTCTTCATTCTCTTTGCTTTTTAAAGGAAAACTACTTCCCACTGCAAGCCAAACAGAACATGGTGCTAAGTGGGCCATCCACTGTACTCAGAGCTGAAAGTTCCAGTTCAGGCTGGTCACTTGTCCCACTTGACCTGAATGAAGCAGAACACAGTGACTTTTATCCTTTTAAAAGTACCTTTATGCTTTTAGGTTTTATGTTTGTCAAATGCATGATGTTAATTTACTGCTTATTTCTTAGAAACCCCAATTAGAACAGCTGTCAGTGGCTGACGGAGCAGCCTTTGAAGAAAAGACTTTTTTTTTTCCAGTGGCCGACCAGCTTGAAAAATTCAAGCTAATAATTGGCACTGAGCACATTTGTTAGAGGCCCTTCAGAAATTTCACAGAGGTGCTCCTGTGGCAAGTAACTCAGTGTTTCAAACTCTTGGCCATACTTCTGACTATGACGCCAAAACAAGAGAGGAAAATATAATCCTGTGGTTGTCACTGCCTGTGATGAAGAAAGTCCTTAATGGTAACTTTATCCACTTCTTGAAATACACTCCTTTTATATTCATCATAAATGATGACAGGTAATATTCAGGCTATTTGTCAACACTCTCAGTGTCCACTTACTTCTGTCCTCAAAGTCCTCCTAGAAAAGAGTGAAGAGGTAGATTGGAAGAACAGTTCCTGCCTGTGAGCACGTGGTTTCGTGATGCACTCTCTCACTATGCTGTGTCCTTGTTACCCAAGTCGTGGTGACCAGCTCAAGGCCAAGGGCTGCCTCACTTTCCTGGATGTCCCCACTGGTAAAGCAGAATCCCTAGAATGCTGTTGACAGACTAAAGAGCCCATTAAGGCAGCCTGAGACCCAGTGTAATTTGTGATGTGGTAACACCTAAGGTTTTAGCATATGCACAGCAGATAATTTGATTTTCTCAGAAGTACCTATGCAGCATGAAGGCATATTTCTTATCTTTCAAAAACATCTTTTTTCTGCCATGCCAACAGAATGTCTATAAAGTCTGGGACTCTTTAACTTCCCCAGCCCTCCAATTTGCTTTGTGGCATCCAAATCACAAAACACTAACTTTCCCCACCAGGAAATTGGGGTGGAGGGGAGCCCAGGAAGTATAAAGGTTAAACTCCAGATTGTTGCCAGAGCCACGGAAACGGTATCACACTGATGTTGTGAATTGACTTGCTACCTTATCTGGGGCTTGTGATAGAATTGAGGTCTCCTAGGAACAATGTGATGAATTTGCTTTGAGCGAGGAACTTGTGCACAGTTCCTCTGAGAACTTGGCCAGAGCAGTGATAATGTTTGCTTTATTGTGCTTCTGTCTACAGTGTCCACTCTCCTTTTTGGTGTTTGAGCACCATGAAGCACACATTGTAATGCCTTAGTAGCTATGTGATGTCTTCTCTCCTTTATTAATTGTAACACAGATCTAGGAAATACATGAAGTTCAGTACAGTAATAGGCAATCTCTACTACTCCAGAACTTTGACAGTGCATACATATAAATATATACAGACACACATACACACATACATATACACACATTTATATTTATATTTATATTCCTCTGAAGAACTGGTGAATCGCCATTCTTAAAAAAATGCTTGTGGCAATATTATATTAGTTTCAGGTGTACAACATAGTGATTTGACAATTATATACATTATGAAATGCTCACTGTAAGTGTAGTTGCCATCTGTCACCATAAAAAATTACTGAATATTTTTTACTATATTCCCTATGCTTCACTTTTCATCCATGACTTATTTATTTTATAATTGAAAATTTGTACCATTTTGTCACTTTAACCTATTTCACCCATTTTCCCACCCACCACCCCTATGGCAACCACCTGTTTGTTCTGTGTAATTATGAGTCTATTTCTATTTTGTTTATTTATTTGTTCATTTGCTTTGTTTTTTAGATTCCACATGTAAGCTTAATCACATGGTATTTGCTTTTCTCTGTCTGGCTTATTTCACTTGGCATAATATCCTCTAGATCTATCCATGTTGCTATGAATGGCAAGATTTCATTCCATCTTATGGCTAACATTCCAATTCCATTGTGTGTATGATATATATATATGCCACATCTTTTCTCCATTCAAATACCAATGGACACTTAGGTTGCTTCCATATCCTGGATATTATAAATAACGCTGCAATAAGCATAGGGGTGCATATATCTTTTCAATTAGGGTTTTTTTTTCATTAAGCAAATACCCAGAAGTGAAATTACTGAGTCATACAGTATTTCTATTTTTAGTGTTTTGAGGAACCTCCATACTTTCCACAGTGGCTGTACCAGTTTCCCTCCCACCAACAGTGCATGAGAATTCTCTTTTCTCCACATCCTCACCACCATTTTTTGTCCTTTTTTTTTTAGCCATTCCGACTGGTGTGGGGTGACATCCCATTGTGGCTTTGATTTGCATTTCCCTGAGGATCAGTGATGCTGAGCATCTTTTCATTTGTCTGCTGGCCATCTCTCTGTCTTCTTTGGGAATATGTCTCTTCAGGTCTTCTGCCCATTTTTAAATCAAATTATTTGTTTTTTGGTATTCAGTTGTACAGTTCTTTATGTTTTGAAAATTAACATTTATCAAATATATCATTTGAAAATATATTCTCCCATTCAACAGGTTGCCTTTTCATTTTGTTGATGGCTTCCTTCACCATGCAAAATCTTTTCAGTTTGATGTAGTCTTTATTGTTTATTTTTGCTTTTGTGTCCCTTGCCTGAGGAGACAGATCCAGAAAAATATTGGTAAGGCCAATGTCCATGATATTACTGTCTATGTTCTCTTTTAGAGGTGTTACAATTTCAGGTCTTACATTTAGGTCTTTAATATATTTCAAGTTCGTTTTTGTACATGGTATAAGAAAGTGGTCCAGTTTCATTATTTTGCATGTAACTGCCCAGTTTTCCCAACACCTTTTATTGAAGAGACTGACTTTTCTCCACTGTGTAGTCTTTTTTCCTTTGTCATAGATTAATTGAATATATAAGTGTGAGTTTATTTCTGGGCCCTCTTTCTCTTTCATTGATCTTATTTTTTGTGACACTACTATACTGTTTTGATTACTGTAGCTTTGTAGTATACTTTGAGATCTGGAATTGTGATGCCACCAGCTTTGGTCTTTCTTAAGATTGTTTTGGCTACTTGGGGTCTTTTGTAGTTCCATATAAATTTCAGGATTATTAGTTCTAATTCTGTGAAAAATACTGTTGGTATTTTGATAGGAATTGCATTGAATCAGTAGATTGTTTTGGGTAATATGAACATTTTATCATTATTAATTCTTCCAGTCCATGAGCATGGCACATCTTTCCATTTACGTTTGTCTTCCATTTATCTCAACATCTTATGGTTTCCAGTGTACAGGTCTTTCACCTCCTTGGTTAAATTTATTACTAGGCATTTTGTTCTTCTTGATACTATTGTTATTGGGATTATTTTCTTAATTTCCCTTTCTGCTGCTTCACTATTAGTGTATGGAAATGGGACAGATTTTTGTATACTAGTTTTGGTTCTTGGAACTTTATTGAATTCATTTATTTGTTTGAATAAGTTTTTTGGTGGAATCTTTAGGGTTTTCTATGCCTAGTGTCATGTCATCTGAAAATAGTGACAGTTTTGCTTTTTTCCTCACCCAGTTGGATACCTTTTATTTCTTTGTTTTCTCTGACTGCTGTAACAAGGACTTCCAGTAATATGCTGAATAAAATTAGAGCACACCAAGACTCCCAACCCATGCCTGTTTTAGCTCCATCCATCCCACCAGGGGAGCTCTGGTGCAGAGTGCCCTGGGATCCCCAGCCCATGTACACTTCAGTTCTAGCTGCCCAGCCAAAGCTGGTAGGCACATGCCATCTACACAGGGGATCTTCCCACATAAGATTGCTCCTTTTAGACTGGGAGAGGTTGCTCTTCTACCTAATTCATAGAAACAGACACAGAAATTAAAACAAAATACAGAAGAATATGCTCCAAACAAAAGACAGGCAAAACTTCAGAAGAAGAACTAGCAAAATGGAGATAAGCAGTCTATGTGATAAAGAGTTCAAACTAATGGTTATAAAGATGCTCAGCAGACTTAGGAAGAGTGAAAGAACTAATGAGAACTTACACAGAGATAGAAAATATAAAAAGAAACAATCAGAGTTGAAGAATATAATATCTGAAGTGAAAAATACACTAGATGGAATCAAAAGCATACTGAGATGCAGCAGTCCAGAAGATAAGAAAATGGACAGCCTTCAAGCTGAAGATGAAAGAAAAAAGAATTTTTAAAATGAGGATAGATTAAGATACCTTTGGGACCAACACCAAATGTACTAACATTCACACTATAGGGAGCCCAGAAGGCGAAGTGAGAAAGAAGGGGCGGAAAACTTATTTGAATTAATAATAGCAGAAAACTTCCCTTTCCTTTGGGAAGGGAACAGATATCCAGGTCCAGGAAGCATAGCCAGCCCCAAACAAGATGAACCCAAGAATGGCCACACCACACATAATGATTAAAATGTCAAAGATTAAAGATAGAAACTTAAAAGTAGCAAGAGAAAATCAAATAGTGATATACAAGGGATTCTCCATAAGGTTATCCACTGAGTTTTCAACCAAAACTTTGTATGGCTACAGCTGGTATGGAGTAGGGGCCCAGGGCTTGCTGAAGGAGACCTGCTTGAGAACCTAACCCTGTTTCCATGGCACTATCGAGGATGAGGGGGCAGTTCGGTGGTTTAGGGTCTTTCTATGCTACCATCTTGGACTCTCCAAATGTAAGCTGTTTCAAAACTGGAGATAACTTGGGAGTTCTCCCAAGTTTTCTGTCTTCTCTAAAGCGTGATTCCATGAGTGTAACTTAATTTATTTAGTCACTCCTAAATCTGGATTTGTTCCCAGCATATGTTATCATAAAATATGCCACAGTAAACATCCTTGATAGCATTATGTTATGTCGTTAAATTAAATTCTGAGAAATGGAATTACTGGATTATAAGAGAGTAATATGGTCAAAGGTTTTCAAACACACTGACAATTGTTTTCCAGAATTGTTGTGTAGTTAAATTTCTACCAGCAGCAAATAGATGCTGTTTCCCTACATCCTCGTTGGCTCTGCTCCAACATTTCTTCCAGGCCTGGAACCAGGCTCACTGTTTCATAAATGGTTTACTCTTCTTACTTTGTGTGTAGTCATCCACTGCTTTCCCACATCCTACCCCTAACCCAGTGTATATGTAAGTTCTGTAATATTGTCTCACATACTTGTTTGTCTTTTTCTACCATGTAGAATTCCCTCTGCAATTCTACTACAAGTCCTGTAAGGGTATGACCACATTTTCAATGTCTCTTGTATACTATCTAATTCTAGAAGAATCCAGTTCCCTCTAAATTCTATCAATAACCTACCAGAGATAACAGGCTTATTTTCTCAGAGACTGCATTTTAATGGATAATTGTTTTTAACATATCTGGAAAAAATTATCTGTAGACATAACTCATTATCCCTGAATGGCACATTATGAAACAAACCCAAGAGAAGTTTTGCCATTGTTTCTAACTTATGGACCAGTTCTATGAATTGCTAAATAGCCCTCTTGACATATGACAATATAAAATTTTAAGTTATGTCTAAAAAGATCATTGCACAATAGAGGTAAAACTGAACACAAAGTAAAAAACTCTCTGAATTCAAATTAATATTTTCTAAATAGAAACTATTTTAATTATCTATACCAAGTGCCAAAGAAACTCTTTCCTCTCTCTTATATTATCAAAATGCTAACAGTCATAAGCCAGTCTTCCTTGTTTAGTAAGAAATATGTAACATTTGTCTCAGAGCTCATGGTTAAATAAAGAACTCCTCCAGGAGTAGCAAAAAGAAAAAAGAAAAGAAAACTTCTGGCTAAAATAAATACAAAACTAGGATACAAAAGAAGCTATCCAAGAATTTGTGCAGGTCTGTTTTTTACATTTAATTGTGCACCATATTATTATTTTTTAAATCTCAATACAATAAAACTCAGTGGGAAGCCACAGGCTTGGCTCTTAGGATAGATAATTCAGGACAGCAGGTTTGGGGACAAAGCTCTTCACAGCACGTCTAACCTGGAATGTGACTGCAGTGCAGATGGCTTGGGATGTATGTGAGGGATAGTTTTCTATGCTCCATAATCACAGACCAACTACTTCTGTTACAGAAAATACTGAAAAAACCTGGACTGGATCACTGACGGAAGAACCAAGCATGCACTCGGAGGTCTTGGAGTGTTGAGGCTTTATTTCACACCGGCGGGCTCAGAGGGGAGTAATCTCCCAAAAGTCTGAGCCCTGAACAAAGGCAATGGGAGCAATATATATCTTTCTGCTTCTGTATCTGTAACATTCCTACGTGCACAGCAAGCAAGCAGGCAAGGGGGAGTGAGTTTAGGGAGTAAACACAGATTGGGGAATGAGGGGGAGGGGGAGACAGGGGAGCCACCTGGGCTAGACTGCTGTCCTCGTAAATTGCTGTCCTTGTAAATTTTTCCCCATCACTTCCCCCTCTGATGCCCCTTTAAACACTTTGTTTTAGGGGTCATCATCTCTCTGGTTTATGACAGGGTCATAGTGGCTCCGCATACACATGAGCTATATAGATGAAACCTGTTCCTTGATAAAGTTAATGAGCCAGTTAAATATGCAGGGTCCCACTAATAGTCTAAGGAACAGCAGAATCACTGGCCCAGCAAGGCCAGTTAGAAGAGTTGTTAGCCATGGATTCCATTCAAACCATCCTTGGAACCAAGACTTTCTGTTTTCTAACATCTTATTCTGTGCTGGATGATTTCTTTTACTTTGGCTAGAGAGCTTCTAACTATGCTAGACCTATTTGCATAAAAAATAACAATCATCTCCGAGGGCTACACATAAGCCTCCCTGGGACATGAGCAGGAGGTCCAGTCCTCTACGATTCTGCAACACTACTTCAGCCAGGGAATCAATTTGATCTTGCAGCTGAATCATGGTGGTTTCAAGCTGCTCTAAATCTTGAACAACTTCTTCTGTTAGGACAGCGAGCCGTAAGTCTCCTTTTATTGGGGCCTCTGTGCCTACTGCAGCTGATCCAGCTACACTGAGCCCAACTAGAGCAGGGATCAGCAAAGGGGCTTCCCGTTTTACCCAGGATATCTCACCAGGGGAAAGGAGGTAGCTCCCTTCAGGCTCACTATGCACTTTATAACTTTTGTACAGTTAAATATTATAGAGAGGTATTTTGGAAATGCAGGCTGAGACTTGAGTTCAGCTAGGAGAGACAGGTAAGCACAGCGAAACAACTTAATGATTATCCAATAGACAATAGAAAAGGCAATTTTTTTTGAGGAACTGTTTAGTCAGAGAGGGCATCAGCAAAGAGTCCAATGCCTAGAATGAAAGACACCACTCCGACGAACGCCAGGATCCATGGCATGCAGGTGTCCTTTAGTCAGAGGGCAATCGTCGGATGTGGAGGCGGAGAGGATTTTGGAGGTCTGACTGGGCTTTCCACTGATGTGTTTCTTCATCAGGATAATGGGCCCTTTTCACTCTGGAATGGTGGACTCCCGGAGTGATGCCTGTAACCTTGAGGGCAGTAGGAGTAGTTAGAACAACAATGTGGGGGCCAGTCTACTGAGGTTTGAGGGGATCCTTTTTCCAATCTTTAACCCAGACTGAGTCCCCAGCCTGGAAGGAATGTACTGGGGTTCCTAGAGAGATCGGGGCTCTCTCTATGGGGTACTGTTGTAGCTCATTTAGGGCGGCTCTCAAGGCTTGGAGCTCTTCTCTTGCTCCCTTATCTCCTGTCTGGTGTAGGTTCCCTGGGACGCTTCCTAGACATGGGAGAGGGCGTCCATACACTAATTCAAAAGGGGAAAAACCTTGAGTTCCAGGTGTGCAGCGAGCACCCAGGAGAGCCAGGGGCAGTAAATCTGGCCACGGGAGGCCAGTTTCTTGGCAAAACTTAGCTACGGTTCCCTTGAGGGTGTGAATCATTCTCTTCACTTTCCCTGAACTTTGTGGCCCTGTATGCAGTGTGGAGTTTCCAGGTAATGTTGAGGGATTTAGTTAACATTTGTTCTACATCTGCTACAAAGGCAGGCCCAGTCACTGTGGATCGTGGACGGTAGGCCAAACTGGGGGCATAATTTCTCTCAGGAGGACTTTGGCTACCTCCCGGCTTCGTTCTGTCCTGGTTGGGAAGGCTTCGACCCAGCCAGAGTATGTACATATTATTACTAGGAGATATCTGAGTCCTCTGCTTGGCTGGACATCTGTGAAGTCTATCACAGGGCTTTCAAAGGGGCAACTCCTGCTCTTTGGACCCTAGGCAGGGGTTGTGGTGCAGATCAAGCGTTATTTCTGGCACGTCATGCCCTGCTCACTTACTGCTCTGCATAATGCTGGCAACTGGCTGATGTAGTATTTCTTTTTTTTTTAGTTAGGGTGGCTCCTTCAGCCATGGCTCAGTCTTTTTCTTTTTTAGTGTGCTTGGGTGGAGGGGCCTCCACTGGGGGTGTTAGGGCCACAGTGAGGAACGGAGCTTTATCTGTTTTTTTATTGGCCGGGGTTTCAACTGCTTTATCTGCTAGCTGGTTCTCCTGTGTTATAGGGTTGTTTTTCTTTTGATATTCTTTGCAAAGCAGAATTGCTACTTTTTTTATGTACAAAGAGATTGAAGAGCCTTTTTTATCTGGCAGGCCCAGGGCTGGTGTCTGTTTTGAAGCAGCTTTTATTTCCAGGAAGGTGGCTTTTGCCTCTTTTGTCCAGTAGGGAGCTTTCAGTCTGGCAATGCCCCCCCCCATTCCACCACCCCAGGAGGTTGCAGAGGGGTCTTGCCATTGCTGAGAATCTGGGAATCCAGATTTTTTGCAGAACCCGGCGACCTCTAGGAATTCTCACATGCCCCCCCACCCCTTGCCCCTTGTCCCGGGGCTGGGGCAAGGAGTCAACAACCTTTTCCCTCTCTGGCCCTAGTGCCCTTTCTCCCTGGGTGAGAAGGAAGCCCAAGTACCAGACTCGCTGCTGGTAGATTTGTGATTTTTTTTCTATGAGGCTCAGTATCCTGAGTCTGAGAAGAGTTGTAGGAAGGCCCTTCTGCCTTTCACACAATTTTTCAGAGTGTCACTGGCAAGGAGGAGGCCATCTACATACTGCAGGAGGGCACAGTATGTAGCTTCCCTCAGAAAGCTGGCAAGGTCTGCAGCCAGTGCCTCCCCAAAGAGAGTGGGTGAGCTCTTGAACCCTTGTGGAAGCTGTATCCAGGTTAACTGCATCTGCTGCCCCGTGTCTGGTTCAATCCATACAAAGGCAAACAAGAGCTGGCTTTGAGGGATAAGCCAGAGGCAGAAAAAGGTATCCTTTAAGTCTAGGCAAGTGAACCATTTGGCAGACTCCGGGATCTGGCTGAAGAGGGTGTACGGGTTTGGGACCACTGGGTGTAAAGAAACAGTCACTTTGTTAATGGCTTACAGGTCTTGAACAGGCCGGTACTCTCTTCCTGGCTTTTTGACTGGTAGAAGCTGGGTGTTCCAGGGTGACTGACACTCAATTAGAATGCCTGCCTCTCTGAGTCTGATCAGGTGTTCCTGGATGCCTGCTCTTCACCTCTTGTGAGAGGGGATACTGCTGCTGTCTTTATGGCTGGGCCCCCAGAGTCAATTTTACAATGACAGGGGCTCGGATATGAGCAAGTCCAGGTGGGCTGTCTTCAGCCAATACTGAGGGGAAGTCAGCTCTGAATTCAGGTGGGCTACTGGAGAGGGTCTGGGCACAGAATAGCCTCTACTCTTTTTCCCTGGGTGTGGTTATTGCCAGTACGAGGGACCCTGGCCCGTCTTGGCCTGGGTTTAGTTTGAGACTGGTGTGTCCAGTTGGTTCAAAAGTTATTTGGGCTCTGAGCTTTGAGAGTATATCTCGGCTGAGGAGGGGAACGGGGCACTCGGGCAGGTAGAGAAACTTATGTTGGGCTTTGTGGCTTCCAAGTTCATATTGGCGGGCTTGGCAAAAGTGCTGCTGGACTGCTTATGCCCCAGTGGCTCCGAGAAGAGTTGCAGTCTTTTTACTGAAGGGGGTTACAGGGAGAGTGACCACAGAGTGTTCTGCTCCTGTGTCAACCATAAAAGTCGTCTGTTGTCTCCCCACTTTTATTTTGCCTGTGGGCTCATGGGGGCTGAGCCTGAGAGAGCCTGGTCTTTGTCAGTCTGAGTCTCTTCCTGCCGGACTAGTGAGCCTTTCCCTGTGAGGCTCCTCCCGGCAGCGACTGGGCCTCGGGGCTTTGCCTCAGTTGGGGCATTTGTTCTTCCAGTGCCCCTTCTCTTCACAGTAAGCACACTGGTCCCTGGCTTGGGGTGTCTTAGGCTTCCCCCCTCTTGGCATCTGGCTTTTCTCTGCCTTTTGGTCATCTCTCTCTCTCTCTCTTTTTTTTTTTTTTTTTTAGGGCAGTTGCCAGGCAGCTGGCCTTTTTCTTCATTTTTCTTTCAGCCTCTCTGTTGGCCTGAACCTCTCTGTTTAGATATACTTTGTTGGCAATTTTAATCAGCTGAGTGATATTTATCCCGGCAAAGCCTTCAAGTTTTTGGAGTGTGTCTTCAAGTTTTGTTTGGTGTCTGGGCGGCTTGAGCTACGAATGATGTGTTGACCATTTGTTTGTTAACTTCCTGGTGACTCAGGGTTGAAGGGGTGTAGATGCGATAAGCTTCCCCAGGAGACTCTCCTGGTTGTTGAATGACTGAAGATACCTTGGTCATATTCATAGGCTTTTGGACCCAGCTTTTATCCCCTGGAGGAGGGCGTCTTGATATCAGCGCATCTGGTGCTGTCCCTCAGGGGTGGTGAAGTCCCACTCGGGGCGCTCCTTGGGGACAGTGATTTCAGCCCATGCACCCCAATCAAGGACCCCAGCTGCCTCCTCTTTTTTATTCTGAACAGAGTGTGGAGAAGCTGTTGACAGTTTTTTGGTTGGCTGATGGATTTGGAAGAGAGATTCTATGAGATCAACCAGGGCTTGTGGCTTTTCTGATGGAGTGTCAGTTGTGGAGAGGGTTGATAGTAAAACATCGACTGGCTGGTCTAGATGGTCCCATATTTATTATGTCTTTCAGGCTCCTGCATCTCTTGCACTGGCATCTGAAGGGTGCCTGCTCCCTGCTGAGGATGCAGTCTGGCTGCTGGTCCGGGGGAGAGTGGATTCACTGGTTCTGGAGTTGTCAGGGAGGCTGACAGTGGCGGGTGTCTGGGACCGGGGATGCTGGGTGCTGAATGTCTTGGAGAAAGCAGGGGCAATATTAGCTCTTCCTCTGGGTTACCAGCAAGAATTTGAGGAGGCTTAGGCTTCTGCTGATTCTTTGCAGGCTTCTTTGTTGAGGCAACTAAGACCCTGCCCTGTCCCTGCCTGTTGCAAGTGAGTCGCACCCAAGGGGGAAGAGTCTGGGCAACTCCTAACCAGGAGTCAAAGTATGGGAATTTGTCAGGATGACCTGGATCTCCAGTGATAACCTGGCAGACTGTTGGGACATCTAGGGCCCCTTCCAGAGGATATCCTGCACTAAAGGTGAGCTGTTCAGATTCACACAGGGCTTTAACCTGCTGGGAGTTAATTTCACTCCATAGTCATTTGAAAATCCCTTCCTGAAATTCTTGATCACAGTGTCAAGGACTGTGGGTTTACTATGCCCTGACCCCATATGTGTCCATGGATGGTGCCGTGACAACAGACAAGGGAGGGGCGCCTCCTCTAGAGAGGAGACCAGTCAGATGCCCATCTGTTTGCACTCCTCATGAAGACTTTGGTCAGCCTTGACTAAGGTGCACCCATATAAGTCCCAGGCCAGGTCAGCTGAAGCTGAATCACCGATATGTCGTGATGACTGACCGCGAATGCAGATGAGGGCCCACTCAGATTCTGTAGCACAGGCTGTGGAATCAGATTCAGTGCAGACTGAATGACTTCAGCTGCCCTGAACATTCACTCACACACTCAGACCAGAGCTTAAACATTCCCCCCCTGGGAATGTCTACCTGTGAGACTTCTAAGAAGTCTCTGGGAGGTGATTAGGCTCCTCTTCCACCCCAACAGGTGGGACTGGCTGGGTCAGGAGCCCCAGAGACTTAATGGATTCGACGTTGGAACCAGGTCCTCACCTGCAAAGCCTCCCTGAGTCTGGTGGGAACAGCGGAGCGGGGCTGGCCCAGGTAACCAGGCAGGAGACTGCCGAAAGATTAGGCAGGGCGCACCTTCTCCATTGCAATCACTTGTTTCTTCACCGCCCCGCTGTTTGCCCCAAACCAGTGGCAACAAAGGGCCAGCACGATTGGGTTTCCCAGGAAACAAATGTTACAGAAAATACTGAAAAAACCTGGACTGGATCACTGACGGAAGAACCAAGCACGCACTCAGAGGTCTTGGAGTGTTGAGGCTTTATTTCACGCTGGTGGGCTCAGAGGGGAGTAATCTCCCAGAAGTCTGAGCCCCGAACAAAGGCAAAGGGAGCAACATATATCTTTCTGCTTCTGTATCTGTAACATTCCTACATGCACAGCAAGCGAGCAGGCAAGGGGGAGTGAGTTTAGTTTCACTCCCTGGCAGAGCAGGGAGTGAAGGGGAGGGGGAGACAGAGGGGACCCACCTGGGTTAGACTGCTGTCCTTGTAAATTGCTGTCCTTGTAAATTTTTCCCTATCACTTCTACATCTGAGTAATCCAGAACTCTCTTCTACTAGGACGTGGTTGCCCCTTGTCCAAACAAATCTTGAGTCATGTTCCTTGACTGAAGCTAAGTAGAGGTCGCGTCCTACCAGAATTTTAAGGAGCACCCTCACTCTGGTAAGTACTCAGTTTTCATCAAGTCATTAACTTCAAATTAACCCTTTTAATATGATGCCCTGCAAACAGGTTTAAAGAGTAGGTCCCCACAACCCCTTTTTTAAAGAGGTGTTGCCTATCCCATTCAAACTATCAGAACCATCAGTTTGATGAATATTTTGCCAAAATTTGGTGCCAAGTTCTTTTTTAAATGGAAATTCTGCATTTCTCAACAAAGCCCTGGTTCAAGGCCAGAGTGGATTTTAAGTTGCCTCCTGTTGAAAATTCTGGGTTTCGTATACAGACCATGTGTCCCAAGCCCTTCCAGAGGTTTGGAAAATTGGCTAGACTCCCCAATTTTCACAAAAAATGTTAATTTTGTCACCTGTTCCCCAAGACTAACTCTTAAGGATACTACTTTAATCAGCTGAATACGTGAGATATATCTCAAACCCTCAACAGAGAGCAGAGCCTCAAAACAGGGTTCTGCAAGTCACACCAAAGACCCAGCTGAGGAAATGTATTACTAAGGATATGCTGTTTAAGGAACATGATATTTATCCCCTTCTACAAATACACTATGTTCCAACCTTGGGTAAATTAATATAATATTTCTTACATTTGAGCCTGGAAATTAGATATTGTTGAATAATGCTTTGATTCTATACTAATTAAAATTTTAAATCTAATCACAACAAATGGACAGCCTTAGCAATTCCAACTCTCCAATAATGTTGGTAAATTGAGTTTGAAGCTATAGTCAAACATCCTATCTACAGTGTGTGATCTGAATGAAATGGACCAAGCAGATGTAATTGTGTATGTGTTCCAGATGGTAAAGTCATTTGCCCCAGAGTCACACAGTCAGAGGGACTAGGGTTCCAGTCATGATTTTCTGAATCCTTCCTAGTGGGTGTTTTATAATGCCACATTGCTACTTCATCCCTTTATCAGTTTGGCACCCAGCCCTTCTTCTAAGTTAAAGCCTGAGGACCAGTTTTGCATTTCACCAATTTCTGGTGTTTTCTGTAAAAAAAAGAGATAATGGAGTCTCAGTCTGGGTTTTATTGGGGACTATCTCATAGAATCACTTATACAAATGTACACTATATACAGTTGTATAAAGTGACAATTTACAGTTAACAATTTAGAAATCGTTCCCATTCTCTTACCAATTGTTCTAAACCACATGTATTAGATTGGGTGAAGACTCAACAACGGTTGCCCTTGTGCAGGTCTGTCTTTTCTGGTTGCTCACATAAGTTCCGTTGAGGGTCAGATCACAGAGCTGACTGACTTCCTCATGGGAGGCGCAGGCCATGCCTGGCCCGTTAGGCATTAGCTGAGCGCATCTGGAGCAGTGCAAAGAGTTGTGCAGCATGAATAGAGGGCCCCTCACACCTGGGCAACAGCATCGCCCTGCTGCCAGCTCTGACTTTGCGTTATTTGTAGCCGGCAATCTGAACCTCAAAGCAACAGTTTTCAGAGACTGCAGATGTAGTCTCATTCCTGATAAAACAAGGAAGCTACTATTTTAACAGTAAGTGCTACTTCTCTGGATTGCCAGCAACAAGCCATGATTAAAGGATGAAAGTAGAGGGGAGGCAGCAGATCATGGGAAATAAGTATTGCTTGCAGAAGAGCGTATGGATGACAGGGTGAATCAGAAGTGTGTTTAAGAAACTAAGAAGCTTTTCTGACAATCAAGTGTTATACACACGTGTATATAATTTTATTTTTCTTTTTGACTCTCTTCCAGTATGTGGGACTTCTTGTATAGTTCATTGTGGCTCAGAGATATAGCAGAATCAGTTAAATAATTTACTGGACCCATAAACTGAATTAGAATTGACCTATATATCATTGATGGTGTCTTTGGTTGCACGTAAGAGAAAACTTCAACTAATTCAAATGATAGGGAAAATATATTATCTCATATAACAAGTACGAAGGTAAGCTACCTCCAAGGTTGCTTAATTCAGTAGCTCAACAAAATCAGGAACATATTTTTTGTCCGTCTTTTTGTTCTTCCTTCCTTGGAAGCTTTGTCTTACCTTTGCAGGTACGTTTGTCCTCAGATGGCCCCATTCCTGGTTACAAGACAGTGCAGTGTTTCCAGAAGTCACAGTCCAGCAGATAAGCAAGGGGACCCCTGTAGGGGTGTGTGTCTCTCTCCTTTTTACCAGATGTCCCTCATGTTCCGATGACCAAAATTTATCTCATGCCCATGCTTAAACCAGACACTGGTGAGGGGAATGAGGCCCTCAAGGTTAGTTTAGAGAAAGTATGGTTCCCTCCCAGAGCCTGGAGATGTGGCCAGCTTCCCTCAAGGGCCCAACTCCACAGAGGAAAGTGGGTATCTGAACAAAACTGAGGTCCTAACAGAAAGAAGGAGCCAGTGTAATGGCAGAAGGGGGGATGAAATTTAGGAGGCCGATCAAGAGCATCTATTATGAAGAAGTGCCGTTCATACTGACTGTGAATGAATATGGCTTGAGATAGACGATGAGGTACTCCCAGAGCTGGTGAAGTTCCAGATGTTAAAGAAAAACAGATGTGGGTCTATGAGGCAGTAGATGCCAGGTCTGTTCCCACTCAGGTGTCCTGGAAAGAAAAGACTATAAAAATGTTGGGAACAAATCTAATACACAATGTTGGAAGCTCATTTGTTGTGATTAATTTTAAAATTTGGAGGTATGGCATTAAAACATAATTCAACAAAGACTGATTTCCAGGCTGTCTTCCAAATGGGTTTCAGCCCCAGGCAAGTTCGCTATAGATTCACTGTGACCAAAGAAATTTACAGCAAAGGGTTCTTGGGGTGAAAAGGTTATACCCAACTTTATTTCCAGGTGGCAGGTCAGTCACTAAAATCCCGTTCACTCAGAGCGAGTCTGTATGCAGCAAGCCGGTCTCTACCTCTGGAACCCTCTGTCTGCACAGCTGTCCTCTGGGCCTCTGTCCTCGGTGCTGCCACCACTCCAGCCTCCGCTCTGCTCTCCTACAGCCTTGCAGCCCTGCCACCCGTCTCCTGCAAAGCACTGGGCAGAACTCTTTATATTAACACAATAATGGCTTATTGCCTAAAGGTGTGGAGGCGGTAGCCTAGCAACAGGCCAGTTACATCATCAGGTGGTTTAAGTTCAGTGAGGATCCGGCCACAGGAACCTCACTTTACCCACACAGGCTCAAAGGCAACATGCTCCATGAATACTACTTTTTATAATGTACTAACATAAGGATACATCTTAGAAAACTTGTAGCAGGGGGCAAATAGCATGTTCCTTAAGGCAATATCCTTAGTATTATTCTTAGCCTTAGCTTCTGCTCAGTCAGATCCTAAGAGCTGTGGGGGCTGCAGACAGACCTTTATTGCCCTGGGACGAGTAGGTGTGGTGACATTGAGAATGCGCCTCAGTTCACTTCCAGGGGCTAAAGTTGACCACAGGCCCCAGCTGCCGCCCTCTAAAGTCAGTTTGAAATCCATTGCTTTGTTTGCACTGAGGTTAAAGATCCCTTGGGCTACTCCAAGCCCTTCACTGAACAAGGTAGGAACACTAAGGCAATTCTATTCCTAGGAGATATTGGACACTTCTACAGCAACTTTAGCCTGACAATTCCCTGAAGGCCTGGCTGCACTGTCATAGACTGCACAGCAGCCTAGGACACTTCTGCACAAGCTTCTCTCTATCCCTCACTAGGGGTCAGACTTGCATTGCAGACTGCCAGCTCTCTGTGCTTCCCAGATGTCCTCCCATTTTCTCTCACTGGCCTTTTCCCTAATAAAATCCTTGCATGCTTGATCTCATCTTGGCATTGGGATTAGCACAGAAACTCAATTAACACAGTGGTACCAGCTGTAGTCCGAGAACCACATGATAAAATAGGGATTTGGTCCCAGTTTACTCATTGCCCATGACGGGAACTCTGTCCTAGACAGACGTAGGTGGGGCACAGATAATCCCTGGCATGCAGGTGAGACTAAATTGCTAAAGATTTCACTTGTGGCCTTGGAAAGTTTGAAGGTGTGATAATTCTGTTATTTTGAATGTGTGGAGAGAACAAGGCTTACAAAGTGGAGTTTGCTGGTTACTCTAAAATGTATTGATTCCCTGAAGAAAGGTAATGAGAAACAGAGCTGATAACAAGGCTTCAGTGTGCAAAGCATGTTCAGTGGCTAAATGGCATATCCAAAGGGCCTCTGCAGCAGCAGCTTACAAAGATGTTGCCTCATTGACTAAACTGGAAGAATAGTTACAGCAGCATAGCAAATTGAATTTCTACTACACTTGCAGAGATATTTAAATGTTAAACCAAAGCAGGACTATAATGAGAAGGTTATAGTCCTGGTGGAGAAAAACAGGATCCTAAAATAGGTGCAAAGACACGTGGGTAGATTCCTCTTAGCATGTTGATTCTCCGACTTCCCTGGACCATCTGGGCTCACAGAGGTGACCCCTCCCTCCTCTGGTATAAACTAGCACTTCAGTTGGGTTATAAAAAGGTCTGGAAGCCCCTCCTCCACAAGGCGATTAGGTATGTACACCCCTAAGGAGTTGCCTGTATTTCCTGTCCTGGCTGCCAGGCTGATAACTAGAGTTAAGTTCCATAATAACAAAGCATATTCTGGGTCTGGTAAGGAAAGAAAGAACCTGTACATGTAAAAACTGCAACATTTGCCAGGACATGTTGGCAGGAGCCAGAAGTATAGTCCTAGGATTGGATCTCAAAGGTGCTTAACCAAAGGGGCCAGAATGTAAGGCTTGATAAGAATTCACTGACTTGGGACATTTTCTTGGACTATCGATTTAACACTCTAAGGAGGATCTAAGGAATAAGAATAAACCCTTTGCTGGGGTGGGGAAATTGGCCAACTCAGTAAAATAAAAATGGTTGAGTTTCCCTGGAAGATGGGGGGGGAAAGGAGTAAAGAGGCTGAGGAAAGTGGGCACGCTGGAATATTACACAAGGTCAGAAGACAAAACAGGAGAGGGTTCACAGGACATAGCATCAAATCAAGACAACCTGGAATAAATTAAGAATTCAGTGGTGGCTTTCTTGTGGGGCCAGTGATGGTTGTAGGACTGGTAGTCACAGAATCGAGCTCACTAACCTCTGTGGGGATAATGGCCCCGTGACAGAGGCCAGATGGCAGCATTTCACTACCAGAAGTCAGGAGATGACAATAAAGACCGGGAGTGTCAGAGATACAACTGAGGGGCTTGACCTGCAGGAAGTTGTAGAGGTGGTTACCAGGGCACAGATTCTGGGGACTGAAGAGCAGGAGGCTGAAGGCGAATGCCCTGGTGAAAAGTCATGATTTCTTACTCTTTAACCTGAGGCCATTTTCAAATTCAGATCCCACTGACTGAGGAGGTGGCCATGCCTTCAAGAGGAAGGACCCAGAACACCAACAAGGTAGTATGCACCTTGTTTATTCCCCCAGTTTCTCCCCAAAGAGACCTACAGCCATTACTCAGGTGACTGTACATGGGAAATGAGAATAACCAGATAAATCTTTTTTTAATATTTAGTATTTATATAGAGTTTATTAAATATGAAACCCTACATTTAGTGCTTTGCAATTTTTTTTATTAAGGTGGTATCATTGATATACAATCTTATGAAGGTTTCACCTGAGCAACATTGTGATAATCAGAAATTTTGAGGAATATTGTACACAGGTGCTGAATTGACACTAATAACTGGAAATCCAAAACCTCACTCCAGTGCCCCATTGGTTTTGGGGCCTATGGGCCCAGCTAGTAAATGGTGTCCTGGTTAAATTCCATCTCACAGTGGGCCCAGTAGTCTAGCAGACCACCCAATGGACATTTCCCTGATACCTTATACGTAGCTGGAATTGACATACTTGATACTTCAAGAAACCCCCAAATTGGGTCCCTGATAGTGGAAAAGAGCAAGTATATTGGATAAGTCCAGATAGAAACCTCTGAAAGTTGTCTCCCTCCCCTGGCCAAGATAATCAGTCCAAAAACAGCTTTGTATCCCAGACGTGTGGTGATCAGTACCACCTTAAAGACCTCAAAGATACAGCAGTGGTCCCTATCATATCTCTATGTAATTTGCCAGTCTGGTCCCAGCAGAATCCAGATGAATCTTGGAGAATGACTGTACCCTAACACTGACTTAACCAAGTAGTAGCCTTAATCACAGCTGTAATGCCAAACATGGCTAGCACAGATCAATGAGGCCTCAGGTATATGGTATACAGCATTTGATATGGTAAGTAACTTCTTCTGCATTGTAATTTGAAAGGATCAGAAAAAAATTTTTATTTATGTTTAATAAGTAATATATACATATTTTTTGCCTTATGACTAAACTAATTCTCTATCCTATGCCCTGATATAGTCCATAGAGATCTGGGCTATCTAGATATCCCAAGGAACACTGATCCATCATAATCAAATTCATGAAATTATCCTGGGGCACTTGGTCAGGAAGGCCTTAGGAAGATGCTTGCTCCAAAGGATGGGAGATAAACCCTGCTAGGATTCAGGGACCAACCATCTCATAGAAGTTCTTAGGGGTCCAGTGGCCAGGGACATGCTGAGACATCTTCTTCAAAGTAAAAGACAAATTGTTACATCTTACGTCACATGCCACATAGTCTACTAGATTTCTTTGGGATTTGGAGCAAAGTACTCCACATGTAAGACCATCACTCTGGCCCACATACTGAGTGAAATAGGAGCGAGGACCCAAAGGGCCCTGCAGCAGGGCCAGGCTGCCTGGCAGTCAGCCTTGTGCTCTGGTCACTCGGTATGGAGGACCCTATGGAGCTGGATGGGCCAGCAGCAGGAAAATGTGCCCCCTGGAGTTTATGGCCAGTTCCATGGCAGGATGGTAGTGCTCATACTTGGAGCAAGGCCATGACACCCATGGCAAAAAACTATAGGCCCTTTGAAAAATACCTCCTGGGGAGTAATGTCAGCAAGATGGCCGAGTAGGAAGCCCTGGAACTCCTTCCCCCCACAAACACACTGTTTCAGGAACAATTATGGACAGACTCTCTTTGTGAGAAATCAGAAGCTAATTGGAAGGCTCCCATACTGGGGAAATGTGGAACAAGCCTTGCCAAAGTCAGCAGGAGAGTCAGGTCACCTTCTCACCAGGATCCCTACACCCAGAAAATACCACATGATCAGAAAGAGATACCATAGCTCCCAACTATCCCAGGGGACACAAGTGGTTGGCTCAAGCATCTGATGCCCCACCTTCTCTAGGACTACCCAGAATCTGTCTTGCCAGTCTTGTAGATATCATAAGCCTGGTGCAGTTTAATTGCCAGAGGGAGGAAGACTTGAACTGACAGATGCTATAGCTCCTGCCCTGAGAGCTCAGCACAGAGTGAGTAAACAAAATCTACAGATGCATACTTCTCCATGGGTAAGGAAAGAGTTGGTAGAAGTCAGAAACTGACCAGGCCTATTACTGGGGATACTGTCCACTATGAGACCTTCCTATGGGGACAGGAAGAGGTTCCCACTTTGTCTAATGCTCAGACACCAACAAAGAGTCAAGGAAAATGAATAATCAGGGAGGTATCCAAAGTAAGAAGATAAATCTCTAGAGTGGACCCTAATGGAATTGAGTTATAGATCTACTTGACAGAATATTCAAAATTACTGACATAAAGATGCCCACCACAGTCAAGAGAACAGTGCATTAATTCTCACAAAGTGAGAATTTCAACAGAAAGAAAATAGTTTGAAGTACCAAAAAGAAATCATTCAACTGAAAAATAAAATAATTTAATCAAAACATTCACTAAGTATTTCAGCATCAGAATAGATCAAGTAAAAGGGAGAATCAGCAAACTTGAACACAGATCATTGGAAATAATCAAATCAGAGGACCAAAGTGAAAAAAGAATGAAAAAGAGTGAAGATCAAGAGATTTATCCAACACTATAAAGTGCATCACTGAATGCATTGCGGAATCTCAGGAGAAGAAAGAAAGGACTAGAAAGCTTATGCAGAGAAATAATGACTCAAAAATTCCCAGATCTAGGGAAGGAACTAGACATCCAGACCGAAGTAACCCAAAAGACACAAAATAAGTCCAAAGAAATCCATACTGTGACACAGCAAAGTACTGAAAGTAAAAACACTGCAACCTAGGAACACTATACCCCCAAAGAACTATCCTTCAAAAATGGGAGATAAAGATTTCCCCAGACAAATAAAACTTAAGGCAGTTACCACCATAGATGAACCTTACAAGAAATATTAAGAGTTCTTCAAGTTGAAATGATGTTAAACAGCAACATAATAGCATAAGAAAGTATAAAGCATGCAGGTAAAGTTTAACAAATAGACAAATATAGAATACTGTTTTGCTGCCAGGTAATCACTTTTTAATTATACTATTAAGTTCAAACAAAAAGTATTTTTAAAAGTATAACCAAAATTTTTGCTAAAATACACAATATGAACAGATGTAAATTGTGACAACAATAGTATTAGGGAGGGACAAGTTAAATGTGCAGGTTTTGAATGTGATTGAATGTAAGTTGTTATCAGCTTATAAGACTTAAAAATATAAGATATTTTTCTAAGTCCAAAAGTAACCACCAAAAAAAGAAAAGCTTATAGAAGAAAGGGTTCAAAGCATATCAACATGAAATCAACAAAACACAAAGAAAGACAGCAAAAGAGGAAAGGCAGACAGAAGAACTACAAGATGAACAGAAAACAGCTACCAAAATGGCAATAGTAAATACTTTCTTATCAATAATTACTTTAGATGTAAATAGGTTCTCCCCATCAAAAGACATAAAGTTACTGAACTGATTTTAAAAAAGAAGACCCAACAAGATGCTGTCTACAACAAACTCACTTTAATTTAAGGGCCCACATAAGCTGAAAATGAAGGGGTGGAAAAAGATATTCCATGCAAATGGTAACCAAAATGGAGTAGGGAGCCTTTACTTATATCAGAAAGACAAAATAGTCTCAGAAAGATACAATAATTACAAATATATATGCATCAACATCAAAGCACCAAAATGTACAAAGCAAACATTGACAGAACTGATGGGAGAAATGCACAGGAGTATAATGACAACAGACTTCAGTTCGCCATTTTCAATAACATCCAGACAGAAGAAGATCAGTAAGGAAATGAAGGACACAGAAATACTATAGACAAATTGGATCCTACCAAATGGCAGCAAAACATATGGTCTTCTCAAGTGCACATGGAACTTTCTCCAAGATAGATCACATGGCTCACAAAACAAGTCTTAACAAACTTAAGAAGATTGAAACTACACCAAGCATCTTTTCCAGCTGCAGTGGAATGATACTAAAAATCAATAGTGGAAGGAAAACTGGAAAATTTACAAAATATGTGGAAATTAAACAGTACACTTCTGAACAATAATTCGGTCAAAGGAGAAATCAGGAAAGAAATTAGTAAATACCTCAAAACAAATGAAAATGAAAATGAAAAAAATCAAAACTTATATGATACCTCAAAAGCAGTACTAAGAGGAAAGTTCACAGACATGATCACTTACATTTCAAAAGAACTATTTTAAATAATCTTACTTTACAACTCAAGGAGATAAAAAAGAACAACAAACTAAGCAAAAAGCTTGGAAGGAAATAACAAATATTAAAGCAAAATAACACAATGAAAAATGGAAAAATAATATAAAAATCAATAAAACTAAAAGCTGTTTTGCACAGATAAAAGTGACAGGCACTAAACTAAACTATGAAAAAAGAAAGAAGACTCAAAAAAATATGAAATGAAAGAAGAGACAGTGCAACAAAAACCACAGAGGGAAAAATGGATAAACTTCTACGGACTATTACATGCCAACAAACTAGATAACCTAGAAGACATGGATAAATGCCCAGGAATATATGACCAATCATGACTAAATCATGAAAAAATAGGAAGTCTAAACAGGCTTATAACTAGTATAGAAATTGAGTCAGTAATAAAAAATTCTCAACAAAGAAAATTCCAGGACCTAATGACTTCATATGTGAATCCTATCAAACATTTAGAGTTAATGCCAATCTTTTTCAAATTCTTTCAAAAAATTGAAGAGAAGAGACACTTCCAAACTAATTTTGTAAGGCCAGCACTACCTTGATAGCAAGCCAGACAAAGACACCACAGGAAAATAACACAATAGGCCTATATCCCTGAAGAATATAAATGTAAAATTCCCTGACAAAATTCCAGCAAACTAAATCCAACATCATATTAAAGGGACATGCACCATGACTAAGTGAGATATATCCCTAGGATGCATGGATGGCTCAGCATACAAAATCAATTAATGTGATGCACCACATTAAAAGAATAAAGGGTAAATATCACATGATCATCAGAATAGATGATCAGAAGAATATCTTACAAATGTCAACATCCTTTCATGATACAAACTCTCAACAAATTAGGTAATGAAGGAATGTATTTCTACATACATATTTGAAAACCTACATATGTAAAAGGCCTTATATGAAAAGCCCAGAGTTAATATTGTATTGAATAGTGAAAAACTGAAAGCCTTTCCTTTAAGGTCAGACACAAGGAAAATATGCCCACTCTTACCACTTCTATCCAACATAGTACTGAAAGCCCTAGGCTGAGCAGTTAGGCTAGAAAAAGTAATGAAATTCATTCCAATTTGGAAAAGAACTAAAAGTGTCCCTGTTTGAGGAAGACATTATCTTACACACAGCCTCCTTTTAAAACTGTTAGAAATAATAAACAAATTCAGTAAAGTGTCAGAATAAAAATCAATGTACAAAAATCAATTGCATTTCTATACACTAACAATGAACTATATGGAAAGAAATTTAGGAAAACAATCCATTTGCAATAGCACCATAAAGAATAAAATACTTAGGAATAAATTTAACTGAAGAGGTGAAACACTTGTATACCAAAAAGTATAAAACATTGCTGAAGGAAATTTTAAAAGACACAAACAAAAGGAAAAACCTCCCATGTGCATAAAATGAAAGAACTAAGTTTATTCAAATGTCCATACCTCCCAGATCAATCTACGGATTCAAAGCAATCCCTATCAAATCCCAAAGGTATCTTAAACAAAAATAAAACAATTCTACTACTCATAATGGGATCCCAAAGACCATAAAGAGCCATATTAATCCAGAGAAAGAACAAAGCTGGAAGCATCCTACTTCCTATATCCAGGCATATTACAGACCTAAAGTACGCAAAACAGTATGACATTGACATAAAGACAGATGCATAGACCAGTGAAATGCAAGAGAGAACCAGAAATAAATTCACGCACACACGATAAACTGATCTTCAGTAAAGAGGGCCAATGGCAAAGATTAGGCTCTTCAACAGATGATGTTGGGAAACACATAAAAGAATGATATTGGACACTTTGTGTCATGCACAAGAAATCAACTCAAAATGGATTAAAGTCTTAAATTTAAGACCTGAGACTGTAAAATTCCTAGGACAGCAAATAGGGACTATTCCACCACATTGGTCGGCAATGATTTCTTGGGTATAATACCAAAAGCACAGGCAACAAAAATGGAAGGAAAGAAGTGGGACTAAATCAAATTAAAAGGCTCCAAACAGCAACAAAGAAAGAAAAGGCCACCTCTGGGTTGGGAGAAAATACTTGCCAGTCATCTATCTGATAAAGGTTTAATCTCCAAAATAAGTAAGGAACTCCCACAACTCAGTAGCAAAGGAATCTAATAACTGGTTTACAAAATAGACTACAAACATTAACAATATTTCTTCAAAGACATACAAATATCTAACAGGCATATGAAAAAAATGTTCAACATTGCTAATCACCAGAATTGCGTATCAAAACCAGTAAGATATCACCTCACACCAGCAGAGTGGCTATCATCCAAAAAAAAAGACAACAGATCTTGGCGAGAAGCAGAGAAATTGGAACCCTTGCACACTGTTGGTGGATATGTTGAATGGTGCAGCCAGTATGAAAAACAGTATCAGGTTCCTTAAAAAAATTTTAAATAGAACTATCATATGATCTAGCAATCCCACTAATGGGTATTTATTCAAAATACCTAGGATCTTAAAAAGATATTAGATTTCCCATGCTTGTTGCCGCATTCTTCACCACAGCCAAGATGGGAAACAACCTCAAGGTCCATCAGCAGATTGCTGGATAAAGAGAACGTGGTATATACATACAATGGGATATTACTGCAGATTATGAACATTCTCCCCACCTTCCCTGTGTCTCTCCTCCACCTGCAGTCAAACTCGCTCATGGCCAGGTGGCTCACCTTCCTGCCCTGGTCCCTTACTCTTCTCTCATGGGTATTTCCCCTAATAAAATCCTTGCATATTTGATCATTTCTTGGCATCTGGTTATCAGAAGACCCAGATGAATATATCAGGGGTTTGGTTCAAGGGAAAATAAAAAAACACAGGAATCAGCTCTGATTAACCTAAGCAAAAAAGGAACTAATTTGAAGGCTAACAAGAAAGAGAACCAGTCCCAGAAAAATGGCAGGAAGAGAAGCTTCACAGCCCAAATGACAACCCAAATCACACCAATGGTAGGGTCTGGACGCACCACTGCTGCCCCCATGGTGGATCCTGGAAGGCCTGCTGGCACAAGATGATGTTTCCCAATGATGTTCCCTGTCAACCCCGCCACCCCAACCAGAATGATTTCTAAATGGCCCTAGATTCTTTGTGTTTCTAATCAGTGTCTCTGGGATGGAGCTTTCAGTGAGCCCAATTTAGTTGATATTGCAGGCTTGTTTCCCCAGAAAGCAACACTGCAGAGGAGATTAATGTACAGGAACTTATTAGGCAATGCTTTGGGGATCAATACCTGTGAAAGGAAAGTGGGGGAACGAAGCGTGGGCAGAGGGAGGGTTGAGCTGAGATGCCTTGAGAACAGAAGAGTTAGCCAAACCTGTGGGAGTCCCGAAGCTGGATGACAGCCCTTTAGAGCTGTCCCCAAGTTAGAATGGGAGGGCCAGGACTTTACATCTGCCCCTTGGTCATCTACTGCCTACAGAGCTGCCCCACAAGAGGGCACTGTGACCTTGGTCAAGGCAACTCTTTTCAGTGAGAAAATCCTCAAGGGAGACTAGCAGCCCAGGTCAGTGTGTTAGGCAGAAAAATAGATATGAGTGGGTGGAGGGAGAATAGGCCAGTAAAGCCCATTGAAAGGGACTCAAAGAGTTAACCAGATAAAACTAGAGAGCCAGAAATGACTCACAGAATTCATGAGTTAATCAGTTGAAACTCCAAAGACCAGGAGTAACTTGGAATGTCCGAATATTCCCCAGATAAAGAACAGAATCTGAGAGCACAGCCCCTGTCTTCATTGTAGATCATGCCATTGTAAGATTTACTTTAGCTTCTAAAAGGCCCAGCTTATTCTTTAACTTACCCTGTATGCTGTTTCCTCCTCTTCCTCCACCCCTAATCAAGTAACTTTGTGACCAGGTCAGGAGACAGACTTCAGAAGTGTAAATAAACCTGTGTGGACAAAGAATGCCGAGGTCCTAGACTGACACAGTCACCTAAATAACGATGTTCTTTTTTTTTTTTTAATTTCAACAAATTTTTTTTATTAAGGTATTATTGATATACACTCTTATGAAGGTTTCACATGGAGAAACAATGTGGTTACTACATTTACTCACATTATCAAATCCCCACCCATACCCCAATGCAGTCACTGTCCATCAGTGTAGTAAAATGCCACAGATTCACTATTTGCCTTCTCTGTGCTACACTGTTTTCCCCGTGACCCCACACACCATGTGTACTAAACATAATACCTCTCAATCCCCTTCTCCCACCTTCCCCACCCGCTCTCCCACACCCCTCCCCATTGGTAACCACTAGTTCCTTCTTGGATTCTCTGAGTCTGCTGCTATTTTGTTCCTTCAGTTTTGCTTCGTTGTTATACTCCACAAATGAGGCAAATCACTTGGCACTTGTCTTTCTCTGCCTGGCTTATTTCACTAAGCATAATATCCTCCAGCTCCATCCATGTTGTTGCAAATGGTAGGATTTGTTTCTTTCCTATGGCTGAATAGTATTCCATTGTGTATATGTACCACATCTTCTTTACCCACTCATCTACTGATGGACACTTAGGTTGCTTCCATATCTTGGCTATTGTAAAAAGTGCTGCAATAAACATAGGGGTGCATATGTCTTTTTGAATCTGAGAAGTTGTATTCTTTGGGTAAATTCCAAGGAGTGGGATTCCCGGGTCAAATGGTATTTGTATTTTTCGTTTTTTGAGGAACCTCCGTATTGCTTTCCACAATGGTTGAACTAGCTTACATTCCCACCAGCAGTGTAGAAGGGTTCCCCTTTCTCCGCATCCTCGCCAGCATTTGTTGTTCTTAGTCTTTTAGATGCAGGCCATCCTTACTTGTGTGAGGTGATATCTCACTGTGGTTTTAATTTTCATTTCCCTGATGATTGGTGATGTAGAGCATCTTTTCATGAGTCTGTTGGCCATCTGAATTTCTTCTTTGAAGAACTGTCTCTTCATATCTTCTGCCCATTTTTTAATAGGGTTTAAATAACCCTGTTCTTAAGACAAAACAAAGGAATCATGACTCACCTGTATACATCATGCCTTATGCTGACCCTTACCCAAAAAGGCCCTATGAAACCTTAGACCCCAAACTCTTAAGTATGCCTCCTCTCTGAGGTTGCCTGCGCTCACCTTTCTTTGAGTGTGTCACCCTCTCTGTCTTACTTCAGATAAGTAGGGAGGGACTGTGGGCTTCCAAGGTCCCATCACCTGGGTGACCAGACAGAGCTATGGCTGTATAATCATGCTCCTTAGTAGCCTGCCTGAAAGATCTCTTTTCTTTGCCTTTGGGAAGTGCCCAGTACACAGTTTCATTCAATCCAGTGCTCTGTGGCTCCCCCAAATCCTGGGGTGGTAGGGACTTAGTTCCCACGTGATGCAGACCCAAGTGGACCCTGGATGCCAGGTGACACTGGCTTCAGGAGCTGACAAGGGATCTGCTCTGTGCCAGGCAGCAGCTCAATGAGCTTCCCTTTCTTCCCTGTTTTTTCCTTCTTCTCTGCTTTATTCAAGTGAACCTGCCTTTATCTGCCTTGACTCTGGCCCACTCCTCTCTTGGAGTACATTCAAGTAAAACTTTTACTCTGCTTCACTACTGTGTCTCTGCCCTTTGATTCTTTGTTGTGGTGGGACAAGAACCAAGGAAAGTGAACTCAACCCCCTAACAAGTGCACGGGCAGCATTCTCAGCAGCCCGGACAAGTGTCTCTTCCTGTGGTGCAGTACAATGTCCACCCCAGGTGGAATGGCCTTGCCCCAGCTGCCCTACATCAGAGAACATGAGGAAGAGATATGACCCCAGTCCCAGCAAGACCCCCACAAAGGGGGTTTGGGTAAAAGAACAAGTGCTCAGCGCACCCTCGGACACAGTGGCAAGGAAGGCCCGCCAAGCTAGAGAACATGCCTGATCCGCACTATGGCAACGAGGTGGTGGCCCGGGATCACCTCACACCGCGCCAATAGCTGTTTTCTCGCACCACCAGTAGCAACAGTGACAGAAATAAGAATATCCTCCATTCGTTAGGGATTTAGCTGCCTCTGACTTTGGGGCCAGGCCTAATGGAACTGTGGCTGGAGAATTTTGAAGAATCCACTAGCTCTGTGGGGGCAAGTCCTGGTTTAGGCTGCATGTGGAAATGACCAGTAAAGACCCTGATACATGTTACCAACCTGGTAGCCTGGAGTTCTTAGAATTACTAGTGGAAAGGTGATCCCCAGAATGAGTGAATGTGTCCTAAAGATTTGACTTGAATCAATTTTGAGTTTGAATGTTTTATTTTTTAACTGAAATATAGCTGGTTTACAATAATATATTGTTTCAGGTGTACAACATGGTGATGTGACATTTATGTACATTAAAAAATGCTCACCATGGTAAGTGTGGCTACCATCTGTCAACATACAAAGATAGTATACATAATATTACTATGTTCCCTATGCTGTACTTTTCATCCAGATAACTAATTTATTTTATAATTGGAAGTTTGAACTTCTTTATCCCCACCTATTTTTAAAGTGACTTTGTATCTCATTTAAACTGCAGGTGTATTTTTATACACTCAGTGAGATCTAGCCATTGTTTGTAAAGTGGAAGTCAGTATAAAGTAATCTATGTTGACTTCCACATAAGAGAACACGTAAATTATAAAGCAATTTAATCTGGAATAGGCTCCTGTGCTGTATATGCAAAGGCAGCTTTCAAGCTCTTGGTTTAACTCCCTCTTGCCATCTTTCCTACTACTCTTTCCCTTTTGTTCACAGACCCCACTGTGCCACACTGTGTTTCTTTAGTACTTTTTTACAGTTTACATCCTCTGAAGCCCTTCTGTTGCCTGTTGCATGTTTCTCACTTCTGCTGGAATGAACCTTCTTGAGGACGGTCTTATACATATTTGCCTCCCATAAATTCTGGCATTAGATAGATATGTGTAGACTCAGATGTGAGAATAGCAGTATAGTGTAACAATTACTCCAACCATTAATATCTTCCCAGAAGTCCAGATTACTTCCAGAATAACTAAGCTGATGGTTTATGCATGGTTTGGTATCATGGGGAGCTTGGTTAGGTTTGGTGGCTATTTCTCAGGTGGACATGATTCTAGCTAATGAGCAGGAGTCCCTTGGGTGAAGTTACTAACTGTTTTCCCCGACACTAAGAACCAGATGAAGTGTAGATGACAAGTACTGGTCAGGACTAAGGAAAAGAGGGAAGAGGAAGCTAAGGCTGGGGTCTGAGACAAGCTAGGCTTGCTTCCATAGGATCTGGCTTCCCATTCAAAGCCTGTCTTTCCCCCAGTGACACTCCCTAAAGAGATCACCCTCATCTCAGAGCACAGCCAGAGCCACCAGTGGTGGAGAGGTGCTCTGCTTTCTGATTACAGTAGCAATATTGAGTCAGAAGGTGGGTTCAGCCAGCCACAGTACAGAGGGACATTACCCCCAAGTTTCAGGAAACTTTGACATCATTTATCAATGACTCATCTAGTCATTCATTCATTCTTATAATTCATTCAACAAACTGTACACTAAATCCAGATCTAAATAGCTCCCAACTGGAGAGTAAATAAACTATAAGCTATAAGTACCTACTCCATACCCCACCCAATATCTTCTCTCCTTTTGCCTCTGAATTCCCTCCACAAGAAAGGATGTTTGTTACTATAATGCTTTGCATGGTCTTCTGTGCTAAATGTATATAAAAGTCCTGCCTGAATAGAGGACAATATGACCAGCTGAGAAAGCCTTCTGATGATGGGGATCAGTATTAGGAAGATGACCTACTATAAATTTAAGTCACAATCTCCTCTACCAACTTACCCTTATAAAGCTGAAAATTCGATGTTCTCTAAACTTAACTCTGTTGTTTTATTTTTTAACTGATTTCTGAAATTGGATGGGGCACCTGGATGATATATATTAAGTCCTGTCAACCATCTAACAATAGTCATTATATTAGCCTTTTGCCTTATGTTTATATGGATTTTAATTTCCCCTTTCACTCTTTTCACCAATAACTGCCAATCTGAGATCCTATTTGGTTTTAACTCTTTTCTTAGCAATCTGAAAGGTTCGGTTAAGTATTTCTTTGTGGAACAGTTAGAAAGTAGTCTCTTCTCACAATATTACATCATCTATAAATCAAAGACATCTTGCCAACATTCCAAAGTTACTGAATCTGAAAAACTTGTGTCAACACATAACCAGAGCACTTTAAACCTCAGAAGAGCATGTGAGTTTCATGCACTCACACTGGTATTTGAAAGCATTTGAATAGACCATGCTGAAATTTATCATTGTTTTAGATAAGTTTTCTTTATAGACAGGTTAAGTAAATAAATAAGAATGACTTTAAAGAAAATAATTTGTGCCTGTAAACATAAAGTATGTTTAAGTATCCTCAATTTAGACATAACTATTCACATTAAACCATGCTTACCTTTTATTAAAGTAGATTAAATTCCCAGAAGATAGTTTAATCAACTATATTTTTAGATGAACTTGAGAGACTACATTGTACTTCAGTTTTGATTGTCTTCCTCTTTGGTTTGAATTAGTGAAGTTTAGTGTATTTCAAGTTTGAAAAATATGACATTCCAGAGACATCACAATATAAACAATTTAAATTCTACTTAAATGCCTGCTATGAGTGAAGAATTACATTTGGAATTTCTTCATATTTATTCTGAAGACTCAAATTTACCTTTTTTTTGGAGAGATAACTCTAATAATTAAGCCTGACTGGTGCTTTTGAAAATAATTCACTCTGACAGTGTAAAAAGAAACATATATTCTGAGTTTATGAAAATAACATGTCTCTGCAGAAGTAGTAGAAAGAGCCTCAGAAAATAAAAAGAATCTGATATTTACTACAAATTCATTGAATTAAACTTAATTAAAAATTACTGAGAAAAATGCTGAAAAACAACAAAATGAAAAGAAATCTTTCCTTAGTGTCATAGGGCACAAATGGGAAAACTACAGCGCATGGACCAAATATGACCCGCCATCTATTTTTTTTTACTGTTTTTTTTGAAGTTTATTTTGATATCATTAATCTACAATTAAATGAGCAATATTATGGTGATTACACTACCCCCTTCATAAGGTCCCCCCCACCAACCCCATTACAGTCACTGTCCATCAGCATAGTGAGATGCTGTAGAATCACTACTTGTCTTCTCTGGGTTGTACAGCCCTCCCCGTGCCCCCCTAACATTACATCTGCTAATCATAATGCCCTTTTCCCCCTTGTCCCTCCCTTCCCACCCATCCTCCCCAGTCCCTTTCCCTTTGGTAACTGTTAGTCCGTTCTTGGGTTCTGTGAGTCTACTGCTGTTTTGTTCCTTCCGTTTTTTTCTTAGTTCTAATACTCCACATATGAGTGAAATCATTTGGTACTTGTCTTTTTTGGCTTGGCTTATTTCACTGAGCATAATACCCTCTAGCTCCATCCATGTTGTTGCAAATGGTAGGATTTGTTTTCTTTTTATGGCTGCATAATATTCCATTGTGTATATGTACCACACCTTCTTTATCCATTCATCTACTGATGGACACTTAGGTGGCTTCCATTTTCTTGGCTATTGTAAATAGTGCTGCGATAAACATAGGGGTGCATCTGTCTTTTTCAAACTGAGCTGCTGCATTCTTAGGGTAAATTCCTAGGAGTGGAATTCCTGGGTCAAATGGTATTTCTATTTTGAGTTTTTTGAGGAACCTCCATACTGCTTTCCACAATGGTTGAACTAATTTGCAGTCCCACCAGCAGTGTAGGAGGGTTCCCTTTTCTCCACATCCTCGCCAACATTTGTTGTTGTTTGTATTTTGGATGTTGGCCATCCTCACTGGTGTGAGGTGATATCTCATTGTGGTTTTAATCTGCATTTCTCTGATGATTAGCGATGTGGAGCATCTTTTCATGTGCCTGTTGGCCATCTGAATTTCTTCTTTGGAGAAGTGCCTATTCATGTCCTCTGCCCATTTCTTAATTGGATTATTTGCTTTTTGTTTGTTGAGGTGCATGAGTTCTTTATATATTTTGGATGTCAACCCCTTATCGGATACGTCATTTATGAATATATTCTCCCATACTGTAGGATGTCTTTTTGTTCTACTGATGGTGTCCTTTGCTGTACAGAAGCTTTTCAGCTTGATATAGTCCCACTTGTTCATTTTTGCTTTTGTTTCCCTTGCCCGGGGAGATATGTTCATGAAGAAGTCGCTCATGTTTATGTCCAAGAGATTTTTGCCTATATTTTTTTCTAAGAGTTTTATGGTTTCATGCGCTTTCTGTTTTTTTATGACCTGTGAACTAACAAAAGTTTTTACATTTTTAGATGATTAAAAAAATAAGATGAATAACATTTTATGACATATCAAAACTGTATGAAATTCAAATTTCAGTGTTCATTAAGATTTATTGGACCCCAGCCGTGCTCACTCACTTATGTATAGCTGCTTTCACTCCACAATGACAGAGTTAAGTTGTTGCAACAGAACCATATGAACTGCAAAACTAAAGTACTAACCGTTTAGCTCTTTACATAAAAGTTCCCTGACCCCTGTCATAGAACATAATGGGAAAGAAATCTCTACTATTAGAGGAGAATTGCAACTAAGTAACTTAAAGCTGCAGGATTCTAGTGTCACATATCCTTTACTTAACAGTTTCTGATCTTCCAGTTAGTCAACACACTCTATGACATTGAGGCAGGAAAATAAATATGCATACAATGTACTCTTTAAAATGTTAGAGAAAATGCCATGACAATATATGTATGCTGATGTACATTTCTTTATTTTAAGTATAAAAAGTGAGAATGAAGTAAATGTGAGTCAATCCCTCAAGGAAAAGGAAAAAATACACTCTAGCTTTAAGAAGACTGCCGCCAAAATTCTTTGTGCATTCTGTAATGAAATATAGAAACCTCAGATGCTCCAAAATTCTTCTCACTTTCCTTTTGAAAAATGGAAAATAAGATTTTTTTCCTGTGCCTTTGTATTACTTTATCTCCTTTTTGTGTTTATATTCTCCTTCATACAATTGTCATAATTTTGTTATCACACTCTCATAACTTACTCTAAAAGGGAAATGGGATACTGTCCTTCTTACTATTTAGAAATGACTTCTACATTCTTGTTTTTCTTGTTCGTTTTAGGCTATTTAGGTGCCATCTACTCCATACTCCCTACTGAATTTCTCTCCTCACATTTACACTCCCTGCTTCTTAGACTTATCAGTTCTCTTGTACTCCTCCCCAGTCCCATTCCACCTCCACAGATTCTCATTTTCTTGTGGATTTCCTTCTCCATGACTCAGTCCAATTTCCTTTCTTTTCCTTTAGCTTTGAACCTCACCAGCACCTGCTCATCTAATCTCTAGTTTCCATGTCGGATCCAGGATCCTATCCAAATGCAAATTCTTCTCCTACCCCAAAACACACCTGCCAACTGCTCAGAGCCATTTCATGCAATCAGCATGTGTCTGTACTGTCCCTGCTCCAATTAAGCCACCAGCACTTCAGCAAGCAGATGGTCCCACACGGCATCCTATTCCTTGTATCCGGAAAGAAGTGTCCTGCCAAGGACACACAATTGGAAAGGCTCACACATTGGCACTTCTACTCCATTTAATTTCATGTGAAACTACAAAGCATTTGGGGTAAATTTAAAGAGATTCTTTTTATTATTATTAGATTTGAATCTGCTCTAGAGCAGACAAACCTCAGCAAAGAAATTAGATATGAAATTGAGACTAAAAAGCAAGAGAGAATAGAAGAAAAAAGTATGCACATACACACACACAAACACACATCTGTTCTTATTAAAATAAATATTCACATCCCACTTCATCACATAACATGTTGGCACAGGCATCCTCTCCTAATTATCAAAAGCTTGTCATTCCTAGTTGTATTTGCCTATCTGGGCCTCACAGAAATTCAACTAAAAATGTGGTTAGTCCATACCTCAAACTGAATCAGTATTATTCCATGCACATGTGATTATCATGTCACACCTGTCAATTATTTTCATAAAAATGGCCTCATTTAATCATTTCCAGTTGTTAGTTACAAACAGTCCAAGACTTGACTCAGTCAATGTGAGTTTATTTTCCTGCCTCAATGTCACAGAGTGTGTTTACTGGAAGATCAGAAACTGTTAAGTAAAGGATATGTGACACTAGACTCCTGCAGCTTTAAGTTACTTAGTTGCAATTCTCCTGTAATAGGAGAGATTTCTTTCCCATTATGGGGTTGTCAACAAAATAAATATGAAAGTCAGAGACAGTATAACTTGGAAGATCTTGGGCAGTGTTACTGCCTTTGGGAAGCTTGTCAGCATGAAAGGAGCAGACAGTGTACTGTCTGAGCCCAACTCAGTTATCAACCACCTCAAAAAGTAATACTGGTTAAACATCAGATAGACAGCTTAACTCAAACTGCATTAAATACCTAAATATAATGTGTGAAACTATAAAATTATTAGTAGAAAACATAGAGGAAAAGCTTCATAACATTGGATTTGCCAAGATTTCTTGATTATGATATGACAGCAACATCACAGGAAACAAAAATAAAAGTAGATAAGTTGGACTGCCTCAAAATTAAAAAAAAGCAAAGACAAGGAAAAAGTAAAGAAATTCATCATCACTAATCTGGTCTTACAGGAAATGTTAAAAGAACTCTTAAACTGAAAAGAAAAGGCACTAATCAGTAGCAAGAAAACAAATGACACTAAAAATCTCACTTGCAAATACGAATTTATAGTAACAGTAGTGGATTAACAACTTATGAAGATTGAAGGGCAAGAGCAGTAAAACTGACTACAGCTAAAACAATTAGGTAAAGGGGACACAAAATACAAAATGGTAAAATGGGACATCCAAAACAAAACATGTTTTGTTACAAGAAGAAGTTGTAAAATGTAGAGCTTTCAGAATTCATTCAAACTTAAGATGCTATCAACTTAGACTGTTTTTTTATTTATAGGATTTTATATGTGAACCTCATGGTAACCACAAAGCAGAAATCACAAACGACAAGGAAAAAGGAATATAAACATAGCACTAAAGAAAATCACCAAACCACAAGGGAAGAGAGCAAAAGAAGAAAGGAAGAGACAAACTACAAAAAGACCAAAAAATCAACGAAATGGCAATAATACATACCTATCAGTAATTACTTTAAATGTAAATGAACTCAATTCTCCAATCAAAAGACATAGAGTGGCTGAATGAATAAAAAAACAAGATCCAGTTACATGTCAACTCAAAGAGACAGGTCAGCTCTAAGGACACACACAGACCGAAAGTGAAGGGATAGAAAAAGATGTTCCATGCAAATGGAAATGAAAAGAAAGCTGGCATAGTTATATCAGATGAAATAGATTTTAAAACAGACTGTAACAGAACACAAAGAAGGGAGTTACATAATGATAAAGATGTCAATCCAACAAGATGACATAACATTTGTAAATATTTATGCATCCAACATAGGAGTACCTAATAAAGCAAACAGTAACAGACTTAAAGGAAGAAATTGACAACAGTACAATAATATCAGGGAACTTTAATACCCCTCTTACTACAATGGAGAGATATCCAGACAGAAAATCAATAATGAAACTTCAGCTTTAAATGACACATTTGACCAGACATACTTAATAGATAGACACAGAACATTCCATCCAAAAGCGGGAGAAAACACATTCTTCTCCAGTGCACATGGGGCATTCTCCAGGATAGATCCTGTTAGGCCACAAATTCAATACACTTAAGAAGGCTGAAATAATATCAAACATCTTCTCCAATCATTAATATATGAAATTATTTACAATACAAACACTGGAAAATTCAAAATATATGGAGATTAAACATCATATTACTGAACAACTAATGGGTCAATGAAGAAATCAAAGGAGAAATAAAAAAATACCTAGAGATTCCTGCCAGGGCACCCACTGCACAGAGCACCCCAGGACCCCCCAGCCTACACTTGCTATAGCTCCTACTGCCCTAGCAGGCTGGCCCCCGGATTGGAGAGTCCCAGGACCCTTAGCTTGTGCCCACTTGAACCCCATTGTCCTACCGTGATGCTCCCTGCACAGAGCACCTCAGAAACTCCCAGCAACATCAGCTTCAGGCCCACCGTTCCACCAGGACAGCCCCAGTACAGAGTCCAGGGACCCATAACCTTTGCCCTCTGCAGCTCCAGCCAGCAGCCAAAGCCATCAGGCAGACACAGAGTATACAGGGGACATTTCTACACAAGTTCACTCTTGCAATGCTTGAAAAGGCAGCTGTTTTGCCTAATTCATAAAAAAAAACACAGAAAGATAAAGAAAATGAGGAGACAGAAAAGTGCTCCAAACAGAAGAACAAGATAAAAAGATCAGAAAAATAACTAAACAAAATGGAGCTAAGAAATCTACCTGATAAAGAGTTCAAAGTAATGGTTTTAAAGATGCTCACCAGACTTGAGAGAAGAGTGGATGAACTCAGTGAGAACTTCAACAAAGAGATAAAAAATATAAACAAGAACCAATCAAAATGGAAGTGTAAAATAATTGAAATGAAAAATACGCTAGAGGGAATCAAGAGCAGATTAAAGGATGCAGAAGAATGGACTGGCACTCTGGTGGACAGGATGATGGAAACCACTCAAGCTGAACAGAAGAAAAGAAAAAGAATTTTTAAAATGAGGATAGGTTAAGGAATCTCTGGTACAACATCAAATGTCCTAGCAGTCACATTATAGGGAACACATAAGGAGAAGAAAGAAAGAGACAGAAATCTTATCTGAAGAAATAAGAAAACTTATCTGAAAGAAATAGCTGAAAGCTTCCAAAACCTGAGGAAGGAAAATTACATCCAGGTGCAGGAACCACTGGTAGCCCCCAAAAAATAGACCCAGGGAAGTCCACCACACAATGCATAATTAAAATGTCAAAGATTAAAGATAAGGAAATCAAATAGTGAAATGCAAGGGAGTATTTATCGTAAGGCTATTAGCTGATTTTTCAGCACAAACTTTATAGGCTAAAAGGCCATGCTTTAAACTAATAATATATTAAATTGCTGAAGGGAGAAAAGACAACCAAGAATACTGTAGCCAGCAAGGTTATTCAGAATTGAAGTAGAGATAATTTTTTCATATAAATAAAAGCTAAAGCAGTTCATCAGCACTAAACCAGATTTATAGGAAATGGTAAAGGGATAGATATCTTTAAGCAGAAAAGGCCATAACTAGAAATAAAATTATGAAAGAAAGGAATTTCACTCATAAAAGTAAGCATATAGTAAAGATTGTAAATCAGTTAAAAGCTATTCTGAAGGTTAAGAAAAGTAGTAAAATCAATTATAACTAAAAAATTGGTTAAGATTCACTAAATGAAAGATGTAAAGTATGACATCCTATACATAAAATGTGTAGGAAGGGGAGTAAAAATGTAGTGCTTTCAAAAAATATGTTCAAACTTGTTACAATCAAGTTAATATAGACTGCTATGTACTTAGGATGTCATATATTAACCTCATTGTAACCACAAAACAAAAGCCTATGACAAATGAAAAAAAAAGGTAAGAGGAAGGAATCCAACCAAAATGCTAAAGAAAGTCATCGCACAAAGGAAGAGAGGAAGAAAAGACGAACAGAGAAGTACAAAAGCAACCAGAAAACATTTAACAAAACATCAATAAGTGCACACCGATCAATAATTATTCTACATATAAGGAATCTAAATGCTCCACTGAAAAAACAGTGACTGAATGTATTAAAAAAAATAAGACCCAGGTATATGCTGCCTACAAGACCTACTTCAGACCTAAAGACACATACAGGCAGAAAGTGAAGGGATGGAGAAAAGGTATTCCCTGAAAAATGGAAATTAAAAGAAAAGCTAGAGTAGCAATACTTATATCAGACAAAATAGACTTTAAAACAAAGATTGTAACAAGACACAAAAAAAGGGCATTACATAATGATAAAAGGATTAATCTAACAAGAGAATATACAGTTGTAAATATCTATATACCCAACATTGAAGCACCTAAACAAATAAAGCAAATATTAATAGACATAAAGGGAAAACTTGACAGTAATGTAACAATAGTAAGGGACTTTAACACCACTTACATAAATGGCTATATCATGCAGGTGGAAAATCAGTAAGAAAACAATGGCCTTACATAACACATTAGACCAGATGGACCTAACAGACATACAGAACATTCCATCCAAAACAGCAGAACACACATTCTTCTCAAGTGCACATGGAACATTCTCTAGGATTTATCAGATGTTAGGACACAAAATAAGTCTCAAAAATTAGCAAAGATTGAAATCATATCAGCATCTTTTGGGACCACAAAGTTATGAAACTAGAAATCAAATATAAGAAAAAAACTGGAAAAACACAAGCAGGTGGAAGCTAAACATGTTGTTTAAAAAAATCAATGAGTGAATGAAGAAATCAAAGAGGAAATCCAAAAATGAGTAGAGACAAATGAAAATAGAAACAAAATGGCTCAAGTGGAACATAGTAAAAGCAACTCTTAGAGAGAAGTTTATAGAGATGTAGGCCTACCTCAAGAAACAAGAAAATTACAAATAAACAATCTAATCTTACCTAAGGTAACTAGAAAATCTAACCTTACCTAAGGTAACTAGAAAAAGAACAAAGACCAAAGTTAGTAGAAGGAAGGAAATAACAAAGATCAGAGTGGAATTAAGTAGAGAGTAAGAAAACAATAGAGAGATCAATGAATCTAAGAGCTCATTCTTTGAAAATATAGACAAATTTGAATAAACCCTTAGCCAGATTATCAAGAAAAAGAGAGAGGACTTAAAATTAAAAATGAAAGAGAAGTTGCATCTAACACCAGAGAAATAAAAGGACTTTAGAGATTACTATGAAAAATGATATACCAAAAAATTGGACTACCTAAGAAAATGGATAAGTTCCTAGAGACAGGCAATCTTCCAACACTGAACAGGAAGAAACAGAAAACCTGAACAGATCAATTATGCCAGTAATGATATTGAATCAGTAATCAACAAGTCTCCAACAAACAAAATTCTAGGTCCAGATGGCTTCACAGGTGAATTCTACCAAACATTAGAAAAAAGTGTTATTACCTACTCTTCTCAAACTATTCCAAAAAAATAGAAGAAGAAGGAATGCTTCCACATTCATTCTATGAGGCCAGCATTATCCTGATACCAAAACCAAACAAAAACACTAACAAAAAAGAAAACTAGAGACCAATATCCCTGATGAACATAGATGGAGAAAACTTCAACAAACTATTTGCAAACCAAACAACCATGCAGCAAAAGGATCATATGCCATGATCAAGTGGAATTTATTCCAGGGGTGCAAGGATATTTCAAAATCTGCAGACCAACCAATGTGATATACCATATTAACAAGAACAATAAAAATCATATGATCATCTCAACAGATGCAGAAAAAGCATTTGAAAAAATTCAACATTCACGTATGAGAAAAACTCTCAATAAGGTAGATATAGAGGGAACATACCTCAACATAATAAAGTCCATATATAACAAACCCACAGTCAACATCATACTCAATGGTGAAAAGTTGAAAGCTTTTCCTCTAAGATCAGGAACAAGACAAGGATCCCCATTCTTGCCACTTTTACTCAACATAGTTTTGGTAGACCTAGCCACAGGAACTAGGAAAGAAAAAGAAATAAAAGGCATACAAATCAGAAAGGAGGAGGTAAAACTGTGACTATATGCAGATGACATGATACTACTATATATAGAAAATAGTAAAGACTCCACCAAAAAACTGTTAAAAAATAATAAATGAATTCTGTAAAGACAAAGGATACAAAACCAATAACAGAAATCAGTTGCACTTCTATATGCTAATAACAAACTAGCAGAATGAGAATTTTTTAAATCGCATTTATAATTGCATCAAAAAGAATAAAATATCTATGAATAAATCTAACCAAGGAGATGAAAGCCCTGTAGACTGAAAACTATAAGACACTGAAAAAAGAAATTAAAGAAGGCACAAATAAGTGGAAAGATATTTTGTGCTCATGGATTAGAAGAATGTGTGTTAAAATGCCCATACTGCCCAAAGCAACCTACAGATTCAGTGTGATCTCTGTCAACATCACAATGGCATTTTTCTACAGAACTAGAAGAAATAATCCCAAAATTCATATGGAACCACAAAAACCCTTAAATAGTCAAAGCAATCTTGAGAAACATGAACGAAGCTGGAGGTATCACAGGCCCTTAATTCAAACTCTGCAGCAAATCTATAGTAATCAAAACAGTATGGTATTGACATAAAAACAGACACACAGATCAGTGGAACAGAATAGAGAGCTCAGAAATAAACCCATACATACATGGTCAGTTAATTTATGACAAAGGAGCCAATAAAATACAATGGAGAAAGGACAGTCTCTTCATAAATGATGGGAAAACTGGACAACCACACACAAAAGATTGAAACTAGACCCCTATCTTTCACCATACACCAGAATTAGCTCATAATTAATTAAAGACTTGAATATAAGACCTGAAACCATAAAATTCTTAGAAGGAAACATATGTGGGAATCTCCTTGATGTTGGTTTTAGTGATTCTTCTTTTGATCTGACTCCAAAGGCAAGACAAACAGAAGCAGAAATAAATAAACAGGGGCTGCATTAAACTAAAGACCTGCATAGCAAAGGAACCCATCAACAAAGCAGAAAAAAAGCAAACTATTGAATCTTGAAGATATTTGCAAACATATATCCAGTAAGGTGCTAATATCCAAAATTCATAAAAATTCACACAAGTCAATGGCAAAAATCAAACAAAGAAACCTAATTAAAAAATGGGCAGAGGATCTGCATCTATATTTTTCCAAAGCAGACATAAATGGCCAACAGACACATGAAAAGACATACAATGTCATTAATTATAAGGGAAAGGCAAATCAAATCCGCAATGAGATATCACCCCATACCTGTTGGAATGGTTATTATAAAAAGACCAGAAAAAACAAGTGTTTACAGAGGATGTAGAGAAATGGAGCCTTCATGCACTGTTAATGGAATGTAAACTGGTGCAGCCACTATGGAAAACACTATGGAAATTCTAAAAAAACTAAAAGTAGAAATACCATATGATCTAGGTATTCCACTTCTGGGTATCAATCTGAAGAATACAAAAACACTAATTCAAGAACATACATTCATTGCAGCATTATTTGCAATATCCAGTATATGCAAACAAACTAAGTGTCCATGAATGAATGAATGGCTGAAGATGTGGTGCATATATACAATGAAATATTACTCAGAACTTAAAAGGAAGGAAATCTTGCCATTTGCAACATAGATGGGCCTGAAGGGCATTATGATAAGCGAAATACTCAGAGAAAGACAAATACCATATAATTTCACTTATATATAGAATCTTACAAAACAACAAACAAAATAAAAATAAACTCATAGATGCAGAGAACAGATTGATGGTTACCAGAGGGGAAGGAGTTTGCAAACTGTGGAAGATGTTTGAAGGGGCTCAGTTGCATGGTAATGACTAGTAAGTAGACTTACGGTGATTAATTTGCAGTGTATATAAATATTGAATTGTAATGTTGTACACCTGAAATGTATATAATGTTATATACCAATTTTATCTCAATAAAAAACAAAAAATTTAAAACATCTTTGCATCAAAGGATATAATCAGCAGAGTGAAAAGGAAACCTATGAAATGAGAGAAATAATTTGCAAATACTATATCTAATAAGGGGTTAATATTCAGAATATATAAACTCCTATAACTAAACAACTAAAAGACCAAATAACCAAATTTTAAAATGAGCAATGGATTTGAATATATATTTCTCCAGAGATTATATACAAATGGTCAAGAAGCATATGCAATATGCTCACCATCACTAACCATTGGAAAAATAAAAATCAGAACCACAGGGAAATATCATCACATATGAGGATGGCTACTATTAAAAAAACAAAAAACAAAAAATACCAAGTGCTGGCAAGTTCATGGAGAAACCAGAACCCTTGTGCACTGTTGGTGGAAATGAAAAATGGTGCAGCTGATATGGAAAACAGTATGGATGGTTCTCTAACATTAAAAATAGAATTTCCCATATAAACCCACACATATATGGGCAATTAATAAACGATAAAGAAGCCCTGGATATACAATGGAGAAAAGATGGCCTCTTCAACAACTGGTGTTGGCAAAACTGGACAGCTATATGTAAGGGAAGGAATATGGATTAATGTCTAACTCCATACACAAAAGTAAACTCAAAATGGATCAAAGACCTGGATGTAAGTCATGAAACCATAAAACTGTTAGAAGAAAACATAGGCAAAAATCTCTTGAATATAAATATGAGCAACTTTTTCCTGAACACATCTCCTCGGGCAAAGGAAACAAAAGCAAAAATGAACAAGTGGGACTACCTCAAACTAAAAAGCTTCTGTACAGCAAAGGACACCATCAGCATAACAAGAAGGCATTCTACAGTATGGGAGAATATATTCATAAATGACACATCCGATAAGGAGTTAACATCCAAAATATACAAAGAACTCACACATCTCAACACCCAAAAAGCAAATAACCCAGTTAGAATGGGCAGAGGATCTGAATAGACACTTCCCCAAAGAAGAAATTCAGTTGGCCAAAGGCACATGAAAAGATGCTCCACATTGCTAATTATTAGGGAAATGCAAATTAAAAACCACCATGAGATATCACCTCACACCAGTTAGGATGGCCAACATCCAAAAGACAAGACAAGAATATGGAGGTTCTAAAGCAAAAACTGAAGGAACAAAACAACAGCAGACTCACAGAACACAAGAATGGACTAACAGTTACCAAAGGGAAAGGGACTGGGGAGGGTGGGTGGGAAGGGAGGGACAAGTGGGGAAGAAGGGCATCATGATTACCACATATAATGTAGGGAGGGGGACAAGGGGAAGGCAGTATAAAAGAGAGAAGACAAGTAGTGACTGTATAGCATCTTACTACGTTGATGGACAGTGACTGTAATGGGGTTTGTGGTGGGGACTTGATGATGGGGGGAGTCTAGTAACAATAATGTTGTTCATATAACTGTGCATTAATGATAGCAAAATAAAAAAAAGAATATGGACGTTCTTCATAAAACTATAAATAGAAATACCATTTGACCCAGGAATTCCGCACCTAAGAATTTACCTGAAAAAAACAAGATCACAGATTCAAAAAGACATATGCATCCCTATGTTTATCACAGCACTATTTACAGTAGCCAAGATATGGAAGCAGCCTAAGTGTCTATCAGTAGGTGAATGGATAAAGAAGATCTGGAGTTGCTGATTCAAGATGGCGGTGTGAGAGGTGAGACAGAACTCCTCCCAAAACCACAGGCAGTATGAAAATATAGTTAATACAACTAACCCTAAAACAGCAACAGAAAAGAGGCTGCACCAAACTGCATACAGGCATCATGAACAGAGCAGACCTCACAAAACAGTGTAACGTACAAGAGCCTTGATCTGGCAGGACCCGAGCCCTTCCCCTACCCCAGCTCACTGGTGGGAGGAAGAGAAATGGAGTGGGGGAGGGGGTGGATGCCTGGGACTGCTGAAGACCTAGCCCTGGAATTCTGCTTTGCGAGCAGAAATCTACATTGTGTGGTGCTCTGGAGGATGGGGAGCTGGGACAAGCAGAATGCTTGAGAGACAGATTCCAGCTGTGTGTGGAGGACAGGATCTGCACCCGGCTGCTCTGAGACAAGGGAAAGGCAGGCGGTCTGAGAGGCTTCCTAGCAGCAAGAGGGCTGCTGAAGGCACGGGGTTTGCACGGAGTTTGCTGCGTGAGAGAAAGGATATTGGGACAAGGTTGTTTGGGTGCACTCTGCCCAGCAGATTGGGAACTTTGGGGAGATTCAGGGGCTCCATCCCCCTGGCTGGCTACTCCGCTTTGAGGCCCCTCACTGGGATTCACAGCCTGCTGAGGCTTCCTGCTGGCCTGACAGCACTGGCTGGCAAACCCGCAGTCTCTGGTCTGGCGTCAGACCAGCCAGAGAGAGGCTTCACATATAACAGCTAGAGACGCCAAGCACAGAGGCTTACACCTGTGTGCTCAGCCCCGTAGCTGTGATGCTGGAGACAGGCAGGGCAGCCCTGAGTTGGGAAACAGATCATTCCTCCCCCCAGGCACCAGCTATGCTCCCCTATGAACCCCAACCTCACTCTAGGGGCTGAGCAGTTCCAGAGACTGGAGCTTCTGGGCAATAGAGGGTACCACAAAGAAATATGAAACATCAAAAGAACCAATGGTACAGACTAAAATCTGACAAACTCCTGAAAAAGGGCCAAATGAACCTGAACTCAACAATCTCCCTGAAAGAGAGTTCAAAATAAAAATCATAAACATGCTTATGGAGGTACAGAAAAATACTCAAGAACTCAGGAACGAATTTGAGATGGAGAAACAATCATTAAGAAATTCCATATCTGAAATGAAACATACAATGGAGGGATTTAAAAGCAAATTAGATGTAGTAGAAGAGATGGTAAATGGAATAGAAATGAGAGAAAAGGAATACAAAGAAGGTGCAGCACAGAGAGAAAAAAGAATCTCTGAGAATGAAAGAATATTGAGAGAACTGTGTGACCAATCCAAACGGAAAAATATTCGCATAATAGGGATACCAGACGAAGAAAAAGAGAGAAAAAGGATTAGAAAGTGTCATTGGGGAGGTAATTGCTGAAAACTTCCCCAATCTTGGGAAGGAGATAGTCTCTCAAGCCATGGAGGTGCACAGATCTCCCAACACAAGGGACACAAGGAAAACAACATCAAGACATATAATAATTAAAATGGCAAAGATCAAGGATAAAGACAGACTTCTAAAAGCAGCTAGAGAGAGAAAAAAGATCACATACAAAGGAAAACCCATCAGGCTATCATCAGACTTCTCAACAGAAATCTTACAGGCCCGAAGGGAGTGGCATGATATATTTAATGCAATGAAGCAGAAGGGCCTCGAACCAAGAATACTCTACCTGGCAAGGTTATCATTTAAATTTGAAGGAGGGATGAGACAATTTTCAGATAAGCAAAAGCTGAGAAAATTTATCTATCACAAACCACGTCTACAGTGCATTTTGAAGGGACTCCTATAGATGGAAGTATTCATAAGACTAAATATATGTCACCAAAGGGATAGACAAAGAGTACAGAATATGATTCATAACATACAAAGAATGAAGGAGGAAGAAAAATGAGGAAAAAAAAGAATCTTTAGGTTGTGTTTGTAATAGCATACAAAGTGAGTTAAATTAGACTGTTAGATAGTAAGGGAATTACCCTTGAACCTTTGGTAACCACAAATCTAAAGCCTGCAATGGCAATAAGTACATACCTATCGATAATCACCCTAAATGTAAATGGTGTGAATGCACCAAAGGATGCAGAGTCACTGAATGGATAAGAAAACAAGACCCATCTATATGCTGCCTACAAGAGACTCACTTCAAACCCAAAGGCATACACAGACTGAAAGTAAAGCAATGGAAAAAGATACTTCAAGCAACTAATACTGAGAAAAAAGCAGGAGTTGCAGTACTTCTATCAGACAAAATAGACTTCAAAGCAAAGAAAGTCAGAAGAGACAAAGGACATTACATAATGATAAAGGGCTCAGTCCAACAAAAGGCTATAACCATTATAAACATCTATGCACCCAACACAGTATCACCTACATATGTGAAACAAATACTAACAGAATTAAAGGGGGAAATAGAATGCAATGCATTTATTTTGGGGACTTCAACACACCACTCACTCCAAAGGACAGATGAACCAGACAGAAAATAAATAAAGAGACAGAGGCGCTGAGCAATGTACTAGACCAGATGGACCTAACTGGCATCTACAGAACACTCCATCCAAAAGCAACAGGATACACATTCTTCTCAAGTGCACATGGAACATTTTCAAGAATAGATCATATAGTAGGCCACAAAAAGACCCTAAGTAAATTTTTTAAAGATTGAAATTGTACCAACCAGCTTTAAAAGATCACAAAGGTATGAAACTAGGAATAAATTACTCAAAGAAAATGAAAAAGCCCACAAACACATGGAGGCTTCATAACATGATCCTAAATAATCAATGGATCAATGACCAAATAAAAACAGAGATCAAGCGATATTTGGAGACAAATGACAACAATAATTCAACACCACAAAATCTGTGGGAAGCAGTGAAGGCTATGCTAAGAGGGAAATACATTGCAACACAGGCCTACCACAGGAAAGAAGAACAATCCCAAATGAGCAGTCTAAACTCACAACTAATGAAACTAGAAAAGGAAGAACAAATGAGGCCCAAAGTCAGTAGAAGGAGGGACATAATAAAGATTAAAGCAGAAATAAATAAAATTGAGAAGAATGAAACAGTTGAAACAATGAATGAAAGCAGAAGCTGGTTCTTTGAGAAAATAAACAAAATAGATAATCCCCTAGCCAGACTTATCAAGAAAAAAAGAGTCTACACACATAAACAGAATCAGAAAGGAAAATGGAAAAATCACTACAGACACCACAGAAATACAGAAAATACTATGAAAAATTATGTGCTAACAAACTGGATAACCTAGAAGAAATGGACAACTTTCTAGAAAAATACAACCATTCAAGGCTCACCCCTGAAGAAACAGAAAATCTGAATAGACCAATTACCAGCAAAGAATTGGTAATCGAAAAACTACCTAAGAACAAAAACGCCTGGCAAGATGGTTTAACTGCTGAATTTTATCAAACATTTAGTGAAGACCTAATACCCATCCTCCTTAAAGTTTTACAAAAAATAGAAGAGGAGGGAATACTGCCAAACTCATTCTACGAGGCCAACATCACTCTAATACCAAAACCAGGCAAAGACACCACAAAAAAAGAAAACTACAGACCAATATCCCTGATGAACATAGATGCAAAATACTCAACAAAATATTAACAAACTAAATTTAAAAATAGATCAAAAAGATCATCCATCATGATCAAGTGGAATTCATCGCAGGGATGCAAGGATGGTACAACATTCGAAAATCCATCAACATCATTCACTACATCAACAAAAAGGACAAAAACCACATGATCATCTCCATAGATGTTGAAAAAGCATGTGACAAAATTCAACATCCATTCATGATAAAAACTCTCAACAAAATGGGTATAGAGGGCAAATACGTCAACATAATAAAAGCCATATATGACAAACCCACAGCCAACACTATACTTAAGATCGAGAAGCTGAAAGCTCTTCCTTTAAGATCAGGAACAAGACAAGAATGCCCACTCTCCCCACTTTTATTCAACATAGTTCTAGAGGTCCTAGCCATGGCAATCAGACCACACAAAGAAAAAAAGCATACAGATTGGTAAGGAAGAAATCAAACTGTCTCTGTTTGCAGATGACATGATATTTTACATAAAAAAACCTAAAAATTCTCTCCAAAACTACCAGATCTAATATCTGAATTCAGTGAAGTTGTGAGATACAAAATTAACACTCAGAAATATGTTGCATTTTAATACACTAACAGTGAACTAGCAGAAAGAGATATCAGGAAAACAATTCCATTCACAACTGCATATAAAAGAATAAAATACCTAGGAATAAACCTAACCGAGGAAGTGAAATACTAATACTCAGAAAACTACAAGACACTCATGAAAGAAATTAAAGAAGATACCAATAAATGGAAACACATCCCATGCTCTTGGATAGGAAGAATTAATATTGTCAAAATGGCTATCCTGCCTAAAACAATCTACAGATTCAATGCAATCCCTAACAAAATACCAACAGTATTCTTCAATGAACTAGAGCAAATAGTTCTAAAATTCATATGGAACCACAAAAGACCCCCAACACCCAAAGCCATCATGAGAAAGAAGAATAAAGTGGGGGAATTATGCTCCCTGACTTCAGGCTCTACTACAAAGCCACATTAATCAAGACAGTTTGGTACTGGCACAAGAACAGACCCATAGATCAATGGAACAGACTAGAGGGTCCAGATATAAACCCAACCGTATATGGCCAATTAATATACGATAAAGGAGCCATGGATATACAATGGGGAAATGATAGCCTCTTCAACCGCTGGTGTTGGCAAAACTGGGCAGCTACATGTAAAAGAATGAAACTGGATTATTCTGCAACCCCATACACAAAAGTAAACTCAAAATGGATCAAAGACCTGAATGTAAGTCATGAAACTATAAAACTCTTAGAAAAAGTCTGGGAAGATGGCGGCATGAGCAGGGCAGCAGAAATCTCCTCCCAAAACCATATATATCTGTGAAAATACAACAAATACAACTATTCCTAAAAGAGAGACCAGAAGATACAGTACAACAGCCAGGCTACAGCTACACCTGCAAGAACTCAGCACCTCACAAAGGGGTAAGATACAAAGCCCTGACCTGGCATGACCCAAGCACTCCCCCACCCCAGTGCACCAGCAGGAGGAAAAGAATCAGAGTGGGGAGTGCGTAGAAGCACAGGCCTGCTAAATAACCAGCCCTGGTGATCTGCACTAGAAGCACAAACACACATCATATGGTGTATTGGAGATTAGAGAAAAAGAAGGGCAGGATCTGAGACGGAGACTGCGAGCGGGTCCCCACAGCCAGCTCCCTGGTACAAAAGAAAAGCAGGTGCTTTTTTTAAAGTCTTCAATAGACAAGGGCCCAACAGCAGAACAAAATCTTCCCAGAGTACTCAGCCCAGCAGGCTGGGAGTCGTGGGGAATTTTGGTCCCCCTGGCTGGAGGCCAGGCAAAGCAGACACATCAAGGCTTCCTACAGAGATCAGCAGCCTGCCATTCGTTCTCCACCGGCCAGTGCCACAAAGGGTCTGGCGGAGCCGCCACTGCTGCAGAAGAGAGGAGGAGCGGCCACGTCCACAGCAACCTCACAGAATCTACTCCTCGCTGGCGCACACCTAAGCTTGAAGGGCCCCAGAACCCATAACAAGGGCTGGAAAGCACCAAAGGAACCAGAAGGCACCCAGCTAGACTGCAAACCCCCACAGTGCTATAGGCTAGGCTGAGGGCGACCGCGCACACAGGCAGCTCAGGGGATTATCCCAGAGACTGCCTCCTAGTCTGCGGGAAACCAGCTCAGCCCCCAGAAAAGGGCAAGGAGAACAATAAGCAGGAAGGGACTTTGTTTTCCCAGCTGACACACATGGCACCTACCAGCGAACACTTCTATCGCCATGAAAAGACAGAGGAATATGGTACAAAGATCACACAGACAACCCCAGAGAGAGGGCCTGATGGGATAGACTTACACAATCTTCCTGAAAAAGAATTCAGAATAAAAGTCATAACCGTGCTGATGGATCTACAGAGAAATATGCAAGAGCTAAGGGAGGAAATGAGGAGAGATATTACAGAAATGAGACAGTTGATTGATGGGCTGAAGAGCAGACTGGACGAGGTGCAAGAGACTGTTAATGGAATAGAAATCAGAGAACAGGAGTACAGAGAAGCCGAGGCAGAGAGAGATCTCTAGGAATGAAAGAATATTAAGAGAACTGTCTGACCAATCCAAACAGAACAATATTTGCATTATAGGAGTGCCAGAAGAAGAAGAAAGAAAATGTCTTTGAAGAAATAATTGCTGAAAACTTCCCCAAGCTGGGGAAGGAAATAGTTTCTCAGACCATGGAAGTCCACAGATCTCCCAACACAAGGGACCCAAGGAAGACAACACCAAGACACATAATAATTAAAATGGTGAAGATCAAAGACAAGGACAGAGTATTGAAGGCAGCAAGAGAGAGAAAAAAGATCATCTACAAAGGAAAACCCATCAGGCTATCATCAGACTTCTCAACAGAAACCTTACAGGCCAGAAGAAAATGGCATGATATATTTAACATAATGAAACAGAAGGGCCTTGAACCAAGAATACTGTATCCATCATGATTATCATTTAAATTTTAGGGAGGGATTAAACAATTCCAGACAAGCAAAAGCTGAGGGAATTTACCTCCCACAAACCACCTCTACAGGATATCTTAAAGGGACTGCTCTAGATGGAAGCACTCCTAAGGCTGAAAAGATGTCACCAGAGAAAATAAAATCATAGCAAAGAAAGAAGACCATCCAAATACTAACTAAAGGCAAAAAGTAAAATCAACTATCCACAAAAACAGTCAAAGGAAATGTAAAAGAGTACAGAATAAAACATCTAGTATATAAAGAATGGAGGAGGAAGAGGAAGGGAGAGAAAAAAGAATCATCAGACTGTGTTTATAATAGCTTAACAAGAGAGTTAAGTTAAACTCTTAGATAGTAAAGAAGCTACCCTTGAACCCTTGGTAACCACGAATCTAAAGCTAGCAATGGCAATAAGTACATATCTATCGATAATCACCCTAAATGTAAATGGACTGAATGCACCAATCAAAAGACACAGACTAATAGAATGGATAAAAAGGCAAGACCCATCTATATGCTGTTTACAAGAGACTCACCTCAAAGCCAAAGATATACACAGACTAAAGGTGAAGGGATGGAAAAAGATATTTCATGCAAAGAACAAGGAGAAAAAAACAGGTGTTGCAGTACTTGTACCAGACAAAATAGACTTCAAAGGAAGAAAGTAGCAAGAAATAAAGAAGGACATTATATAATGGTAAAGGGGTCAGTCCAACAAGAGGATATAACCATTTTAAATATTTATGCACCCAACACAGGAGCGCTGACATATATGAAACTAACAGAATTAAAGGAGGAAATAGAAAGCAATGCATTCATTTTAGGAGACTTCAACACACCACTCACTCCAAAAGACAGATCAACCAGACAGAAAATAAGTAAAGACACAGAGGCACTGAACAACACACTAGAACAGATGGACCTAACAGACATCTACAGAACTCTACACCCAAAAGCAGCAGGATACACATTCTTCTCAAGTGCACATGGAACATTTTCCAGAATAGACCACATACTAGGCCACAAAAAGAACCTCAGTAAACTCAGAAAGATTGAAATTCTACCAACCAACTTCTCATATCAAAAAGGTATAAAACTAGAAATAAATTGTAAAAAGAAAAAAAAAGGCTGACAAATACCTGGAGACTTAACACCATGCTCCTTGATAATCAATGGATCAACGACCAAATTAAAACAGAAATTAAACAATATAGAGAGACAAATGACAACAATACAAAGCCCCAACTTCTGTGGGACGCAGCAAAGGCAGTTCTAAGAGGAAAGTATATTGCAATCCAGGCCTATTTAAAGAAGGAAGAACAATCCCAAATGAAGAGTCTAAAGACACAATTATTGAAATTGGAAAAAGAAGAAAAAATGAGGCCCAAAGTCACCAGAAGGAGGGACATAATAAAGATTAGAGAAGAAATAAATAAAACTGAGAAGAATAAAACAATAGAAAAAAATCAATGAAACCAAGAGTTGGTTTTTGAAAAAATAAGCAAAATAGATAAACCCCTAGCCAGACTTATTAAGAGAAAAAGAGAATCTACACACACAAACAGAATAAGAAATGAGAAAGGAAATATCACAACAGACCCCACAGAAATACAAAGAATTATAAGAGAATACTATATGCTAACAAGCTAGAAAACCTAGAAGAAATGGAAAATTTCTTAGAAAAATACAACCTTCCATGACTGACCACCCAAGAAACAGAAAACCTAAACAGACCAATTAGTAGCGACAAAATTGAATGGGTAATCAAAAAAACTACGTAAGAACAAAATCCCTGGGCCAGATGGATTCACCTCCAAATTTTACCAGACATACAGAGAAGAAATAATACCCACTTTCCTTAAAGTTTTCCAAAAAATAGAACAGGAGACAATACTTCCAAACTAATTCTATGAAGCCAGTCTCACTAAAACCAGGCAAAGACCTCACCAAAAAAGAAAATTACAGACCAATATCCTTGATGAACATAGATGCAAAAATACTCAACAAAATATTAACAAACCGAATTAAAAAATACATCAAGAGGATCATACACCATGATCAAGTGGGATTCATCCCAGGGATGCAAGATTGGTACAATATTCGAAAATTCATTAGCATCATCCACCACATCAACAAAAAGAACAAAAACCACATGATCATCTCCATAGATGCTGAAAAGCATTTGACAAAATTCAACATCCATTCATGACAAGAACCCTCAACAAAATGGGTATAGAGGGCAAGTACCTCAACATCATAAAGGCCATATATGACAAACCCACAGCCAACATTATACTTAACAAGGAGAAGCTGAAAGATTTTCATCTAAGATAGGGAACAAGACAAGGATGCCCAATCTCCCCACTATTATTCAACATAGTGCTGGAGGTCCTAGCCATGGCAATCAGACAAAACAAAGAAATACAAGTCATCCAGATTGGTAAAGAAGAAGTCACATTGTCACTATTTGCAGATGACATGATATTGTACATAAAAAAACCCTAAAGACTCCACTCCAAAACTACTAGAACTAATATCTGAATTCAGCAAAGTTGCAGGATACAAAATTAACACACAGAAATCTGTTGCTTTCCTATACACTAATGATGAGCTAACAGAAAGAGAAATCAGTAAAACAATTCCATTCACAACTGCATCAAAAAGAATAAAATACCTAGGAATAAACCTAAAGAAGGAAGTGGAAGACCTATCCCCTGAAAACTACAAGACACTCCTAAGAGAAATTAAAGAGGACACTAACAAATGGAAATTCATCCCATGTTCCTGGCTGGGAAGAATAAATACTGTTAAAATGGCTATACTACCTAAAGCAATATACAGATTCAATGCAATCCCTATCAAAATACCAACAGCATTCTTCAATGAACTGGAACAAATAGTTCTAAAATTCATATGGAACCACAAAAGACCCCGAATAGCCAAAGCAATCCTGTGAAGGAGGAATAAAACAGGGGGAATTACGCTCCCTGATTTCAAGCTCTACTACAAAGCTACAGTAATCAAGACAATTTGGTATTGGCACAAGAACACACCCACAGACCACTGGAACAGAATAGAAAATCCAAACATTAACCCAAACTTGTACGGTCAACTAATATATGATAAAGGAACCTTGGATATACAATGGGGAGATGACAGCCTCTTCAGCAGCTGGTGTTGGCAAAACTGGACAGCTACATGTAAGAGAATGAAACTGGACTACTGTCTAACCCCATACACAAAAGTAAACTCAAAATGGATCAAAGACCTGAATGTAAGTCATGAAACCATAAAACTCTTAGAAAAAAACATAGGCAAAAATCTCTCGGACATAAACATGAGCAACTTCTTCATGAACATATCTCCCCGGGCAAGGGAAACAAAAGCAAAAATGAACAAGTGGGACTATATCAAGCTGAAAAGCTTCTGTACAGCAAAGGACACCATCAGTAGAACAAAAAGACATCCTACAGTATGGGAGAATATATTCATAAATGACATATCTGATAAAGGGTTGACATCCAAAATATATAAAGAGCTCATGCACCTCAACAAACAAAAAGCAAATAATCCAATTAAAAAATGGGCAGAAGACATGAATAGACACTTCTCCAAAGAAGAAATTCATATGGCCAACAGGCACATGAAAAGATGCTGCACATCACTAGTCATCAGAGAAATACACATTTAAACCACAGTGAGATATCACCTCACACCAGTAAGGATGGCCAACATCCAAAACACAAACAACAACAAATGTTGGCGAGGATGTGGAGAAAAGGGAACCCTCCTACACTGCTGGTGGGACTGCAAATTAATTCAACCACTGTGGAAAGCAGTATGGAGGTTCCTCCAAAAACTCAAAATAAAAATACCATTTGACCCAGGAATCCTACTCCTAGGAATTTACCCTAAGAATGCAGCAGCCCAGTTAGAAAAAGACAGATGCACCCCTATGTTTATCGCAGCACTATTTATTAGCCAAGAATGGAAGCAACCTAAGTGTCCCTCAGTAGATGAATGGATAAAGAAGATGTGGTACATATACACAATGGAATATTATTCAGCCATTAGAAGAAAACAAATCCTACCATTTGCAACAACATGGATGGAGCTAGAGGGTATTATGCTCAGTGAAATAAGCAAAGCTGAAAAAGACAAGTATCAAATGATTTCACTCATCTGTGGAGTATAAGAATAAAGAAAAAACTGAAAGAACAAAACAGCAGCAGACTCACAGAGCCCAAAATGGACTAATAGTTACCAAAGGTAAAGGGACTGGGGAGGATGGTGGGAAGGGAGGGATAAGGGGGGAAAGGGGGCATTACGATTAGCACCCATAATGTAGCGGGGGGGGCATACGGAGAGGGCAGTATAACACAGTAAAGACAAGTAGTGATTCTATAGCATCTTACTACGCTAATGGACAGTGACTGCAATTGGGTATGTGGTGGGGACTTGATAATAGGGGGAGTCTAGTAACCATAATATTGCTCATGTAATTGTACATTAATAATAGCAAAATTTTTTAAATTACTATGAAAAGAAAAACAGAAGATGTTTTACATATACACAATGGAGTATTATTCAGCCATAAGAAAAAAAGAAATCCTCCCATTTGCAACATGGTTGGAGCTAGAGGGTATTATGTTTAGTGAAATAAGCCAGGCAGAGAAAGACAAGTACCAAATGATTTGCCTCATTTTTGGAACATAACAACAAAGCAACGCTGAAGAACGAAACAGCAGCTGACTTACAGACTCCAAGAAGGGACTAGAGGTTACCACAGAGAAAGAGTGTAGGGAGGGCGGGTGGGAAAGGAGGGAGAAGGTCATTAAGGGACATTGTGATTAGCACACATTGTATAGGGGGGACAATAGCAAGGCAGTACAGCACAGAGAAGACAAGTAATGACCATATAGCATCTTACTACGTTGATGGACAGTGACTGTAATGGGGTATTTGTAGGGGGACATAATACGGGTGTATGTTGTAACCACAATACTGCTCATGTGAAACCTTCATAAGATTGTACATCAATGATACCTTAATAAAAATAATAGGATTTCCTGCTATCTAGCAATTCCACTTCTGAGTATATATTCAAAAGAATTGAAAACAGTGTCTTGAAGAGATTGCATACCCATGTTCATAGCAGCACTATTCTGAGTGTCCACAAATAGATGAATGGATAAACAAAATGGGCTTTATACATGGAATGAAGTATTCAGCTTTGGAAAAGAATGAATTTCTGACACATGCTAGTACATGGATGAATTTTGAGGCATTATGCCAAGTGAAATAAGCTGATGACAAAAAAATACTGTATGATTCTCCTTAAATGGGATATCTGGAGTAATAGAATTTGTAAAAACAGAAAGTGGGATGGCAGTCTCCAGGGACTAGGGGTAGCAAGGAATGAGGAATGAATGTTTAATGTACGTGGACTTTCAGTCTTGTAAAATGAAAAGGTTTCTGAAGATGGGTTGCACAGCAATGTGAATGTACTTAACACCACTGAACTGTACCCTTAAAAATGTTTAAGATGGGAAATTTTATGTTATGTGTTATTTACCACAATTTTTTAAAGTTTATAGAGATTAAGACCCTCTCATTTTGTAATATATTTCATACTACCCTCCCTTATAACCCCTTTCTTAACGTAATAACTCTCATCCTTTTATAACAAATAGAGAGCAATATTCATGAGAGGGACAGAGCGAGCTCTGGCATGTGCTGGGGTGAGTTTGTTCAGTGATTGCAAGGACCCCTGACTTGACGCAGTATGAACCAGGTTCAGATTTGATTGATCAAGGCCATAAATACAGTCCCCAGATACCAAGATTACAAAAATCCTACATGAGCATGTTTGGGAAAGGTGCAGGGTCAGGTTCTGATGCCCCAGTCACAAAGGAAACAGAAACATTGGGAAGTTCAATCCAGAATGCAGGCTGACATCTAGTGGAGTGTTACCATCTCAGAATGCGGCTTTGAGCAGCAAAAGGGAAAATGAATGAACTCCATGTCCACTACAACACCTTCGCCCACAGAACCGAGAAGCCATGCAAGCCCAGTGGGTCTGAGTCTGCCCCTCCCCTTGTCACTCCAGGATTGCCCTATCTTAGTCCTTGAGTAAATAGCACTAAATCCAGCGATAACTCCTTACTAACAGAGCCAGGACTAAAGCTCGGGTCTCCTGACTGAGGAAGGGCAAATGACATCACTCTAGAGGGCCTTAAATAAATTCCTTCAACCTACTGTCCCATGGAAGGTATATGCACTCAGCTACCTGCCACTGGAAACTACACAAGGGAATGTGCTATCAGTGGCCTTAGAGGAAAGTCTAGGCAGACATGAGAATTCAGAGCTCATTTCTAGGGTAAGAAAACCATGCAGAATTCACTCTCACTCTGAAGAACCAGTTTCTGACCATGAGAACTGACAGCAGCTGCTGCAGTAAAAATACTGGGAACAGAAACCATGCATGGAGAGACTTCACACAGTCACTGGAAACTTCAAAGAGGTGTAGTAAGGCAGGGGTGGAGGTAAGTAAACACAATGGTGTGAGCATGTTTCTCTATTTCAACACCTGCAGTCACATACAAAACATCATTACTGTCAAAGAAAAAAATTATTAAAAATTTTGGGGAGAAATTTTACTTGCATTGCAAGGGAGCCAGACCTTCAGAAGTGGCTTCCTGGAGAGAGAAAAGAAGTAATATTTGCAGCTGAAATCTGCTATGGCAGTCTATGATTCTGTTTGCATAATGACTGTGGGAGTTTTGATAAGATTTACTTTGGGCTGCAAACCTTCTAACCTATAACACACAGTGCTCATTACACAAAGTGGCGGGTGAGGTCAGGCTAAGGGCCAGATGTCAGTCTCCTTTTCTCATCCTCTCTCACCTGAACAGTGGCAGTAGTCTCCTCACTGGTCTCCTGGCATCTATCCTGGCCCCCTCCTGTCCGGGCTTCGTCCTTCAGGCAGAATACACTGTACAAAATTGTGCATAAGGTCATATAGTGTCCCTAGGGCTCCCTCTGCCTGGAAGACTACCCTCATTCCATCCCGTGTTTAAATCCTCTTCATTATTCAGGTTGCACCTAAGTCATTTTCTTCGCCTGGAAAGCCTTCCCTGACCACCAGTCTCCAGTGTCTGCCTCCCACCCCCACACAGTTAGATCCCATCTCTGAGCTTCAGTCACATCCTCTTATTTAGCCCTTTGGTTGTTCACACTTGTTTACCTGAATTCCTGTCTTCCCCACCAGACTGAATCCCATGGGACAGGGATTGGCCCCATCTTCATCACTGTGTTCCCAGCAACCAGCACAGAGTTCAGTCCATCCTAGCACGCAGTAAATGTTTCTGAGTGCCCATATCCTGGACTCCCTTCTGGCAGGGACTCCACCACTCTCTCTAATACAGAGGCTGGTGCTTAGAGCTGCCCCCACGGTCCTCCAACACCCCCCATTTTATTCCACCCCAAAGCTGCTCAGGCTTCTCCATCTCTCATCCCACAATTCAATGGGAATCCTTGGCTTCTAGGTGCAACACAATTACTGTTATTGCTTTTTCTTTGATGAAGAATTCTCTTCCTCTGCCACCTACACAGCAGCTTAAATTATCCCTCCAGGCTGCACTGTCTCAGTGACAGGATATCCCCATCCCATCCCCCAGCACTGAGTTCACTGCCTTCCCACAAAACGCTCAGGGGCAGCTGAACACTGCCAAGGGAGCATGGATTCCAATGACATGCACTCTCTTTTCTCACAAGCTTGCTGTTTCCTTTTTCTCCATTATTAATAGAGTAATTTCTACTCATCACTATTTCAGAGATTTCATTTAGCAAATGCCTGAAGACAAAGAAGAGACAGGGGACCTTCCTACAGGGCAATTATATATCCATTGCAGGGAGAAGCCTTCTATTCATGGCTTGACTGCAGATCCCGGAACTAAGTTGGGAGGGCAGACTTCAGGGGCACCAGGAGATATGCAACCTATTCCTACCATCCCAGGGTCAACAACTTGGTTTAGACTGACCTCAAATCTAGGTTGAAGTTTATGAAGTCACTGTTCACAAATATCAGGGACCCGGTCACCCACATAGCACCCCAAGAACCCAGACAAAAAAACACCCGACTCCTCACTGTCTTTATTCCTTAGTGCTCCTTTAAGCAGACTTCTGCCTCTTTATCAAACACATTTGGCACTGGCTTAATATGGAATTTTTAATGTTCTTCTTGTCAAAGTAAAACCAGACAGTGTTACTGTTTTTAATATTGCTGGGCAGTATTAAAGCAGTAAAAAGAGATTTTATTCAGGACTATTGCAATAAGTAGAAAGAGACCTCAGTGTGGTACCAGGCTCAATTCTGAATTCAGCGCATGCAGGTAGGGATTTATAGGCAGGGTGCAAGGTGCGGGTTAATAAATAGAAAATTGCTAAGAAGAAGCATCAGGGTACGGGACACCTGGCTAGACTGGCTTAACAGGATCTTTGTGAAGACAGGCCAGGGTGATCAGACTTCGCCTGGGAGGTGAGGGGGCGGAGGACGCAGAGCCCAGTTGGATGCAGAGGGCGATCAGCTGTGGAGGATGAGGCGCTTCTGCTAGAGTGACATGGCATGGTTTTTGCTAAAACCACATTTTACATGGAAGTACACAGATGGGCCTCGAAGCTTCAGGAGTCTGACTAAAGTTTGGTCAAGCAAAGATTGCTTGTCACTCCCCATCCCCTGCTGCCCATTCTAGGCAATGTTTTGGAAACCTGTTAAGGCCTGACTCCCACGCCACCCCTCCATCAGGCCTCCAGGGTCACTGTGGACACAATGACATTCCCTCTCTTGTCCTTCATGCTTATTATTCATGCCTGTACATGGTCTTATATGAAATTTCTTGTGTATGTAACTGGACTGAAAGTCCCCAGAGGACAGCCACATTTTTAAATTTATTTTTGTGCCCATACCCACAATGTGTGGCACATAGAGTGCTTAGTAAATGTTAACATGTTGAATTTAATTGAAATCCTTTAGATTTTTGGATTAAGAGTTCATGGCATTAGAAATGTATTCTCGACCTGGCTTTCTTTCCCCTAAATCTTTATAGCTCACCCTTCATCCCGTCTGTCCCTGAGAGCTTGGAGTCCATAGAGGTATATCTTCATGGTAGAAAATGAGATTATCAGGTTTATAAGAAAAGTATTAAAAATATACTACCAACTGAGACTTTCTGAATGATAGAATTAGAAGAAAATTGAAAAGGAAAATCTTTGTAAAGAATAGTGTCCCATAATTGTCATCAACTACAAATATTCATGGATTTGCCATTTGGGGCTCTCTGGAGCTCTAGCTCCCAATAATGGGAAGGGTATCCTGAACATTTTGGTGAGAACATGTTCTGAGACCTGGGAATGTTCACACACTAGCTGTCTGAAAGTCTGAGAGGAATTCATTCAGTGAGGCGAATAATTTATTTCCTGCCACCCCTGCAAGAGGTCCCAGCAAAATTTGTCCCAACAAACCCAGAACATGGGACATCTGACAGGAAAAGGCCTGGATGCTTCAAAAGGAGCAAGGTCAAACAAAAGCAAAAAAGGTAGGGGGAAGCTTGAGATTAAAAGAGGCTAAAAATCCATGATCAAAAGCATGAACCAAACCAAAATGGCCATAAAGGTCATTTGGGGAACAATTTGGGAAATTTGAATAAGGACCACATGTACAGTTATTATGGAATTACTGTTCATTTTGTGTGTATGCAAGTTATATTGGTAATGGAAAAGAGCATTCCTATTTTTAGGAGACACCTGCTTACCTAAGACGGTACTTCATTTGCTTGACCAAACTTTAATCAGACTCCTGAACCTTCTAGGCCCATTAAGCACCTTAATTAAGTACCTGTGCTAGCCAGTAAAGCCCACCAGTCACATGCGGCCACTGAGCACTTAATATGTGGCTTGAGTGACTAAGGAACTGAATCATTAATTCCACTTAATTTTAATTAACTTAAATTTAAATAGCCACACATGGTAAGTGTGTATAAAATTGCAACATTTCCAGAATCTTAGTGCAACTCTGCATCAATTAGGTAATTACAGGGGCAAGCAAGGGCATATCTGGACCCAAGAGGTTGGGTTTGGTCCCTTTTTGCTGCAGCCATCCTGGGAGACACAGGAGAGCAGAAGTGGACAACTGCTTGTAAACAATAAACGGGCTGCTTCCACTTTATTTCTCCCTTCGACTGATTTTGGTTTCAAAGGTATATCACCCCAGGATTCCCCCCGGAGGTACAGTGAGGGACAACACATCAGTCAGGGCATGTTGGTCCCGAGCACTCACTCTCATATCGCTTGCAGGTGAAAGAGCTGTTAGCCTCGGAACCTAAGCAGACGGGAATTCAGTGATGCCCTGCTGGGGTCTTTCATAGTTCTAATAAGGTAGTACGTAGTGATAAGCATGTATGAGCACAAATGCCAGTTTGGAAGAGTCCCAGTTCACACGTCCTGACACATCTTTGGGTTCAGGATTCGTCTTGAAGTTTACATTTTCATGGAGTACAATTTATAAAGGTGATTTTAAAAAGCCAGGCTGTTTGTTAGTTTGCCACTTCTGCCACGTGTAGTGAACCTATATAGAGAGAACACAGTTCTCACTTTCATACACAGGTTTCAGAAGCCAGTACTAATGCTTTTCTCATTTCCTTTCCAAGCACAGATACACCTTGCTTGCAAGGACAGCAGAGCAATGTGCTCAGACCAGCTAGGTTCAGTTAACTTCCTAGGCATTCCTGTGATGGTTAGAAAAATATTAATTACTACTGCTCCTATCAGCTGCCCAGAGTGCCGGTCAGTTGAGCCAAGGCCAGAGTCAGAGGTGCGCAAGATGCAAGAAGTTTCTAGGCTGTCAGTGAAAGGAGTCAGTGGGGTATGTAAGTCACAGGAGTAAGTGGAATATATGCAGGAAATGGAAGCCCACAGAGCCACACATAAAACAGAAGGAGGGTAGTCTTGATTGCTCTTGTTACAGTGTTTGGTCAATTTTTGAATGGTGTGAATCTATCCGTATCTATTTAATGAACTTTCATTTGATGGTATCACTTTATTTAATTTATTAAATTCGTTAACAAAATAATTATTTAATGGTATCTAATTTTTCTTTAATGGTATCAATTTTTATTTTTCAATGAGCAAGAGGAAAAAATGCATACATTTAATGAAAAGTCAAGTCCAAATTTCCTTAAGAAAGTGGATGATGAGCATGTAACTTGAATAAAATATTTGTCGGTTTTTATCACCTCTTCGCGTCCATAGAAACCTGACCACAGTTTTTGAAAAGGACTGTGACAAGAGATGAGATTTAAAACTTGCAGCTATACAATCTATGTTTATAAATCACTCTCTGAAGTAAATCTGTTCCTTTAGAACAAATAAATTTTTCTAAATTAATGTTACTTGCTGTTAATCCCAGTTGTCTTCTATATATAGGAAAAGTGAAACGAGGACTGTGTGTGTTGCCCAGCTAACTACATGGTGGCAGCGTTTTATCCACCCTGTAAGATGCTTCAAAGAGAAAATCAGCTAAATTAATTCCTGAATCATTCAGGTTTTTTCATCCACACTTTCATCATGGAATCAAAGGAAAAGTTTTTCTCTTTCAAAGATTAAATATCTGACACTCTTGTAAATTATTCTGCAAATTCAGTTATAAATTTTAATAGTAAAGACAAAATTGAGTGTGTATGTGCATTGTTCTACTAGGTTGTATTTGGTGAGAGTCTTAGAAAAAACAATATTTTTAGTAAAGCAAGCAGTCTACAGATCAGATTTATGCTTATAATCAGCTATGGTGCCCACTGTTTCATAGTTGTGTTGGAACCAACTATGATATTTTACCAATCAAAAGAGAAATTCACTTTTCAATATTTCCATAAACTTTTTCAGAGTTAGGATTGTGGAACTACAGATTATTATCTAAAACTGTTGCTGAATGGGAAAAAACAAAAAACAGCAGCATGGAAACACACACTTTGTGGGCTTCCCACCATCAATCACATTTTAGAAATGAAGAGCCTTTGAAGAACAAGTCATTTTTGTTCAAAATAAGTTGATAATTCTTAATTAAATGTAATTCAATAAATAAAGCACCCCACACCATTAGTTCTTGGAACCTTTTACAAATTGCAAATATTGAAAACAAAACTTGTCAAAAGGAAACATTGAAATGCATCTTCACAAAAGACAAAAAGGAGTAAAAGAATTAAAAATGAGAACTAAAAGAACAAGATTTTATTTGAAAATTCTATAATTGCAAATTTTGATATAACTTATGGAAGCAATCTGTTCATGCATATCCTATTTTTAACTGAATAAACTTACATTCTGTGTCAGAATGAAGTGAAATTGAAAAGCCTGTGATTTACCAGCTTCTAAATTTAGTGAAACACTCAAACCAATATAAATAGGGTTAATTTACTTGATGTTTTTATTTTGTAAAATTATTTATTTAAAAAATGATTAAAGGCAAAAATACAGGACCTATGAAAATATTTAAACTCAACTATTTATGCACGTCAGTTCAGAGAGAAAGAGAGAGAATATCTCCCACTTAACAGTTTGCCTTCTTGACATGTGACTTTTAACTTTGGTATATAACAGACTATGGCATGTGCCCCACACCTCACTTCTTGTCCAAGCCCCACAAATGTTAAAACAAATGTGGTACTAAGCAGACACCAAGTCACAACAGATTCCCAGAGGACTGCCGTGCTTTGGCCTCCAGGGGCTGTGCTTGAGCAGAATTCCACTTTTATGGTACGCCATATTCCGGACAGAAAAATAGGAAAAAGACCTATGATAGAGTGTGGTGCAATTACTGGGGAACGTTAAAGAGGCCCCTGCCCACTGAGCTAGGCACTGTCCACTGAGTGATCATTCACAGGAGGCTTTCCTCTAGCCTACTACCAATTGGAGCTAGGCATCACCTGATTTCATGTTAAAAGATCTCTCCTGGCCTCTAAGAATCATGACCCTGATTTTTCCCACTGGCTGCCAGGAGGCTTACAGTGTAATATGCAGCCCGCTTCTCCCAAACATACCAGGGCTCATTACACCATGTGTACTGACCTCACAACTGACTTTCTTTTCTTTTTCCTAGGCTCATTTTCCTTCTCCATTCATTTTTTAAATTTCATATATATTTATATAAGCCAAATCAAAACTTTTCTGAAACAAAGCCATATGTTTAAGTAAGAAAATACAAATGACAGGATCTCAATTTTTTAGTGGCAAAAATAAGCATATATATATATATATATATATATATATAACTTCTAGGTTAAATTTATTTTAGTGCCTTGCCAGTCTTACTGGAGTAAATATCTAATTGCTACTTTAACAGTTCTCTGATGATTAATGAATTAGAGCATCTCTTCATATACTTGTAGCCATTTTGAATTCCTCTTCTATAAAGTGCTCGTTTCCTTGCCTTTTTCTACTAAGAAACCTGTCTTATTCTTGGTGATGAGAAGGAGTATCTACATATTACACAGACAGTCCCTTATCAATATTGGACATCACAGATATTATCCCCTATTCCATCACCTCTCTGCCCCCTTACTCCATCTTAATTAAGCAGATATCTTTAATTTTTAAGGAAATAAATTCATCAAATGTTTTGCTCTATATGTTGTACAGTGAGAACACGGATGGAATTTGGAGATAGATGACCTTTAAAAGGAAGGTGCTCAGTGGTGTTCAGTTGGGAAGCTGCAGGGCTTGCCTAAGCTCACCCAGCTCATCGAAGCCAATCCCCACACCTTCCATGGCCCAGTAAAAAAAGGGGGAAAGGTGGCGTAGGAGTGGACAACTGCTATCTCAGGAAATACTCTCCAGAAGATGACCCGGTATGTGAGGCAAGGGCACCATCAATCAACACAGAGGTATTTGAGAGAAATTGAAATCCATATAGTTCTTATTCTCTTTTTATTATATTATTTCCTTTTACTCCATTTCTCCTTGCTTTAGATACTTCATTGCTCCCTCCCTCCCTCATACCTTCCCTTTCCTGTTCCCTCCTTCAAGTGTTTTATCCTGGAGAGAAATATAATAACCTATCTATCTAAGTGTGGACTTTTGCTTTGTTTTGGTAAAGACATTCATTCCATATTTTACCATCTGTTGCCCTTTTTCTCCATCCCTTTCTTTCCCTTCAAACTTCCAGTATGTGGTGGTTGATTGTTATATATGAGATATAGTACTAAGTACTCCGATGGAAATAAACATGCAGAAGGGAAGGATTTCCATTAAGAGGAATAAAAGCAACTATCTATATGACAGCATTCTGGAAGTCCTAACGAATGCAAAAACCTGGGGCAAAGAAAAATAAATACAGAAATATGAACATCACAACCCTCCCATAGAGATTCATTTATATGCATGCAGTATAGGATATGTGACATTAAAAGGAGGGAAAGTTCGCAAAAAGCTTAGTGAAATAAGGTTTCCAGAAAGAAGATACCCTCTTCTCTGCTCTTGCAATCTGTGACAAACTTCAGCTGTGCACACTGAAAAAAATCAGTGAAAAAAACGTACAGATCCTGTAAATGGAAAGTTATAGGGAACAAAGTTCAGAGTAACCTTGGACATTTTCAAAAGCCAATATTTTTAAAAATCAGACATTCTCTTTGTGAAACACTAGGGACTCTAAACAAAACCAATATGGAGCATTTATCCAATTAATGTCTCGAAACAAAGCAATTATAGGTCCAAAGAGTTTACTTGGTCCTGTCTTTGCACAGAGGCTGTACGTGGAAAGCACAGCTCAGCAACACGAAAGGATACATTTCATTTGTATTGAGCATCTTCTGAAGGGAGAAAACTTCCAGATGTCCATTGTAGACACTGTTCCCTCTCGCCAGTGTCCCACACAGGGTAGAAAATAAAATCCCCTCCCCTCCGTCATATGTTGAGTTTCTTTCCCAGCACTCTGCTCTCCTCGTTCAACTCCTTCTCCCTCTCATCTCCTCAGCCCCTTCCTGCAACCACTGTCCCCCCTCCCAGGCAGTAGTGAGCACCGGGCCTCCATTCCCATCCACTGGATGCACCTGATGCCCTGCAATAGTCAAGGGCCATGTGACTCCGTTTCACAAAGAAACTTTGGAAAGAGTAGCTGTCTTCTCACCCTGAAATTACCTACAAGATGAAACTTTAGAAAATTTTAGAAAACTGATCTTTAGTCACAAGGGCACATTTTTCACATTTGTTAGAAATAACTGAGAACCCTACTATGGCATTAAACACTACATCTCTTGGGATCTTATAAAGGGTGTTTGGACAAATACACATGCTGGCTATACCACAAACCAGCAACCACACCTGTTCCACTGCTTGTGAGTGTTGGTTGCCTGTTGGTGAGATACTGTGACAAGACCTTGCAGCCTCTCCACCATGCAAATCTGCCAGGACTGGCTTATAAATCACCTGCTCCAAAACGTTCAACTACCAGTGCTCTGAAGTTTACAGAGTAAACAAATGCAGAGAAACACCACCATCTGGGGAGCTTATGTGTGTGCACCTCTGGCATGTCGGTGTACTGTCTCCACCTCCTGCCTGAAACATGATGATGGGGGCTGGTCGCTTGTGCTGGAAGTCCCTTTATGATACCCCCAAGAGTTTCCTATTATCCCACATGATTTTCCAAAATATAAATGTTAGTTTCTTTCCCTTTAAAATATCTTAAATATTAAGCTTGGGTCACTGCTATATGACATTATGCCAGGTGCCTTAGCTTTGTATTTTGTAGGACACAGGAGAAGGCCTTGAAATGAAGAAAAATTCAAAGGGCTACAGTATGGCTTATGTAAGATCAAGGCTGATTTCTATGATCTTTAATTCTATCCAAATTCAAATTGGCAAAGAAATATATGACTATGTTTGACTTCCTATATAAAACTGAGAAGCACCAAGTATTTGGAAAACAGAACTATTTCAGAATCCATAAATCTATTCTCTTTCTGACTGAGAACACCACATACCAAATATCCAGATGAATCTCAAATACTGATCAAAGGAAAGGAAGACCTTCATTTTACAAAGCCTGTGAATACAAACTAGTTTTCACTGGGTTTGAATAAGCACCATTCTTTTCGTTTAAAATGATATATGCGGTCTATATGCCCCAGAGGTTTCTCGTAATTCCTATCATTCTTAGAATGCCTTAAACCAGTCATCCCCAGGAACTGTGGTTTTTGTAGTGAGTTATTATGTCGCAGTATTTTATAAGTAATGTTTAAAGACATGAATGATTAAAGAATAAAAGCAGAGACAAAATTGCTGGTAAAGAAAAAAAATACTTTTGGAAAATGGGATTGAAAATGATCTGGTGAGGTCTTCTTTAACTTGATCCTCCAACCTATCAAAGACTGTTTGCTCTCCATTTTAGTATCACAATTATGTTCTGTTAACACTCTGAGCTACTAACACAAGCCCAAGAGTTTATAAAAATGTGGAGCAAAACTAAAGGTATATTCTACAGGTTAAAGGAAAAAGTAATCCTTGATGATGATCAAGATCATATTCAATTTCCTAAAATCTGAGCATGACTAACGGGTAACATCTGGGAGGAGAAGCAGCCTGGCTGTGATGACAAGCCCCCCAGTGTGCTAGACTCTGTCTCCCTGAGGACATCCTCCTCCTCCTGTGCACTAGGCAGTGTTTGTGTAACCCAGGATGTGGACAGTGTCAAGGACAATGTATGTATAACAGAATTCCCTTCCACTCCATGGTAGAAACATCTTTTAAATTTAAAAACAAAAAGGAGGTATTTTTCAAAACCTCACCCTCCCAAGAGAGCGAGCGTCTTGTTTTAATACCAGTCCCCACACACAAGAAGTTGCCCTTTAATTCCCAAGTGAACCCCAGGTTATCAGTCTAAGCAAAGGTAATAATCTGAATAAAAAATGTCAGCAATGTTCACATTGAGACTATAACGTTTGTTGGCCTACTTTTTGGGTATTTGGTACATTCAATCATACACACTTGTTGAGCACCTTTTTTGGTGCTAGGATTTGAAAAAATAGCAAGATAGTTCCTGACCTCTATGAGTTCAGACTGGGAAAGGAAACAGAAAGTTTAAACATACACACACAACTGCACATGGTAATGCTATGATAGAGGTTACAGTAAATTTTAAAAGTCATTGCTCTAAAGTTTCAAGTGGCTAAAGGCCCTAACCTCTATTCAATGTTTACTCTTGTTAAGACCCTTCTGATTCTCATCTCCTGATAAACATGTCAGCATATAGTCTTTCGCACTGGTAGATAGAAAATTTTAAGAATTATCAAGCATTTGTTAGAGATTTTGAGAAACTCACATGGGTTGAGGGAATTCTACCAGGTAGGAAGCCTCCAAGTTTACACTTCCCTCAGGCTTTCTCTCAAGGAAGTGTTCACTCTTGCAGTCTTTATTCATCACCTAGACCAATGGTGGTCAGCAACACGGTTTACTCTGATCTCTATCCAGAGATCCAGACCCCCCACCTGACTGCTACTCACACCTGTGACCCCATCCTGGCAGTCCCGCAGGTCCAGAGGGTCAACCTTTTCAAAAACAAAACACAAAACTAGCCCTGCCAGATGTTAAAATTTGTTATAAAGCTAAGTAACTAAAATAAGTTAGTGTTGGACCAGGAAAGAAAACCAGGTCAGTGAAATACAAGAAAAATATACCCCAAAACATGTCAGAATTTACAATAGAATAAAAACCACATTTCAAGCCAGTGGGGCAAAGACAGTGACCCAATAAATGTTATTCGGTAATTGGCTATTTGGGGAATGGTGTGAGATGGGTCCCCATCAAGAGCCAAAATAAATTCCCAGATACATCAAAACATTATCTGAAAAAAATGCAATCATAGAAGAATCAAAAGAAATATAAATGAATATGCTGACAATCATGAGATAAAGAAAACATTTAAAACAGAGATCATGTGTTTTTTTTGTTTTTTGTTTTTTTTTTAGGAGCTAAAAGAGGAATTTGTTTATTGAGGGCAAAAGGATGCAAGCAGTATAAAAATCAGAAGCTTATCTGGCTTTGGCTTTTCTTTGTTTGTCAGTGGGGGTTGGATTTTATTTGTACATATTCTAGGGTCCTGATCTTCTCATGAAATCGTTATACAGAGGGAAGCTGTGGGGCAGATCCTTAAGTGACCCTTTGGGAGAACTCTTATCAGGGAGGGAGTCTTTGTTCAATGCCGCCTAGTTCTTTCCCTTCTGCTTCATGTGTAGTACAAAACAGTCATTGCACGCAGTGGTGAGCCCAGCAATTAGCGAGAAGAAGCTCTGGAAGCCCACTCTGCCATCTCGGCATTGGTCCAGGTCCTTCATTATTTTGTCCACCGCTAGAGGGTCTTTTTGATTTTCCAGAAATCCAGGGAACTCCTTTTCCATGAGTCCTCTCAGGTCCTCCTTTGTCAAGTATCTTTTCTCCCCAGCAAATCTGTGAAACGGGAACATCATGGTTTCCATGGCGTGTTCCATTTGAGATGGCATTTTGGGGACGTCTGTTGAAATCTTGGCCAGTGGTGTGGCTGGGATGCTCGGCCGGGTGGGACACGCGGCTAGTCTCATATAAGTCTTTAATAAAACTTGACAAACTAAAACTTTTTAAATTTCTGTATGGCAAAAAAAAAGCATAAAGAAATTCATAAATGACAAGTTGAAAGTATGTTTTTGACACATCTGACAGGATTAACATGATAAAAGAGTAATTTCCTTAGCACATAGAACTCACAAATCAATAAAAATGTCCAAATATAAGATAGGCAGTTCAAAGAGAAAAAGAATACAAATATTCACTAAACATATGAAAATTTTTTATACCATTCCTGATTATAGAGAAACAAATGAAGAGTAGCACCAATTTTTACCTATTATGTGACAAAGTGTAACATTCTATTCAGTGTTGACAAGAATATGGGAAAAGTCACTCTCGTAATTTTGAGCAGAGAATAATATTGGTAAGTTCTTTTACAAACTAGCAAAATCTATGAAAATAGACACTTTTTCTTGGTGTTTCCACTTAAAGGAATTTATCATACAGAAGTTCATACATCTTTGGGAACACATGTAGGTATAAAGATTGAAGCATAATGTGTGATAAAAAATAGAAACTATTTAAATACTTTTCAATAGATCACTGTTTTTAAGTTATAGTTCATTTTTGAAATGGAATAATTTGTGCTCAATACTAATTAGATAAATCTACATGTACCAATGTGAAAAAAATTATGCTCATGCTTATATATGCATGAAAAATTTTAAATTATAATGGCTTTCTTCCAATACAAAGTATAAATAGCAAAAACATAACCCTTCTCAGTCACATTCCAGTGTCTTCCCCATAATTATGCATTATATTTATAATTAAAAGTTATCTCCCACTTGTCTCCTTCAGCTGCAAAGGCCTGCTCTTCTCCCCATGTTGCCGGTAACGGTGATGTCATTACACACTTGCCCCAAACAGGAAATGCCTGATCATCCAGGACTCACTTCCCACCCTTTCCCCCCTCATGCATTTAGTCCCATGCCTGGAGGTTGCTCAAAATTGTCTTCCCTCTCCATTCCCAAATATTAACTGAGGTCCTTCCTGGCCCTACTGCCCTCCTGCCTCTACTGCATGTGGACACAGCACGCTGTAGAGGAAAACAGTGACTAAATTCACAAAAGCTGAATTCTTGATGTGTATCTCCTAGTGACCTAGGTTTAGATAAGCCAGAAGGTTTTGGTGTCTCCGAAGAAGAGATTCAAAAAGGGGAAATTTGTGACACACATGATGAGTGACAGAAAGGCATGCTGACAGGGAGGCAAGAAGCCGGAATCTCGGAGCTTCTGTCTTTCCCTCGTCCCTTTTGAAGCAATAGAAGTGCTGAGCATAAGTCTCTTGCAGTCGGTGGCATGTTTACCAGAGACTGGAGATCCCTCTGCCTTTGGAGAAGGCAGACACTGGAGTAGCTGCAAGACCATAGGCTAAGAAAGGGTGGGTGGTGGGTAGTAGGAAGAGGAATGGAAGGCACTCCTCCTGCCTCCTGTGTCTCCCAGGAGCGAGAAAGAAAATGTCAGTGACTCCCGGGGTTCCAGGTGAGAGAACACGTTGGTAAATGCAGGGACCAGACAGAGCTCAAGGGCTGAGCCGTCTACCATGAAAAACAAAGAAAGTGGGGACAGGTGCCGGTAGGGGAGGTGCCACTGAAGAGAGTCCTGGCCTTCTCTGGGGCTAGGGGCAGTCGAAGGATCGGGGCAAAGCTGCAGACTACCTCAGAAACCCACTGGATACAGTAAGTCAGACCTCCTCATAACAGAGGCTCTCAGCGTCTACTCTGTGAACAGAATCTCTCACCCTCCCCCATGACCGCCCTCCCTACCAGACAGCAGACTAACCTGCGGCTTTCCCCTGGGGAAAATCCAGAAAGAATCGGAGCTATGGGTTGTGACTGGGAAACTAGCACTTGATTTTGACAAAATAGTCATGTGAGAAAGACAAGGGTTTTTTTTAATTGAGGTATACTTGATATACAATATTTTATTTGTTTCCGGCATTCAACATAGTGATTTAACAATTATCTACATTACTAAATGCTCACCATGGTAAATGTAGTTACTACCTGTCAACATTCAAAGATATTACAATATTATTAACTAAATTCCTTATGCTGTACTTACATCCCCATTACTAATTTATACTAAATTGGAATTTTGTGCTTCTTTATCCCCTTCACCTATTCCCCCCCCACCTCCCCCATAGCAAACACCTGTCTCTTCTCTGTGTCTGAGTCTATTCCTGTTTATTATTTGTTTATTTAAGTCATTGGACTGGACTAGGTTCTCAGCGGCAATGGAAATTACATTAACAAGAGCAATAAAATATATATTTTCTAAACCAGTTAGGAGAGTTGGTAACTGGGAAGGAATATGTACCTTTGGGGGAAAAAAAAAGCTTCTCATGTGTATACATCTGAACTATAACTTTGCATTTAAACTTCATAAATGGATGTATCTTACCTGGAATTTCCCAGCTTTTTTATGACTGATCTTTTTATCTCTAGCCTTGCCTCCTCTAGCTCATCCTTTATATTAATAACAGAAAAATCTTTCTAAATGTGAAACTAATAATGTCAAATTTTCTCTTTTGCAACTCTTAAGTGGCACTCCACTTCCCACAGAGTAAAACCCCTGATCCATGCCATGTCTTTTTACATTCCATGATCTCCAACCTGCATGCCCAAGAAAAGGTTCAGATTATACCTAAGAAGATGTAAATGTACATCTCAGGTTGATCCTCAGCAATGAGACAGTATAATACCATTAAAAAGCCCATAAAAATGAGGCTATCATCAAGAAGACAGAAGTAAAAAGTGTTGTGAAGTTGTGAAACATAGCAAACTTTTGTACACTGCTGGTGGGAATGCAAAAAAATCCAGTTAGTTCAGTCACTATAGAAAAAGGATGGAGTTCCTCAAAACATTAAAAATAGATCAAACAGGGGACCTTGATCAAGATGGAGGAGTGGTAGGATCCTGAGCTCACCTTCTCCCCTGGATACGCCAGGGCTGCGACTACATTGATCAACCCACTCTGAGAAAAATCCAAAGACTACCAGAACAGCTCTACCACAGCTAAAGATAAGAAAAATGCATACTGAGAAGAGTAGGAGGGGAAGAGGTGCTGTCTGGACAGTACCCACACCAGCAGTGCAATGACCCACAAATGGGAGGGATATCACAGACATGGAGTCCTCCCTGAGGAGTGAACCCCAAGTGGTACCCAACACCAAGGGATCATACCTAGATGAGCCTCCATAATGTCTGGCTAAGAAAATCAGAGGGGCTTAACTCTGAGACTACAAGATATTGATGAAAGAAATCGAACATGAGAAATAAATTGAAAGATATCCCATGATCATCAAATAGAAGAAATAATATTGTTAAAATGTCCATATCACACAAAGCAATCTACAGATTTAATACAGTCCCTATCAAAATACCAATAGCATTTTTCACAGAACTAAAACAAATAATCCTAAAATTTGTATGGAATCCCAAAAAGACCCCAAAGAGCCAAATCAATCTTGAGAAAGAAGAATAAAGGTGGAGGTACCACACTCCCAAATTTCAAACTATACCACAAAGCTACAGTACAAAACAGTATGGTACTGGCACAAAAACAAACACAGATTGATGGAATAAAATAGAGATCCTAGAAAGAGATCCACACTTATATGGCCAATTAATCTGTGACAGAGGAGGCAAAAATATATAATGGGTGCTCAGGTAGTCTCTTCAGTAAATTGTGTTGGGGCAATTAGCTACACGTGAAGGAATGAAACTGGACCACTTTCTTACACCATATACAAAAATAAACTCAAAATGGATTAAAGACCTAAATGTAAGCCTGAAACCATAAAACTCCTAAAAGGAAACTTAGGCAGTCAACCCTTGGACATTGGTCATAGAATTTTTTTGTTGTTTTTTTAATTTGTCTTTTAGGCAAAGGAAACAAGCAAAAATAAACAATTGGGACTACATGAAACTAAAAACCTTTTACACAGTGAAGAAAACCATTAACAAAATGAAAGATATATGCAGGTAATATATTAAATAAGAGGTTATTATCCAACATGTATAAAGAATTTGTACAACTCAACACCAAAAAAAAATCTGATTAAAAAAGTGGACAGAGATCTTGAAGAGATGTTTTTCTAAAGAAGGCATAGAGATGGCCAAGGAACACATGGAATGATGTCCAGCATCAGTAAGCATCAGAAAAATGGAAATCAAAACCACAAGGACATATCAATTCACACCTGTCAGAATGGCTACTATCAAAAAATAAGAAATAACAAGTGTTGGTGAGGATGTGGAGAGAAGGGAACCCTCCTGCACTGCTGCTGGGAATGTATATTGCACAGCCACTCTGGAAAACAGTCTGAAATTTACTCAAAAATTTAAAATAGAACCATGTGATCCAACAGTTCCCCTTGTGGGTATTTATATGAAGCAAATTAAGACACAAAATCAACAAGATATATGTAATTACCCTATGTTCACTGCAACCTTATTTAAAATATTCAAGATATGGAAGCAATATAAATGCCCACTGATAGATGAGCAGTCAAAGAAGAAGTGGTATACGTGTGTGTGTGTGTGTGTACATATATATATATATGTATGTATGTGTATATTATACACAATGGACTATTAGTTGGCAATAAAAAAGAAATGAAATATTGCCATTTGCAACAACATGGATGTACCTAGACAGTATTATGCTAACTGGAATAAGCCAGGCAGATAAAGGCAAATACCATATTATTTCACTTACAAATGGAACCTAAAAATCAAAACAAGTGAACAAACTAAATAATACAGAAACAGACTCATAAATATAGAAAACAATCTGGGTTGTGGGTAACGGCAAAATATGTGAAGGGAAGTAAGAGGTAATAATATAACTTCCAATTATAAAATAAATAAGTCACAAGGATAAAAGTACAGCATAGCAAATATAATCAATAATATTGTAACAATTTTGTATGGTGACAGATCATAACTATACTTATCATCATAACCATCTGTGATGTATATAAATGTCAAATCACGTGTTGTACACTTGAAATTAATATATGTATGCCAACTATATTTTAATTTTAAAAATTGGAACAAACATATAATCCAGCAATCCCACCTCTAGGTATATATCCAATCAAAATAAAACATGGTATTGAAGAGATATATACACATTTCTATTTCTTACAGCATCATTTATAATAGCCAAGACATGGAGAAAACCTAAGTGTTCATCAATGGATGAAAGAAGATGTGGTATGTCCATACATGTGTGTGTGTGTGTGTGTGTGTGTGTGTGTGTGTGTATGTGTGTGTAATGAACTATTACTCAGCCACGAGAAAGAAAGAAATCTTGCCATTTGTAACAACATAGATGGACCTTAAGGAAATATGTGCTATAAGTCAGAAAAAGACAAATACTGTATGACAACATCACTTATAGGAGGAATCTTTAAAAAGCCAAACTTGAAAAAACAGAGTAGGATGGTGGTTACCAGGAGGAGAAGTAAGGAGATATTCATAAAGGGTAGAAATTCCTAGATAGAGGAAAGATTAGGGATCTAATGTATAGCATGGTAATTATACTTATACTATATTATAAAGATGATAGAAGAATAGATCTCGACTATTCTCACCACAAAAAGAAATGGTGATTTTGTGACATGGTGCAAGTGTGAGTTAACACTATGGTGTTAATCAGGTTACAATATATAAGTTTATCAAACCAACACGTTGTACCCCTTAATTTTACACAGTGTTATATGTCAATTATATCTTAATAAAGGTGGAAAAATTATTCTTGAAAACTTCACAAAATAAGTGGAGAATAAATGGAATAATGAAATTTTCAAATGATGTTTCTTCTAAGTTGGCACCATGTAAAATTTTGAAATTATAAAGCAAAAATGCACTCTTTTTGGTAACCTTTTATACGTCAGAGCATAAGCATGCCATATTTTATGGCACAAGACCTCACAGTATCAAACTGAGTAGCTGAAACAGATTAGATCAGTTGTTTATAATTTAGGTTATTGATTTTGATGGGTACATTCATTGTCTATGGCTGCTGTACCAAATTACAAATTGTGTGACTTAAAACAACACATATATTCTTTACATTTCAGGGGGTCAAGATTCCAAAATCAGTTTCACTAATTTGAAACCCATTTACCAGCAGGGCCTCCCTGCCTCCAAGATTCCAGAGAAGAATCCATTCCTTGCCTCTTCCAGCTTGTGGTGGCTACAGGATTTCCTTGGCTTGTGACCACATCACTACAATTTCTGCCTCTGTGTTCACACTGCCTCCTTCTCTTCTGTCTGTGTACTGCCAAATCTCTCTCTGCCTCCCTTTTATTCATATACATTATTGCATTTAGTACCTACCCATAAAATTCACAATAACCTCCTGTCTTGCCAGTGGGTTTCAGCCCTGAGCAAATACACTATGGATTTAGGGAGACTGAGGAATGACAATGGAACATTCTTGGGGTTAAAGGGTTTATTACCTGGCTTATTCTCTTAGTGATAGGTCAAGCACTAGAATCATGACTACAGATCTGTAATCCACCTCCATTTCTCCATCTCTACCTCCACCCAGAGCACTGGGCAGAGCTCTTTATATAGTGACTCAGTAAATTATACCTCATTGCCTATGGGTGTGGAAGAGAAGCCTAGCAGGAGGCCAATTACACCATCAAGTAGTTTAGGGTCACGTGAGGATCCAGACCACAGGAACTTCCATTTTCCCCACAGTGGCACAAAACATGTGTATAGGAATGTTCCTAAGTTAGATACTCTTCAAAATAAAAATCTGAGGCAAAAGGAAAACCCTTTAAATAATGCCAACCACTGGAGGACTTTCAAGATGGCAGCCTGAGAGGTGAGATGGAGAGCTCCTCCTTAAACCACAAATTGTACAAAAATATAGTTAACTAATACAACTAACCTTAAAACAGCAACAAGAAAAAAGGCTTAACCAGAGTGCAAACAGACCTCACGAACAGAGTGGACCTCACAAAACAGGGTAACATAGGAAAGCCTTAATGGGACCAAGCCCTTCCCCCAACCCAGCTCACCGGCAGGAGGAAGAGAAATAGAGCAGGGGAGGGGGTGGAAGCCTGGGACTAGCCCTGGAGATCTGCTTTGTGAGCAGAATCCTATAGCGTGTGGTGCTCTGGATGTTGGGGAGCTCGGCCAGGCGGAGTGCTTGGGAAATTGACATTCCGGCCGTTTGTGGAGGAGGGGATCCACACCCGGCCGCTCTCTGTCAGAGGAAAGGCAGGGAGCCAGAGGGGCTTCCTAGCAGCTGAGGGCTGCTAAAGGGGCGGGGTTTGCAAAGAGCTTGCTGCGCGGGAGAAGGGAGAGCTGGACAAGGTTGCCTGGGCACTCTGTGCCCAGCTGGTTGGGAACTTTAGGGAGCTTCAGGTGCTCCATTCCCCTGGCTGCCTACTCAGCTCTGAGGCCCCCCCACTGTGACACACAGCCTGCCAAACCTTCCTACTGGCCTGCAGGCACCTGCTCACAAACCAGCACTCACTGTGCAGGCATTAGGCCAGCCAGAAGAAGGCCCCAACAGCTACAGACGCAAATCACAGAGGTTTACACGTGTGTGCTTGGCCCACTGTCTCTGACACTGGAGACAGGCACCACAGACGGGAATCAAGAAACAGATTTTTCATCCTGCCAGGCACCACCTCCGCTCCCCTATGACCCCCAACCTCACTCTAGGGGCTGAGCAGCTCCAGAGACTGGAGTTTCTGCAGACTAGTGGACACCACACAGAAATACGAAATGACAAAAGAACATGGTTCAGACCAAAATCTCACAAACCCCAGAAAGAGGGCCAAATGAAACTGAACTCACCAATCTTCCTGAAAGAGAGTTCAAAATAAAAATTTTAAACATGCTTATGGAGGTAAAGAAAAATATTCAAGAACTCAGGAACGAATTTAAGATGGAGATTCAATCATTAAGAAATTCCATATCTGAAATGCAACATACAATGGAAGGATTTAAAAGCAGCTTAGATGTAGTAGAAGGGACAGTAAATGGAATAGAAATTAGAGACGAGGAATACAAAGAAGCTGAGGCACAGAATAAGAATGAAGGAATATTGAGAGAATTGCATGACCAATCCAAATGCAACAATACTCACATTATAGGGGTACCAGAAGAAGAAGAGAAAAAGGGACAGAAAGTGTCATTGCGGAGGTATTTGCTGAAAACTTACCCAATCTGGGGAAGGAGATAGTCTCTCAAGCCATGGAGGTGCACAGATCTCCCAACATAAGGGACCAAGGAAGACAATGTCAAGACATATAATAATTAAAATGGCAAAGAACAAGGATAAAGACAGAATTTTAAAAGCAGCTAGAGAGAGAAAAAAGATCACATACAAAGGAAAACCCATCAGGCTATCATCAGACTTCTCAATAGAGACCTTACAGGCCAGAGGGAGTGGCATGATATATTTAATGCAATGAGGGAGAAGGGCCTTGAACCAGGAATACTTTACTCGGCAAGGTGATCATTTAAATTTGAAGGAGGGATTAAACCATTCACAGATAAGCAAAAGCTGAGAGAATTTACCTCCCACAAACCATCTCTACAGTGCATTTTGGAGGGACTCCTATAGATGGAAGTATTCTTAAGGCTAAAAAGATATCACCCAAGGGAAGACAAAGAGTACAGAATATGATTCATAACATACAAAGAATAGAGGAAGAAGAAAAATGAGGAAAAGAGAGAACCTTTAAGTTGTGTTTGTAATAATACATGAAGTTAAATTAGACTGTTAGATAGTAAGGAAATTAACCTTGAACCTTTGGTAACCACGAATCTAAAGCGCACTGGCAATAAGTACGTACCTGTTGATAATCACCTTAAATGTAAATGGTCTGAATGCACCAATCAAAAGACATAGAGTTACTGAATGGATAAAAAAACAAGACCCATCTATATGCTGCCTACAAGAGACTCACTTCAAACCCAAAGACATATACAGACTGAAACTGAAGGGATGGAAAATGGTATTTCATGCAACTAATAGGGAGAAAAAAGCAGGAGTTGCAGTACTTCTATCAGACAAAATAGACTTAAAAACAAAGAAAGTCACAAGAGACAAAGAAGGACATTACATAATGATAAAAGGGTCAGTCCAACAAGAAGATATAACTATTATAAATATCTGTGCACCCAACACAGGATCACCTACATATGTGAAACAAATACTAACAGAATTAAAGGGGGAAATTGAATGCAATGCATTTATTTTAGGAGACTTCCACACGCCACTCACTCCAAAGGACAGATCAAGCAGACAGGAAATAAGTAAAGAGACAGAGGCACTGAACAACATATTAGAACAGGTGGACCTAACGGACATCTACAGAACACTCGATCCAAAAGCAACAGGATACACATTCTTCTCAAGTGCACATGGAACATTTTCAAGAATTGATCATATATTAGGCCACAAAAAGAACCTCAGTAAATTAAAAAAGATTGAAATTGTACCAACCAGCTTTTCAGATAACAAAGGTATGAAACTAGAAATAAATTACACAAAGAAAACAAAAAGCCCACAAACATGAAGGCTTCATAACATGCTCCTAAATAATCAATGGATCAATGACCAAATAAAAACAGAGTCAAGCAATATATGGAGACAAATGACAACAGTAATTCAACACCACAAAATCTGTGGGATGCAGTTAAGGCCATGCTAAGAGGAAAGTGTATTGCATTAAAGGCCTATCTCAGGAAAGAAGAACAATCCCATATGAGCAGTCTAAACACACAATTAACAAAAACTAGAAAAAGAAGAACAAATGAGACCCAAAGTCAGTAGAAGGAGGGACATAATAAAGATTAGAGCAGAAATAAATAAAATTGAGAAGAATAAAACAATAGAAAGAATCAATGAAAGCAGGAGCTGGTTCTTTGAGAAAATAAACAAAATAGATAAACCCCTAGCCAGACTTATCAAGAAAAAAAGAGAGTATACACACATGAACAGAATCAGAAATGAGAAAGGAAAAATCACTATAGATACCACAGAAATACAAAGAATTATGAGAGAATACTATGAAAAATTATGTGCTAACAAACTGGATAACCTAGAAGAAATGGACAACTTTCTAGAAAAATACAACCTTCCAAGGCTGACCAAGGAATAAACAGAAAATCTGAATAGACCAATTAACTGTGAAGAAATTGAAATGGTAATCAAAAAACTACCTAAGAACTAAATGCCTGGATCAGATGGTTTCACTGCTGAATTTTATCAAACATTTACTGAAGACCTAATACCCATCCTCATTAAATTTCTCCAAAATTAGAAGAGGAGGGAATACTCCCAAACTCATTCTATGAAGCCAGCATCACTCTAATACCAAAACTGCGCAAAGACCTCACCAAAAAAAAAAAAATTACAGACCAATATCCCGGATGAAAATTGATGCAAAAATACTCAAAAAAAATATTAGCAAACTGAATTCAAAAATACATCAAAAAGATCATCCATCATGATCAAGTGGGATTCATCCCAGGGATGCAAGGGTGGTACAACATTCGAAAATGCATCAACATCATCCACTACATCAAGAAAAAGAAGGACAAAAACCACATGATTATCTCCATAGATGCTGAAAAAGCATTTGACAAAATTCAACATCAATTCATGATAAAAAACACTCAACAATATGGGTATAGAGGGCAAGTACCTCAACATAATAAAGGCCATATATGACAAACCCACAGCCAATATTATACTTAACAGCGAGAGGCTGAAAGCTTTTCCTTTAAGATTGGGAACAAGACAAGGATGCCCACTCTCCCCACTTTTATTCAACGTAGTCCTGGAGGTCCTAGCCACAGCAATCAGACAACACAAAGAAATAAAAGGCATCCAGATCTGCAAGGAAGAACTCAAACTGCCCTTGATTGCAGATAATATGATATTGTACATAAAAAACCCAAAGGAATCCACTCTAAAACTATTAGATCTAATATCTGAATTCTGCAAAGTTGCGGGATACAAAATTAATGCACAGTAATCTGTTGCATTCCTATACACTAATGATGAACTAGCAGAATGAGAAATCACGAAAAGAATTCCATTCACAATTGCATTCAAACGAATAAAATCCCTAGGAATAAACCTAACCAAGGATTTGAAAGACCTATACCATGAAAACTACAAGATGCTCCTAAGAGAAATTAAAGAGGACACTAATAAATGGAAATTCAACCCATGTTCTTGGATAGGAAGAATTAATATAGTCAAAATGCCCATCCTGACTAAAGCAATCTACAGATTCAATGAAATCCCTATCAAATAACCAACAGCATTCTTCAGTTAACTACAGCAAATAGTTCTAGAATTCATATGGAACCACAAAAGACCCCAAATAGCCAAAGCAATCCTGAGAAGGAAGAATAAAGCAAGGGGGATTATGCTCCCTGACTTTAAGCTCTAATACAAAGCTACAGTAATCAAGACAATATGGTACTGGCACAAGAACAGACCCACAGACCAGTGGAACAGAATAGAGAGCCCAGATATAAACCCAAGTACATATGGTCAATTAATATACGATAAAGGAGCCATGGATATACAATGGGGAAATGACAGCCTCTTCAACAGTTGGTATTGGCAAAACTGGACAACTACATGTAAGAGAATGAAACTGAATTACTGTCTAACCCAATACAGAAAAGTAAACTCAAAATGGATCAGAGACCTGGAGGTAAATCATGAAACCATTAAACTCTTAGAAAAAAAGATAAGCAAAAATCTCTTGGATATAAACATGAGCAACTTCTTCATGAACATGTCTCCCCGGGCAAGGGAAACAAAGGTAAGGATGAATGAATGGGACTGTATTAAACTAAAAAGGTTCTGTACAGCAAGGGATACCATCAGCAGAACAAAAAGACTTTGTACAGTAAGGGAGAATATATTCATAAATGACATATCTGAGAAGGGGTCGACATCCAAATTATATAAAGAGCTCATGCACCTCAACAAACAAAAAGCAAATAAGCCAATAAAAAATGGGCAGAGGAGCTGAACAGACACTTCTCCAAAGAAGAAATTCAGTTGGCCAACAGGCACATGTAAAGATGCTCCACATCTCTAGTCATCAGAGAAATGCAAATTAAAACCACAATGAGATATCACCTCACACCAGTCAGGACGGCCAACATCCAAAAGACAAACAACAACAAATATTGGCGAGGGTGCGGAGAAAAGGGAACCTTTCACCACTGCTGGTGGGAATGTAAATTAGTACAACCATTGTGGAAAGCAGTATGGAAGTTCCTCAAAAAACTCAAAATAGAAATACCACTTGACCCAGGAATCCCACTCCTTGGAATTTACCCTAAGAATGCAGCAGCCCAGTTTGAAAAAGATATATGCACCCCTATGTTTATCACGGCACTATTTACAATAGCCAAGAAATGGAAGCAACCTAAGTGTCCATCAGTAAGTGAATGGATAAAGAAGAGGTGGTACATATACCCAATGGAATACTATTCAGCCATAAGAAGAAAACAAATCCTTCCATTTGCAACAACATGGTGGAGCTAGAGGGTATTATGCTCACTGAAATAAGCCAGACAGAGAAAGACAAGTACCAAATGATTTCACTCATCTGTGGAGTATAAGAACAAAGAAGAAACTGAAGGAACAAAGCAGCAGCAGACTCACAGAACCCAAGAATGGACCAACAGTTACCAAAGGCAAAGGGACTGGGGAAGATTGGTGGGAAGGGAGTGATAAGGGGGAAAAAGGGCTATTACAATTAGCACACACAATGTAGCGCATGTGGGGTGGGGTGGGGGATACAGGGAAGGCAGTATAACACAGAGAAGACAAGTAGTGATTCTATAACATCTTTCTATGCTGATGGACAGTGACTGCAATGGGGTATGTGGTGGGGACTTGATAATAGGGGAGTGTAGTAACCATAATGATGCTCATGTAATTGTATGTTAATAATAGAAAAATAAAATAAAATAAAAGGAACAACAAAGAAAAAGGAATATATTCCAGGATTGAATATATTGAATCAAAATTTCCCAGAACCTGTCTCTGCTGTGTTTACAGATTCAGTTTCTGCTTCATTTCAGGAAAATGTTTCTTTGATTCTTTATATACATTTTCCTTGGCATCTTAAGTTCTCTTCTTGGAAAGCACCCCTCTGTCTTTATATCCCAGTGTCTGCTCCTGTCTCTGGCTCTTAGCTTCTCTCTTTCAGGCCTTTTCTCTCCATTAATCTTTACTATGCATATCAAACTTTCCTTCTACATAAGTTAATATTATCTATGTTGTCCCTTTCTGTTTATAATAAATCATGGATTACCTCTGTTTATATCCTGAGTTTCATTTTATATAAAATCTTTCTTTCCATAATACTGTGCTATTTTTTCTTCTCATTGTCAGCTCTTGTTGAGTCCATTTTAAAAGTCCTTTGCTCCAAGTACCTATGAAGGATGTCTTTCTACTTTCCAGTGCATTTCTCTTCTTGAGTGGGTTGCCTATCACTTTCTTTTTCTCTTTTTGCATGCTATGTCCTTTTCTTCTTACCCAATGTCATAGTGTTATTCACATTCTTTTTAATCATACTCAGGCTTCTGAAACTCTGCCTCCGAACTTTGTTTCTGCATCTGACATTGCTGACAAGCTGTCCCGGGAGGGACATGCTTGTGAAGTAGAGCAGGAACATAGGACAAGCATCATGATTAAAGTTTCCTGCCTATGATGAAATATTCTCAAATATAGTAAGACGAGGAGGGACCCCATCTTAAGGCTAAGAGTCCACTTTAAAAGCAGAGAGTTGAGAAGTTAGATTCCTAACATAATCTTTGGTAATCAGCCAACAATCTACCTTAAGGCAAGACAAGCAGTGCTCAGTGATATGTCCCCAGTGCTGGAGGGAAACCTCTATCTTGGAGAGTATCTAGAGGACTGACTGTAGATAGTAACACAATGTCTTCCACTAGAGAGAGGCATCGTGGGACTCATGTCAAGCCTTGGCCCAACATCCCCCACCCCACCCTGTGCTCCATTCTGGAAAGGCTTAGAAGACAGAATCCCAAGCCCTTAAGGGCGCCTCCTCTCTGAGGCTGCCTGCACTCTTGTTTCTTCGAGTGTGTACTTTTTGCCTTAAATAAAAAATTCTCACTGCTCAACATACTGCGTTTTGCCTCTGTGCTCTTCCAGTGGAAGCATCTTAGTTACTTGTTATTTCATTCTATTTCTAGACTTTAGCATGATCTTCACTCTCTCTGTCCTGCCTCAGCTTCCTTGCTCTCTGCTGCCTGCAAGGCAGCTGCCATTCCCTGCTGCTCTTGCTCTAATGAATTCCTTCCTTACCTGCACTGGTCAGACCTGTTCTAGAATTCCTCCTCATGCAGAGACAAGAACCCTCCCCCATCCAGGTTGAGGTTTCACCTGGTGCGCAGGGCAAGGCCTCCCCAGATGCAGCTGCCTGGCAATATTCTGGCAACCACGAACTGATTCCTAACACAGTGTTCACTGACAGCCTAGGTAAGGAGGGATTCTGTGCTACTTTAAAGTACTCCTTGTCTTTTTCTCTTGAATCCATGGTTGTTTTTGTTACTCTCTTGGTGAGCTTGGGTTGCCAGCCTCAGGAAAATGTCTGTGCATCGAGGTACACTTGAAGCAAAACAATTCGCTCAACCACACAGCATGTTTCCCCCTATAGGTTATAGTCTTAACTTCCAAGAATCCATTTCTTCCTCTCCTGGTGCCTCTTCCTTGACTCAGTCTGGCACTCCTTTCTCTCAGTTCCATGTCTCTCCACCTGCCAGTGTGCTCATTTCTCTTGCCTCTTCTAATTCGATGTCACTAAATTGAGGAGCTTTGTCTCTCCCGACTTCAGGGCCTGAGCCCTATCTGTCCCCTTTGTCCCCAGACTCCCATTCCTGGGGCCATGGCAAGGGACAGAGTTGAGCCACAAGGATGCCTATGCATGCTCAGGTGGGCCGCAGAGCTTCCTGTGCATGCCTGGTGTAGCGCGGCAGGACCTCCTGTGCACACTCAGTACACACTCAGGTGTGGAGGGACGCCTCACATGGCCTGCAACTGACAAGTTACTTTTGGGTTTCTGGGAACTTCTGGAAAACCCAGGACCCCCCTGGGGAAAAGGGCTGCCTGGTTCCCTTGGTAGTTGTGCTTCTATTCCTTTCAGGTCCTGACTTAGTCATGGGTGACACCTCCTCCATTCCAACTCACTCCTCAGAATTGGGAGGCCTTTACTAGACTCCCTGAAACAGAAGAAACTAATCTTCTGCAATACAGCCTGGCCCCTAAATGGCATCCTAAACTACTTGCCCTTAGGGTGTATAAAAACTGAAATACTTTTAATCAGATGAGCTAAAAAGAAAGAAACTGATTTCCTTCTGTAATGCCACTTGGCCTCAATACAAACTGCCAAGCAGAGAAAAACGGCCCCAAAATGAGACCCTTCATTACAACACCATTTTGCAATTGGATACTAGTAACTAGAAAACGTTTGTTGCAGTTTCTCTGTGTGTGTGTCCTTACATGTTCCCCCTGGATGGTAGTGCTAAGCTTGTTTGATGCCCTGTGAAGTTGGTTTAATAACCACCAGCCTGGGGACCCTATAATCACAGAAATGTGGGTTATAGCCCATTTGTGGTCAGATATGGCCGGAGAGAAATGCGGGTCAAACCTCCATTTGCAAGCTGGGTCCTACCAAGCTGCTGCCAGTTCCTGTAGGAATACAACCTAAAATAACAATGGCCATTATGTTTCAATCTTTATGTTTGTATGTTTATATATGTAAATGGAAGATATTTTTCTATCTCCAGATAGTATTACTAAAAATTAATTGGTTTAAAGGCAAGTGCTTGTAAAAATTGGGCATTCCAAAACTAGAAATTCTGATAGAAGATATTGAATACTTAAGAGAACAAAATATTTACATTAAAAGACCTAATAGCTAAGTTTTACTAATAAATATGTAACCTGAATTTGCCTTTAAAATATTTCATCATCATTCTGGTTAAATAAATAAGTATTATTTCACAGTGACTTGAAATCCTGTTTAGGCAAGTGCCTTAAAATCTTTCTTTTGACAACCTCCCAAAATCAAATTTAAAAGGTTCTTTTACCTCTGGTTAACTCTGAGATTTTCCAGAGGGACCCTGGAACATGTCAGAGGATTTTCCTCCTCACAAAAGAGAAATATTTAGCTAATTCAGCTTATTCATTTGATATATAATTACACAGGAAGCACTGTCAAGTGAATGATGATAAACTTTAGAATACTGGATGTCACATGTTACAAGAATAACCAAATCTCCTTGTCAATTGCCTCATGATGAACTCTCATCAGATCTTTAACCATCACCTTTTTTAAGCCTTTTGGCATTTATAGACAGGCACTGTTTTACTCCAGAACAAGTACAAAACTGCATTCAAGCAGAGCAAGAATTAGCTGCATAAGATTGAGTAAATGGAGGAAGATGAATTTAATGTTTATTACTTTTTGTTTCAAGTATTTGTGATCTTAAAAAAAGTCTGCTTTTAATTTTTCCCTTAAGTTAATTTAAAACAGTTCAGTAGATTACATTTTTAAAAGCAGAACTGAAACATTTATCTTCCTGTCTATACCTGATCTCCCCAGAATTTGCAAACTCTTAGTGAGTATTCTGATATTTTATGGCACTATATTTATTTGCATAAGTTCAATAAGAATCTGCTCTCCTTGTGACAGAACCAATTAAAAACACTGGTTATATTGACTGGAATGTCATATTTGAGATACAAGGGCATAGACTCAGATGACCAGACAGCTTTAAGGAACTAAGGTTGACTTTATGGAGCCAGTAAAGCCCCGTGGAAAAATTGGCCTGGTACCTTGTTTACACGGTTCCCAACAGCCTCACCAGGTGAGTAAGGAAAGTCACTTTCTGGCAGGTGCAGGAACCTCAGAATATCCTGGGGACTTGAGAAGAGAGGAATTCACCCAAATCTGCAGGTACTGCAGGCAAAATATGATGGCAAGTCTGGCTTAGCTTTCCTGGCCTCAAGAGATTTTTAAAAGCTCAATCTGAAATTCCTTATGAGGAGTTCCCTCAAAGCATGTTTAAAAGAGCCTGTGTGATCAATGAATGCTCTTGCTGCACTTACGTAAATGATCAGGCCAAGTGTTTTGAAACTAAACTTGTTTTACAAATTAGTCTTTATATGGTTACCTCTAATAAAAATGAGGGTGATTTTAGAGAGAAAAGAATTATGTTTCAATAATGCAGTTTTATTAATATTAGATTTAATCCTAGTCATTGTGAAATGGACTGGATCCTGAATTGTAGTTTCCTCAAACTATCTGGCTATGACTCTCCAAATGGCTCCAGTTTCCCCCATCATTTCACCTGGGGTCTTACTGTCCCAAGTCCTCATACTCAGCCATGCAGTCTTAGTTCCTTGTCAAGTTTGTTCCCTTCAGAACAGAGAGTCTGACTCCAGATGGTGCTCAGACAAGGATTTCAATTCACCCCACACACTGATGAAGACGCACATCAGCAACCCAGCAACCTGGTTGCACCCTCCTTTCATATGCCCTTGTCCATGTCTGCCTCTGCTGAAACAGCCCCATGACCTTCACCCCGACAGGCAGCAAGGGACTGCTGGGCCCACAGGCAGGGACAACATCCCCCTCAGCAGGATGCAGCCACAGGAGAGTGACTGACACCCACTTTCCCTGAAAGACTTCGAGGGTCTACATTCCTTGAGGGGTGAAGGAGGCAGGGCAGGGACCTGGGACAAGCATCATGATTAACTTTTCCAGCCTACAATGAAAAATGTTGAGATATAAATGCTATAGTAAGACGAGGGGGGACCCTATCTTAAGGCTAAGAGTCCACTTTAAAAGCAGAGAGTTGAGAAGTTAGATTCCTAACATAATCTTTGGTAATCAGCCAACAATCTACCTTAAGGCAGGACAAGCAGTGCTCAGTGATATGTCCCCAGTGCTGGAGGGAAACCTCTATCTTGGAGAATATCTAGAGGACTGACTGTGGATAGTAACACAATGTCTCCCACTAGAGAGAGGCATCGTGGGACTCATGTCAAGCCTTGGCCCAACATCCCCCACCGCACCCTGTGCTCCATTCTGGAAAGCCTTAGAAGACAGAATCCCAAGCCCTTAAGGGCGCCTCCTCTCTGAGGCTGCCTGCACTCTTGTTTCTTCGAGTGTGTACTTTTTGCCTTAAATAAAAAATTCTCACTGCTCAACATACTACGTTTTGTCTCTGTGCTCTTCTAGTGGAAGCAACCTTAGTTACTTGTTATTTCATTCTATTTCTAGACTTTAGCACAGGTCTTCACTCTCTCTGTCCTGCTTCAGCTTCCTTGTCCTCTGCTGCCTGCAAGGCAGCTGCCATTCCCTGCTGCTCTCCTTTAATAAATTCCTTCCTTACCTGCACTGGTTAGACCTGCTCAAGAATTCTTCTTCTTTCAGAATCAAGAACCCTCCCCCATCCAGGCTGAGGTTTTACCTGGTGCTCAGGGAGAGGCCTCCCCAGACACAGCTGTCCAGCACCACTTGGACTCCTCACTCTTTTCAGTGGGGTTGAGGGGAGTTGAGTCAGCCACGAGGTACCCGGGTGGCTGGGTTGCTGTATGTCCCTGGGAGGTTCCCTTTCCCTCCTGTGACACCAGCCATTCAGGGCATTGTCTTGTCTCTGCCCCAAATATCCCCAATTGCACCGATCATCTAGAACACAGAACAAGGCTGACCCATGCTTGCTGATCCCCTGCCATCATTCATACTCCCAGGCTTACAGTCCATCTGTGCGGTCCACCTTCCATCACTATGCACTGAGTCCCCGCCCCATGCAGCCCCCACAGCCACTCTCCTCAATTCCCTTCTGTATTGTGATTTTTTTTATTAAGGTATCATTGATATACACTCTTATGAAGGTTTCACAAGAAAAACAATGTGGTTATTACATTCAACCTTATTATCAAATCCCCCAACCCCATACCTATTGCAGTCACTGCCCATCAATGTAGTAAGTTGCCACAGAGTCACTATTTGCCTTCTCTGTGCTACACTGTCTTCCCCATAATCCCCTCCACACCATGTGTGCCAATCATAATACCCCTCAATCCCCTTCTCCCTCCCTCCCCACCCACCATCCCCCATCCTTCCCCTTTGGAAACCACTACTCCCTTCTTGGAGTCTATGACTCTGCTGATATTTTGTTCCTTCAGTTTTGTTTCATTGTTATACTCCACAAATGAGGGAAATCATTTGGTATTTGTCTTTCTCTGCCTGACTTATTACACTGAGCATAATACCCTCTAGGTCCATCCATATTGTTGCAAATGGTAGGATTTGTTTCTTTATTATAGCTGAATAAGTAGTCCATTGGGTATATGTTACACCTCTTCTTTATCCATTCATCTACTGATGGACACTTAGGTTGCTTCCATATCTTGGCTATTTTAAATAGTGCTGCAATAAACATAGAGGTACATATGTCTTTTTGAATCTGAGAAGTTGTTTTCTTTGGATAAATTCCTAGGAGTAGAATTCTTGGGTTAAACGGTATTTGTATTTTTAGTTTTTTGAGGAACCTCCATATTGCTTTCCACAATGGTTGAACTAGTTTACATTCCCACCAGCAGTGTAGGAGGGTTCCCCTTTCTCCGCATCCTCGCCAGCATTTGTTGTTCCTTGTCTTTTCTATGTTGGCCATCCTAACTGGTGTGAGGTGATATCTCAATGTGGTTTAAATTTGCATTCCCTGATAGTTAGCGATGTGGAGCATCTTTTCATGTGCCTGTTGGCCATCTGAATTTCTTCTTTAAAGAAGTATCTGCTAATATCCTCTGCCCATTTTTTAATAGGGTTATTTGCTTTTTGGGTGTTGAGGCATGTGAGTTCTTTATATATTTTGGATATTAACCCCTTGTCAAATATGTCATTTACAAATATATTCTCCCATACTGTAGGATGCCTTTCTGTTCTGCTGATGGTGTCTGTCCTTTGCTGTACAGAACTTTTTTAGCTTGATGTAGTCCCATCTCCTCCTCATTTTTTATTTTGTTTCCCTTGCCTGAGGAGATGTGTTCAGGAAAAAGTTGCTCATGTTTATTTTCAAGAGACTTTTGTCTATGTTTTCTCCTAAGAGTTTTATGGTTTCATGACTTACATTCAGGTCTTTGATCCATTTTGAGTTTACTTTTGTGTATGGGGTTAGACATTAATCCAGTTTCATTCTCTTGCAAGTAGCTGTCCAGTTTTGCCAACACCAGCTGTTGAACAGGATGTCATTTCCCCACTGTATATCCATGGCTCCTTTACTGTATATTAATTGACCATATATGCTTGGGTTTATATCTGGGATCTCTAGTGTGTTGTGATTCTTAAACACTCTTCCCTTTTAAGGCCCAATAAGAAGTACCACTCTTGCTTACAAGAAAGGATTTCATATACTTTTTAACTATTTTTTCTATTATTTCTAGAATTTGGTCCAGGAGGAAGAAATTCCTAAGTCTTCTGAATTAAAACTGAAAATCGTCCTACATCTAACTTCCTTTGAAAGGTATTAAGTGCTCTTGTAAGACATCCCAGTGGGCTCCCTAAGTGTGTTCATTCTACCTCCTTTTAGTATTTTATATTTAGAAACAAGCTAAAATGAAGGGGTATCAGCTGCAAATCAGTATATAAACTTCTCAGTGTGTTTTAACCAGTTATATTCTGGCAGCTATCCAAGTGTCCCCATATTTCCCCATACATTGTAAGGAGTACACAATCTCTTATATTTAGACACAGAAGAGTCAGGTAGAGTTTGATTATAACGTGTTGCTTGCATTCAGGCTACATCCTGGCTTGCAGCCAGATCTGGCTTCATTTTGAATGGATTGCAGTTACTACATTCTAAGTTACCATCATAAATTATTAAACAGAAATGAAAGAAGAAGAAAACTTTGAAATCAAAATACAGATTTTCAGAAAGATGTATAATTTCCAGATAGAAGCAATGTTAGCCCAAGAATGAAACAGCCAGGCATGTCCAAACCACGTTCCATTTCTTCCGCATCAGCTGCCCTCCTGGCTCACTCTGCTTCTGGATGAAGGGGCAGGAGAGGCTGGGATGGACTGGCTCAGAAAGAGCTTTCTCTTCCAGAGCACACGCCAATGCTGAGAAAGGATGGCGATGCAAGTCACGGTGAGAAGAAAATGCAACGAACTTGGTAGATCTGGGGGGATGAAGTTGCAGACATCAAGAACAGAGAAAGTTGTGGAGAGAACAGCAGATGAAGAACCGGAAAGAGGAGAATGTACAGGAGATGACATAAAGGACAATAACAGCGTGGGGTTAGGGCCCGTGTGCACGTCGCCTTGGCCACGGCATTTACTGGCTGCGGTGCACGGCTGCTACGCTGTCCACTCTGCGTGAGACTCTGCAGGAGAGGGCACAGAAGCCTTTTCTACATGGGATTTAACAAAAATACAGACTTCTTTCCCCCTTTTTTTTCTCTTCCTCCCTCCCTCCTTCCCTTCTTTCCTCCCTTCCTTCCTTTCCTTTTTTTGTCTCACCTTACCAGAAAGTCAAGGCAAAATATAACTTAAGATTTGATTTCGGGTCTTTTCTTATCTTCCCTTCTCCTGCTTTTCATTCCTGAACTCAGTGAATTCTTTGTTGATACGATTGTTCAGCAAGTTCTCCCCGTAACTTCGAGTAAATACCCTGATGGCGTCCAGCCCTGCAGCAGAATCGATCTGCTTTGGCTTCAGCAGAGGCTCATGGCCCTGACGTGGGCCCCAGGCCGTCCAGGACAAAGCTCTGGTCCTGAAGCACATATGCAGGCTTTGGGCTGGTCCTCCCTGGTCCATGCCTGCTCATTCAGCCCCTGTGTAAGCTCACGCTCCCCACTGGAGCCAGGCGTACCCAGTCCACCTGCCCACATGGCCCAAGTGCTCTGCTGCCTCCTTACAGGGGTTTCTCATCTCAGACTAAAAGCTGCAAGGCCAGTCTGCTCTCATCCAGATCCACGCTTTCTCTCCTCACTCTGCTCAGCACCCTGGCTTCCTACAGGTCCCCTGAAGGCTCTAGGCAGGCTCCGCTGTAAGGCTTTTTAGCTTTCTGTTCCTTGCGCCCAGACTGTCCTCCTGCACGTGCAGACCTGGCTCTTTCCCTCACAGCCATAAGGTCCAGGGGCAGCCCCTTCTGACTCCCCCATTTGAAACAGAAGCTCTCCCTCTCCCTGTGCACATCCTGTCTGCTTCTTTTGCTTTGGTTTCCCCCAGAGCACTGACCACAATCTAAGAAATTGCATCTTCTACTTGTTGATTGACTTCAGTATCTGTGTCATCCCAACCAACATGAAAATGGAAGGTTTGTTAGGACAAGCAAGCACTAGCCCAGCAGAAAATTCATGGTGGGCTGTCAGTAAACTACTTATTGGATGAATGTGTGAATGAATTAATATAAACGGATTACTGAAGTTCAACTAAAGGGGAAATGGAGAAAGTCAAGTGATATGAATACCATGTGCTCTATTTAATAATCATCCTGTTTATAGCAGGAATTGTGTACAAACCTTATTTTATTGATACTGATTTGAACCTCTTTTCTTCACCACCAAGAAGCCACATGGATGCTGTTTATCATTTGACTCATTGATTAATCAGGACTTCCAAATTCTCAGTTTTGAAGGATGAAAGAAATGATAATAATCCCCTTACTGGGTTATTGAAACCATTAAATCAGCTTAGGCATGTGAAAGCACTTCATGAAAGAACTGATGATCTGCAGAACGGTGGTGCAGGAATGTTTACCGCTCATTGCCCCCAAACATGAATCTGAATAAATGTCTGGGCATGAAAATATCTTCATAAGACGCAAAGATTCCAGCCCAGGCACCCTGCACGGAAAGACACCTTCCCTGTAGGAGAGTGAGAATAAAATGAGCGTCTGACTTCACAGCCGGTCCGGGAGCCTGTCCACTCAGCACTGGGCCAGCTCCTATCATCCTAAGTGGCTCCCTGCAGGCTCCTATGAACACAGGCCCCTGCCTCAGCCCAGCGCCAAGTGGTTCCTGTGAGACGTGGCCTGGCAGGCTCTCACCAACCAAGGCTCCGGGCTCACCCTGGTGCCACCCAGCTACGCAGCCCTGGGTAGCTCTCATGGCCCAGACGGCATCCTTGGCACCAGGCTCCCAAGAGGTCCCTGTAAAGCCAGGATCCTGGTTCACCCTGGCATCTCCTTGCTACTGTGCCAGCTGTAGGCAGTACCCATGGAGACCCAGGCTGCTTCCACAGCACCAGGCTCCCAGTAGGATCCGGCAAACACAAGTGCCCATCTCACCTCCCTGCAGGCCAGCTCCTGTGGCCCCAGGGCAGTTCTCCAGGTGACTCCCACACTTCCAGGCCGCAGGTCCTCTCCACTCACCGCCCTGCACTGCCTGCCATCCCAGTGGCCCTACCCAGGCTCATGGTTCAAGGCAGCTTCGTCACTCCAAGCCCCCCGAGGATGCCTGTGAACTAGGCTTTCAGCACATATCCAGCGGCCACAGGCTCCCATGGCTCCGGGCTCCCGAGGGCTCCCGAGGGCTCCCTGATCCACGGCAGTACCTGCTGCCATGGCCCCAGGCTTCCAGCCACCCAGCAGCAGGCAACTAACTGGCTTCTGTGAACCACGTCCCGCCTCACAGCAGCGCCTCTGGGGCAAGGATACCCGCGCAGCCACCGTGGGAATCAGTGCGAGGCTCCTCACATAGTCACAACTAGGACTACCATGTGATCCAAAAATCCCACCCTGGGTGTGTAGACACATACCTCCCAGACATCTCCGCACCCCCAGCCCCCTGCAGTATTATTCACAATAGCCAAGACGCGGAGCAGCCTAATGGGTGAATGGGTAAAAAGAAGGATGATATCACGTTTTTGTTTATTCAGCCAAAAGAAAGAAGGAAACCCTGATTTTTGGGATGACATGGATGGACTTGAGGGCATTATGCCAGTGAGATATGTCAGACGGAGAACAACAAATACTTTATGATTTCATTTATATACAGAATCTTTAAAAAACCAAATAGAAATAGAAGTAGAAATATAAGCAGAGTGGTTACCAAGGTGTGGGGGTGGGAGAAATGGGGGGATGCTGGTCAAAGGCTACAAACTCCCGGCTGGAAGATGATAAAATCTGGGGATCTAGTGTGCAGCATGGTGACTATAATCAACAACACTGCATTATATACAAAAAGGAAAGAAAAAGAAGGTTGGTAAGAGAGTAGATCTTAAATGCAATCAAGGCATACCCCCCAAATCATAAAATTGTGAGGGGATGAACTAATCTTATTGTGCGGTGTTAACTAACCATATTGCTATAATGATTTTGCATATATACATATCTAATCATCACATCTTACAGCTTAACTTATATATGTTATGTTAATGTCACAAAAAAGCTAGAAAAAATATAAAGCATTATCATTACAGATATTTATAAACATTGTTTATATTTATATATTTCAAATATATTATAGTTATAATTAACCTACTACAAGTACCAAAGTAATGTATTTGGTTTGGTGTTCCTGCCTTAGGGGATCATGGACATTGAAGCATATTTTGGAAGAATTGGTTGTAAGAGCCCTGGGAACACACTGGGCTTGGGAACATTGACATTCTTCAGCACCACATCCGAGCCATTCCCTTTGAGAACCTTAATATCCATTGTGGGCAATACATGGATTTGGGCTTGGAGGCCATTTTTGATCAAATTGTGAGGAGGAACCGGGGTGGGTGGTGTCTCCAGGTCAACCAACTTCTGTACTGGGCTCTGACCACAGTTGGATTTGACACCACAATGTTGGGTGCAATGTTTATAGCATCCACACCAGCAAATACTGTGATGCTATGATTTGTCAGGAGCCGTTGTCATCTGTGACACCATCTTGTGAGAGCTCAGCCATCTTCTATACTAACCACAAACCTGTACTCACCTTTCCTTTCCCCTCCTCCCCCCTCCTTTCTGCTAGAGCATGAGAACAGAAACCACAAGAACAAGGAAGTTAGGCAGTGGAAAAGTACCTGACCTTTGCCAGTGGAAAAGCACCCGCCATTTTGTTTTAAAGACTCCATCTTGTTGTTTACTTCTTCTTGGCCAGTTGCCCGCCACAGCTTCCCGCTAAGTCCTCAACTAGGTCCGTTGCTTACGTCAAAGACTACTGAGCATGTGCACAACTCGGTGTGTGATTGGACTTTGTAAGCTACCTCATTATCATAATGGGCAACCAACCAAAAGAAGCTACTCCCTACCCCGCCCCTTCAAATGCTATATATTCCCTGCCTTTTCTGCTAATAAATGAGAGCTTGACACAACCTTGCAGGCTCTTCGTGTCGTTTTTCCTCTCATCCCATTTCATAGGTGGTCGCGGCTCCCCCGAGGTCTCCCACGTCTTAATAGGTCCTCGCGGGCGAGGACAATGATTCACCTGCTAATGAAGGTGACCATCGATGGCAGGGACTACATAGTCGATGCCGCGTTTGGAGGCTCTTACCAGATGTGGCAGCCTCTGGAGTTAATCTCTGGGAAGTATCAGCCTCAGGTGCCCTGCATCTTCTGCTTGACAGAAGAGACAGGAACCTGGTACCTGGACCAAATCAGAAGGGAGCAGTACATTCCAGACCAGGAATTTCTTAATTCTGATCTTCTGGAAAAGAATAAATACCTAAAAATCTACTCCTTTACTCTTGCGCGTCGAACAATTGAAGATTTTGAGTCTGTGAATACTTACTTTCAGACATACCCAGCATCTGTTTTCAGAAAGGAGTCATTCTGTTCTTTGCAAACCCCAGATGGGGTCCACTGCTTAGTGGGCTTGATTCTCACCTGCAGGAAATTCAATTATAGGACAATTTGGATCTGGTGGAGTTTAAGACACTGAATGAGGAAGAGGTAGAAGAACTGAAAAATAAATTTAGTATATCCTTGGAGAGAAAGTTTGTGCCCAAGCGTGGTGACAAATGTTTTATGATTTAGAGTAAGGACAAAAAAAAAGTTCGGTATTACTTCAGGTACTGAAACATCTTACAATGGAAAATTGCAAACATATTCAAAAGCAGAGTGAATAGAATAATACATTCCTATGCTTTCATCAGTAGCTCACCAAACCCCTAGATTATTTTGAAGAAAATAAGAGGTAAGAACAAATAAGATAATTCAGACATCAAATCGTTTCACTTGTAAAAATGTCAGTATATATCACTAAGTGATAAATTTTTAAAATTAAAAACAGCATAATCACACAACTTACCAAAATTGATAATAGTACGGATATTTAAGGATGGCTTGGCGTTATGTTGGGAATCAGTTATTTATACCAGGAAGCTTTCAACACTGGTTAAGTGTTGAATTTATAGAAAATATTTGATGGTTGGGTAACAAAATATTGAGGAGATCATTTCATAAAATTCAACCAGAATTTATTCGTTGTCTACCTTTTAAAAAACATTGTGTGTGCAACTTGGGATTGAATTCAACAGTGAAGACTGCAGTATGATACCAGCTTCCAAATAACCTACTAGTTCCCAGGAAGAGACTTAAACCAATACATGATGGCATGTGAGACTTGTAACAATCTCATCTTGCAAACACAAGCAAAACCTGACAGGTTATTTCCTATAACTGCCTCTGATAACCAAAAATAAAACTTAAGTGATCTTTCTAAAATGGTGTGCAATAATCACTTTTAACCAACCCGCTGGCACCTGGAAATCCACACGCTGAGAACCATCACTGCAAAGGGTACAGGACTTCTGCATTTCCCCTTCCTATATGGCCTATAACTACATGCCTCTGAGCTTGGGTTTGAAATCTCCCAGTCCACAAACTACTCTTTTATATGCTCAATAAATTCTTAAAATTTAACTTGATCTGACTTTATTTTTGACAGGGCCAAGATACTGACAAGGCAATAACTCCATTCACAGTTCTTGCTGCCATGGCTATTCATGGGCCATTGTCTTGTTACAGGAATATTTGAGTTTCCAATTTCTTTATGACTCCTGCCCTGGGACTTCCCTGGTGTCACCTCTGCATGGGATGCCTGTGAGCAGTCATGCAGGTCCAACCCAGAAATATTAGGGAGCTTAATCCTACTGGAGGGCATGCGAAGTAGCGTGGTCCACGCCCCAGAGTGATCCCACCTGAGCAGGTACACCAGGAATGTTTATCTTCCTCTCCCATTATCTGCCTCCTCTAGATTAATGGGTTTGCCTTTCCTGGAGCCCCTCAAAACCCCACCTCCCACGTCACCCACAGGACATCTGGCTTCAGGCTCCCCTCGAGCAAGAACGGGGCCAAACTGAAGGTCGTACCCCTCGCGGCCTGTGGCCAGTGCTGCTTAGTTAACGGAGCTTGCCACGCTTTGTCAGCGAACAGACCTGAGAGATGCACCGCACCAGGGCAGCCTGGAGCCCACAACTACATTTCCCAGAGATCCCCTGTGATTCTAGACTCTGGGCGGAGCAGTGTGACAGCCAGTGAGAGCGCTTCCTGTGCCAGCCCTGAGGGTGGGAGGGTTGCAGGCAGCCTGGTTCCAGGTCCCAGGTCCTGGGGAGCTCGGTAAGTGACTTGTTTAGGCTTTGCAACTGGGCTTAATCCTATCTCAAATGCGAGTTCAGGCACCAGATGCCACTCCAAGCCTGCTGTCAAGTCCTAACGTGGCTCAGAAAGTTTGGCGGACACACTTTGAAGCCCTGTGTGGTGACTGGGGACAGCATAACGGTGAGGACAGCAGAGCCTTGAGCCAGACTATGGGTTAAAGTCTCAGCCACACCACAGTCCGTGAGGGCGGGCAGGTCACTCAGCGTCTCTAAGGTCAGTCTCTTGATAGAATGGGGCTAGTTAGAGAGCTTACTTAAAAGGGTTGTTTTGAGGATTGAAATTGAGTGTACAGGACAGCCGATGTGCACGCTGAGTGTCTCAGGGAGCTGGATCTCCCTCAGGGTGAACTGAAACAGCCATGACCACTTCCTCTGTCCCCACAAGGGTGTGTCCCAAAGGGCCCAGTTAGTCCCGCAGGCAGTTCCTGCTCCTCCCGCGTTCGCTGATCTGAATTTCTCTATGATCCCAAATGCCCAGGAGCTTGGGTTGCTTGTCTACTCTGTTTAAGGAAATTCCTGGGAAGGTTTCATTGTGTCGTAAGGAGGCCTGGTGGGGATGGTCTCCAGGAGCCATAAGTGACAAGAATCAGCTCCTTCCCCGTCAGGCTGACTGAGTTCTCCTCCCCCTGAGCACAGTGAGCAAACTCCACAGCAGAGGGCGGCCCGCGCAGCTGTCCGACGGCTGGGCTCCCACCCTGAACGTGGGTCCGCCCTGGCAGGATGCCGACCACCGCAGGCCCGCGGGCTCCTGGTTTATAAACTGCTCTTTCCTGCCCCAGGGCCCTCATTTTAGTTTCTCAGTCACAGCACAGCTGACCCAGCCTCTCTCGCTCTAAAGGAGTTTGTTAATCGTCAGGTATTAGCGGCATCCTCCCCAGGGACCTATCGTGTCTGCTCTGCATGGGTTTAAAAAGTTCAGAGGCAACTTCAGAACCGGGCGGACTTCACCTCGGAGTCTGCGTTTGCGCGCCTCCTCAGGAGGCAGTGGCAGCGCACAGGACGCTCCCCGCTTCCTGCTGCCTGTGGCTCGTCGGAGCCTGTGGCTGTAACAGCGGTTCCCGGATGGGGCCTGCGGAGCCCCAGTGCTGGCCCTCCGCTTACCAAGCCCGGTGAAGGAGGGTGTGGGGTGGGGCTTGCCTGCGACTCCTCCTCCTTTTCCATCCAGAAAGTCACTGGGCTGCCCCCTCGCCCCTGGAAGGGCGTCGGCGCCCAAAGAGAAGGGAGGGGTGGGAAGGGAAAGAAAAGGAAGGGAAAAGAAAAAAATCCACACACAGGGAAAGGAAAGCCAATCATTAATTCGCCTAAAACTCCCCCGTCAGGAACGCGAGGCCCAGGCCGTAGGGATCGAGGAGTCCTTCTCAGTCCAAACCGCTCTCGTGCTGCCTCTGGTCTCCGGGTGCGCGGCAGCATCTCATGGGAAGGCTACCTCTGCACAGCCTGTTTTAATTCTTCTATTTTAGGCTCTTGCTCACAACTGCCTTTGGGGAAAGACTAAGGATGACTTTAGCCAAGAAAAAAGATTGAAACCCGCTGCTGTACTGAAAGACATAAAGATTCAGAGGCGGGAACTGGACAAGGAGTTCTGCATATCCACCTGCTGTCCATGGCGTCCAAAGAGGTAATTTGTAATTGACGCACAATGTCACTTGGGGATAAATCACAGCAGTCGGTTCAGCAAGTGAATACTGACGATTCAGCCAAGCAACAAAAATCCATTCCATCTACAGGAAAAAGCAGGGCTCTCGGTCTGACGTCCGAGGCCCCTGGGAGTTGCTGCATTCTGTGCATCTTGCCTCCAAAATGGGCGCCGATGGGATGTAAGTCAGTTCCCCAGAGTCAGACACTGAGGATCCACATGCAAGCGACTTATTAGGGAAGTGCTCCCGGGAAAAACAAGTTCAGCCTCGATGTGGATTATAACTCAAGGTCAGAAAGCACCTGGGCTTTGAAAGGGGACCCAGGGCAGCCCTGCAGGGCACGACTCCCGGGCTCTCCCCGCTCTACCCAGGATGACAGAGCTGCTCCAGGAGCCCTCCAAAAGGTCTGGGCTGCGGGTCCTTAAGTGTAAGAACTGAAGCCAGGCCGGGGCACAGCAAAATGATGAAAGAGGTCTGAAGGGCTTGGGTGGCTTACGGGCATCCCCACACGAGCCTCAGCCCCTGGGGTTGGGGTGGAGGCTCATTGGTCTGAGTCACATTTTTAAAATTTTTTAATGTTTTACTTTAGCCATAATTCTTTTCTACTGTGTGTTCTGTAATAAAAGGAGTCATTGCTGCCCAGCAGTCTTTTACTGGTTTTTTTTTTTTTCATTTTGATTTACATCTTCCCTGGCCTGTGGAGAGGAAACACTATAAGGGCCACTCATCCTTGTAGCATTCCTCAAGTTCTTTCATGTCTGAGATTGTCTTATATTCATGTCGCCTTTATGGTTGTGAAACGTGAATAATATTTGGGGGTCACACTTCCTGCCACAGTTCTTTTACTTCAGCTTTGGATATATGTGGGGTATTCTGTACCAGTCTGACATTTTATCCCTTATAAAGTATCTGTTCTCTCTGCCAGAGCTGTTTTAATTTTGAATATTCAATAATTTAGCCAGAATAGTTTCCAGTGTTAAATATGTTGAATCAGATTTTCCCAGAATCTTATCTCTCTTGTGATTAGATTCAACTCATGTCAGGGAAATGCTTGTTATTTTTATATTTGTTTTCTGTTATGCTTCTTTACAGTTTTCTCCTTCAGAAGCTCCAATTGTCTGACTACTTTCCATGTCTATTAACTTCTCGCTAGTTAGTGGTTTGATCTTTACATTAACCATTGCTATGATTGTCAAGTTTTTCTTCTACATCAGCACTTTGATATATGCTATGTATATATAGTCCCTTTCTGTTATAACTAATCATATATCAGATTTGTTTTTGTTAATTCATTTCCTAAGCTCTTAAATCTTTCTTTCCATAAACCTGTAATAATTTATCACCTATTTTTAGCTCCTTGTTATGAATGCATTTTAAATATTCCATTGCTCCAAGTACCTGTGAAGAATTTCTTTCCATTGTTCAGTTTATTTATCATCTTGAGTTGGGGTTTTTTGTGTGTGTATAGTTTGCATGTTATGCCCTCTTCTTCTAATCCCATGTCACAGGATATTTCTATTCTGTGTTTTCATCGTATCCATGCACGTACAGCTCTGTCTCCACCTTTTATTTGTTTCTTGAATCGAATCTCATTTGACTGGTGAGATGTCTGGCAGGGGTGGGGCCTGGACTCCTCAATCTTTTCAGTAGAGATGAGAGAACATGAATATGACAGATGAGTCTCTGATTGCGGATCCCCTGCACATGAGTCGTTCTTGCTTTCTGGTGACACCGTATATTACGACCATTGCCTCATTTTTCTGCCCCAACATCCCCAATTACACTTTAAGCCTAGACGAAAAGCAGGTGCTACCATTTTTACATACTGGTCCTTGCTGTGTTTGGCAAATTGCTTACAGCAGTTGGGGCATAGAGGGGGTCTCACCCCTCCTTGCTGACTCAGTGGCATCTAATCATCTGGGTGGTGGCTTGTGCCCCATCTGCTGGCTTCCACAGCCTCCAGGCTTAGAGCCACACCCACAAGGCCCCCACCTACTGTGCTTGTACTTCTGACATCTTCCTTATGCAACCCAGATGACCTACTGATTCTACAGTCCTGTCCTTCTGTTTTATTATTTTGGGGGACTTTTCATCATTTATGGTCTGACAAATTCCTTGTTTTGAGGAAAGTTCTCATTATTTGTTTTCCTATCTTTTCTATATTTCTAGAGTTTGGGCCAGAAAGAAAACATGTCTAAACCTTCTGAATTAAAGCTGAAAATCAACCTAGTTCCAGTTTACCTTGAAAGACATTAAGTGCCTCTTTGAGTGTCTGCAGTGGGCTCAGTGCATCCCTTCTGTTCCCTTGAGTCTCCTGTTTTATTTTCATCAAGCTGATTGGAAAAGGTTTATCATTGCACAGAGATGCTCAAATCAGTATATAAATCAGGTAGTCTTTTCAGCCAGCTATTTTCCTGGCAACTGCTTTCTAAGTGCTGCTAGCGTTTTACCTTGGACCACAGCTTTAATGATATGGAGTTACTCATCTTTGGTCACAAAATCCTCAAGTATTACTAAGTTGAAACATGTCACTTCCATAAGCCCCTAACAGAAACTGGCTTCTTTTGAATAGACCTGCAGTTACTAAATTCTAACTCCACATTATATCTTCTATAAAGAAGGAAAGAATAAGGAGAGAAGGAAAAGCAAGAAAATCACACTTAAAAAGAAATATAAAATAATTTCCCAGTAGAAGGAATAAAGGTCAAACCAAGAATCAAATATCTAGGCTCTAAGCCACCTGATTCCTTTTCAGTCACCTTCACCTGTCTTTCTCCCATAGGTATTACAGATCCAGGGTTAGGGCAGGAAAGGGGTCCGGTGGCCTGGCTAAACACCAGTTGTTCCCCATGCCCAGGAGGTAGACTAGTAGAGCCTGTATACATATAAGAAAGATGCTGGTGAGATGAGAAGAAATGATAACAGACTTAATGGAAGAGAAGAGGGTGGAGGGATTTGGAAACACTGGCAACATGAGAGTGACAGCTAGGTCGGAAAAGAGAAATAGGAGGATCTGGAAGAAATGATTCCTGCAGATGTGAAAAGAGAAAAGAGACACTTAGCTTATCACCATTAAACCTAGGGGCAGGGCCCGTTGTACCCTCATCCCAGGCTGTGCCAATTACAAGCAGTTAGTCTTGTGGTCTGTGTACTGCTGTTTCAATCTAAGTACCAATAGGTTAATGTTGTTTGGTAGCAGGTGACAAAATCTTTTCTGAAAGGTCAGGCATGTCCAGACCACGTTCCATTTCTTCCGCATCAGCTGCCCTCCTGGCTCACTCTGCTTCCGGATGGAGGGGAAGGAGAGGCTGGGATGGACTAACTCAGAAACAGCGTTCTCTCTGAGAGCGTGCGCCAATGTTGAGAAAGGATGGCGATGCAAGTCAGGGTGAGAAAAAATGCAACCAACTTGGCAGATCTGGGGGTGTGAAGTTGCAGACATCAAGAACAGAGAAAGTTGACACAGGAGCCATGGGGAGAATAGCTGATGAAGAACCGGAAAGAGGAGAATGCACAGGAGCTGGCATGAAGGACAATAACAGCACTTAGCTCGTCCCTGTGAGTGTGGGGTTAGGGCCCGTGTGCACGTCGCCTTGGCCGCGGCATTTACCAGTGGTGGTGCACAGCTGCTACGCTGTCCATGCTGTGTGAGACTCTGCAGGAGAGGGCACCGAAGCCTCCTCTACATGGGATTTAACAATTACGGAGTTCTTTCCCCTGTTTTCTTTCTCCTCCTCCCTCCCTCCCTTCTTTCCTTTTCTTTTTTTGGCTCACCTTACCAGAAAGTCAAGTCAAAAGATAACTTAAGATTTGACTTCAGGTCCTTTCTCATCTTCCCTTCTCCTGCTTTTCATGCCTGAACTCAGTGAATTCTTTGTTGATACTATTCTTCAGCAAGTTGTCCTCATAGCTTTGAGCAAATATCCTGCTAGTGTCCAGCCTTAGCCCAGAATCAATCTGCCTTGACTTCAGTGGAGGCTCACGGCCCTGACGTGGGCCCCAGGCCATCCAGGACAAAGCTCTGATCCTGAAGCACATATGCGGGCTTTGGGCTGGTCCTCCCTGGTCCATGCCTGCTCATTCAGCCCCTGTGTAAACTCACACTCCCCACTGGAGCCAGGCGTACCCAGTCCATATGCCCACATGGCCCAAGTCCTCCGCTGCCTCCTTACAGGGGTTTCTTATCTCAGACTAAAAGCAGCAAGGCCAGCCTTGGCTGGAGGCCTCTGGCCTCTGTCTGCTCTCATCCCGATCCATGCTTTCTCTCCTCACTCTGCTCAGCACCCTGGCTTCCTACATGTCCCCTGAACGCTCTTGGCAGGCTCCGCTGTAAGGCTTTCTGGCCTTCCATTCCTTCTGCCTGGACTGTCCTCCTGCACGTGCAGACCTGGCTCATTCTCTCACAGCCGTAAGGTCCGGGGGCGGCCCCCTCTGACGCCCCCATTTGAAACTGAAGGTCTCCCTCTCCCTGTGCACACCGTGTTTGCTTCCTTTGCTTTGGTTTCCCCCAGAGCATGGACCACAATCTAAGAAATTGCATCTTTTATTTGTTTATTGACTTCAGTATCTGTGTCATCCCAACGAACACTAAAATGGAAGGTTTCTTAGGACAAGCAAGCACTAGCCCAGTAGAAAATTCATGGTGGGCTGTCAGTAAACTATTTATTGAATGAATCAATAAATCAATTCATGAATGAATATAAATCATTGGGTGGGAACTTTGGGTACCATTCAGCTCATAGGGGAATTGAGTCAGTTGGGACCGTGAAGCCAATGTGCTCTATTATATAATTCTCCTACTTCATTAGGACCTCTTTATAAGACCTATTTTAATTGATACCATTTGAACCTCATTGTTCATCCTTAAGAATATCACATGTAAGTTATTTATCATTTCACTCATCACCTAATTTTGATTTCCAACTTCTCATGCTTGAAACACGGGAGAAGTGATACTTTTACTGAGACTATTAAGTGAGTGAACTTATGAACGTGAAAACAAATATAATAGAAGCACTAAAAAAAGACACGGTAACAGATATTTATAACCATTGTTTGTATTCAGATATTTAAAATATAAGTTATAATTAGGCTAATCAAACAAACCCAAGTACAAAACTAATACTCTTTATTTTTGTTTGCTGTTCCTGCCTTAGGGGATCATGGACATCGAAGCATATTTTGGAAGAATTGGTTATAAGAGCCCTGGGAACACACTGGACTTGGGAACATTGACTGACATTCTTCAGCACCACATCCGAGCCATTCCCTTTGAGAACCTTAATATCCATTGTGGGCAATACATGGATTTGGGCTTGGAGGCCATTTTTGATCAAATTGTGAGGAAGAACCGGGGTGGGTGGTGTCTCCAGGTCAATCATCTTCTATACTGGGCTCTGACCACAATTGGTTTTGACACCACAATGTTGGGTGGCTATGTTTATAGCACCCCCGCCCACAAATATAGCAAGGATATGATTCACGTCCTACTGCAGGTGACCATCGATGGCAGGAACTACATAGCCGATGCCGGGTTTGGACGCTCTTACCAGATGTGGCAGCCTCTGGAGTTAATCTCTGGGAAGGATCAGCCTCAGGTGCCCTGCATCTTCCGCTTGACAGAAGAGACAGGAACCTGGTACCTGGACCAAATCAGAAGGGAGCAGTACATTCCAGACCAGGAATTTCTTAATTCTGATCTCCTGGAAAAGAATAAATACCGAAAAATCTACTCTTTTACTCTTAAACCTCGAACAATTAAAGATTTTGAGTTTGTGAATGAAAACCTTCAGACCTCTCCAAAATCTGTGTTTACCAGCAAGTCATTCTGTTCCTTGCAGACCCCAGATGGGGTCCACTGCTTAGTAGGCTTCACCCTCACCTCTAGGAAATTCAATTATAAGGACAATATGGATTTGGTGGAGTTTAAGACACTGAATGAAGAGGAAATAAAAGAAGAGCTGAAAAACATATTTAATATTTCCTTGGAGGGAAAGCTTGTCCCTAAACACGGTGATCGATTTTTTACCATTTAAAGTAGGAGTAAAAATGGTCTTCAGTATTAGTTCAGGTAATGAAACATTTTATTATTAAAATATTGTTAACATATATAAAAGTAGATGGAATAAAATAACAACCCCCTGTGTATTTATCGCCACGTAACTATCAACTGTGGCCTATGTTATTTGCTTAATGCTTGCACATTGTATTGAAGAAAATTCTAGACCTCAAATCATTTCACCCTTAATACTGTTGGCATGTATAGTTAGATAACATTTTAAAGCAACACAAGGACACTTTTTCAAAGTTAATGATAGTAAAGGAGTTTTAAGAATGGCCTGTTTTTTTCTTGGTGGAAAATAGTGATTTATGCTAGAAAATCTTCATTGATTTGTAAAACTGGATTAAGGAAACCTCACTTAAAATGGAGTCGGAGGCAGCTGGAGGGGCACTCATCTCACCCCACTCCTCCACCTCTTACCAACCTGCAGACGCAACAGAAGGAGAGGCACTGCAGGAAGAGGCCTACTTTACTGCTCCAGGCAGGAGGAAAGAAGGGTTTCTCCTGTCTAGCAACAAGCTCAGCCAATAAGAAAGCACCACAACTCAGCCAGTGAGAAGCCAGCTCTCCTCTAATGGGCTCTCCTTCAGAGCAAACCCTCCCAACCTCCTCTTTTCTCTATAAAACAGAGTTCCTCTCCTTTGACCTCTGGACTTACCTATGGGATAGTATGTCCCAAACTGCAATTCTTCTGCTATTCCTAAATAAATCAATTTTGCTGGTAAAATAACTTGAGTGTTTTACGTTTAAGGACAACAGGTTACATGCTGAACTCATGGGAAATGTTTAGTAATAAAATATTGAAATAATTTTATTAAATTCAACCTGCATATATCCAATATCCAACTTTTACAAAAATACCACATGTGTAATTTAGGATAAGAATTCAGTAAAGAAGAATGAGACATGATATTGCTTCTAGTAGTTCTCAAGACAACTTAAACTAATAAATATTAATGTGATTAATACCAAGAGAGTGACACAGCTGATAATTTCTTACATGGTTCTTTTTGCAAGCATAGTTCTTTATGTTCCATTTTTCTTAATATGGGGACAGTGATTTTAAGAATTTTCAAACTCCAGAATTGTAATTTGTGTATAAAAGTAATTATTATGAATTTTTGAATACTTATCATCTGTAAAAACTTGATGTCTGAAATTTATGTTAAAACACTGCTGTCTAAAACGATGTCAGTTACAAAGTTTTTATTAGGAAGAGCTAAGATATTATGGGGCTAAGTTATTTTTCTGTGATGGACTCTTCCTCATCTCCTCTTCCTTGCCTCCCACTTCTATTATCTTCCTTCTTTCCATACATTTTTATAAGACAAAGAGTATAAACTTCAAAGTATACAGATCTGAGTTCAAATCCTGTGGACATTGGATGAATTAGTTAATGAATCTGTGGCTCCACATAAATTTGGAATAATACTTACATAATGAGTAACATACGTAGAATAAACTCTCCAAAATATTTGTTAAATGAATGGATGAATGTCGGTAATGTTTTTGATACCGAGCTGGCATTTAATGAAAGTTTTTTCAGTCTTGCTTTATTTCTCACTAGCTTGAAATCCTGGTCCTGAAACTACTCATTCTGCCTGCATCTCCCTTGATTGATTATTAATAGGGTATTAGATGGCCCAAATCTGAGTGTGGGTTTGTGCTTCAGAACTGTGGTCTTTACTAACTAACCTATAACTTAGATTTTCTGTTTGTGAATTCCAGGCTCAGGGCTATGGCTTGAACTACAGGCATGTTTTTACACTATTCTCCCTCTTTAACGTGTATCATGATAAGGTTAAGACAGCAGCAGGGCTGGAGTGGAGAAATGTTAGTTAAAAGAATGTTACTTTGCAAAATGGGTATAGAAGGCAAGTACCCCAACATAATAAAGGCCAGATATGACAAACCCACAGCCAACATTACACTTAACAGTAAGAAGCTGAAAGCTTTACTTTCAGATCGGGAACAAGGCAAGGATGCCCACTCTCCTCACTTCTATTCAACATAGTACTGGAGGTCCTAGCTACGACATTCAGACAACACAAAGAAATAAAAGGCATCCAGATTGGCAAGGAAGAGGTTAAACTGTCCCTGTTTGCAGATGACATGATATTGTACATAAAAAACCCTAAAGAATCCACTCCAAAACTACTAGATCTAATATCTGAATTCAGCAAAGCTGCAGGATACAAAATTAATACACAGAAATCTGTGACATTCCTATACACTAACAATGAACTAGCAGAGAGATAAATCAGGAAAGCAATTCCATTCACAGTTGCATCAAAAACAATAAAATACCTAGGAATAAACCTAACCAAGGAAGTGAAAGACCTATACTCTGAAAACTACAAGACACTCATGAGAGAAATTAAAGAAGATACCAATAAATGGAAACATCCCATGCTCATGGATAGGAAGAATTAATATTGTCAAAATGCCCATCCTGCCCAAAGCAATCTACGATTCAATGCAACTCCTATCAAAATACCAACAGCATTCTTCAATGAACTAGAGAAAATCGTTCTAAAATTCATATGGAACCACAAAAGACCCTGAATAGCCAAAGCAATCCTGAGAAGGAAGAATAAAGCTGGGGAGATTATGCTTCCCAACTTCAAGCTCTACTACAAAGCCACAGTACTCAAGACAATTTGGTACTGACACAAGAACAGACCCATAGACCAATGGAACAGACTAGAAAGCCCTGATATAAACCCAACCATATATGGTCAATTAATATATGATAAAGGAGCCATGGACATGCAGTAGGGAAATGACAGCCTCTTCAACAGCTGATGTTGGCAAAACTGGACAGTTACATGCAAGAGAATGAAACTGGATTATTGTTTAACCCCATACCCAAAATGAACTCAAAATGGATCAAGGACCTGAATGTAAGTCATGAAACCATAAAATTCTTAGAAGACAACAGAGGCAAAAATCTCCTGAATATAAGCATGAGCAACTTCTTCCTGAATGCATCTTCTTGAGCAAGGGGGAAAAAAGTAAAAATGAACTCATGGGACTACATCAAACTAAAAAGTTTCTGTACAGAAAAGGACACCATCAACAGAACAAAAAGGCATCCTACAGTATGGGAGAATATATTTGTAAATGACATATCCAACAAGGGGTTAACATCCAAAATATATAAAAAACTTACATGCCTCAACACCCAAAAAGCAAATAACCCAATTAAAAAATAGGCAGAGGATATGAAGAGACAGTTCTCCAAAGAAGAAATTCAGATGGCCAACAGACACATGAAAAGATGCTCCACATCACTAATCATCAGGGAAATGCAAATTAAAACCACAGTGAGATATCACCTCACACCAGTAAGGATGGCCAGCATCAAAAAGACTAAGAACAACAAATGCTGGTGAGGATGCAGAGAAATGGGAACCCTCCTACACTGCTGGTGGGAATGTAAGCTAGTTCAACCATTGTGGAGAGCAATATGGAGGTTCCTCAAAAACCCCAAAATAGAAATACCATTTGACCCGGGAATCCCACTCCTTGGAATTTACCCAAAGAATACAACTTCTCAGATTCAAAAAGACATATGCACCCCTATGTTTATTGCAGTACTTTTTACAATAGCCAAGATATGGAAGCAACCTAAGTGTCCATCAGTAGATGAATGGATAAAGAAGAAGTGGTACATATACACAATGGAATACTATTCAGTCATAAGAAAGAAACAAATTCTACCATTTGCAACAACATGGATGGAGCTGGAGGATATTATGCTCAGTGAAATAAGCCAGGCATAGAAAGACAAGCGCCAAATGATTTCCCTCATTTGTGGAGTATAACGAAGCAAAAGTGAAGAACAAAATAGCAGCAGACTCAGTGACTCCAAGAAGGAACTAGTGGTTACCAAAGGGGAGGCGGGTGGGAAAGGCCGGGTTGGGAGGGTGGGAGAAGGGGATTGAGGGGTATTTTGTTTAACACACATGGTGTGGGGGATCACGGGGAAAACAGTGTAGCACAGAGAAGGCAAATAGTCAATCTGTTGCATCTTACTGCACCCAAGGACAGTGACTGCATTGGGGTATGGGTGTGAACTTGATAATATGGGTAAATGTAGTAACCACAGTGTTTTTTCATGTGAAACCTTCATAAGAGTGTATATCAATAATACCTTAATAAAAAAAAAGAATGTTACTTTGGATCATGGGTATTTCACGTGCTGGTGTGGCAGCTGGGGGCTGCTGCTCCGGGTGGAGATCCTGGGAAGAGAGAAGATATGAGACCTGGCCTGAGTGGGACAGAAGGATGAAAGATGAACTTCAGTATTGGACAGCTTGCTCTCTTCCTTACCTTGACTGACTGACCTTGCCCAGCTCTGCTACTGTCTTGCAGCAATGTCAGGTCACCCTGGTGACATCCTCCTGGGCAGAAAGGGTTTTCTCACTTTCTGACTAGACCAGGCCAATGAAGGAGATGTTACCAAGAGACAAAGGCCAGATCAAAATACAGCGCAAGGAGAAGTATGCAGTTTTGTACAAATGAGTCAAGGAAGTCATATTGTACAATGAGTAACTTGAAAGTCGGTGCAATTGTTTGTCCTTGAATAAATCTACCACAAAGAGCAAAGGACCAAAGTATGTTGAAAGAGACTCAGAGACAAAATTCAGCTGCCAGATTGAAGAGTTGTGCCTCACTATGCAGCGTTAACTTTTCTCCAGTGAGATCTAAATCAATGGTCTCTACAGATTAATGATTATTGATCCAGATACTACTGCTACTTAACAAATTGCCCTGATGCTTAGTTGTTTAAAACAACCATTCTTTTATGCACACAGATCCTGGAATTTAAGAAGGGCACAGAAGAATAGCTCTTTTCTGCTCTCAAATACCCAGTCTCAGCTAGGAGGTCTCCAAGGGCTGGTGGTTATTTGATGTCTATATGCTAGAACCATCTAGAATTATCTTCACTGACTTGAGCGGTGCTTCATGGGGTCTACCAATGGGTGTACCTAGATGTGGGCTCTCCCTGTGGTCTGGCCTTCCTCATACATGGTGACCTCAAGGCAGTCACATTTCTTTCACAGTGACTCAGAGTTCTATGTGTGAAGGTTCCAGCTTCTAAAGGGGAAGCTGAATCACCTTTTCAAAAAATGTATTGTTTTTAGGTGAAGTGAAATTTACATAACATAAAGTTAAGTATTTTAACACGAACCATTTACACTTAGTACATTTCACTATGTTGTGCAACCACCTATCTAATTTCCAAACTATTTCATCACTGCAAAATAAAACCCCACTCTTACTGGGCAATGTGAATCACCTGACCTGATCTAGCATTAAAGTTACACAGCATAATTTCTGCCCCATTCTGTTGGTTAAAAGTAAGTCACAGTCTTTGTAGATTCAAGAGGCAAGAACTAGACCTCGCTTCATGATGTGGAAATGGAAAGGTTCTAGATCATCTAGGATGGAAGATACTCTTATGGTCATCTTTGAAAAATATAGTGTGACACAGTAACCCTCTCATCACAAAAATTTACATTCCTTAATTTGAGGAATACACTCTACCAAATGCCCAAATCTCCAAAAGTCTCCTCACATCATAGCATTGCATTCAGGCATACACTCTACCAAATGCCCAAATCTCCAAAAGTCTCCTCACATCATAGCATTGTATTCAGGCATAAAGTCCAAGATCTTGTCATTTGGTCCAGGTGAAGATGAAGCTCCTCAGGTGCAGTTTTGTAGGAACAAGTTTTTGAGCACCATTCAGCTTGACCTGAAAGCTTGTAAGCTATTGGGACAAATTACCTTTCCCACACATACCCACGCAGAGTAGTGAAACAAGCATAAAGTCACCCGTGTGGACACTTCCATTCAAAAGGGGGTAGATGGGGCATGGGGCTGTCCCTAGTCCATGATAGTTCTGAAACCCAGAGGGGCCCTGTGGCCAGTTCCTTGACTGGGGCTCAGTCCTATTTCCTGAGAGTTGTTTCCATGGTTCTTGCCTTTACTTTCTGAGTGCTTGGATTCACCATCTGCCTCTGCTGTAACTTTCATAATAGGTAATATTAATAAGAGAACCTATTTTCTCATAAGAAGCTTACAGTTCAATGGGAGCTAATAAAACTGTTTATCTAAGGATTTTCCTCCAGAGTGATGGCAGTCTTATCCACAGACCTCCCAAGAAACACTGAGACACCCTAGGCACAAACGCAGTTTGATGATTTTAAGGATGAGTGTGAGTTTATGTAACTAAACATGCGTGTCCATCGATATGACGGATAATATCTTCTGCCAAGTGGTGTTCCTTTTTGGGACCCCTGAGGACAGCTGACTTCAGCTTGTGGTCCTAACAATGAGGTAAGTGAGAAGGAGGTACTGGAATGGAAGAATGATAGGTAAGAAAATAAGATTACTTGGGGGCTTAGGGGCTGTAGGTAACCATTTGAGACTCAGATTTGTACGTAGCTGGTTTATTTGGGAGGTGATATCAGTAAGCACGAGAGGGGACAGGGAAAGTGAGGCAGAGAAGGAAGGTCAGTACAAGGGCTCATTAAGTGTGCTGCTGTAGGTAACAGGGTCTCAATGCCACTGGGACTTACAAAGGAGCATACATGAATGCCTTCCAGAACTTTCCACCAAAGAACAAGAAGTAGGAGCATTAATCCACTTGTTCTCATCTCCCACTGATGGAGGGCACCCCTGAGTGAGCTCACACTTTCAAGTTCCACCTGTGAATGAGCTCCCACAGCCTCCCGTGCAGAAACCTGAGGCAGAAAGCAAAAAGCCCTGTGTTCACAGGAGACAAGTCACTGTCCGTGGTAAGACCCTGGAAGGCCGCATGGCTGCACTAGTGACTCGGCCAAAACAGCTCGTGGTGAGGGGTGGAGGGCTGACAGCCTCCTGCATATCACGTGGGGCTGTTTAAGCAGCTAGGCTGGGATTAGCATTTAGGCTTGGGGCAGAAGTTAAACCATTTTTTGTTTCATGATTTGTACACTCTAGACCCAAGTGCAAATAAGAAAGAAACAAATGCAGAAAGAGCCTATGGAGCAGAAGAGAAACCACAAATCTAACAGCAGGAAGGTAAACAGGAACCTGAAATCTTCTTTTCCTCAGGACTTTAAGAAACATTAAGTCCATATGCTGTTTTGGTCAATTCTAACAATATCCAGAGGCTTTTCCTGTCAATAATTCCTGGGGATTGTTTTCCAGATGTTTTCAGAATTTGGGCATTGTTATGGCAGCGCACTCTGGCCTATCCTGATAAAATGCTTTAAAACAAGTCAGCACAGCATGGAGTTGTGCTAAAGGGAAGTGTGAATCTTTGAATGAGCTATTAAACGGTGTTTTGTTCTCTTTTACCTTGACAAATGATCTAACTCCTTTTTACCTTATTATTTTCCAGGGTTTAGTTATTGGCTATGAGAAGCGGAAGACTAAATAAGCCAGCACCATGTGTACAACCAGACTGCATGAAAGAGAGATTGAACAGCTGCCTAAAGCAAAAAAAATTGGGAAGAGGATCATTTATCTCTATACGATATGTACAAGGAATTCGTGGGGTCAGAATTGTGTCCCTGATGAGCGATGGTGGTCGTCAAGGAGGCTTACTCAATATGAGCAGGTCCTCATACGGCTCAAGTGTGAACAGAAGTCTGGGAAGACTCATGAAAGAGTTACCTTCCTGATGGAGGTTTAAACTAGGTTCACAGCAGGCAGGGCTCTGGCTCTGCCACATCCACTTGTCAGGTAGGCATCTCGAGTCAATATTTGGTGCATAAATGAAGGAATAGCCCCAGTGCTTTGAAAAATGGCAGTGCTCAAAACTTGTCTGCTGAGCAGTGGCGTGTGATCTGAGCACATGCTGCATTGTCGGCAGGGAGCCCACACGGTCCTCTCGTGGTGCTGGTGGACTTCCCCGCCCCCGCCCCGCGGCACACAGGCCTGACTTGTCTGGAGCTCCATAGTAGACAGCGCTTCTGTGCAAGTGGTCAGGCTGCCTGACGCATGCCCTGCCTGCCCTGGCAAGGGGGCCAGGCAGCTGTCCAAAGGGATAACTGCCATGGCCAAAACTCAGCAGCCCCTTGCTTTCTCAGCTCCTGAAAGTGAGAAGCAAAAGAGTTATGTACATCTGGAACACACTGGGGTTTTGGTGTTTCTTTTTCCTTCTCTCTGCCTTGACCAGGAAAGAAAAGCAGTACTGGAGACCAAGCAGCCCTCCCTGAGGAACTGCGGGACGCTGTATGTCAGCAGCGGCTGGTTGGCAGCTTCATTTGGCTGGTGCCAGGACTGAAGAAGGTGGCAGGATGGAAGGCTGCCAACAAGGCCACAACATGCTAAGGCCAGGAGAGCATCTGGGCAGGTTAGCAGCAAAGCAGGTGGGAAACGCAGATACCGGCAGGCAGCAGTGGGCTGGCCCCGAGGGTCCCAGTCGCAGAAGCGACCTCTGCCACGGGGTGGCAGAGAGGTCATTCCCACGACAACTGTCCTGTTCCCCCTACAATGCTCTTTCTGCAGCCCTGCAGCCCAGCAGCACAGGCTTCTCATTTACTCACTTTGCCTATACCACGAAATGATGAGCTCCTCTAGGGTAGCAGTGATGACACAACTAAATTCAGCCCATTGTTAGAGACCCAGATGATTAGATAAAAGAATATCCAGGTGCTTAGTAAATGTAACCCTGTGGGAATAAATAGTTTCAGCAATTAGACATGTAAATAAAACTCTAAATGTGTTAATTCTTCCTTGTGGTTTATCTCATGAGCCAACTCCCAGCTTCTAGAATCAGTCATTCTGGTTGGAGGTGAATTTCAATTATTATGAAGACAGCCTACTTTCCAACACTTTCTAAGAGTAAAAGGATATTGTGCATTCCACGTGGGTGCCAAAAAAATAACTTTTCACCTGTTAATGTTATTATATTCTAATATTCAAGCTTCACTTCCATGTGAAATTAACCTTCACATTCCCTTTGCAACAGAATATATTAACAAATATCTTCTTTTTAAATATTCAACTTCTTATTTGTTGCTCAGCTAGGCAGGATTTTTGAGATGAACAGATGTGACTGCTTGGCTATTGTTACTTCTCCTTTACTGCCTCTAGTTCTGACCCCCATCAATCTGCTGACATCCATGTCCTCCCCCTGGAAACTGGTGCCTTTCCATAGCCAAGGGAAATCAGGGGCTGTATCCAAACGCTGGAATGTTGGCCTTGTAACTGTCCCCTACCCACAGGGAAACCATTCACTCTGTCTCCATCAACAATATTGCATTTCAAATTCAAGTTGTTTGGGACAAAGGACTGATTAAACTAGTTAGATTCAAGATGCAGTAGGCATTTCATCTTATAATCCTCTCGCTCCTTAACAATGCTTTCCTTGTGAGATACAGCTGTTCTGCCTTCTCCTTACACTTTCAAAAGGTCTCTGAACAGGTCTGTCATCTCCAGCACCTCCGCTTTCCTCGTGCCCACTCTTCTCTCTCTTGGGCTGGCAGAGCCAGAGAAGAATCATCTGGGTCTCTAACAATGGGCTGAATTTAGTTGTGTCATCACTACTTCTCCTACAAACTCTTCAAAATATGTTCCATAATTTCCATTTTATGGATGAGAGTACTAAGGCTCAGAAAGACTAACATACTGAAGGATAAACAGCTACTAAATACCCGCAGTGTTACAGGTCAAGGTTAGGGTTAGGGCCAGGACCCACACCACTAGGCTCACCGGCAGCTGCGCCCTCTGACTGTTCACCTGCATGCTGCCAGACTAACTTCCTACCACACACACACCTGTGGGCTGCCCCTGCAGCCGGAACCCTGCAGTTGCCAGTGTGCCCGCTGTCACCCCTGGCCTTTGCTGCTAGCCTGGTCCCACCATTATATGAGTGTCTCCAACCAGCCCCTGCCACCATGCAGGTGCCTGAAGCTGAGTGTGCACACCACTGCTCTAGCCTTCACTTCAGCCTCCTCTAGTCCCTACCTGTTAGCCTAGGAGGCACTGCCAAGGACAACAACATTCCTGGCAGCCACTGAAGACTACAGACTCCCCACAGTACTCACCAGGGACCATGCAGGCACGGATGCCATGGACCCCAGCAGCCTGAGCCAACTGGATGTCACAACACCACAGACATGAGCTGCCACATGTCCTCCGTGGCATCCTGCATCACTAGACCCAGGGTCACGAGGACTCCAGCTTCCCACACCAACAGGTGAAGGTCTTTCCTTACCAAAGCCAGTCCATTAACTCTGGAAGAGGTGACTGCTTCTTCCAATGCACCAACACCTTTGCAAGGCTTCAGGGGCCACAGAAAATCAAGGAAAATGATGTCAGCAAAGGAATGAAGTGAACTTCCAATGACTGAACACAAGGAATGGAGACACATGAATTGTCTGACAAATTCAAAATGATTCTTCTAAAGATGCTGAGAGACCTATGAAAGAATGTAAATAAACAATTTCATCAGGAAAACAATATAAGAAAAAAATGAGAAGTTCAATAAAAATATATTAAAAAGAATAAAACAGAAATTTTCAAGATGAAGAACACAAAACTGAACCAAAATATCCAATAGAAAGCTTTGACAGCAGACTGGACCAACAGAAGGAAGAATCAGTGAGCTCAAAGACAGATCATTTAAAATTATCCAATCAGAAGGAAAAATAATGCAAAGGAATAGGGAAAGCCTATGGGACTTACTGCACACAATGGAAAGAAACAATCTACACATTATTGGAGTGCCAGAAGGAAAAGAGAAGAAGGGCTGAAAGTTTATTTAAAGAAATAATCCCAAACCTGAAGAGAAATTTGGACATTCAGATTCATGACACTAATATCACCTCAATTTCAGCTCCAATTTTCCCCAAGATACATTATAATAAAACTGTCAAAAATTAAAAACAAAGAGAATTTTAAAAAGAGCAAGAGAAGAAAATGATCTCTTACAAAGGAACCCTCATAAGACAATCAATGGATTTCCTAGCAGAAACAATTAACTTCGTCACATACAAAATCTCTATACTTAACCAACACAAAAAACATTTTATGTTTTTGATTTCACAATTTACATCTTTCATATTGCATATCCATTAATCAATTTTTATAGCTATAGCTATTTTTAATCCTTTTGTCCTTTAATCTTTATTCTAAGTTAATATACTTTATGGAATATGGAAATGGAAACATGATATACCAAAACTTAAGGGACACAGTGAAAGTAGTTTTAAGAGAACTTTATGGTGATAAATGCCCACATTAAAAAAGAAAGATCTCAAATAAACAACCTACCTCTATCCCTCAAGGAATTAGAAAAACAAGAATCAACTAAGCCCAAAATTAGCAGAAGGAAGGAAATAATAAAGATCAGAGCAGAAATAAATGAAACAGAGAATAGGTAAATAATAGAAAATATCAACAAAACTAAGAGTTGGGTTTTTTAAAAGAGAACCAAAACTAACAAACTTTTAGCTGAGTAACAAGAAAAAATGAGAGAGGACTCAAATGTATAAAGGTATAATGAAAGAAGAGACATTACAACTGATGATATTACAGAGGATTGTAAAAGGCTACTAAGACCTATTACATAGACACAAACTGGCAACCTAGAAAAAATGGAGACTCCTAGAAACATACAACCTACAAAGACTGAATCATGAAGAAACAGGAAATCTGAACAGATCAGTAACAAGTAAGGAGATTGAATCAGTAACTAAAAACCTCCCATCAATGAAAAACCCGGAACCAAATGGCTTTCTTGTGAATTCTACCACATATTTATTTGAAGAGGAGAGAATGTTTTTAAGCTTATTTTAAAAGGCCATCATTACTGTGATACCAAAGCCAGACAGGGATACTACAGGAAAACTATAGACCAGTATGCCTGATGAATATAAATGTAAAAATTCTCAACAAATATTAGCAAACCAAATATAACACCACATTTAAAGGATCACACACCATGATCAAGAGGGATTCGTCCCTGAGATGCAAGGATGGTTAAACATATACAAATCAATAAATGTGGTACATCACATTAAAAGAATGGAAACAAAATCATATGATCATATCAACAGATGCAGAAAAAACATTTGTAAAAATTCAATATCCTTTCATGATAAAAATGCTCAACAGATTGGGTATATAAGAAACACACCTCAACATAATAAGGCTATATATGACAAATCCACAACTAATACCATACTCAGTGGTGAAAATTTGAAAGGTTTGCCACTTAGATCAGGAACAAGACAAGGGTTCCCACTCTCACCACTCCTCTTCAAATAGCATTTGAAGTCCTAACTAGAGTGATAAAATAAGAAAAAGAAATAAAAGGCATCCAAATTGGAATAGAACACATGAAATTATCTCTGCAGATGACATAAACTTCTATGTAGAAAATCACGTTCTCCACCAAAAAACTGAGCACTAATAAATATATTCAGTAAAGTTGAAAGATAGAAAAATCAATATATATTAATTGCATGTCTAAACACTCACAACAGAAAAATCTTAAAAAGAAGTTCACAATAACTTCAAGCACAACCTAGGAATATATTTAATGAAGGACATGAAAGATCTATATACTGAAAATTGTAAGACATTGATGAAAGAAATTGAAGAAGATGCAAATAAAGGGAAAGATAACCTGTCTTTGTGTATCATAAAAATCAGTATTGTTAAAAGGTCCATTCTACTCAAGGCCATCTACAGGTTCAGTGCAGTTCCTATCAAAATTCCAAGGACCTTTTAGACAGAAAATAGGAAAAACAATCCTAAAATGTGTATGAAACCACAAAGACCCCGTAGCCAAAGCAATCCTGAGAAAGAAGAACAAAGCTGGAGACATCACACTTCTGATTTCAAACTACACTACAAACCTATAATAATGAAAATATTATGATAGTTGCATAAAGATGGACACATTGACCAATGGAACAGATCAAGAAATAAACCCACACATGTAGTCAACTAGTGTATGACAAGGAAGCCAAGAATACTTAGTGGGGAAAGGATAGTCTCCTCAATGTACGGTATAAGGGTAAACTATTCACATGCAAAAGAATGAAATTTGACCCTTACTTTTTTTATAAGTTTATTTTGATATCATTAATCTACAATTAAATGAGTAATATTATGGTGATTACACTACCCCTTCATCAGGTTTCCGCCCCCCCCCAATCCCATTGCAGTCACTGTCCATCAGCTTAGTGAGATGCCATAGAGTCACTACTTGTCCTCTCTGGGTTGTACAGCCCTCCCCGTGCCCCCCGAACATTACATCTGCTAATCATAATGTCCCTTCTTCCCCTTTACCCCTCGCTTCCCACCCATCCTCCCCAGTCCCTTTCCCTTTGGTAACTATTTGTCCGTTCTCGGGTTCTGTGAGTCTCCTGCTATTTTGTTCCTTCAGTTTTTTTTTTCCTTAGTTCTTATACTCCACATATGAGTGAAATCATTTGGTATTTGTCTTTTTCAGCTTGACTTATTTCACTGAGCATAATACCCTCTAGCTCCATCCATGTTGTTGCAAATGGTAGGATTTGTTTTCTTCTTATGGCTGAATAATATTCCATTGTGTATATGTGCCACATCTTCTTTATCCATTCATCTACTGATGGACACTTAGGTTGCTTCCATTTCTTGGCTATTGTAAATAGTGCTGCAATAAACATAGGGGTGCATCTGTCCTTTTCAAATTGGGCTGCTGCATTCTTAGGGTAAATTCCTAGGAGTGGGAATTCCTGGGTCAAATGGTATTTCTATTTTGAGTTTTTTGAGGAACCTCCATACTGCTTTCCACAATGGTTGAACTAATTTGCAGTCTCACCAGCAGTGTAGGAGGGTTCCCTTTTCTCCACATCCTCGCCAACATTTGTTGTTGTTTGTGTTTTGGATGTTGGCCATCCTCACTGGTGTGAGGTGATATCTCATTGTGGTTTTAATCTGCATTTCTCTGATGATTAGTGATTTGGAGCATTTTTTCATGTGCCTGTTGGCCATCTGAATTTCTTCTTTGGAGAAGTGTCTATTCATGTCCTCTGCCCATTTCTTAAATGGATTATTTGCTTTTTGTTTGTTGAGGTGCGTGAGTTCTTTATATATTTTGGATGTCAACCCCTTATCGGATACGTCATTTATGAATATATTCTCCCACACTGTAGGAAGTCTTTTTGTTCTACTGATGGTGTCCTTTGCTGTACAGAAGCTTTTCAGCTTGATATAGTCCCACTTGTTCATTTTTGCTTTTGTTTTCCTTGCTCAGGGAGATATGTTCATGAAGAAGTCGCTCATGTTTATGTCCAAGAGCTTTTTGCCTATATTTTTTTCTAAGAGGTTTATAGTTTCATGACTTACATTCAGGTCTTTGATCCACCTTGAGTTTGCCTTTGTGTATGGGGTTAGACAGTAGTCCAATTTCATTCTCTTACATGTAGCTGTCCAGTTTTTCCAACACCAGCTGCTGAAGAGGCCGTCATCTCCCCTATGTATATCCAAGGCTCCCTTATCAAATATTAATTGACAGTATGTGTTTGGGTTGATGTTTGGATTTTCTATTCTATTCCACTGATCTGTGGTCTGTTTTTGTGCCAATACCAAATTGTCTTGATTACTGTGGCTTTGTAGTAGAGCTTGGAGTCAGGGAGCGTAATTCCCCGTTTTATTCCTCCTTCTCAGGATTGCTTTGGCTATTCGGGGTCTTTTGTGGTTCCATATGAATTTTAGAATTATTTGTTCCAGTTCATTGAAGAAAGCTGTTGGTAGTTTGATAGGGATTGCATTGAATCTGTAGATTGCTTTAGGTAGTATAGCCATTTTGACAATATTTATTCTTCCTAGCCAAGAGCATGGGATGCATTTCCATTTGTTAGTGTCCTCTTTAATTTCTCTTAGGAATGTCGTGTAGTTTTCAGGGTACAGGTCTTTCACTTCCTTTGTTAAGTTTATTCCTAGGTATTTTATTCTTTTTGATGCAATTGTGAATGGAATTGTTTTTCTGATTTCTCTTTCTGTTAGTTCATCATTAGTGTATAGGAAAGCAACAGATTTCTGTGTGTTAATTTTGTATCCTGCAACTTTGCTGAATTCAGATATTAGTTCTAGTAGTTTTGGAGTGGAGTCTTTAGGGTTTTTTATGTACAATATCATGTCATCTGCAAATAGTGACAATTTGACTTCTTCTCTACCAATCTGGATGCCTTGTATGTCTTTGTTTTGTCTGATTGCCATGGCTAGGACCTCCAGTACTATGCTGAATAACAGTGGAGAGAGTGGGCATCCCTGTCTTGTTCCCGATCTTAGATGAAAAGCTTTCAGCTTCTCGCCATTAAGTATGATGTTAGCTGTGGGTTTGTCATATATGGCCTTTATGATGTTGAGGTACTTGCCCTCTATACCCATTTTCTTGAGAGTTTTAATCATGAATGGATGCTGAATTTTGTCAAATGCTTTTTCAGCATCTATGGAGATGATCATGTGGTTTTTGTTCTTCTTTTTATTGATGTGGTGGATGATGTTGATGGATTCTTGAATGTTGTACCATCCTTGCATCCCTGGGATGAATCCCACTTGATCATGGTGTATGATCCTCTTGATGTATTTTTGAATTCGGTTTGCTTATATCTTGTTGAGTATTTTTGCATCCATGTTCATCAGGGATATTGGTCTACAGTTTTCTTTTTTGGTGAGGTCTTTGCCTGGTTTTGGTATTAGAGTGATGCTGGCTTCATAGAATGAGTTTGGAAGTATTCCCTCCTCTTCTATTTTTTGGAAAACTTTAAGAAGAATGGGTGTTATTCCCTCTCTATATGTCTGGTAGAACTCAGAGGTGAATCCATCTGGTCCGGGGGTTTTGTTCTTGGGTAGTTTTTTGATTACCGCTTCTATTTCGTTGCTGGTGATTGGTCTGTTTAGTTTTTCTGTTTCTTGTTTGGTCAGTCTTGGAAGGTTGTATTTTTCTAAAAAGTTGTCCATTTCTTCTATGTTTTCCAGCTTGTTAGCATATAGATTCTCATAATATTCTCTTATGATTCTTTGTATTTCTGTGGGGTCCGTCGTGATTTTTCCTTTCTCATTTCTGATTGTGTTTATGTGTGTAGATTCTCTTTTTCTCTTAATGAGTCTGGCTAGGGGTTTATCTATTTTGTTTATTTTTTCAAAGAACCAGCTCTTGGTTTCATTGACTTTTTCTATTGTTTTGTTCTTCTCAATTTTATTTATTTCTTCTCTGATGTTTATTATGTCCCTCCTTCTGGTGACTTGGGGTCTCATTTGTTGTTCTTTTTCCAATTTCAGTAATTGTGTCTTTAGACTATTCATTTGGGAATGTTTTTCTTTCTTTAGATAGGCCTGGATTGCAATATACTTTCCTCTTAGAACTGCCTTTGCTGCGTCCCACAGAAGCTGTGGCTTTGTGTTGTTTTTGTCATTTGTCTCCATATACTCTTTGATTTCTGTTTTGATTTGGTCATCGACCCATTGATTAATTAGGAGAATGTTTTTAAGTCTCCACGTATTTGTGAGCCTTTTTGTTTTCTTTCTAAAGTTTAATTCTAGTTTAATACCTTTATGATCCGAGAAGTTGGTTGGTATAATTTCAATATTTTCGATTTTACTGAGGTTCTTTTTTGTGGCCTAGTATGTGGTCTATTCTGGAAAATGTTCCATGTGCACTTGAGAAGAATGTGTATCCTGTTGCTTTTGGGTGTAGAGTTCTGTAGATGTCTGTTAGGTCCATCTGTTCTAGTGTGTTGTTCAATGCCTCTGTGTCTTTACTTATTTTCTGTCTCGTTAATCTGTCCCTTGGAATGAGTGGTGTGTTGAAGTCACCTAAGATGAGTGCATTTCTGTCTGTTTTCTCCTTTAATTCTGTTAGTATTTGTCTCACAAATGCCGGCGCCCCTGTGTTGGGTGCATATATATTTAAAATGGTTATATCTTCTTGTTGGATTGAACCCTTTATCATTATGTAATGTCCTTCTTTATCTCTTGCTACTTTCTTCATTTTGAAGTCTATTTTGTCTGATACAAGTACTGCAACACCTGCTTTTTTCTCTTTGTTATTTGCATGAAATATCTTTTTCCATCCCTTCACTTTTAATCTGGGGATATCTTTGCATTTGAGGTGAGTTTCTTGTAGGCAGCATATAGATGGGTCTTGCTTTTTTATCCATTCTGTTACTCTGTGTCTTTTGATTGGTGCATTCAGTCCATTTACGTTCAGGGTGATTATTGAAAGATATGTACTTATTGCCATTGCTGGCTTTAGATTCGTGGTTACCAAAGGTTCAAGGGTTGCTTCTTTACTATCTAACAATCTAACTTAACTTTCTTATTAAGTTATAATAAACACAGTCTGATGTTTCTTTATTTCTCTCCCTTCTTATTCTTCCTCCTCCATTCTTTATATACTAGGTGTTTTATTCTTTGCCTTTAGTTAGTTTTGGGTGGCCTGCTTTCTTTGCTATGATTTTATTTTCTCTGGTGACAGCTTTTTAGCCTTGGGAGTGCTTCCCTCTAGAGCAGTTCCTTTAAGATGTCCTGTAGAGGTGGTTTATGGGAGGCAAATTCTCTCAGCTTTTGCTTGTCTGAAAATTGTCTAATCCCGCCGTCATATTTTAATTATAATCGTGCTGGATACAATATTCTTTGTTCTAGGCCCTTCTGTTTCATTGCGTTCACCTTCTGCCTCTCCAGTGTCTGATGCACCGCGCGATGTGTGTCAGCGCTCCAGGTGCTCTGGCGCAGACCACTGGGGCTGGTTATTTCGCGGACCTTCTCTTCCACTCCCTCCCGGCTCCGACTCCTCTCCTCCCACCGGCGCACTGGGCTGGGTGAGTGTTCGGGTACCGCCGGGACGCGGTTCTTTATCTTACCCGCCTTGCGGGGTGCTGAGTCCTCCCAGGTGTGGCTGCACGCTGTGCACTTTCCTGTGTGCTTTGATTTCTCTTTTAGGAATAGTTGTATTTACTGTGTTTTCATAGATTTATATGGTTTTGGGAGGAGATTTCTGCCGCCCTGCTCACACCGCCATCTTCCTGGAAGTCCCCCCAATTTGACCCTTATTTTACACCATTCACAAAAATTAACTCAAAATAGATTAAAGACTTATACTTAAGACTTGAAACCATAAAACTACTAGAAGAAAACTAGGAAAAGCTTTTTCGCATCAGTGTTGGACATGACACCAAAAACACAAGCAACAAAAGTAAAAACCAACAAGTAAGTCTGTACTCAACTAAAAAGCTTCTGCACAGCAAAAGAAACGATCAACAATGTGTAAAGATAACCAATAGAATGGGAAAAAATTTGCCCACCATATATCTGATAAGGGGTTAATATATAAAATGTATAAAGATCTCATACAACTCAATAGCAAACAAAATCCAATTAATAAAAAGGCAGAGGACTTGAATAAACATTTCTCCAAAGAAATGGCCAACATGTATATGAAAAGTGCTCAACGTCATTAATCCTTACAGAAACACAAATCAAAATCACAATGAGACACCACCTCATACCTGTTAGAAATGCTATTAGTAAAAAGTCAAGAGATGAAAGCTAATGAAGATGTAGAGAAAAGGGAACCCTGGTGCATTCTTGGTAGGAATGTAAATTGATGCAGCCACTACATGGAGGTTTCTCAAAAAATTAAGAGTAGAATGATCCAGGAACCCTGTTTCTTAGTATATACCTACAGGCAATGAAATCACCTCTCAAAGAGGTGTCTGCACCCCCATGTTCACTGCAGCATCATTCACAATGGAAGACATAGAAACAACCTAAATGTCTATAGACAGATGCATGGTTAACATACATATGCAATGGAATATTATTCATCCATAAAAGATAAGGAATTCTAACATTTGCAATAATGTGGATGGAACTTGAGGGCATTATAAAAACTGAAATGAGTCAAAGACAAATACTCTATGATCTCAGTTATAAATGAAATCTAAAAATATCAAACTCATAGAAACACTGGCAGTTGCCAGTAGCTGAGGGTTGGGGGAATGAAGAGATGTTGGTCAAAGGGTACAAACTTTCAGTTACAAGGTGAATAAATTTGGGGGATCTTACAACATGAAGACTATAGTTATCAACACTGTATTGTATTGTAAGTGGCTATGAAAGTAGAGATAATGTTCTCACCATAACAACACCAAAAGAAAATGGTAATTTTATGAGGTCAAAGATGTGTAACTAACCTCATTGTGGTAAACATTTCACAACATGTGTATCAGATCATCACATTGTACACCTCAAGTTCACACAATATTGTATGTCAGTTATATCAACAATTTGGAAAAAAAGATACTAATTGCTCGCTCGACCTCCCACATCATGTGTGCATTCTAGGAAGAGAAAGAAGGCACAGAAAGAAGTTTTTCTAGATTAAGCAGACCAAAGAGACTCCCAGAAGCCTCAGATTTTTAACAGCTGGTAGAGAAGGAATGAGGGCCTGGTATTAGGTGGTAGCAGTGGGGTAAAAAAAGGGGATTAGGAGGTAAATATTTCTCTGGGACGCGGTCCAAGCAAGCAAGGACTCTGGAATTTGTAAGTTTCACCACCTTGCAGTGGGACTCCATGAGGACTCTGGAATTTGTAAGTTTCACCACCTTGCAGTGGGACTCCATGAGGCAGGGAGAGTTTGAAATGTGATGGACACCTTGCAGGGAAGGGGCTGCATTTAGTTTGGGGCAGGGATGAAAAAGGCAGTGGAAAATAAAAACAAAGGTAATTCAAGCTCAAAATAAGCAGCTCCAAAATGATTGAAAGTTGGTTTTCAGGCCACAGGTAGGCTGTCCTACAACTGGAAAGCTGAAAAGATGAAATCCACTGAGTAGGAGCAGAGTCTTTGCAGCATGCAGTCTCCAGCAGTGCTATCCACATACGTTTCCAGACCCTCTGCCCACTCCTTAATCAATCCTGCCCTGCATTCGAAGGTGGAGACACTGGCCTCAGGAGAGGTTTGACCTCCCAAGCGCAGCCCCCCAGCCCCTGCTGCTCTTGCCCACAGGCCGCTACACAGCAAAAGTGAGTGAGAAAAGGCACGTGAGTTCAGTGCCTAGAGGATGTAAATTAGTTTGGGGGAAGGACAAAGAGGTAGGAGTCTCTGTTATAAAAAGACATCAGTCATGAATCCGGACTCTTAACAACAAAAAGGATTTGCCTCTGCAGACAGACCTGCTCTAGGAAGAGCTTAAAATTAATCCCCTTGTTGTTTCCCCAGCACATTTTCATCTTTATTGTAGTCATAGAACTATAAAAAAATGTGAGGCGGAAGGAACTGGAGACATAATTGGGCCCAACTCCCTCATTTTGCAAATTAAGAAGAGTCCTCCACACCAAAAGGATCCCCAAGTGACATGCTAGTGATGGGGTGGGATCCCCCCACCCCCACTCTGTCTCACCTCCAGGCTATTCCAGAGCCAGGAAGGGAGGCCAGTTCTAAGCAGATGGAGAATGAAATGGATTCTGAGCTGAAATCAATAAGGAAACACTGGAACTGAATCCTACTTTAGGCCAAATAGATTTAACAGAAATATATAGAATATTCCACCCAGCAATGGAGGAATACACATTTTTCTCAAGTGCAAAGAGATCATTCTGCAGGATAGGTCAGATCATAGGACACAAAACAAGTCTTAGTTAATTTAAGAAGATTGAAAGCATATCAACTATCTTTTCTGGCCATAATGGTATGAAACTAGAAGTCAACAAGAGGATAGCTGTGAAATTGACAAATATGTGGAAATTAAACAACACGCTCCTGAAAAACTAATGGGCCAAAGAAGAAATTAAAAGAGAAATAAAAGTTATCTCAAAACAAGTGCAAATGGCAACACAGTAGATCAAGTTCTATGGGATACAGCAAAAGCAGTTCTGAGAGGAAATATAGCCATAAATGCATATATTTAGAAATTAGAAAGGTCTCAGATAAATAACGTAACTTGACATCTCAAGGAACTAAGAAAAAGAACAAATTAACAACTCTGTAAATGTACTACGTGACTGAATTGTACACTTAAAACAAGTGGTAAGTTCTATGTCTAAACAAGCTGTTTTAAAACTTTCTTAAAAATATGTATGTGTTTAGATGACACATAGGTGGATGAAAGATAATGCTGGATAGATAGAAAGACAGATGATTGGCCAGATAGTTTAGGTCAGTTTGCAACATGTGGTCATGGATGCACCTGTGAAGGATTTACACGTACACCAGTTCTTACCAAAGTGGTAACTGGTTATTGGGGTCGTTCAGGAGGAGGACCAGGAAAAGTTCTGATAGGGAAGGAAAGAGTTTGGGCAACCAGCTAAGAAATCTCAGAGTTAATTACACCCTAAATACTTTCTTTAAATAGTGTGATTATTACACCATTAAAATATAATCATAACACTATGAGCAAACATTAAGTGTATCTTGTCAGGGAATAAGCTGGGGGAGGCCGCACCCACATGTGCTTGCAGGGTGTGACCTGCACCTTCAGAGAGAGCTGCCTTAGCTGAGCGGGAGGAGTGAACTTTGACTTACTAGCCAAGGTGATCAATAACTAAGAACTCTGAGTCCCCCCTGGCCAGAACCTGGCTGGATCTGGAGCCTGAAGTACAGGGGCTCTTGATTCTGAGGAAGTGATGCCAGCAGGGGTGGGGGGTGCCCTTCTCAGTGGGAGCGGAGCGGCGGTGGCGGTGTCCAGAGGACGCCCCCTGCCCTGCACGTACACCTTGATCCGGCCTGACACTGAAGCTGCAGCATGAACTGGGGGCAGCGGTGCCGAGAATTGCCGTGCTCACATTTCCCACTGGCCAGGCCACATGGGAGGGTAAGTGACGGACCGTCCAAGGGTCTAGGAGATATGAAAATGAAGGCTGTGATTTCTGAGAGCTCGTCTCACCAGCCAACACTGATGAGCCACGGTGAACTCTAACCAAAGCAGAAAAACCGCTAAGACCTTTGCTCTGTCCGCTACTCCAGAGCCCATCTGGACCAATTAAAGACTTTCCTGACCAATGAACAGAGGGACTTGTTTTAATCAAGATTAAAAAAAAACTTATGTAATTATTTAGCCTTATCCAACCAGAATGTTATTATCTGGTTCACACAGTCCCGGCCACGCTCCCCTTCCTAGCCATGAAAACTCCTGACTTTTGCCCTCGAGAGAGCCACTGGATGACTCACCATCCATGGGAGTGCCTTTGCCTGCTGAATAAATACCGCAGTGTTTGCCCACTTGTTCTACCTTTGGACTTCATTTCTCCTTTATGGAAAATAAAGAGATGCCATATTCTTGCACACGGGCATCTGAGGACTGCAATTCATCCACCTCACTGCACAGCCTGGCATGCCATGAGGTGCACACTGCTCCAAGGCCCAAATGCCTGTCCAAAAGCTAATTGCCAACATGCATGGAGCCACTATTGATGAAAGCAGTTGCTTGCCTTCCTAAAGCAAACTCTTATTGACTGTTGGCCTCCCCACTGGCTTCCTAAGGCTGAGATTTCAGTGCTCCATGGGGCCGTTTTATCCTTTGCTCTGAGAAAACTCCCTATGTGGTCCTTTTAGTTTTGCAAATGTTAGGCAAAGCTCAAAGCCCTCCCCAAGAGGGAGGCGTTTGTGGAACAGAACCACCTCAGGGTGACTAGAAATGTAGGAGGCTGAAAAGGAGCTCTGAGTCTTTCCTGGGAAAGGAGCACAGAGCAAAAGCTGAAGGATTTTTCTCATGAGCTTGGACATCAACAGGCACTTCAGGGCCCAGGGGACCAGCCGAGGCTCGGAATTTAGCGCAGCCTCGCACCCTGCTTTCAGGAGCATTCCTCAACAATCTGCCTGTCTTAAATGGTAGCTTCCCATTACATTTTCTAACTGGGTGTGTTAGTTTGCTGGGGCAAAGTGTTGCAGACTGGGTGACTCAAACAACGGACATTTATTTTCATTCAGTTTTGGAGGCTGGAAGTCTGAGATGAAGGTGTTCACAGGTTTGGCACTTGGGTGTCCTCTGTGGCCTCTGTCCTGGGCTTGCAGACGGTGCCTTCTCCCTGTGTGCTCACACGGTCTGGGTGTCTGTCCTGAGCAGCTCTTCTTATGAGGACACCAGTCAGACTGGCTTCGGGAACACACATATGACCTCATTTTTCTGTAATTACATCTTTAAAGACCCTGTCTCCAAATAGAGCTGTATTCTGAGGTACTGTGTTCAACACTTCCAAATGACATCTAAGGGGATACAATTTAGCCCGTAACATTCCCCTCCCTGGACCTCCAAAACTCATGTCCTTCTTACATCCAAAATACATTCACCCCATCCTTATAGCCCCCAAAGTTTTAGCCCATCCTAGCATCAACTCTAAGTCCAAAGCCTCATATAAGTAACACCGAAATCATGTATGGTTGAGACTCGGGGTATGGTTCATCCTGTGTCAACATCCCTCTGCGCTGTGAGTTTGTGAAATCAGGCAAGTTACCTGCTTCTAAAACACAGTAAAGGGACAGGCATAGGACAGACATTCACATTCCAAAGGGGAGAGATCAGAGATAGGAAAAGGGTGCCAAGCCACCTCAAAACTTGTCATTCCATTTCGTTTTAAGTCTGGAGCGTAATCCGTTTTGGCTCCAATCTCCACTGACAGAATCACGGAAGTCTGACAGACTTCTCTTGTCTCCAAGCTGCCAGCATTTCTGCTGAGATCTTGATTAGATCGATGAGTCACACCATAACCTTTTATGGGATGACTGCCTAGCCACACCTTCTCTCCAGAACACACTTCCTTGTTTTTCAAAAAATGTGTATGCTGAGAATTTCCCACATCTTCCAGTTCTGGTTCCTTTTTGCTTAACAAAAGCCACTTACCTTCTTCAGCTCATCTCTCTCCTCTCACATTTTCTATGAGCAGTAAGAAGAAACCAGCCCATACCTTCAACACAGCATGTAGTAATATTTTTCCTCCTTTTTGCAAGTAATAATGTGTGCTAGGCACCCTTTAACTGCTTCACACCTATTGGCTCATTTAACCCTCGCAAAAACCCTGTGAAGGTTTCAGGAAGGTGCAGGACCCCTTGCCTGAAAAAAGATTACTATAAGGTATAAAAAACCCTATAAGGTAAGTACTATTAGTGTCTTCACATATTATAGGTGAGGACATGGAGACACCAGCAAGTGCCTGGCCCAAGGTGACAGTGGGCAAGGACAGGGTAAGAGTCACTCTGGTGAATGCACAGCACACTCTTCCCTGCCTGTTACTGCCATTTCTTCTTTTTTATGTTGGTTCTAATGTAGATTCTTTTATAGTTGAAATGATGTGAGGAATTATCACATCTGTGATAAGTCTGTGACTAATTATAAGAAGGATAGGAAATATTTAGATGATGTTTTTCCCCACTACTGGTTGGTTATGAAATTGTAATGCCTTCCACCTCTGGTTCAGGAATCTTACAGAAATATTGTCTGTGAATATTATATGTCAATAATATAAAAATAGGAAGTAATTTCATAAAACACATATTCAGATTAGTGTATGTAAGTGTATATATTCACAGGAACAAAAGCTGAAAACATTCGGAAGTTGGTGCATAAACTGGCAGCTGACATAATGGCATGGACCTGTGAGAATCTTCAGAAAGTCAGTGGAGCCTCCACAGGGCAGGTAGGAAGTACAGGACCTCCACCTTCAATGGACAGACAGCCTTTGGTGCCCATAACCCAGGCATCTAGTCATCATTACTCCATAAGATGATTACCTTCCCCACAAAATGTTTACATGAGCCACTTCCAGATGGGGCCTCTCCATGGACAACTTGCTCCTTTGAGCTCCATGGACATCCCCCTGCTTTCCTCCCACCTGGCATAGGTGAACTGTGCAGAAGGGAGCCTCCCAAGGTGAGATCAGCTGCCCTGCCGGGTACCAAGAAGAGACCCCAACTCCTTGCCGCCTTCCTGCTCTCCTGCCCCGGTCAGAGCGGGAAAGAAGAGAGTAATGAAGACATACCCACGCCACGTGGAGGGGGCGACCCCACAGCCTGCCCCACACTGTCTCTGGCTCCCACCCCCCACCATGCAGGCTTGGACACGTCACTTTGGGGCCTCAGCCTTGATGGCTGTGAAATGGGGGTGATAATGGTGCAAGTGGCATGTCCATCTCACAGGCTGTTTGGCAGTGGACGTATATGCTGATGTGTGTTTGGCGGCGGCATCTCCAGCCGCCATCTGTCCTCACCTGGGACGTTAGGATGCTGATGGCTCTCATGTGAGCAACTTCCTCCTGAGTCTTCCTTAGGGGGTCTCTTGAAGGCACACTCGCTCTTTCCGTCTACTTGAGAACCACTAACTGCTTCTCCATCTGCATGGCCCCAAGGAGGAGAGAGTCTCAGCAATATCATGTGAGGTGATCTCTGTGTTGAGGATGCCCCCAAATCTGAATCAACCTAAAATATGGCTAAATAAACTGCCAGAGTTGTGAACTGTCTGGATCCTAGCTAACCGAGGACAATAAGTCAAACAAGGTTATGTTCCTCAGGGAATTACATGACCCATGGGCAAGCTTATTAGAAAAGGTTCCTCTGTTTCCAGCATAATTTGAAGTGACTTGGGTAATATTGCTGTTGCTGAAGTAGGAAAACTGAGAGCCTTCATAGCAGCCCTCAGTTCTGGAGAGGTCCTGCTGCATACATTCTTCTAAAGCACCCACAGAGTTGGGGGAGAGCCTTACCAGGAATTTGTTATTGGGACTGAGTATGTGGCCTTGGCCAGAATCTTAGGAAACTGCATCTAAAGCCACACTAAAAATTCAACTGACTTAAGGAGTTGTTCTTCTTTAGGGGGAAAGGAAACAAAACTAGCCAACTTCCTTAGGTAAATTGTGAAACTGGCAGAGTGGGACTCCAGTGACACATACCCTCTATCCTTCCCAGATGCATATTCCAGATGCCATGGGTTCTGCAAGCCCCAGTGACTCAAGCAGGAAGGAAACTTCAATTTGCACCAAGGTTTTAGGGACTTAATGCTGGACCCAGGAGAATTTGCAGACTCTTGGGATATGGACGTGTTTTCTAAAACAGAATAACCTGCTGATGACAGGATTGCCAACCCTGTGCCAGGCCCTGGGGGACATCTTTTGAGTGAGCTATCTTTACTCATCAAATCATACCACCATGTGGCTCCTAAGTTGTGTAAGAAAGATTTGAAACTAAGGCTATCTCCTTGTTCAAAGCTTTTTGTGACACTTATCCGGCTTTCTGTATTTGAAATAACAGAACTCTTCGAGCTTCTTTGAGAAAATGTGAATGTCCTAGAAGAAATCAGAATGAACTTATTTTTTACCAAAAATATTTGTTAGGCAGAAAGACAGACATGAGCAGGGTGGACAGAGAATAAAGCCAGTAAAGCCCACTGAAAGGGACTCAAAGAGTTAACCAGATAAAACCAGACAGCCAGAAAGGACTCACAGAGTTAATTAGTTGAAATTTGAAGAGCCAAGAGTGACTTGGTATGTCCAGACATTCACCAGATGAAAAACAACTCCTCAGAGAAGCTTCCAAGCATACAATCCCCAGATAAAGAAAACCTCAGAGCACAGGCACAGCAGACATCAGAGCGCAGCCCAGGTCTCCATCTCACCAATTAGACCAGGCCTCCAAGTCCAAGGATTGTCAGTCTAGGACTTCTCTGCCTGCCAAGGCCCCTTAAAGCAGCCTCGCAGCATGCAGACTGGCCTGTCTAACCACAGGCAGCCCTCTCTGCTGCTCTATCATAAAGGGCAATGAAGCTTACTCTGCTTTCTTGACTTTGGTTTCACGTCTCACTCTGACTTCCCTGCATCATCAAATGGAACTCTTTCCTAAAAGGTTTATGTGATGTATAAGTAGAGTTAAGACCAATTAAGGCAAATAAATCCAAGCTCTCTCCTTTTCTACACTAATATTTGTTGTATTTCTCCCAGAGGATACATCTCCCCCTTATCAGAGTCAAGATTCTTGAAATTGCTCCTGACGGTGTTTCAGGGAAGCTGTTTGGTTCCTGCCTCACCTGGCATGGAGGTGAGGTCTCCAAGGAAGTAATTAGGGTTCAATGAGGTAATCAGGGTGGGACCTTGATTTAATAGGATTAGTGTTTTCATAAGAAGAGACACCTGAAAGCTCCCTTCCTCTCTGCTGTGCACAAGGAAGGCCATGAGAGGACCCGGGGGAAGGTGGCTGCTTACGAGCCAGGAGAGCGGCTCTCACCAGAGACCAGCCCGCCAGACGGACCTTTGATCCAGAGCTTCCTGCCTCCAGAGTTGTGAGGAAATGAATCTCTGTTTACAGTTCTGGTTCCAACTAACATTCTGACTCTAGTTTCGAGGTGTGGGATTTTTCTTCACACCAAGCAATTCTCCAACACCAGGTGGGATGTCCTACAATTCAACTCACTTCTGACATGATCTACCTGGATATGGTGTCAGATCCCACAGGTTCAGGGGTCAGTCCTGTAAGACCATTCTCCATTTCAGATGCCAATCACAAGCCCAGGTTGTCATCTGTGCTTCTGACCACCTGGCTGTAGATTGGACACCCCCTCTTTGAGTTTGATTAATTTGCTAGAGCAGCTCACAAAGCTCAGAGAAACATTTTCCTCAACAGATTATCAGTTTATTGTAAAAGGATATGACTCAGAAACTGTCAAGTAAAACAGATGCAGAAGGCAAAGTATGGTGCAGGGAAAATGGAAGTTCCTATGGCCAGGCTCCTCACCTGACCCTAAACTACTTGATGATGTAATTGACCTCCTGCTAGGCTACTGCTTTACTAGGCACCCTAGGCAATGAGCTATTACTGACTGAGTCACTATCTAAAGAGCTCTGCCCAGTGTTCTGGGAGGAGGCAGAGATGAAGGTGGATCACAGACTTGCAGGTGCTGGATGCAAATGTGATTCTAGTGCTCGACCTATTGCCGGGAGAATAGACAGGTATCAACCCATTTACCCCAAGAATGTTCCATTGTCATTTTTCCAGCTCACTGAATTCATAGTGAACTTGCCCGGGATGAAACTCTCAGACCAGACATATGGAGAAAGGTCAGGAGCTTCCATGCCCCTCCAAGGGCACCACTCTCCCTGAATCTCCACATGTTCATCAACCCAGAAGCTCTCTGAACTTAGCCTTTTTGGGTTTTTATGGAGGCTTCATTCACAGGCTTGACTGATTACAGCACTGGCCATTGGGGATTGATTCAGCCTCTAGCCCCTCTCCTCCCTGGGGCCGAGTGGAAAATTCCAACCCTCTAATGACATGGTCAACTCCAGGTATCCAGCTCTCATCCTTGGGTGTTTTCCAAAATCATCTCACTAACATAACAACGGACACCTTTACTACCCTTGGACAGGACAGGAATGTCCAACTTTGTGCCAGGATTTCAGAACTTTGTGCCAAGATTGGAGATGAGGACTAAATACTTCTTATAACAAATCACAACATCACTCTGTTTCAGCCACCAAGACGTGGGAATTTTGTTCTGGCAGTCCAAGCAGTACTGAGCAGCAGGTAGAATGGATGCCCCCATTTTACAGATAGGGAAATTGAGCACAAGCTTGTGGTTATCAGGTGGCAAAGCTGGTTCCCATTCCAGTGGTGTGATCCCAAAATCTGTATGACAATGCCATCCATGCTTCAGTGAAAGAGGCCACTGTCCACTATCTTGCCAATGGGTTTCAGCCCCAGGCAAGTTCATTACGGATTCAGTGAGACCAGGGAATGACAGTGGAGTGTTCTTGGGGTGAAAGGGTTTATTACCTGGCTTCTTCTCCTAGTGATAAGTCGAGTACTAGAACTATGTCTTCATCCAACAGTCTGCAGGTCTGTAATCCACCTCCTTCTCTGCCTCCACCCAGAGCACTGGGCAGAGCTCTTTATGTAGTGACTCAGTCAATACTAGCTAATTGCCTATGGGTGTGGAAGCAGTAGCCTAGCAGCAGGCCAGTTACATCATCAAGTAGTTTAGGTTCAGGTGAGGATACTGGCCACAGGAACCTTCACTTTATCCACACTCCACCCCTCCATGATTCTTGCCTCACAATTTACATGCTCTCAGTCTTCTATGATGGTCCCTGTGCAAGAAAGCTGGAGCACTGTAACCAGATTCCACAACAGTAACAGAGGATAACAACATAGAGATAATAACAAAAATTAAGATACAACAAAATTTTGATACAGGTAACAAAGATTATAATAATCCACAAGACCTGAGGAGGTTTTTTTCAGCTATATTCAAAACCAGTTTTACAGAGATGAGTTCTTGACTGACACTTATAGTGGTATGGATAGGGAGCTCCATGCACCCCAGAGAGTAGCAGTTTTTTGCTAGGGTATGTGCCCAATCCACAAAGACCTTAAGGGCAATAAGGCACTGTCTTGTCAATGGGTTTCAGCCCCAGGCAAGTTTGCTATGGATTCAGTGCAACCAAAGAAATTGACAGCAGATCGTTCTTTGGGGTGAGAGGGCTTATTACCCAGCTTGTTCTCCTGGCGGTAGGTCGAGCACTAGCGTCTCTGCCTCCGCCCAGAGCACAGGGCCGAGCTCTCTATATAGCGCAATAATAGCTTATTGCCTAAAGGTGTGGAAGCGGTAGCCTAGCAACAGGCCAGTTACATCATCAGGTGGTTTAAGTTCAGTGAGGATCCTGGCCATAGGAGAACCCCAACTTCCCCACACTCCACCCCTCCAGGATTCTCGCCTTACGATCTACATGCTTTCCATCTTCCGCAGCGGTCCCTGTGCGAGAAAGCTGGAGCACTGTAACCAGATTCCACACAGCAACAGAGGATAACAACAACTTAGAGATAATAAAAAATTAAGATACAGGTAACAAAAATTATAATAATCCTCAAGCCAAAGGAGGTTCCTAATAACAAAAATTATAATAATCCTCAAGCCAGAGGAGGTTCTTAATAACAAAGACTTTAGGGGCGATAAGACACATGTTTTAATGCCACCAACATAGGCAAATCTTGTCCATCAGGTAGGATGCATGCAAGAGAGTAGTCCTGTGATAGGATTGTAGCAGGAAGGGGGTCTCTTCCAGGTCTAGTATACCATACTTTTACTCCTCTCCCCGTGTGGGTTACCAAAGGGTCTATACATAGTGCTACTGGAGGTGCATGCACTGGCCATAATGATAAAACAAAACTCCCCGGTAAGATGCTCCTACCTCTGGCCATTCAGGATATACTACTGTGACCTTTGGCATGAACGTGACATGAAGGCCCAGTTCACAGGGCCTTGATGGGTCTATCACACTCAAGGCCTGCATGGCCTTGACTGCTTGTTTTGCTGTAGTAAAGGCAGATGCACATGTCTCATCCCAGTCCCACCTGACACCCTTTCATACCAACCAGTATAAGGGCATCAGAATTTGTGCCAAGTGCAGGATAAACACTGTCCAGTAGCCTAGAAGACCCAGAAACTCCTGTAGCAATGCTACAGTTGTGGGGGTAGGAAAGGCCTGGACTTTATAACTGCTTCTGGTATCACTTTGGTCTTACCAGACCAGATGACCCCCAAGAACTTGACAGACAAACCAGGTCCCTGAACCTTGGTGCTGTTCACAGCCCATCCTTCCTCCTGTAAATGTTGCAGCAGTCTAGGTGCTGCACCTTCTAGATCTGAAAGAGAATCGGATATGAGCATGACATCATCAATATAATGGTACAGCCGCACCATTGGCAGTTTCTCCCATATAGCCAAGTCCTGGGCTACAAGTCCATGACAGATGGTGGAGCTGTGGAGGTATCCCTGTGGGAGGATGGTGGAAGTCCATTGCCATCCTTCCCACATGAAGGCAAACTGTTCCTGACTTTCCTGCTCAATGTCAATGGAAAAGAAGGCATTAGCAACATAATGGTATGTTCCTAGTTCTTGGCTGAGGGTATCCATCAAGCCTGCAATAGAGGGAACAGCAGCATGCATAGGGGGTATGACCTTATTCAGTTCTCTGAAATCCACAGTCATACACCAGGAGCCATCTGGCTTTTTTACTGGCCACACTGGGGAATTGAATGGACTATGGGTGGGCTTTATAATACCCACCTTTTCCAGCTCCTAGAGAGTTTCTCCAATCTCTTTATGCACCCCAGGCAGTTTGTACTGTTTGGTATTAGTCACCCACCGAGGCACAGGCAAAGCTATGGGCGGGTGCCTAGCATGTCCCCTCAGAACTGCCTTCACCACACGTACTCTCAGTCTGAACTCACCTGCAGTGGTCCGCAACCATAGACCCTGCAGGATATCAATCCCCAAAATATACTCAGGGATTGGAGATATATACACGGTATACTCTTTTGGGGGGTAAATGCCCTATTCCCAAATGGATTTGGGCTTGTTTCACTCTGATAGCCTTACCTCCGTATCCATCTATGATAGTGGGGGGGTCCCAGGGAACTGCTCAGAGTTATCATGAATCAGTGAATATTAAGCCCCTGTGTCCACCAGAGCCAGGACACGTTGTATGTTCACTGGGGACCAATGGATAGATATCTCAACATGTGGCCTCTTGTCCCCACTTCATCCTTCCCAGCTCCTCCATTTCAGGGGCTGATGGCACCTTTCTCTCCCCTCCCCCAAGTGCCTCCTCCTCTGCTACATCCTTTACCTTTTCTACAGTGCCTCACAGCAATGCTAGCTCAGTCCTCAGCAGCTCTCTTACCTTCACCTCAATGCCTCACAGCTGGCATCCTCGTGCCACCTCTTCCTGTGCTTCCCTCAGGAGTACGTCCTCCTCCATGGCCTTTGCCCCCTTCAGAGCACCTGTCAGCAATGCTCTCTCATTCTGTAAGGAATCTTTTACTTTCTCCATGGGGCCTTGCAGCTCATGTTCTTGCACTGCCTCTTCTTGTGGTTTTTGCAGGGGTCTGTCCTTTTCCTTCGCGGCCTTTACCTCTTCCACAGTACCTCGCAGTGATGCCATTTCAGTCACCAACAAACGTTTTACCTCTTCAATAGCACCTCGCAGCTGGCATTCTTGTGCTGCCTCCTCTCATATCAATGCCATTTCATTCTTCAATGAATCCACAGCAGTTTTCAGCTCACGTTCTTCTCGTGCTGCTATTTCTTGTGTCTTTTTCAGGAGCACATTCTTATTATCTGTAGACTTTTTTTAATACTGAGAGAAGCAGCCAACCCACAGTCCCCACTGCCTCATGGGCACTCTGTCTCTCAAAAGACCTACTTACTATTCCAAAGGCCATCCTTACTGCCTCAGGTGTCACCTCCACCTGCCTCCAGTCCTGAAGTGGGGCCCAGCCCTCTAGGAGGCAAAACACTTCAGACCACATACCCATTGGGGGACAATCCACTGTCTCCCTATTCATAGGGGCAGCCTGCTGAAGCACCCTCCCATAAGGACAACCTATTCTTTTCCTTGGTCAACAATGAATTCTCCTGATGTTTCCAATTGTCTTGCCAATGGGTTTCAGCCCCAGGCAAGTTCACTATGGATTCAGTGAGACTGAAGAATGGGCAATGGAACATTCTTGGGGTAAAGGGCTTATTACCCAGCTTATTCTCCCAGAGATAAGTCAAGTACTAGAATTATATCTGCATCCAACAGTCTGCAGGTCTGTAATCCTCTTCCATCTCTGCCTCCACCCAGATCACTGGGCAGAGCTCTTTAGTGACTCAGTCAGTAATAGCTCATTGCCTGTGGGTGTGGAAGAAAGAGTCTAGCAGGAGGCCAATTATATCATCAAGTAGTTTAGGGTCAGGTGAGGATCCTGGCCATAGGAATCTTCACTTTATCCACAGCCACCCAAATGAACCAAGAAATCCCAACAGTCCATTCACAGCAAGATAAGCTTATATAAAGGGAGCTCATAACATGCCCCCCACCACCATAGCACAGCATTGTCTGTAAGTGTGACACGGAGAGCACTAGTTAGCACCAAGCCCCACCACGGCAGGATGGCTGTGGTCCCACTTCAGCACGTGTCCTTTGCAAACTTCACCCATTCCCTTGTCGTCCTCAGCCCTCCTGGCCCTTTCCGCTCCTCCTCTCTGCGAGGTGCCTCTGTAAATTCCTCCTGCAGCCCCAGTGTCCACGTTCACTCTACCCACTACCCTAGCCTATCTGGTTTCCTGGTGCTTCCTTCACAGAGACTGCTGACAGTTCACAGTGGCATTTCCCTTTAAGGCAGTGGTCCTCAACCCTGTTGACTGTTTCCAGGGACATACTGGGCTGTCACAACCGGGGGCAGTGGTATTCCCAGCCAGAGGGTAGAGGCCGGGGGTGCTTCTCCACACCCCGCAGTGCCCAGGACAGCCCCCCACAAAGAATTATTCAGCCCAATATGTCAATAGTGCCAAGGTTGAGAACCCCTGCTAAAAAAGGGGTCAGGTGTTAAGTAAATGGCAGAATTTCAGGTATCAGGTGGGTTTAAGGGGAGGATCTTTTAAACTCACATCTTTCTACTTCTCAGATGTTGCTCTGCTGTACTTGGCTAAGCGGTAAGACAGAAATGCTGGCTTGGTACATGTCTTGATTTCTTTTTTCTTCTGAGTAAGTGGATGTTTGGAGATGACCCATTAACTTTTTATAGAATCCAAATTCCTGGCATCAGGTGGGTTTTCCTTGTAAACCCCTAAAGGAAGGGTGTTTGTGATTTCTAAAAATATCACTGAGTCATATAATTACAACTTTTAATGTCATCATTTACAAATATTATCTCACTTTTTATGGTTATTTGGTACAAAGTGTATAGAGTTCTAGTAATTACCCAGGGGTTATTATTATTTTTGAAATCCTTGTGGAGCAAGAAGAGCAAATAATCAAGTTCATTTTAATGTTAACAGTGAAACTAGCAGACCGTGTGATCTTAACTTTATGCTGTACAAATGAAGCTTTCACAAGTGCTTCCCCCAGACTACCATGCCTAACTTCCCTGTGCCGTAGAATGACCTTGTCTCCAACCATCTCATTCCTGCCCAGAACTTAAGTAATTGTTTTGAGGCAAACAAACATCAAATCTGTATTTCAAGCTCAAACATTCCCCTTATTTGCAATACCTTGTTTATAACTGTCCACCCAACCTCCATACCTGAGTATCTCTCCACACATTTCAAACGTGATGTCTAAAACCCAGCCCTTTCTCATCCTGCCCTCAGCCAGCTCCTCTTCCTGCTGTCCCAGTCAACCTTTTCTCCTGTCACCTGTGACCGGAACACCTATGGGTATCTTTAAATTCTGCCTTGCTTTCCCTGACCCCCTCCTCATGGGCTCATCACCAGGTCCTGATGATTCCGCTCCTCCACTTCTGACATTGCTTCCCTATTTCCAGCTCCCACTGTGACCACCATGGGTCAGGCCTGTTTCGAGCTCCCTGGGATGTGGTAGGAGGGTCCCCACTGGCCTCTCTACTCCAGTGAGTCTTGCTGCCAGTTGCCTCTTCCTGGGTCTGACCATGTCACCTCTGTCCCAAAGCCTTCTGTGACGCCCATTGCTAAATGCTTCACCCTGCTTCCCAGGGACATGTAAAATGAGATACGAAAATGCCCTTTGAAAAATGAAAGAATACTATTTAAATGTGATTTATTGACAAAATTTTTTATGGTTTTATTTTTTATAAAAATCCAGATAATCCTTCGTAGAAATGCCTTCATAAATTGATTCCGTGAGGGACTTTGAACAGCCCGGGGCCCTCTGGAAGCCCCGGGCCCTGGGGATGGAGAGCCAGCCCACAGCCATGGGCTGGGAAAAAGCTCTGAAAAGGAGGACAAGGAAAACCAAGACACACCTGCCATCATGATGAGGGTGCAGATGGGCACAAGCAAAGTCTTGGCATCAATCTTCTGGTATTAATCATACATGTTCTTTGAAAACCAGTTTTACAGAAGAATTGTGTCGGAAAGTGATTTTGTATGAGGAGTTCTTGTTCGGACAGCACCCCAGGGCCATCCCAGACCTCAGGGAGCATGCTGGCTGGGTGGTTTGGACCTGCTGATGTTTAGGGATTACCTAAATGGACCCTTAAACTGGGAATTTAGAAACAAAGAAATTCTTCAAGAAGAGTGGAATAATATTGTTGATAAATTATGGGTAGTTTTACTAAACAATTCTAGTTACTTCGACCTATGACAGGAGGGTGCATTGTGCCCGCTCCACAGGAAATGGGAGTCATAACTAAGTAAACCTATGGGGTGTTTAGGCTCTAGTTGCTGGACAGCTGAGAGCATGAAAAAGGAGAGGATGAAATAACGCAGCAATTAGATGGCATGGCACAGGTAACAGAATGCACCCCAGGGCCAGGGGAGCCCAAGGAGGCCAAGAAGGTCTCCAGGCTCCAGAGCAGGAGCTTGGAGGAGATGCCGCTAGAAAAGCAAGCAAAGAAGGAGGGAGAAGGAAGAGGGCAAGAGCAAGAAAGAACCATAGTTTCTCCCACATCCTGTCCACTAACGTCCTACAGTATCTCCTGTAGGTGAAACTAAATAGGAAATCCCTGGTAAAGAATGTGAGAGCTGCATTTTGTAGATTCCCACCTAGATTTCCGGTGAGCCTTAAAGGATGGCTTTGGATCTGAAAGAGAACCGGTGCATATCCAGCAACTCTCCCCAAAGGGCCCTGGGGAGGAAGTCACCTGTCCCTGGGGGTCCCCAGTTCCCATATTGATAGTTTCTTCCTTTCACAGCAAGAAGACAGTGACCAAAGGGGTATCTTCCTCACTTACAGCAATTACCACTGTCGCAGAAGACCTCCTTAGCATGAATCCTTCAACCTTCTCCCGCCCATCATCTTCAGGTCATCTGTGTAACTTAGGTGCCATCAAAACTCACTGAAGTCATAGAAAGTGTGAAGACTGGAGGCAATGTGTGTATTTGACCAATATGAAAACTATGACCAGGTGTATTAGCATGCAAGAGGACATACAATAATAGGGTAACTAGGAGAAATAATAATAACAGGGTAACTTGGGGAAACAGTCTAACCCTGATTCCACCCCACCAGACCCATCCTCCTGTAATTTTTATCTCAGTTTATGGCACCACCATTGAGCAATACACAAACAGCACAGAAGCTTACCCTCACATCTTTTCAGGCATCAAATCCTGTGGATTTTTCTTCCTGAGGATTCCTCAGACATGTCTCCTCACCTTCCCTCCTTCACACCAGGCCTTCATCCTCATACCTCAATAAATGCCACAGCTCTCTAAGGTGGTAAGCAAACAGGGACCCCTGTGTTCATGGGAACCCAGACGTGGAACGATTCCCATCCAGTGGGGACTGCCTTTTGCGGGCTGAGCCTAGGGTAGTGCCTGGCACCATGTGCTCAGTAATGGATTCTGTGAGGGTGGGTCTATCCTTTCCATTGGTGGGAGTAAGCTTAATTATGGTGTTTTAATCACTGGAATCCCTTTGTGTATTTTGCCCACAAATGCCCTCTGTGATAGTCTTCTGCAAACACAGTGTCCACTCCCCCTTTGTCCTGCCCATCAGAAATTTGACTTTTTTCTTATCCTTATCTCCTTTCCAGAGTCTTTTGATTAAACCAGAGTGAAAGAATGCCTTATTTCAATAAGGCGTTTCCCCCAGCCACTGTTTCGGCCTATGGGCACCTGCCTGAGTTAAGCCAGACTCTCCCCCAGCCTTGGACCACTTCTGTCTTGCTTCTGCTGCATGTAAACAAGAAAGCAAGTTGATCCATTTGTTTTTAGGAGTCATTTTATAGCCACGAGGATGCCCAGCATTAGAATAAAGTGAATGTTTCAGGCAGAAGGTTGGAGAGAGATAACAATGTTTACCTTTGTAGCAGTGACTCCATCGACCCTGGAGATTGCCATCTTGCCTTCCTGTTTTGTGAGATACTAAATTTTCTCATTCAGTGAATTGGAGGTTTCTATTACTTAGAACTCAGAGAATCCTGAATCATTTAATTGTCATCCTCTAATATTTCCTAAAAGTCTGTTTTACCTTTAAAGGTCATTTTTACTATTTCTAACCTGAAAGACCCCTGCTGATAGTTTTGACATAATAAGTGTCTGGAATCCTAGCACTGTATGGGGGAGGGGTGACCAATATCAGGGCTGAGGAGTGGGGGGCAGCGATGGAGGTGGGAGGTGCAGGCTTCTGGCCAAAAGGGTGGAAGGCAGAGAGTAGCCAGGAAATATTTCTTCTACTTAAGGTAACAGGCACTCAGACAAACGTGGACACCCTAGTTAGCATAACCCGTTTTGGGAAAAGTCCCTTGGATTGTTATGAACCCATGGGCTTGCCTGATAACTAGGACCCACAGGGCATTCTAGCAGTTGGACTGAGGTCATAGAGCTGAGTAAGGTTAATGTGGAGAAATCAATATTTGTCTCATTAAATTAGCACCATTTTATGAGGTAATGAGGCAGCTTGTCTGTAACTGGAATTCCACCATCATGATAGGATTTAATCTCTAAGCCAGAACACTGATTTTATGGCATGAAACAAATTAGAACATTTTGTGTCCTTTTCTTCTAATTTCCACATCCCAGTATGATTTCAATCTAGATTTCTTTCCCTCCTGTGATATTCTCTTTTTCCAATACAGGAAAATATTTCTATAACTGGGATTCATCCTGAGAGATTCGGTTTGATTGTATGACCTTCCATTGCTTGTTTTGAATAAAGGCTAGGAGGGTGACAGAACTTTGCAGAGATTTTTAATATAACAACATTTCTTATATATATTACATCACCTACATCACCCAGTGATTAAGCGCTTCTCCCTTAAAGCTCCTTGACATTTTCCCTTCAGAAAGCATTTATTCTCAAACTAAAAAAGGAAAAGATAAAGCTAGGAATGGGGTACATTTGAAATAAGCCGATATTGTTTTAATTCCAAAACACCTCAGAAACTTCTAAGAGCAAGATGAATGGCAGGATAATAGGCTGGGATTCAAGTCAAAGACAATGATGTCCCAAGCCCAGCTCATCAGCAGGCACCCAGAATCTACCCTCCATTCCAGTATAACACTATTCCATTCAGCCTGACAGTTTCCCAATGTATTTTCTATCACCTGCCCCTGATATTTGTGGGTGGGTTAAAATGACTTATAGACAACTATTTTCCTAGCTAATTTAACAATTCTGTTTTTGAAACTCAATTTTTTAAATACTGTGCAAGTTGCACCAGGGTCAAGTCCCTGATCTTGAGGACACTGAGGCCCAGGAAGTTTGAGCAAGCTCTGGGCCTCCCAGTTAAATCCTGGTTCCCCCTTCCTGCCTATTCTTGTTCCACTCCATCATTTTAGAGTCAGATCATAGAATGATTTACATGACCAGCAGAGGGTGGGGATTTAATCTTTTGAAGAAGGGCACACCATGATTTAAGTCACCATGTGGGTGTGATTGTATATCCCACATGCAAGGCGACACTTTGTGAAAACTGTGTGGTATTAAAACTATAATAATAGAATGTTAGAGCTGGAAGGAGTTTTGGATCATGTGATTCAGCTTATTCTAACAATGTAGAAGTGGGAGCTCAGTGAGGGTTCATATGGCAGGTTGTGTTCAGCTCTGGAATTCGGTGTTCTACCCAGCCCTGTCCTCTTTGTGTCATGCCAAGCCGCCTCTCAGAAGTCCCTCTACTCTACTGGTATGTCAACATCCCACCCACATTTTCAGGGCCACTTTTTTCAAGAAGGCTTCCCAGATGCCTCCACTTGAAATTAACCTCCCCTCTATCTGAATGTCCCTAGCACATCCATTTATTCATGTCGTATTGGACACCAAGCCCTATTGTAGGTGTTGAAAACAAAATAATGAGAGGATATGTAAAGTCCCTGTTTCATGGTTATATATGCACACAATGCAGAGAGGTGACCAATTTAATCACAAAGACCTCCAGTTGCCTAATTACTGCTCTACCTGTCTTCTCTTCCATACCCATTACACTGATGCCGGGATTCTTGTTTGTGGAGTCAAAGAATGAACTTAGCAAAAACCCAAGTAGGAGAGCCAGGGAGAGGCTTTTAATGAGAGATACAGCCAGAGGACAGAGCCCCTGGCTCATGGCAGGAGGGGACAAGAGAGACCTTGGGTGGTGCATTGTCTAGGGGTTTTATAGGCAGTTAAGAGACAAAGGGCTAGGGATGTACACCTGCTACGTGGCCCCAAAATGTTTATCTTTGAAGAAACATTAAGTTTCTTATTAGTCTTCCTGGTTATTTACAAGAATTTTACTGCTCTGATTTCCTCCCAGGATAGCAGCTTCCTGGTCTGGGAGCATATCACTGAAGACTGCCTGCTTTTCTCCCAAGGTGGGCTGAGTTACTGTCTGTTAAGAAACTTACTTTGTAACTAATTGGGTTTTAAGATGATTTTTAAGATGGAATCCTTCCTGTTTTTATTATGTTGTTTTGGGCTTGCTTGCTACATTGCCCAAGTTGAAACATATCATTTGTTTAGGGCTGGAGGAAGAAAAGCAGCACCTGGATAAAGTTAGAAAAATAAGCTGGGCCCCCAGCAGGCCACAGTAAATGTCACAATGGATTATCTTGCTTTGTTTTTTCCAGAGGCCCTCACCCTACACTGTCTAAGCCCATGGTCCCTGTCTCAACACTGCCTTGGTTCATGTGCATTTTTTTCCACCTAGATTATTTTAACAACCACCTTGCCAGCCTTGCTGCCTTTAATTTTGCCTGCACCAATCCATCTTCCATATCACGCCAGGGGACCTTATTGAAATATAAAACTGATTATTCATTTTCTAGGTAGTGGACCTCAGCTTGGTTGTCTGGCTTTCCTTTTCAGAGCTTTCATCCACAGAGTGTGTGTTTCTGGGAGGCTGGCTCTAGCCTCAGGGTATGCATGGAACTGATTCAGGCCTGGGAAATCAGAGCTCCCCATCCACCTACCACTGTGATGGCTGAGCCATGTGGAAGTCAGCACCATGATGCTTCCTTCTTAAATCCTTCAGCATGCATCTCCCAAGAACAGGGAAATTTTCCTACTGACCCTAGTCAAGACATGTTGTATTAGTACAACGGAATTATAGTCCGTGTTCACTTTTCCCAGTAATGTCTATTACCCCTAGGTTTTTCTTTTATGTGCTTCCTTTATTTTTTACTCCAGATCCAATTAATCATCATAGATTACACTTGTTGTCATATCCTTTAGTCTCCTTAACTCTAGAATAATTCCCTACTGATTTTTTCTTTTTTCTTTTTGGTCTTTTCATGACCTTTACATTTTTGAAGAATATAGTCACATTTTCTTGTAGAATGTCTCACATTCTGAATTTGTCTGTTACCCCTGATTAAATTAAAAATAGATTCGATTTTTGACGATGACTCAGTGATGTGTCCTCAATGCCTTACATCTGAAGCACTAATACGGGCTTCTGTTATTACTGATGTGGGGGCTGAGGCGTTCACCAGGGCTGTACCCACCAGGAGCCCCACTACCAAGGTTCCTTTCCTTTATAATTAGCTAATACTCTGTATTGTGATTCTTTAACAGACGTGGGAATACCCAGTGGCCCATCAGTTTTTCACCCACTGGTTTTAGCATCTGTTGATGAGGGTAATACATGAAGTTGAACATGCTAATTTTCTAATTCTGTCATTTCTTTACATTTCTCCTGCCAGTGAGGGCTCCTCGGCATCCCCACCCTGTCCTTCCACTGCCACCATGAATTCAGAGCTGCTGCTTTAATTCAGTATGTAAATCCATTACCATCACTGCCTGTGAAGCTCAAATTATCCCAGATTTGTCAAACGGAAGCCTTTTTAAACTGGCTCCTGTGTCTTTCTGACACCGCCTACTCGTTGCTGAGGCTCCCTTCCTTGGGGACAAACCCAGCAAGGTGTTCAGGCTCACTTTGTACTTCCTCTGCTCTTCCTGTGGGTCAGGCATTCCTCCAAGGAGCCCTGGTTTTGTTCTTGTTTCCTGGGAATGGTAATTAGATCAGGATCTGGTCACTGGGGCATCACTGCCTTTAGATCCTTACAATGGACATAGCTAGGAAACAGTGAAGAATATACATGTATATATTCTGCTTCTGGACTAATGGAGTATATTAGGCAATGGATTTACCATCACACTTTAAACAACTAGAAACTTGGACAAAATATATAAGTATAGAAAATACCTTAAATCACTGTTTTCAGATATTGGACAACCAGCAAGACAGGACCGTAATCCCTGAAAGAGAAACAAACAAGTGGCTCCCATGATTTCTTTGCCTCTCTGTCTGCAGGCACATTGTAGACCTCGAAGCAGTTAAGGGGTTTCCGAGCAGAGCAAGGTAGTCTTGTCAAACTGAGGAGATGGATATCAGAGTTCAGAGAGCCTGACGTGGCTGGTAGTTGCGGGGCAGACTTCCAGAAAGGGAGGAACTGTCCAGGAAAAGAGCTCCAGAGATCTGCACTGGAGTCCTCTCAAGTCTTTGCTGAATACTATGATGTGCATGCACGGGGCAAAACTCCACAAGCCACAGAGCAGCTGCACCAGCATAGCTCCCAGGGGTCACACAGGGCTGGGAATCATTGGGTTCCTACTGGCCATAGCAGTTTGCTCATGATCTCTCAGAGCACTCCATATGATCCCCAGTGGGCCATGCCTTAGTAGTTAAGCCTTATCTATCACTAGAGTAAGGGTACTTTAGACATGATCTACCAATGCATAAAAGCAAGGCCCAAAAGGCTCAAATCAAACTGCAAAAAACTTAACTGCCTAGCAGAATAAAGACTAATGCTCCTTAAAGGAAGACAACAAAATCAGATGGTCAACCATGTAAGTTTCAGTGTTGGATCAAAAATTACTAGACATGCCAAAAGGCAGAAAAATGACCCCAAAATAATACCGGTGATGGAATTATCAGACAAGGCTATTGAATTGGCCATGATAGCTCTTTCAGTAGTTAAAAGAAAATATGAACATGAGGAAGCAAGATATAAATGGAATAAAAATACAATCCCTCATTGATTTATTTTTTAAATATGTAAAACATTAATTTCAAAAGTCAACATTGTGTAAAAAGTATTTTCTAAAAACTCCTTTATCCTTGTAACCAGTTTTACTAGCTTCTAGACTTTGCTTTCTATATTTCTCTGGAACCACTTCAGCACACTCACTGTTGTTTCAAGATACTGCCTCAACTAAATGATAAACCCTGTGATTATAGTAACGATCCTTTTGCTTCCTCTGTCTCATCTGCAAGTATTTAATAAAGGGCTAAATGCACAAAAGGACCTCAGGATTTCAGATCTTGTGACTTATCCCACCAACTCTACTGTAAATTGCTGGAGGGCAAGACCTAGATCATATTCATGTTTATATACCCATGTCTTACCCCATCCCTACCACGTTCTCCCTTTCAATTTTCTGCTCCCAGGTCTTCTTCCCTCAACTAGTCATACTTTAAAAAATTTATCAATCCATTCGTTGTTTCAGTCCAGATATTTAGGGCCTATTCTGTTTATCAAAGGCACATACAGAAATGCTCTCTTGTTAGAGGGATCGAGGTGGGAAGATAGGATGTAGGGTCAGTAACTGTGGCACTCGTGCTCCAGAAAGGACCCCGGAGGAGAGGATGAACAGAGAGATGCACGCAATCACGGGGAGGGGGAACCCAGGGGAAGAAGAGGAGAAGCAGAAGTGACTCGCTAGCTGTGACATCTGGAAGACCACAAAGTGGTCGCGATGCGCACTGAGAATGAGTTTCACTTCCTGCATCCGCTGGCGTTTTCCTCTTTGGCTAAAGGAGAGGAATCCTAGTGCTGTCGGGGCTGGTGGGTTTGCTCTCGGTGGACCAGGCTCTGATCCTATTCAAGGGTTCAGACGGAAGGAGATCACAGGGATGAACCTGGAAGAAGCCGGGAGGTTGTACTCAGTCTGTTAATGACTGTAGCCTTGAGCAGTGCATTCAGACGCCCTGCCTCAGTTTCCCAGTTCTATGGAAAGAATGGTGGGAGCTGAGCACCTGTGCGCAGGTGCCCTGGAAAGGTAAAATGAGGTCCTGGGCATGAAAGTGTCTTGCTGGGCATCAAGTACCTTTCTTTACGACCTGCCGTGTCAGGTGCTGTGCTGAGCAAGCCAAGTCGTTCATCATTCAGAACCATCGTACCTGTTGCACGGGTGAAGAGACTAAGGCTTAGAGAACCTGGAAACTGAAACTTCAAGATTACCTGGTGTGATAATTAATAATAAGAACTGAATATTCGGTCCTGGTGCCTGCTTCTGGGACAGAGCTCCTAAAGCCCTTGGAATCACCTAGGTGGTGAGGGCAGTACAGGCGTCTCAATATTCATAACAAACTCCTTTCAACCACACCAGTGTTTATGTTAGTGAGGTGACTTCTGGGGAGTCCCTGAGGAGAGGGGCTGGTTGCCAGAGGAACCAACCATGTGATTAGACAGGTGGAACTTTCCACTCCACCCCCTAACTTCCGGGAATGGGAACGGGGCTGACAGGTGACTCAATGCCAGTGGCCAAGGATTCCACCAATCATGCCTATGTAGTGGATACTCCATAAAACCCAAAAGGATAGGGTTTGGAGAGCTTCTAGCATGGTGAGCCAGAACACTTCCATGTGCCACCATGCAGAGCCCCAAATTCCATGACAAGCTCAGGAGTCACCCATATATCTCTTCATCTGGCTATTGATTTAATGCCTTTTAACATACTTTGTAATAAACCAGTAATATAGAAATGGTTTTCCTGAGTTCTGTGATCTGCTTTAGCAAATTAATCAAAAGCGGGGAAGGGCTCATGGGAACCTCTGATTTAGAGCCGGCTGCTCAGAAGTACAGGTTACAACCTGGGCTTGGGATTAGCCCCTGAAGTGGAGGGCAGTCCTGTAGCCCTGAACCCTCATCCTGGGGCCTCTGACACGATCCCTGGGTAGATGGTGTCAAAACTGAGTTGAACTTAGGACACCCAGTGGGTGTCAGAGAATTGCTCAGTAGTGTGGGAAAACCACACACACACTGAATCAGAGCTGGTGAACAGAATCCTTACCTGGCTAGTAAATTGTGGGGCAAGGATTTGAACCAACTACAAATCCCTTCACCTACCCACTGTCCATGAGACCATCCAGGCAAAAAGCAAATGCTTTTTCAAAATCACTAAAGTATCTTTTCTAAGAAGTGAATTGTTCCCTAAGAGAAAAGTAATGACCTAGCCACAGCAATCAGACAAAACAAAGACATACAAGGCATCCAGATTGGTAAAGAAGAAGTCAAATTGTCACTATTTGCAGATGACATGATACTGTACATAAAAATCCCTAAAGATTCCATTCCAAAACTACTAGAACTAATATCTGAATTCAGCAAAGTTGCAGGATACAAAATTAACACAAAGAAATCTGTTGCTTTCCTATACACTAATGATGAACTAACAGAAAAAGAAATCAGAAAAACAATTCCATTCACAATTGCATCAAAAAGAATAAAATACCTAGGAATAAACCTAACGAAGGAAGTGAAAGACCTGTACTCTGAAAACTACAAGACACTCCTAAGAGAAATTAAAGAGGACACTAACAAATGGAAATGCATCCCATGCTCTTGGCTAGGAAGAATAAATATTGTCAAAATGGCTATTTTTTGACACAGATGCACCCCTATGTTTATTGCAGCACTATTTACAATAGCCAAGAAATGGAAGCAACCTAAGTGTCCATCAGTAGATGAATGCATAAAGAAGATGTGGTACTTATACACAATGGAATATTATTCAGCAATAAGAAGAAAACAAATCCTACCATTTGCAACTACCTAAAGCAATCTACAGATTCAATGCAATCCCTATCAAACTACCAACAGCTTTCTTCAATGAACTGGAACAAATAATTCTAAAATTCATATGGAACCACAAAAGACCCCGAATAGCCAAATCAATCCTGAGAAGGAGGAATAAAACAGGGGGAATTACACTCCCTGACTTCAAGCTCTACTACAAAGCCACAGTAATCAAGACAATTTGGTATTGGCACAAAAACAGACCCACAGACCAGTGGAACAGAATAGAAAATCCAAACATTAACCCAAACATATACAGTCAATTAATATTTGATTAAAGTGCCTTGGATATACAATGGGGAGATGACAGTCTGTTCAGCAGCTGGTGTTGGAAAAACTGGACAGCTACATGTAAGAGAATGAAACTGGACTATTGTCTAGCCCCATACACAAAGGTAAACTCAAGGTGGATCAAAGACTTGAATGTAAGTCATGAAACCATAAAACTCTTAGAAAAAAACATAGGCAAAAATCTCTTGGACATAAACATGAGCGACTTCTTCATGAACATATCTCCCCGGGCAAGGGAAACAAAAGCAAAAATGAACAAGTGGGACTATATCAAGCTGAAAAGCTTCTGTACAGCAAAGGACACCATCAGTAGAACAAAAAGACATCCTACAGTATGGGAGAATATATTCATAAAAAACGTATCTGATAAAGGGTTGACATCCAAAATATATAAAGAACTCATGCACATTAACAAACAGAAAGCAAATAATCCAATTAAGAAATGGGCAGAGGACATGAATAGACACTTCTCCAAAGAAGAAATTCAGATGGCCAACAGGCACATGAAAAGATGCTCCACATCGCTAATCATCAGAGAAATGCAGATTAAAACCACAATGAGATATCACCTCACACCAGTGAGGATGGCCAACATCCAAAACACAAACAACAACAAATGTTGGCGAGGATGTGGAGAAAAGGGAACCCTCCTACACTGCTGGTGGGAATGCAAATTAGTTCAACCATTGTGGAAAGCAGTATGGAGGTTCCTCAAAAAACTCAAAATAGAAATACCATTTGACCCAGGAATTCCACTCCTAGGAATTTACCCTAAGAATGCAGCAGCCCAGTTTGAAAAGGACAGATGCACCCCTATGTTTATTGCAGCACTATTTACAATAGCCAAGAAATGGAAGCAACCTAAGTGTCCATCAGTAGATGAATGGATAAAGAAGATGGCTACATATACACAATGGAATATTATTCAGCCATAAGAAGAAAACAAATCCTACCATTTGCAACAACATGGATGGAGCTAGAGGGTATTATGCTCAGTGAAATAAGCCAAGCCAAAAAAGACAAGTATCAAATGATTTCACTCATATGTGGAGTATAAGAACAAAGAAAAAATACTGAAGGAACAAAACAGCAGCAGACTCACAGAACCCAAGAACGGACTAATAGTTACCAAAGGGAAAGGGACTGGGGAAAATGGGCGGGAAGGGAGGGATAAGAGGGAAAAAGGGGCATTACGATTAGCAGATGTAATGTTGGGGGGGCACAGGGAGGGCAGTACAACTCAGAGAAGACAGGTAGTGATTCTATAGCATCTCACTACGCTGATGGACAGTGACTGTAATGGGGTTGGTGAGGGGGACCTGATGAAGGGGTAGTTTAATAATCGTAATATTACACATGTAATTGTAAATTAATGATAATAAAATAAATTATATTAAAAAAAAAGAAAAGTAATGAGCTATAGACAGGTAATGCATCCTTTCTCCTTAAAGGAGCAAGAAGAGGTCAAAAGATGAATATGCACAATCTGGATTAAGACAGTTTATCAGAATTGTAGGCAAGGTAGTTGACATAGAAAAAAATGGCCTCAGAACCCACAGGTAATTGATGGCCCTCAGCTCCCTCCTTGAAATCTCAAGGCCTTGGAAGTCCAAAATAAGATTCTTGTTGTTGCCTTAGTTTAGCCAATTTTCTTTATCGTGTTTATGTTTTTCTAACAAACGCAAAGCAATGGGGAAGTGGGTGATTTTCAAGTTTTATATTTTTGCCTTTATATTCCAAAAATGGGCCTGAATGAAAAAGCATTTTGGTCAAATAGGTATTTCTGCCACAAAGGAGCTGTGTTTAAAAGTCAGAATGTTCCAGGCATTGGCCTGTATTCATCTAAATCCAAACTTCAGATAGAGATGATGCTATTAAAACGGAAATTGTTTAAGTCTGCATGCTATGGTGACTTGTTTTGTGACATTAAATAGATTTTCAGAAACAGTCTAGCATTGGATTTATGTAGTTACTGTTTAAATCTGAGTTAAAAAAAAAAAGACCCACTTTCGAAAAGGAAAGGACTATGATAAAACCTTGTATCTTAAAAGATGAATACGAATCAGAAGAATGAGACAATCTTACCCTTGCGGGGGAAGAAAGGGCTTTTCCTTTGGGGCCTAGAGATGAAACATTTAAAAATAAAAATTCAAAGCTCTTCCAGGACTTTGTGACTCAGAACTGAATTTATTAGTCTTGACAAATTGGTTTTTACAGATGCCTTTATTTGAAAACCAAATACACTGTTCAGCTGATAACCTCACAGAGGCCATACATCTTGCTGAAACGCCTGGAGAGCCCTGCACTGGGTTTGCATATTCAGACATCAGAGGGCGCAGGAAGGGGCTGCCCACTGGGGGGCTGCTGTCTATCACCAAACAGGACCCTACCGATCAGGGTGGGATCAGATCACATCTGCTGCTCTGTGCTGGGAGCTTCCTTCCAGCGTTAACACCTCCTATGGTCTCCTAACCAAAAGCAAAAACACAAGGGAATGTGGCAGCAAGACAGGATAGAGATTGTGGGCTGGAGTCTAAGACAGGACAGGAAGCCAGAACTCAATCCCGGATTTATTGGCCATATAATTCTGGAGCTCTCATTGTGCTTTCCTTTCTCATGAGGCAGAAGAGAAAAGTGGGTAAGTGCCCAGACTCTGAAGTCAGACATATCTGGACTTGAATCCTGTTTCTACCACATGTTGTCTTTTCTGAGCCTGTTTCCCTAACTGTGAAATAGGGATAATTACCACATCGTATTAGAGTTCTCTAGATAAAAAAAGTCAGTAGGGTGTGTGTGTGAGAGAGAGAGATTTATTATAGGGACTCACCCATGTGATTATAGAGAACAGCAAGTCCACAGTCTGCAGGGCGGGCTGGCAGGCAGGGAGTCAAGAAGGCAGAGCGACTGCACCTCTGAAGATGGTCTGCTGCAGAACGAGGAAGGGTCAATGTGCTGAAGTCCAAAGGCGGTCTGTAGAATTCCCTTTTGCGTGGAGGCTGGTCTTTTCATTCTATTCAGGGCTTAAACTGACTGGATGAGGCCCACCCACGTTAATGGAGGGCAATCTGTTTAATGCAAAGACTGCTGATTTAAATGTTAATTTCATCCAAAACACCCTTGCAGAAACAACCAGAATAACACTGACCAAACATCAAGGCCCAGCTCACACATAAAATTAACCATCACACTCATGTAATCCTCACAAGAGCTCTATGAAATGAGTATTATTTGTGAAGCACATCTCCTAGTGCTTCAAGCAACAAATAGTGAATTTCTTCATGTGTCAATTAGTGAAAAAGACAGGAGTCACTGTGGGTCCCTCTGCTCTCAAGGCATTTCCAAATTCATCTTTTCCCCTCAATGTCTCCTCCATATAAACTCATTCCTTCCTGAAAAGGAAGGAAATTAAACAGCCAACCAAATGAGTTGATCTCACACGCTCATTTTGCTTTCTGACAGCTCCACCATGAAGTCATTTCTAAAGTGCATGAAATTGTAAGTGTGTGTACTAAATCTGCTGCTCTAAGGATCTTTCTGCTTTCATGATTTTATTCTCCCACCCACTCCTTCCTTTGGGAGGTCTCTCTGTGCCCTAGAATGACAAGGAGAAGACACAAGAGGTCAGGGAGAGGTGGGGAGAAGAGAGGAAAAGAGGGGGAGAACTTGAAAACAAAATAAATATGTAATCAAGATAACCACGTCAATAAAACAAGCAGACAAGACCATCAGCTTTCCCAGGCTTACTCCTAAAACCCTGCAGCAGAAGCCCAAGCCCTGGGTAACTATGTGACCCTGCCCCCCAACATGGGGGGTGGGTGTGGAGATGCCCGGGGCTGGTGGCAGTGCCCGAGGCTGGCCGGCGCCATGATGCGCTGCCTACATAGCCTTTCCCCGGCATGGGGCCATCAAACTGAGATCAAATTGCCATCTCTGACCTCACCTCCAAACTCTTTCTCATCTAAGAAAGAATCTCCAGTCTTGGTAAAATATATTCATGATCCAGACTTATAAAATACATTTATAAGTCAATTTCATTAACTCAGTACTAGAAGATAACTCAAACGTCTTTAAATTCAACTCCCTGCCTTGTGTAGAAAACACACCTACAGATTCCAGATCAGATGGTCATTTAACATATCTTTCTTATTGCAACCTGGCAAAGCTGTGAAGGTCGTGATTCTGTCTGCTGTACACCTCAAAACGAGTAACTATAATGACGGACTGAAGGATGTAAAAACATCCCCTTCCTGTGACTAGACACAAAGTAATGGAACTCTAAAAGACAGCTTCCTGTCATCTAACCTCCAGTATTTTGACTCAGTCACAATGCATCAGCCAGAAACAGCCAGTAAACTGGATACCCGAGACACAGCGAGGAGGAAGCCCCAGGAAGCCCCCCCCCCCCCACCACGGCTTCACGAAGCTGATACCGGCCTTCCCCTAACCAGGCTTGTTTGCTAAGAACCTAAAATAACTGGTGGGACACATTATAAAAAAAATAAAGCTTATTATACAACAAAATGAAAATAAAGGCTGTCATGATTAACCTCATTCCAAAGAAAACCTTCAGCATACTTTGATCTCGGGATTAGAAAAGTAAAGAGCCTTTAAATTACAAATATCGGTTTTTATTGCTTTTCCTCTGAGATTAGAAAGCCCCTTGTCCCCAGCATGACTGGCATTCTTTTTCATTACACAAGCGCAGGCAGTCTTAGCACAAACAGCCGCCAGTTAAGAGCACCATCATTACAGATTCTTAGGCAGCGGGAGAGGTCATGTGTACCCCAGGGAGCTTAAACACAAGTTTCAACTCAGCTATTATTTTATAGGCAATATTTTAGATTTGTTTTTATCCCATGTAAAAAGCAATTCCATTAACACTGAATGTGCTCATCTATCAACTTTGCTAAAGGACCAGTTTTAAAGAGTAGAAGAAATAATCAAGGAAAATGCTATTTTTGATTCAATTCTGACTGAAAAGAAAGAAGCACTGGGTTGGATTGAGAAACTAAAGAGAAAGGGATCACCTCTTTTTTTTAAATCATGTTGAATTAACTGCACTTAATTCATGGCTTATAAACATCTTTGGTCCATGCAAGGCTCCACACTTGATGTTGTTTTATTCTTTTTTGTACTTGTTTTCTCATTCCACTCTGAATTAGAAAAACTTGGTTCACTCTTTCTGTATTTTTCTCCTTGACTCTCACATGACCACCACACTCACACTTCTGACACCACCATGAATTGGGGGTTTTCCGCCACCAAGCAATTCTTGGCAATGCCAGCTGGGTGTCCTACAATTTAACTCAGTTCTGACAGCATCTACCTGGAGATAGTGTCAGATCCCACAGGCTAAAGGCTCAGCCCCACAAGACTCCTCCCTGCTCCCCACTTCAGATGCCAATTTCAAATCCAAGTTGTCACCTGACAGGCTGTAAATCAGAGGTTCCTATGACCCCTCCTCAAGCTCAAAAGTTTCTAGAGCTGCTCACAGAACTCAGGAGAACAGTTTATGTACATTTACCAGTTTATTAGAAAAGGATATGATAATGGCTAGAGATGAGCATCAGATGGAGGAGATGCACAGGGAAGGGGTGTGGGGAGGGAAGAGCTTCCACGCCCTCTCTGGGCACACCACTCTCCCTGCACCTCCAAGTCCACCAACTGGAAGCTCTCTGAATGCCATATTATTGGGATTTTCATGTAAAATTCATCATGCAGACATGCTCAGTTATTAACTCCATTTTCAGCCCTTCTCCCTTTTCAAGAGAATGGGAGGGTGGGGCTGGAAATCCTAAGCTTCTCATCTTGGATTGTTCTTGCCAGTGACCAGCCCTCATCCAGGGGTCACCCAAGAGTCACCTCCTGAGAACAAAAGACGTTCCTGTCACTCAGAAAATCACAGGGGTTCCAGGAACCTGTGTCAGGAACCAGGGATAAAGAGATAGATGATAGCTAGATAGATAGATGATTGACAGATAGATGATACAGGTGTTTTTTTTCTATTCTCTCACACATTCCATCCCCCGCCTTTACAGGCCACCACCCTAATGCTTTTGATATACACCTTGAATCTGTAGTGTTTTAATATAGTGTTATGTGCATGTACATGTAATTCACATAAAGTGTGTTCTGCTGTATAGAGATGCTTTCGTTTGCTTGTTGTGTTTCCCAGTTAGCACTGGGCATTTGAGGCTCACCCACGTTGCTGTGGGGACTTTGCTTTAGTTGGAGCCCCTGGTGCTCCTAACTGGGCATATTACTGCCGCGTGCGCACCCACCATGTCATACTGCTCCATCTCCTCTGTCCCCAGTACTGGACAGCTAGGTCACTTTCCTCCAGTGCCCTGAAATGCTGCGATGAACATCTTAATGTGTTTCCCTCCACCACTGACTGGGAAAGTCTCTGAGGAGTGCAGCTCCGGCAGGACCGCCAGGGCACAGGCACACAAATACTTCCTTTGACGCGTTCAGCCAGATCGTGTTCCAGAAGGCTGGCCCAGGCTGCGCCCTTCCAGCCGTATGTGGGACCTCTTGTTTTTTCAGATTTCCCCCAACTGACTTTTTTTCTTTTTTGCCATTCTCACAAAAACGAAGTGATGTCTTGTTGTTTTACCTTGCATCTCTCTGATTACTAAGGTGTTTGAACACCTCCTAATAAAAATGATGGCTACCTAAGTGTCTTCTTGTAAATTGCCTATTCACATGTCTTGCCTATTTATCTATTGGATTTTCAATATTTGATTTATAAGACTTTCTTAGATATTATAATATTAATCCTTTTTAGTGGTAGACATAGAAATGATATTCCCTCAGTCTGGTATCTCTCTGTTAACTTTGTCTATAACATCAATCAATGAATGCCTTTAATTCTGATGTAATAAATTCCATAATTTTTTCACGTAACTTAAATTTATTTTAAGAAGTTCTTTCATACCTGTAAGTCATAAAATGATTCTCCTACAGTTGTTCCCAGTAGCTTTATAATTTTTTTTGCACCCTTATGTCTTCATCCATCTGGAAATTATTACCTTTGTATATGGTGTAAGATAAGGATCCAATTTTAATTATTTCCATATAGTAAGTCTTCCCATTACCAGTAATAATCAATCTTTTTCCCATTGGTTTGTAGTATCTTCTTTTATCATATGATAAGTTTTATCTCATGTTTTATTTATACAAAAGTCCTTTGTTCTATTTTGTTGTGTTGATAATTTTCTGTTTCTATACCTGTATTAAACTTTTCATTACTATCTCTTTATAATAGGTTTTCACCTATTGTAGGACACGTTCCCCCTCATTCTTAGTTTACAAAGTTAACTATTCCTCTATATGTATTTTAGAATGAGTTTACAAGTTCCAAATATCAGATGGAGCTGAAGTTTTTATTTGGACTGCATTCCATTTACAGATTTAATTGTGAAGAACTGATAACTTTACAATGTTGTCAAAGCAACTGTGAACATGTCTCTTCATTTGCTCAAATCTTTCATATTAGTTAATAAGGCTTTACATTTTTTCCCTATGCATTCAGTGTTAAGAAATAATTTCTATGTAGTTATAGCTTTTTCTTCAATTGCAAATGGTATTGTATATTCCACTATAGTTTCTACTTGGTTATCACTGGTGTTGAGGAATACTGTTAATTTTATAAGCTTATCTTATATCAACAAAGTTGAAAACCTTTCTTACTTGTCCTAAAACTTGTTCTGATTGAGTTAGTTTTTCCATTCATATGATTATGTCAAGTGCAAATATTGAAATTTCCATTTTTTCTTACAAAAGTTCCAATCCCTATACCTCTTCTTTATTTTTCTTGTTTTAGAGCCCTGGCTGGGGTAAATTTGGACCAATAGAGTGAGGTAGAAGAAAACAGTCTGAACAAAGTGTTAACTTTATCATAAAATTTAGAGGACAGACTCATCTGTACTCTGGATTTTAGTGTTAAGCCAGCTATAAGCCAAACGTCTTAATCTATTGTAGGGCATGTACATATAATCAACTCAAACCTCTCACCTTATATAAATTCTCTAAGATTTCAGTAAGTTTCCAGTGGATTACACTTTCACACCTTTTATACACACACATGCACACACATGGTATAGAGTTCTGTGTCCCAAGAATTACCTCACTCACCCTTCACCTCCTGCCACTAACCTCTTCTTCTGTCACTGCCAGGGACGTGGAATTTAGTGCCCATCCTCACCTTTGTAAGGCTCACACACATGTTGCCGACTGTACTCAAGGTGAGGAGTGATAGAAGATATTTACATTAGAGTGACACAAATAACTTAAAATATGAACATTCTCCTACTTAAATGTACTTTAGCACATTACTGGTAACAATGCAAAATGATACAGTCACTGCAGAAAACAGAATTTGGAAGTTTCTTTTAAAACTAAACATGCAACTAGTATTCAACCAAGCAACTGGACTCTTGGCATTGATCCCAGAGAAATGAAACTCACAAAAACCTTACATAAGTGTTCCTAGCAGCTTTATTCATAATAAGCAAAAACTGGAAATAAGCCAGATGCTCTAAACCAAAATGTGAATCTGGGAGAGAGCAGAAATCAGGGCTGCACACTGTAGAGGAAGGCAGCTAGTGAATGGCAAGGGGTTAAAAGGTAAATGGTTAAAAAAACTTGATACATTTAGTAGGATTCAGCAACACAAAGGGATGAAATATTGACATATGCAACAACCCGATCAATCTCCGAGTAATTATGCTGCAAAAAAAGCCAATCTATTTATATATATTATATATAATATATTAAATGTCTTTATATATATTATATATGATATATTTTTATGCACATATCATGTCTAATGTGACATTCCATTTATACAATGTTCTTGAAATGACCGAGTATAGAAATAAAGAATAGATTATAGGTCAGGAGTTAGGGACAGGGTGTGTGGGGTGGGAGGCACTGTGTGTGGTCACATAAAGCACAGGAGGGCCCTTCGTGGTGATGGGACTGTTTTGTGTCCTGGCTGTGACAGTGGACACGCAAACCCCCACGTGAGAGAAATGCACAGAGCTGGGTACACACACACATACATGCACAAGTAAAATAACACTGGGATATCTGGATAAAATCAGTGTGTTGAATCAATGTCGATATCCTAGTTGTGATATTGTCCTATAGTTTTGTAAGATGTTCCCACTGGGGAACTTGAGCAAGGGGTACATTAGATCTCCCTGTATCACCTCTCACGACTGCATGCGGATCTTCAATTGTCTCTAAAAACAGTTTATTTTATAAAAAAGAGTGCTTATGGGGGGCAGGCACGGGGAAGGCAGTATAACACAGAGAAGACAAAGGCATCTCACTACGCTGACAGACAGTGACTGTGATGGGTGTGTGGTGGGGACTTGATAATGGGGGGAGTCTAGTAACCACAATGTTGCTCATGTAATTGTATATTGATACCAAAATAAAAAAAAGAGTGCTTATCCCATCCTGACACCAAAAATTACTCTCTACAGACAACCCAGCCATTTCCCTTCCCTTTCCTCTTCTCCCTCCCTCCCATTTTCTAGTACTCTCCCATCTTACACTGTGGGGAACCCAACTGCTCCACCCAAAGCAGCTGGTCAGGCACTTTCCCAAGCAACCATAACCCTATGTTGACCTCCACAGGCAGCTTCTGTTTTTACTCGGTTACATTCAATGAAAAGAGACCACCTGCATCGCAGCAGTGTCTAGCAACAAATGTATGAATTAAAGTTTTATAGGAAATAGGGAGGATGTCCTCCAGGAACCCACAGGAGACATCTCTAATTCTCTTTTCTTGTAGGTAAAATCTCCAGGCCTCCCCTCTCCTCTCCTTCCCACAGCCCAGGCTGCTCTCTCACCCTCTCCCTGGTCAGCAGTGCCCTCTGCCTGCATCCTCTCCCCCATCTGCCTGAGCTCTTCCACTGCTGTCTGCAGCACAAGCTGACTTTCTACCTTCAAACTTAAAAACCTACATCGCTCCCTTTGCTCAAAAACAGGGGCCTTCCCCATGCCTGGACCCTGTCCTCCTCAGAAGCAGAGAGGCACTATTAATATGTAGGTTTTTTTTCTTTCACACAGAACTCCTTTTTCTATGAGCAAACAACAATTTAAAAATTTTTCAATTTAAACCTCAGTTTTAAATTATTTTCACTTCCCCACTTTTATTTATAAAATTCTCATGCAGTGATGGTAAGGGCTGATGGGGAGAGGCTATTTGAAGTCAGTCAGGTAATTCGGGCCACTCAGCCCGGGAGTAAGGCAGCGGCGGAGGCCAGGCCCTGCACCGACCCCCTGAGGGTGGAGCATTGCATCCCACTGCAGTCAGCAGTCAGCCGCCTTTCCCAAAGACCGAGTGTCAAAGAATTTAGGAATCAAAGACAGTTATTTTCTTTTAAGGAAGATTTAGGAGTGGCCAAGCTGTCATCAACCTCACTTTGTATTGTTCAGAAGGAAGAATCAAGCAAAAATTAGTGGCTTAAAGCTAGATTTTTACTTAGTAGATATGTTCTAACAAATACTTCTGTCCCATAATGGGGTAACCTACCTTTTGAGACAGTGAGCATTCTGTCACTCCAAGTTCTTATCCAAAAATGAAGAGTTAAGAGGGTGATAGAGTATGCATTACTGCAACAGGAAAGTGGAATGGATCCCACAAGATGACGCCGGATGTGACCTTGGCTTCCCTGAACGAGGACAGGACGGGGATAAAAGCATAGGGCAGCATTCATCCAGTGCTCACTGCCTGTGTGCCAGGTGCTATGCTAGTGTCATTGTGTTCTCACTAAAGTTCTTACTAAGTAATTGCATACTAAATAAGCTTTGTCAGTAAATTTGTACCATTTGTAATTACCAAATACTGCAAACCACATATTGCATTCTCAGATTGATGATGTGGTTTTGCACATAACCAGGATAACTGTGGGAGCACTGTGGGTAAAATTGCAATACTTTCAGAATCTCTCACCTAGTTTTAGTGCATCTCCATATCAATAGGTTATTACAGGGGGGTTGGAGAGCAAATGTGTACCTGAACCGGGGAGGCTGGGTGGGCCCCTTTTGTAGCCCGGTCATGAGAGTCACGGGCGAGCAGGAGTAGACGACTGCTCATAACCAATAAAAGGTTTCTCCCACTGTATTTCCCCCTTTGACTGATTTCAGCTTCAAGGGTGTCTGGGAACGCCAGGAGCAACAGGAATAGCATGGGAGGCAACCACTCCCTGACGTCCACGATGGGCAAGGGTCACTTTGGTGAGACTAGAATGTAGACCCTAAGAAGGGAGATGAGATACAAAGCTTGACCCCTGTGGGCTCATTTTAAGGTAGGTATAGAAATTACAGTGCATCGTTTTGCAGGTGGGGGAGTGATCTTGAGACATGGAAAGACGGGTCAAAAGACGAAAATAGTTCCTACACCCTGTAGAGAAAACCCCTCCTCTTCTTTCTTCTGTCAAGCACCTCTAGCGCAGTCCCGGTTTCTCCCTGCTGTACTTGCCAAGGCTTTGCTCTCTGTTATGTCAAATGTGCTAAGAGATTCATTACCTTTAAAAAAAAGATTTTTATATTTCTACGTTTGCATCCCTTTTGGCTTTCCCTCAAGAAACTAGCAGTTTTCTGGACAAAGAAGGTCCTTGGCCAGAATCACCACGTGGTGCCTCTAAGCCAACTGCAGTCTCTCTTCCATGTCCTTGTGCCCTAAAGTCACCGGGGTCAGGTCTGCACGAGGTATTCATCCAGGGCCATCATGACAGTGCAGTGCAAACCTAAAGCAGTGCAGACTCTCCATTTGGGCCCTACAAAGGGCTAGAAATGGAAATCAATTTGATTTAGGAACCCTGACATCATCCTTATAAAAGTATCTGCTTTCTGTTAAATGATTTACAGAGCAGAGAACTGGAGAACTGTCAGAGGTGGTATTTCTTCATTGTCCCCATTCATCTTGAGTTTATATGCAACATAAATGGAATAATCAAGGAATGGTATAATCCAGAAAGTAACGTTCACATCTCAGTCCATAGCTTTCCAAAAATTATGAATAGCATGTGCTTATGACACTATTATGTGTGACCAACAGACACATTGAGACTCACAGGCGCCAGAGGCCCTGGGTTCTGGCCTGGCCCCAGCACTCTACCCTTTGACAAGCACAGGCTCCTCCCCAGACCTCACTTTCTGCTGCTGTAATATGGGTGAGTCGTGCCAAGTGACACCAGCGGCTTAGCTCTCATAGCCCACTATTTTATGATCTTATCTGAAAGTCAAAAGACATTAGATTAAGGCCAGTTATCTAAGAGTCCATAATATTTTTAGTTGAGATTATCATAGAAAAGGCAGCTATCACTCAGATGCATCCACACAGACATGATGCATATATTAAAAAAAAAATGTTATTGAGGTACAGCTGACTAAAATATTGTATTGGTTTCAGGTGTACAACATAGTGATTCAAAAATTATATACATTAGGAAATGCTCATCATGCTAAGTGTAGTTACCTTCTGTCACCATACAAAAATATTACAATATGATCAATTATATTCCCTTTGCTGTACTTTTATCCCCATAACTAATTTATTTTAATATCGAAAGTTTGTTGTTTTTTATCTCCACCTATTTCATCCACCCCCCTGGCAACCACTTTATCTACACAGAGCAAAATGGGCCCAATTCTGGTATCTCCGCTGCCATAGTTAAGCATATTCCTCCTTCACAAGCCCTTTCATATCAAAAATTTCTAAATCTTTGCTAGGTTTGCTACGCAGAGAATTTTTAGGGAAGTTGCACCCTTTTGAAAATGCTTAAATGCTTAAGCTAAGGCAACATGCCTATTCAAGGCAATATTATTTCTATAAAAGAATTTCATTTCTTTAGAATTTGAAAAATTATATTGAAGACAATGGCAAAAAAAAGTATACATAATATATTTAGCTTTGGAAAATGTCTTACAGTATCTCACACTGAGGACTATTTAAACATTTAAATCATTATAAGATTTGCAAGTTTGGTCAAGGATGAGGAAATGGCTAAAATCAGAAGCTGGAAAGTACAGGTAGATCTGTCTGCAGATATTTTAGTTTGGCTCCCAGAATCCTAAAAAAAAATGGATATTTTATTTAAAAAGTAAAATTCATATTTTTTCTTTTCAAAATGGAAATTAAACAAAAAATGAAAATTTGGCTGCTCTTGAAGGCTGGGACGATGGGGCCACATTGGGCCAGGCACTGCAGTCCCTCCCCCCCACCATGCCCTATTGTCTCACACAGTGCATTTCTTTCATTCATATTACTTCCTGCCCCATAGGAATTCAAGTTTACTCCCCATGTCCTGAATAATGGATAAGGAATAAAAATCAACACTGTTTTTATGAAAGTGATCTGGAGGAGAGAACACAGCAATGTCTCTTCTTTTCTTTTCTTTTTTTTTATTAAGGTATCATTGATACACACTCTTATGAAGGTTTCCCAAGAAAAACAATGTGGTTATTACATTTACTCCTATTTATCACAATGTCTCTTCTTTCATCATTTCATCTAGCTCCTTGAAATTGAGAAAGGCCTAACTGACAGGGACAAACTGTGGGAAGACATCCCAGGCAGCACGGCTAGGATGGGAAATGGCAGAAAAGCCTCAGTGTGGGCAGGTGTTAAAACTGTGTTCAGGCGATATATCTTAACTAGAAGCCAACATGAGTGCCACCAAGACACACATTGTAGTTCAGGAGTGATTCCCATTTCTTAGCTGTCTCCAGCTGGATAGGCCACATTCATGATGAAGCATACTGATATCAGTTCCTCCAGGGAAATTACCAGGACATATGCTACATAACAAATCTGAGTGGTAACAATTCCTAAGGAGAAGTTAAAATAATTCTGGAAAGATAGACTCTCACGTATCTGAATATACATGGTTTGAAATGAAACGTACCCAAAATGCAAATTCTAGAACAAGGATAAGTTACATTCCATGTTTTCTTTATAACTTTGACACCATTTGGCATAGAAGCTTTCATTTAATTTTGTAAATAGGTAATATATTCACATGATTCAAACACCAAGAAGTATTTTTAAAAATGGATAGCTCCCTCCCACTCCTCAGCACATGTCCCAATTCCCCCCACTGCATACACAGTTCTTGTTTTTTTTTCTTTTAGAGAACCATTATTCATATGGGAGCAGATATAATTTTTATTCCCTCTCCTTATTAAAATGATTAGCATCACACTTTATACATTCTCCCATACCTTGCTTTTTTTTCACTTTGCAACATAGTCTAGAGATTGTTCCCCAGGAACACATAAAGAGCCTACTTATTCTTTTATAGATATAAAATAGCCATTGTATATATGCACCATGATTTATTTAGCCAGTCCCTATTGCTAGACATTTGGATTATTTTCAATATCCCATCACTATAAACAATGCTGCCATGAAAAACCGCTCACCTATGTTATTTTACATATATACTAGTATTACTATAGAAAAAAATTCCAGAATTGGAATTGTTGGGTGACAAGATACATGCATTTGCAGCTTTCATGCCAAGTGGCCCTTCCTGGGGCAGCACCAACTTATCCTCCCAGCAGTAATGTTAAGAGTGCCTGCTGCACACAGCCTCACCTACATATGCAGTAACAAATTTCTGGAAGTTTTATGATTAGCGGTCTATCCTGATTACGCGTTCATGCATTGGCACCTCGTGGCTTTAATTCCCAAGAGTTTATCACTTTTGTATTCGGTAGGGCTAGTCCCCACTCATTGCCCTTCTTTTACAAAACTTTTGGGCGATTCTCTTTTCTTTTTCTTCTTCCCATATGAAGTCCGAAATCACCTGGACCGGCTCCTTTTGCTCTGGTGGGATTCTCTATGGGGTGAGCGGGAGCTCTGCTGTGGACGGAGCTCCCTGAGGTGGGAGAGAGCCTCACCGCTCACCCAGATCCTTGTCGTCTGCATGTCCCGTCCGCTGCTTCTGTACGAGTTTGCTATCAACTGGGTCAGAGCAACCACTTTTGAACCTGACCAGCTCTGGACCCAGCCTAACTGGGGATGCGAGTGGGGCAGGATGGATGTCCTACAAGAAAAATCAGGATGAATTTTCATAAAGGAGAAGGGTGCCCACAGCAAAATCTACAGGACCCCAAAAAGCCTTCCACGGCCCCCAAGACTAGGATGGGTCCAGGTGACGAGCTCCGGTGACATGCGAATTCTCTCGGTGCCTGGCGGTGGGGGCTATTCTTGAGGACTGAGATTGGGGAAGGGGGTCATGCGCTCACATCAGGCTGAGCTGCGGCCGCGAACACCACCAATGGGTTCACCCTTCACCGACCTGGCCCTGGGCACAGCCACACACCACAACAGGAGAGCCCCAGTGCCCAGGACGCTTTGTCCATGTGACTAGGGACCTTCTGCAGGGCCCAGGGGTCCTGGCAGCAGTCTGCACTGGACACTTCATGCCGGAGTGCGAGGGCATAGCCCCCACCTGCACCTTCCCTTTCCCCATCCTGGTCCCGGGAGATGGGACCCTGGTGCTCATGGAGGGGCCCCCAAGGACACTCACTTCACTGTGGGGTGGGACCTGCTGCAGGTGGGGCGTGGCAGGACAGGCGCAGGCTGCGCGTTTGGGCCCTGAACGTGGCCCAGCCCTGCTCTGCCCATGTCTCTGTCACTCAGGCTGCCTGAAGCCAACCAGGGACCGCCGACAGGGGAAGTTCACTTTTGTGTGTGGAGTAAAAAAGTGGTTTAATTTCATTCTTTTTGCATAGGCTGTCCAGTTTTCCCAACACCATTTATTAAAGAAACGGTAGATTCCCCATTGTATATTCTTGACTCCTTTGCTGTAAATTAATCCACTTTATACTCGTAGGTTTATTTCTGGGCTTTCTGTTTTGTTCCCTGATCTTCATGTCTGTTTCTATACCATACCACACTATTTTGGTTATTATACTTAGTAATACAGGGCCAACGGGCCCATTTGAGGGGGACACCCCATTAGTAGGACTGAAGGGTCCATCACTAGGTCCGATGGGCTCATTTGAAAGGGACACCCCATCAGTAGGGCCAACGGGCCAATTTGAGGGGGACACCCCATTAGTAGGGCCGATGTTCCCATTTGAGGGGGGCAACCCATTAGTAGGGCCGACAGGTCCATTTGAGAGAGACACCCCATTAGTAGGGCCAACGGGCCCATTTAAGGGGGACAACCCATGAGTAGGGCCGACCAGCCCATTTGAGAGGAATGCCCCATTAGTAGGGCCGATGGGTCCATTAGTATGGCCTACGGGCCCATTTGAGACAAATGCCCCATTAGTAGGGCTGATGGGGCCATTAGTTGGGCCAATGGGCCCATTTGAAGAGGATACCCTATTAGTATAGTCGACGGGCCCATTTGAGGGGGACACCTCTTTAGTAGGGCCGACGACGGCTCCATCAGTAGGGCCAACGGGCGAATTTGAGTGGGACACCCCATTAGTATGGCCGATGGGCCCATTTGAGGGGGAAGCACCATTAGTAGGGCCGACAGGTCCATAAATAGGGTCAATGGGCCCATTGGAGGGGGATACCACATTAGTAGGGCCGACTGGTCCATTAGTAGCCCGACGGGCCCATTTGAGGGTGTCAACCAATTAGTAGGTCCAACGGGCCCATCAGTAGGGCCTACAGGCTCATTTGAGGGGGACACCCCATTGGTAGGTCCGACAGGTCCGTCAGTAGGGCCACGGGCCAATTTGTGTGGCACACTCCATTAGTAAGGCCAACGGGTCCACCAGTAGGGGCTACGGGCCCATTTGTGTGGGACACCACATTAGTAGGGCAAACAGATCCATCAGTAGGTCCAACGGACCCATTTGAGGGGGATGCCCCATTAGTATAGCTGACGGGCCCATTTGAGGGGGACACCCAATTAGTAGTGCCAACGGGTCCATTTGAGAGAGACACTCCATCAGTAGGGCCGACGGACCCATTTGAGGGGGACACACCTTTAGTAGTGCCGACAGGTCCATTTTAGGGATACATCCCATTAGTAGGGCCGACGTGCCCATTTGAGGAGAACACCCCATTAGTAGTGCCGACGGGTCCATTAGTAGGGCCTATGGGCCCATTTCTGCGTTAAACCCCATTAGTAGGGCCGACGGGCCCATTTGAGAGGAATGCCCCATTATTAGGGCCGAAGGGCCCATCTGAGTGGGACGCCCCATTAGTAGGGCTGACAGGTCCATTAGTAGGGCCAGCGGGCCCCTTTCAGTGGGACACCCAATTAGTAGGGTCGAAGGGACCATTAGTAGGGCCGACAGGCCCATTTGAGTGGGACATACCATTAGTAGTGCTGACGGGTCCATTCGAGAGAGACACCACATTAGTAGGGCCGACAGGCCCATTTAAGGGGGACACCCCATGAGTAGGGCCGACCGGCACATTTGAGAGAAACGCCCCAGTAGTAGGGCTGACGGGTCCATTGGTAGGGCCGATGGGCCCATTTGAGATGAAGGGCCCATTAGTAAGGCCGACGGGCCCATTTGAGGGGAAGCCCCATTAGTATAGCCGACAGGCCCAATTGAGGGGGACACACCATTAGTAGGGTTGACAGGCCCATTTGCAGGGGACACTCAATTAGTAGAAACGACGGGCCCATTTGAGGCGGTACCCCATTAGTAGGGCCAACGGGACCATTAGTAGGGCCGACGGGCCCATTTGAGGGTGAAACACCATTAGTAGGGCCGAACGGTCCATCACTAGGTCCGATGGGCTCATTTGAGGGCAACACACCATTACTAGGGCCGACGGCCCCATCAGTAGGGCCAACAGGCCAATTTGAGGAGGACACCACATTAGTGGGGCCGATGGCCCATTGCAGGGGCATACCCCATTAGTAGGGCCGACGGGTCCATTAGTAGGGCCCACGGGCCCATTTGAGCGTGAAACCCCACTAGTAGGGCCGACGGGCCCATTTGAGAGGAATGCCCATTTAGTAGGGCCGACGGGCCCATCTGAGTGTGACGCCCCATTAGTAGGGCTGATGGGCCCATTTGAGGTGGACACCCAATTAGTAGCGCCGACGGGTCCGGCACATTTGTGGGGCACGCCCCATTAGTAGGGCTGACAGGCCCATTTGAAGGGGACACCCCAGTAGTAGCACTGACGGGTCCATTAGTAGGGCCGAAGGGCCCATCTGAGGGTGACGCCCCATTAGTAGGGCCAAACGGGTCAGTCAGAAGAGCCGTTGGGCCAATTTGATGGGGACACCCATTAGTAGGGACGACGGGTCCAACAGTAGGGCCGACAGGCCCATTTGAGTGGGACACCCCATTAGTAGGGAGGACACATCCATTAGTATGGCCGACGTTCCCATTTGAGGGGAGCAACACATTAGTAGGGCCGATGGGACCATTTGAGAGGAACACCCGATTAGTAGGGCCACGGGTCAATTAGTAGGGCCCACGGGCCTATTTGAGCATGAAACTCCATTAGTAGGGCCGACGGGCCCATTTGGGAGGAATGCCTGTTTAGTAGGGCCGACGGGCCCATGTGAGGGAGACACCACATTAGTAGGGCTGATGGGCCCATTTGAGGGGGCCACTCCATTAGTATGGCCGACCTATCAGTAGTGCCGACGGGCCCATTTGAGGGTGACACCCCATTAGTAAGGCCAAACGGTCAATCAGTAGGTCCGATGGGCTCATTTGAGGGGGACACACAACTGGTAGGGCCGACGGGCCCATCAATAGGGATGACGGGCCCATTTGAGGGGGAAGCCCCTTTAGTAGGGCCGACGGGTCCATAAGTAGTGCCGATGGGCCCATTGCAGGGGGATACCCCATTAGTAGGGCTGACAGGTCCATTAGTAGGGCCAACAGGCCCATTTGAGGGGCACACCCAATTAGTATGGCCAACAGGCCCATTTGAGAGGAACGCCCATTAGTAGGCCTGACGGGCCCATTTGAGTGGGACACCCCATTAGTAGGGCCCACCGGTCAATTTGTACGGCCGACGGGCCCATTTGAGGGGGACACTTAATTCCTAGGGCTGACGAGTCTATTAGTATGGCCGATGGGCCCATTTTAAGGAAGACACCCCATTAGTGGGGCCGAAGGGCCCATCAGTAGGGCTGACAGACCCATTTGACAGGGACACCCAATTACTAGGGCCTAAGGGTACATTAGTAGGTCTGACGGGCCCATTTGAGGGGAATGCCCCATTATTAGGACCGACGGGCCCATCTGAGTGTGACGCCCCATTAGTATGCCCGACAGGCCCATTTGAGAAAGACACACCATTAGTAGGGCCGACGGGACCATTTAAGGGGGACACCCCATGAGTAGGGCCAACCGGCCCATTTGAGAGGAATGCCCCATTAGTAGGGCCGACGGGTCCATTAGTAGGGCATACGGGCCTATTTGTGCGTGAAATCCCACTAGTAGGGCCGACGGGCCCATTTGAGATGAATGCCCCATTAGTAGGGCCGACAGGTCCATCAGTAGGACCGACGTTCCCATTTGAGGGGGGCAACCCATTAGTAGGGCCAATGGGACCATTTGAGGGGAACACCCCATTAGTGGGACCCACGGGTCCATTAGTAGTGCCGACGGGCCAATTTGAGCGTGAAACCCCATTAGTAGGGCAGACAGATCCATCTGTAGGTCCGACGGCAAATTTGAGGGACACCCCATTCATTGGGCTGATGGACCCATTTGAGGAGGATGCCCCCTAGTACAGCCGATGGGCCAATTTGAGGGGTACACCCAATTAGTAGGCCCGACGGGCCCATCAGTAGGTCCAACGTGCCCATTTGATGGGGACACCGCATTAGTAGGGCCAACAAGTCGGTCAGTAGGGCGGACGGGACCATTTAGGGGGGAAGCGACATTAGTAGGGCTGACGGGTCCATCAGTAGGGCCGACGGGCCCATTCAAGGGGGACACCCCATTAGTAGGGCCAACGGGCCCGTCTGTCTGACGGACGGGCCCATTTGAGAGGGAAGCCCCATTAGTAGGGGTGACGGGCCCATTTGAGGGAGATGCCCCATTAGTAGGGCCGACGGCTCCATCAGTAGGGCCGACGGGCCAATATGAGGGGGACATCCCATTATAGGGCCGATGGGCCCATTTGAGGGGGAAGCCCCATTAGTATGGCCAATGGGTCCATAAGTAGGGTCGATGGGCCCATTGCAGGGGGATACCCCATTAGTAGGGCCAACGGGTCCATTAGTAGTGCCGACGGACCCATTTGAGGGGGACACCCAATTAGTAGGCCCGACGGGCCCATCAGTAGGTCCGACGTGCCCATTTGATGGGTCACCCCAGTAGTAGGGCCAACAAATCGGTCAGTAGGGCAGACGGGCCCATTTGATGGGACGCCCCATTAGTAGGGCCAAACGGTCCATCAGTAGGTCCGATGGGCTCATTTGAGGGGGACACACCATTAGTAGGGCTGACGGGCCCATAAGTAGGGCTGACGGACCCATTTAAGGGGTACACCGAATTAGTAGGCCCAACGGGCCCATCAGTAGGTCCGAAGGGCCCATTTTATAGGGACACCCCATTAGTAGGGCCAACAAGTCGGTCAGTAGGGCGGACGGGCCCATTTGAGGGAGATGCCCCATTAGTAGGGTTGATGGTCCCATTTGAGCTAGATGCCCCGTTAGTAGGGCCGACGGGCCCATCTGAGTGTGACGCCCCATTAGGAGGGCCAATGGGTCCATTAGTAGGGCCGACGGGCCCATTTGAGAGGAACGCCCCATTATTAGGGCCAACGGGCCCTTCTGAGTGGGACCCTCCATTAGTAGGGCTGACGGGCCCATTTGAGGAGGACGCCCCATTAGTAGTGCCGACGGGCCCATCTGAGTGTGATGCCCCATTAGTAGGGCTGATGGGCCCATTTAAGGGGGACACTCCATTAGCAGTGCCAACAGGTCCATTAGTAAAGCCGATGGGCCCATTTGAGGGGCACACCGCATTAGTAGGGCTGACGGACCCATTTGAGGGGGACACCACATTAGTAGTGCTGACGGGTCCATTAGTAGGGCTGAAGGGCCCATTTGAGGGGAACGCCCCATTAGTAGGGATGACCGGCCCATTTGAGGCGAATGCCCCATTAGTAGGGCCGACGGATCAATCAGAAGGGCCAACGGACTCATTTGAGGGGAGCACCCCATTAGTAGGGCCGACGGGCCCATCAGTAGGGCCGACGGGCCAATTTGAGTGGGACACCACATTATAGGGCCGATGGGCCCATTTGAAGGGGAAGCCCCATTTTTAGGGACGACGGGTCCATAAGTAGGGCCAATGGGCCCATTTGAGGGGAACACCCCATTAGTAGGGCTGACAGATCCATTAGTAGGGCTGACATTCCCATTTGAAAGAGGCACCCCATTAGTATGGCTGATGGGACCACTTGAGGGGGAAGCCCCTTAGTAGGACTGACGGGTTCATTAGTAGGGCCGAAGGGCCCATTTGAGGGGGACACCCAATTACTAGGCCCAACGGGCCCATCAGTAGGGCCGACCGGCCCATTTGAGTGGGGCACCCCATTAGTAGGGCCAATGGGTCCATCAGTGGGGCCGACCAGCCCATTTGAGTGGGGCACACCGTTAGTAGGGCCGACGGGTCAATCCGAATCGCCGATGGGCCTATTTGAGGGGGACACCTGATTAGTAGGGCCGACAGATCCATCAGTAGGGCCAATGGGCCCATTTGAGTGGGACACCCCATTCATAGGGCTGATGGGCCCATTTGAGGTGGACGCTCCATTAGTAGGGCTGACGTGACATTTATTAAGGCCAACGGGCCCATTTGAGGGGGATACACCATTAGTAGGGCCGACGGGTGCATCAGGAGGACCGACGGGCCCCTTTGAGTGGGATGCCCCATTAGTAGGGCTGAAGGGCCCATTTGAGGGGGATGCTCCATTAGTAGGGCCGACATGTCATTTAGTAAGGCCAACAGGCCCATTTGAGGGGGATACATCATTAGAAGGGCCGAACGGTCCCATCAGTAGGTCTGATGGTCTCATTTCAGGGGGAAACACTATTAGTAGGGCCGACGGGCCCATTTGAGGGAGACACCCTTTTTGTAGGTCAGATGGCTCCATCAGTAAGACCGACGGGCCAATTTGAGGGGAACCGCCCATTAGTAGGGCCGATGGGCCCATTTGAGGGGGAAGCCCCATTAGTAGGGCCGACGGGTACATAAGTAGGGCCGATGGGCCCATTGCAGGGAATACCCCATTAGTAGGGCCGATGTGTCCATTAGTAGGGCCGACAGGCCCATTTGACAGGGACACCCAATTTGTAGGCCCGACGGGCCCATCAGTAGGGCCGACGGGCCCATTTGAGTGGGGCACCCCATTAGTAGGGCTGACGTGTCCATCAGTAGGGCCGACGGGCCCATTTGAAGGGGATACCTCATTCGGAGGGCTGATGGGCCCATTTGAGGCGGACACCCCATCAGGAGGGCTGACGGGTCCATCTGAAGGGCCGTCGGGCCCATTTGAGAGGGACACCCGATTAGTAGGGCCAACGGGCCCATCAGTAGAGCCGACGGGCCCATTTGAGAGTGTACCCCATTAGTAGGGCCAACAGGTCCATCAGTAGGGCCGATGGGCACATTTGAGGGGGCCACCTCATTAGTAGGACTGACGGGTCCATCAGTATGGCCGGTGGGCCCATTTAAAGGGGACACCCCATTATAGTAGGGTTGACGGGCCCATCTGAGGGAGATGCCCCATTAGGACGGCCGACGGGCCCCTTTTGCATGGGACGCCCCATTAGTAGGGCCAACGGGCCCATTTGAGGGGGACCCAGCATTAGTAGGGCTGACGGGTCCATTAGTAAGGTCGACGGGCCCATATGAGGGGGACACACCATTAGTAATGCCGCCGGGCCCAGTTGAGGGAGACACCCCATTAGTAGGGCTGACGGGCAAATTTGATGGGGACACCCCATTAGTAGGGCCAACGGGTCCATTAGTAGGGCCTACGGTACATTTGAGATGAATGGCACATTAGTAGTGACAACGGGACCATTTGAGGGGAAGACCGATTAGTAGGGCCGATGGGTCCATTTGAGGAGGACGCCCCATTAGTACAGCCGACAGGCCCATTTGAGGGGGACACCCCATTAGTAGGGCCGATGGGCCTATTTGATGGGGAAGCCACATTAGTAGGGCCGACAGGTATAAGTAGGGCCAACGGGCCCATTTGAGGGGGATGCCACATTAGTAGGGCTCACGGGCCCATTTGAGGGGGACCCCCCATTCATAGGGCTGATGGGCCCATTTGAGGTGGACGCTCCATTAGTAGGGCTGACGTGACATTTATTAAGGCCAACGGGCCCATTTGAGGGGGATACACCATTAGTAGGGCCGACGGGTGCATCAGGAGGACCGACGGGCCCCTTTGAGTGGGACGCCCCATTAGTAGGGCTGAAGGGCCCATTTGAGGGGGATGCTCCATTAGTAGGGCCGACATGTCATTTAGTAAGGCCAACAGGCCCATTTGAGGGGGATACATCATTAGAAGGGCCGAACGGTCCCATCAGTAGGTCCGATGGTCTCATTTCAGGGGGAAACACTATTAGTAGGGCCGACGGGCCCATTTGAGGGAGACACCCTTTTTGTAGGTCAGATGGCTCCATCAGTAAGACAGACGCCCCATTAGTACAGCCGACAGGCCCATTTGAGGAGGACGCCCCATTAGTACAGCCGACAGGCCCATTTGAGGGGGACACCCCATTAGTAGGGCAGACAGTTCCATCAGTAGGGCCGACGGTCCCATTTGAGTGGGGCACCCCATTAGTAGGGACAACGGGTTCATTAGTAGGGCCGAACAGTCCATCACTAGGTCTGATGGGCTCATTTGAGGGGGACACAACATTAGTAGGACTGACGGGCCCATCAGTAAGGCCGACGGGCCAATTTGAGGGTGAAACCCCATTATTGGGCCGATGGGCCCATTTGAGGGGGAAGCCCCTTTAGTAGGGCCGACAGGTCCATAAGTGGGGCCGATGGGCCCATTGCAGGGGGATACCCCATTAGTAGGGCCGACGGATCCATTAGAAGGGCCGACGAGCCCATTTGAAGGAGACACTCCATTAGTAGGGCAGACAGTTCCATCAGTAGGGCCGACGGGCCCATTTGAGGTTGACACCCCATTAGTATGGCCGACGGGCCCATTTGAAGGGGACACACCATTAGTAAGGCCGACAGGCCCATTTGAGGGGAAGCCCCATTAATAAGGCCGCCCGGTCCATTAGTAGGCCGATGGGCCCATTTGAGAGGAACGCCCCATTAGGAGAGCCAAGGGGCCCAAATGAGGGGGACACTTAATTCCTAGGGCTGACGAGTCCATTAGTAGCGCCGATGGGTCCATTTGAAGGGAGACACCACATTAGTAGGGCCGACGGGCCCATCAGTAGGGCCGACGGGCCCATTTGAGGGGGACACCCCAACAGCACCACCGACAGGCCCATTTGAGGTGTGTACCCCATTTGTAGGGCCAACAGGTCCATTAGTAAGGCTGACATGCCCATTTGAGGGGGACACCCCATTAGTAGGGCTGACGTGCCCATTTGAAGGGGACACCCCATTAGTAGGGCCTTGAGGTCCATTAGTAGGGCCCACGGGCCAATTTGAGAGGGACACCCCATTAGTTGGGCCTTGAGATCCATTATTAGGGCCCACGGGCCAATTTGAAGGAGACACCCCATTAGTAGGGCCGACGGGCACATTTGAGGGGGACACGCCATTAGTAGGCCCGATGGGCCCATTTGAGGGGGACGTCCCATTAGTAGGGCTGACGGGCCTCTTTGAGTGACACACCCAATTAGTATGGCAGACAGGTCCATTAGTTGAGCCGACAGGCCAATTTTTTTTTAATATATAATTTATTTTATTATCATTAATCTACAATTACATGTGCAATATTATGGTTATTGAACTACCCCTTCATCAGGTTCCCCCCCACCAACCCCATTACAGTCACTGTCCATCAGCACAGTGAGATACTATAGAATCACTACTTGTCTTCTCTGAGTTGTACAGCCCTCCCCGTGCCCCCCCAACATTACATCTGCTAATCGTAATGCCCCTTTTTCCCCCTTGTCCCTCCCTTCCCACCCATCCTCCCCAGTCCCTTTCCCTTTGGTAACTGTTAGTCCGTTCTTGGGTTCTGTGAGTCTGCTGCTGTTTTGTTCCTTCAGTATTTTTCTTTGTTCTTATACTCCACATATGAGTGAAATCATTTGATACTTGTCTTTTTCGGCTTGGCTTATTTCACTGAGCATAATACCCTCTAGCTCCATCCATGTTGTTGCAAATGGTAGGATTTGTTTTCTTATTATGGCTGAATAATACTCCATTGTGTATATGTACCAAATCTTCTTTATCCATTCGTCTACTGATGGACGCTTAGCTTGCTTCCAATTCTTGGCTATTGTAAATAGTGCTGCATAAACATAGGGGTGCATCTGTCCTCTTCAAATTGGGCTGCTGCATTCTTAGGGTAAATTCCTAGGAGTGGAATTCCTGGGTTAAATGGTATTTCTATTTTGAGTTTTTTGAGGAACCTCCATACTGCTTTCCACAATGGTTGAACTAATTTGCAGTCCCACCAGCAGTGTAGGAGGGTTCCCTTTTCTCCACATCCTCGCCAACATTTGTTGTTGTTTGTGTTTTGGATGTTGGCCATCCTCACTGGTGTGAGGTGATATCTCATTGTGGTTTTAATCTGCATTTCTCTGATGATTAGCGATGTGGAGCATCTTTTCATGTGCCTGTTGGCCATCTGAATTTCTTCTTTGGAGAAGTGTCTATTCATGTCCTCTGCCCATTTCTTAATTGGATTATTTGCTTTCTGTTTGTTAAGGTGCATGAGTTCTTTATATATTTTGGATGTCAACCCTTTATCAGATACGTTTTTTATGAATATATTCTCCCATACTGTAGGATGTCTTTTTGTTCTACTGATGGTGTCCTTTGCTGTACAGAAGCTTTTCAGCTTGATATAGTCCCACTTGTTCATTTTTGCTTTTGTTTCCCTTGCCCGGGAGATATGTTCATGAAGAAGTCGCTCATGTTTATGTCCAAGAGATTTTTGCCTATGTTTCTTTCTAAGAGTTTTATGGTTTCATGACTTACATTCAGGTCTTTGATCCACCTTGAGTTTACCTTTGTGTATGGGGCTAGACAGTAGTCCAGTTTCATTCTCTTACATGTAGCTGTCCAGTTTTTCCAACACCAGCTGCTGAAGAGGCTGTCATCTCCCCAGTGTATATCCAAGGCTCCTTTATCAAATATTAATTGACTGTATATGTTTGGGTTAATGTTTGGATTTTCTATTCTGTTCCACTGGTCTGTGGGTCTGTTTTTGTGCCAATATCAAATTGTCTTGATTACTGTGGCTTTGTAGTAGAGCTTGAAGTCAGGGAGTGTAATTCCCCCTGTTTTATTCCTCCTTCTCAGGATTGCTTTGGCTATTCGGGGTCTTTTGTGGTTCCATATGAATTTTAGAATTATTTGTTCCAGTTCATTGAAGAAAGCTGTTGGTAGTTTGATAGGGATTGCATTGAATCTGTAGATTGCTTTAGGTAGTACAGCCATTTTGACAATATTTATTCTTCCTAGCCAAGAGCATGGGATGCATTTCCATTTGTTAGGGTCCTCTTTAATTTCTCTTAGGAGTGTCTTGTAGTTTTCAGAGTACAGGTCTTTCACTTCCTTCGCTAGGTTTATTCCTAGGTATTTTATTCTTTTTCATGCAATTGTGAGTAGAATTGTGTTTCTGATTTCTCTTTCTGTTAGTTCATCATTAGTGTATAGGAAAGCAACAGATTTCTGTGTGTTAATTTTGTATCCTGCAACTTTGCTGAATTCAGATATTAGTTCTAGTAGTTTTGGAGTGGAATCTTTAGGGTTTTTTATGTACAACATCATGTCATCTGCAAATAGTGACAATTTGACTTCTTCTTTACCAATCTGGATGCCTTGTATGTCTTTGTTTTGTCTGATTGCTGTGGCTAGGACCTCCAGTACTATGTTGAATAACAGTGGAGAGAGTGGGCATCCCTGTCTTGTTCCCGATCTTAGATGAAAAGCTTTCAGCGTCTCGCCATTAAGTATGATGTTAGCTGTGGGTTTGTCATATATAGCCTTTATGATGTTGAGGTACTTGCCGTCTATACCCATTTTGTTGAGAGTTTTAATCAGGAATGGATGCTGAATTTTGTCAAATGCTTTTTCAGCATCTATGGAGATGATCATGTGGTTTTTGTTCTTCTTTTTGTTGATGTGGTGGATGATGTTGATGGATTTTCGAATGTTGTACCATCCTTGCATCCCTGGGATGAATCCCACTTGATCATGGTGTATGATCCTCTTGATGTATTTTTGAATTCGGTTTGCTAATATTTTGTTGAGTATTTTTGCATCTACGTTCATCAGGGATATTGGTATGTAATTTTCTTTTTTGGTGAGGTCTTTGCCCGGTTTTGGTATTAGAGTGATGCTGGCTTCATAGAATGAGTTTGGAAGTATTCCCTTCTCTTCTGTTTTTTGGAAAACTTTAAGGAGAATGGGCGTTATTTCTTCTCTATATGTCTGGTAGAATTCAGAGGTGAATACATAAGGCCCGGGGGTTTTGTTCTTGGGTAGTTTTTTGATTACCAATTCAATTTCATTGCTGGTGATTGGTCTGTTTGGTTTCATTGATTTTTTCTATTGTTTTATTCTTCTCAATTTTATTTACTTCTTCTCTAGTCTTTATTATGTCCCTCCTTCTGGTGACTTTGGGCCTCATTTGTTCTTCTTTTTCCAATTTCAGATCTGACAGTTTCTTACAAAGTTAAAGATACACTTAGCCTCTGACCCAGCCATCCCATGCCGAGGAATTTACCCAGGTGAAATGAAAAACCTCGTTGACACCCAGACCTGTACGTGATTCTCATAGTAGCTTTCCTCACAAAAGCTGACACAGAGAACAGCCCGAATGCCCATCAGCTAGTAGTGGATGCATGGATTGCAGTGCATTCACGCAATGGATATTAGCCTGGAAAGGAACCGGCAGTGATACACGAAGCAATGTGGGTGAATCCCCCAGGCATTATGGTAAGGAAAGAAACCAGAATCAAAGGGCGGTGCGCTGTACGATTCTATTTCTATGCATCCTGGAAAGGGCAAAATTGCAAGGACAAAATCACACGAGTGGTTGCGGGCAGCGGGGGCCGGGGCGGGGGCAAGGGAACTGTTCGCGGTGCCGACAGCCTTCTGTCTTGATCATGGCGGTGGTTGCATAGTGTTTCAAATCGCTGGACCTTTGCATTCAACGAATTTAAATAAGCCTGAATTAAAAAAAACTTTATGAACAGATTGCCCGAATCAAACTAACAATACAGAATCCGTGTGAGGAGAAAGGACAGAAGCCCCCGGACGGGCGGGGTCCCCCCATGCCCCCCCCCCCGGCAAGGCGCCCAGCATGCACCCAGGCGGCCCGCGCGGCCCAGGAATGCGGCCTCTGCAGGTCACGGTTTCTCTCCCACCGCATTTTCTGCCACCTTGCCGTGGCACACACCAGCTTGAGGTCGCCGTGAAAATGGGGCTTCCCAGGTGCAGAGGGAACACAACGAAAACAGAAGAAGCAGGCAGCCGACCTGTGTAGAAGATCTGCTCCCTCGGGTTCTCAGTCCAGCTCTGCTTCTGCAGCCTTCCTTTGAGCAACCGACTGATTATATAAATTACTGGTAAGGCACCAATAGCCTCTGTCCCTTCCTGCAACAGGGTGTCTGCCTGCTGAGCGGGAAGGGGCTGCACGCTAAAGGTGTGGGTCACTGCATGTTTCTTGGCCGAGAGAGGGAAGCATTGGGGGTCTTGACCATGCCATTTGGTGGGAAGGAGGCGATATCCGAACTACTAACCTACATGAACGTCACGGGCACCGGCAGTCAGCGGTGCCATCCCTCAGCCCCGGCCTGGACCAGCTGCCTAGGCCCACAGACTGGGCCTGAGCGGAGGAAGGTCATGATGGGCAATGTGCCCTCTGCTTACACTCACCCCAAACACTCTGTGCTTTCGGGAACAGATCGTCATCATCAGGTGAATTCCTAGCATTGGGATGCTGATAATTAAGCCCCTCCCTGTTAAAATCACAAGCAAAGGACTTCAAACTCTGCTTGTTATCAGCATCCAAGATTCATAAACATCAAATTTCCACCCCACACCACCCCCAGCCCCTCTCAAGAGTTCTTCCACACCCGCGTGGCAACTGCTTACTGGGCTCCATCTCTTGGGATGTTCAAATTCGAGATACCCAAACAGAAATCCTCTCCCGCCTGCATGTCCACAGCTGAGCCCAGTTCCTCTCCCGGTGCCTGTATCGTACGTGCCATCATCACCTACCCTGTGCCCAAGATGAAAATTTATTTTTTTGGTCAGATTATTGAGTTACGATTTAGATAGAGTAAAATTTGTGTTTTTAGCACATTACTCTGTTTTGATAACAGGTTACAGCGGGGTCTATAATTACGGCACCAGACAGTCCCACTGCCCCTAAGACTTCTGAATTGCCTCTGATCAGTCCTCCTGTAGCCACAGCCCTCGGCTACAGTCCAGCCACGTGGCCGGGTCTCCACCGAGCTGCCTGCGCACCAGGCCACAGCCTGCCCTCAGGGCAGCAGTCCCTGCAACTCCACTCATTCCCCAGGCCTGCAAGCCTGCCAGCAGGCGCCCTCTCCCCCTGAGTCCTGGGCGCTGTCCCACATGGCTGTGAGGTGACACACATCAGCACCATTACTGTCCCCTAGCTGTGGTTAGAGGTAGCTTACGCTGCTGCTCCCAGAATGTCGGCAACCTCATCAGACCTTATTTTTAAAAACAGGGCTGATTAAACTACTTTGCTCACTAAGACTTTCAGTTTCTCCTGGGAATTCATAATCACTTTTGGACCCTGAGCTTGCATTTCCTCCCTTTCAGGTTTGGATGGGGACTAAGGAATGTGCTTGGTTGGGGGTTAGGGGTGGGGTGCACTGGCTCTGTCTGCTTTCCATCACTTCTTGTGACATAGAGCCTTTCTGGAGTACCCCCCAGCTGGCCTGGAAGCCCGATGCCAGGCCAGCGTCATGGGGTGGCCACAGTGTCAGCCTGTTTGAAAGATGGTGTGTGGTCATGCAGGCCAGGGCCTCTGCCACCCCTCTCCAACCTGCCCCTTGTTTCCCAGCTTTGGAACCACTGACCTCTATCCCTGTTGTTCCCTTGCTACAAGCTAGAGGTGAACAAGGACCCAGGGGCTTCTAGCACAGGGGACGCTTGATGCTCTGTGCTTCCTCCTAACACACCTTGGCCTTTCCTGGGGGAGGGTCAGTGCCGGGGAGGGCGGCTGCCTGCAAGATGGGGTTCGGGGTGTCTCCCCCATAATTCCTGCCCTGAAATACCTCCATCTGATGTCTGGATATCCTTAATGTAATTTAACTGGAATTTGTCTGATAGCATTGTTCCCAGCAGAAGAAAAGCAATGAAAAAAAAAACGCTGATGTTACAGTTACCGAAATCAGATCCCCTCTCTTAAGATTCTGTTAGGCTTGAGGATAGTGCCCTTAAAGGCTTCAGGATGCAGAGCATACTTCTCAAATGTGTCCACTTTTCATGATGTGTTACTTTTCCCAGACATATTTGAAAATTGGCCCACTTCTCCCCATAGAATATCTGTTAGCCTCCTACAGAAGGGGCTTCCAATCAGTAGCCTGGAAATTCTGCTGTAACTCAAGAGACTGAGGCTTGGCGGGCATTCCCAGCGGTGTCCTGGGCAGGCGAGGGTGCCCCTGCGGCTGGGAGGTCCTTTCTGGGGCCTCAGATTGTGCCTCTGACAGATACCCGGCTGGGGGGTGGAGGGAAGCGGCCCCCAGGGAAGGGGTGGGCCCCCAGCCAGGCCCAGCTGAGGCACCTGGTGGGCCGCTTCCTGCTGCTGACCCCAGGTTCCAGCGCAGCCTCAAAGGATTACTGTGAGAAGTCGGTCAAGCAACAGAGGAGATAGTGGCTGCTGCTCCTTTTCCTGCTCTCCTAGTGGCTTTCTCCTGGGGTCCACAGGGCTCCCCCGGGCTGAGCTAGCCGTGCAGGTGTGAGGTGGCCCAGTCCCTCAGCAGTAAGCTTGAAGCAGCACATGCTTTGTCCCACTTGCACAAACGCTGAACACACTTCAGTTATTTGACTTTGCATTTTGACATAATAACAGGCTCACAGGAAGTTGTACAAATAGTATGGAGAGGTCTGGTGTGCCCCTTACCAGCCAGCTTCCCCGGTGGTAGATGTGACTTGCCTATCAGTAGGGTGCTGCAGGCAGCCCTCACCAGTTTCTGCACATACTCGTGTGTGTAGCTGTACACATCTTACATACTTTTACCACATGTCTAGGTTTGTGCGGCCACCTCCAGAGCCAAGATACAGAAGCCGCCTGGCCCTGAAAAGGCACTCTCTCCCGATGCCCTTTCTATCTGCCCCATCCCTGCTCCCTAGCACCCCGGTGAGCCAGTGAATTTTAGAAACATAAAACTAATAATAATCTTCAAGATTTGGATGTGGGGGACTTTGCTCTCTAGGAATTAGTTATTAGGAAAAACAGTTACAGCACAGGGACCTGGCTAGGGCTGGCTGAGAAGTTTCTGGCTAACACTCCCCTTCTGCTGTGTCTTGGCAGAGCCGGGCACAGAACAAGCACCATCACAAACAACGAGCACCTGCGTCTTCTCTCTATGGTTCCCTGCCAACTGCCCTTGCCTCTCTCCCCATCCGCGCTGCCTCCTGGGCTCCTTGGTGGCCTGAGCAAAAGGCTGGCAGGGAGGGCAGCACAGAGCCATGCTGTCCCCTGTCCTGGGGACTTCAGTGTGAGTTGCCAGCAGAAGCAAGGACTCAACCAAGAGGAGTTTAGTCAATGGGCTGCAGGACTTCACAGGGGGAGGGGAGGCCCCCAGGGCCCCAGGGTCTTCCTGCCACACCTTGACAGGCCTGAAATCAGAAGTGTGGGTTTTGTTTTTTAATTGACCACCGTTCATTTACCAGTCACATATGATGCGTTGGTACTTTGTATATATATATATATATATATATTTTTTTTTTCTTGAAGTATAGTTGACATATATTACATTCGTTTCAGGTATACAACATAATGATTCAACAGTTAAATGCATTATAAAATGCTCCCCATGGTAGGTGAAGTTACCATGTGTCATCTTACCAAGTTATTAGAATATTGTTGACTATATTCCCTGGGCTGTCCTCTCATCCCTGCGACTAATTTATTTTGTACTTGAGTTTGTGCCTCTTAATCCCCTTCCCGTGCTTCACCCATTCCCTGCCCCCCACCCCAGCAGCCACCAGTGTGTTCTCTGTATTCATGAGTCTCTTTTCTGGCCCTTGTTATTGTTTGTTCATGTAGGGTTTTTTTGTTTTCTGTTTTTTAGAATTCACATATAAGTGAGATCATATGGTATTTGTCTTTAACTTATTTTACTAGGCATAATACCCTCTAGGTGCATCCATGTTGTTGCAAATGGCAAGATTAATTCTTTTTTATGGCTGAGTAATATTCCATTGAACATGTCTTTATCCATCATCCATCAATTGGCACTTAGGTTGCTTCTGTATCCTGGCTATTGTAAATAATGCTGCAATGAACATAGGGTGCATTTTGAATTAATGATTGGTTTTCTTTTTCTAATCCCTAAAAAATCCTACAATAACTATGGTTGGCTATCTCCATTTTGCAGAAAACTATACCTGAGGGAAATTAAGTATCTTACCTAGGATCATTCAACTAGACTAGAAACGCTGGGGTCCACCCAGGTGTGCAGCTGCGGGGTGGGAGGGAGGGTGCCCCTCAGCCCTGACCCTGGGCTATCTCCTGGCTTTGAGGGAGAGTCTCTACTGCTGCCCAGTCACTGTCTGGCGCCTGGCCCCCTTGCTGTCGCAGCTGAGGGTGTTAGGTGCTTGGAGCCCAATAAGGAAAGGTCACCTTCTTAACTGAGGAGGCAGTGGGATCAAAGAAATAATGCAACCAGAATCCCAAGGGCCCTCCTAGAAGCTGAGTGCTAATTACTGAGGCAGCACCTTTAAGGGGATTGCCCTTTGGGGGATGAAAGGGCCCCTCATTACCAGGCCTGAATGCCCTTTTGCCATGCGACTTTCCAGCATTTCCAGTCAAGGTGAGTGTGGGTCCCTCCTGTGGATCTGAGCTGGCCCTGGGATTCGGGCTGGTCCAGGGCCGGTGGGGAAGCAACAGTAGGCCAGCCTGCTCTGAGCCCAGCTTTGCCATTTCCTCACCTCCTCTTGACCTCTGCGGTGACCATGAACACAGGCCGGCCTGCTGGAGAGCGGGCCTGCGGAGCAACGCGGCCTGACTTCCCAGACCACCGCCCTGGGCAGAGGGACAGGAGCCAGTCAGGCCCGGCCCAGACAGGATGCACCTGCAGACTCTGGGCTTTGTCACTTGTCTGTGTGGGTGTTACTCCACACTGCTGCAGCAATAGACACTTGATGTGACCTGAGGAGCAGAGCCACCTGAAGGGTGACAGATAGGAATGAGTTCTCAGCTGAGATGGGAATGGCCAGGTCACTCCCTGGTCCACATGGCTGTCATGTCAGTCACTGCAGGGCAACCAATCAGATGCGAACAACCAGACACAAGCATGGAGTGGGAGGAGCCTAGAGGACTCTGGAAGGTTTTCTACTGGAAGGAACGTGCATTCAGGATTTTTACTGGCCCAGCACTGGCCTCTGAGATGGAAAGAAAAGCGTCCTCAGGAACATGGCTGGGCAGAGGGCAGGGTGAGGTGTGTGGGCCTAGGGGTTAGTGCTGTGTCCACGGGTCAGGGATCCTGTGCTGGAGCCCGTGGGGCTCGCTGCTGCCTGTTTGCAGGTGTCACTCATCATTCTTTCATTCACAGGTATCTGTGACTCTGCTGCACCCACTGTGCACAGAGTTCCTGCCACTGGGGCCCAAGGTCTAGTGAGGGGCCCCTGGAGCCCAGCTGGGGACGCAAGCTGGGGGTAGGCCCGCCGGCAGTGGGAAGGTGGAACCTCTGACACTTTCTCTCTGAGTCTCGCGGACTTGGACGGTGGTCTGGTGCCTGTTGCAGAGGAAGCACAGTGCCTTACCATATGGTCACACCAGTCATTACATCAGTATAGGTCCTTCACGCATTTGTTGGAAAGGCAAAGCTCCCAGCCGTGAGTCAGAGGGAGGGCCTGCCATGCCCTCAACCCAGGACCCTTTGTGGGAGAGGAAAGCCTCCCACACTGACAAGCTGAGATCCACAAATACAGACTGAGATCATGAAACCTAAAGGCGCTCAGAGCAAGCAGAGTAGCAGAAGGACCTGGTCGGGAAAGGCTTGGACGTTTGAATAAATACCTGGAGGATCAGTATGGTGGGGAGAGAAGGCCTCCAGGGAAGGTGCTGGGAGGGCACGTTGGGGTGGAGGGGCTGTTCAGAGAAGGGCAGGTCCTGAGAGCATCGGAGGGGAGCATGGGGAGACATGTGGCCAGGCAGGTGGGCGGCCGAGCCTGGTCTTTCCTCACGTGCAGTGGGAAGCCATAGATGGGGAATCATCATGGGAGTTCAGACCACACAGAATTGCCACTTTTGCAGGGAAAACATGGTGAACGTCTGCAGCCTCCCATGGACCAGCCGAGTATTTCCAGAGGCGTCCTCAGCCTGACCCTTGCGCGTTTGACTGTTCGCTATGGATCGTTGAATTCCTGGGTGACTTCCTCGTTTCCTCTCGCTGGCAAACCAAGCTTTGGTGTCCAGCAAGGAGACAGCGTGAGCAGTGGCGGCAGGGGCCAGGCAGGCTCGGCCTCCTGCCTCTGGGGCAGCAGCGTCCCTGGGGGTTTCTCATCTTGCTCCCAGCTTCCAGGTGCCTCTCTGTATGCGCCACAGGAACCCAGGTCAGGACTCAAGAGGACATCGCTGCAGCTGCTCACTTTTCCTCGTGCCAGCACATGAGACGCTACAAAGCAAGAAGCAGGAAGATCACATAGACCAAATCCAGACCTTTGGGCCTGACCGGAAACCCGTGGTTCATGTCTGATGAGAAAACTAGCACGTCCCAAAGCACCCGTTACTGGGGCCCCCGGAGATGGCGCCTGCCATCCCTCCCTGTGCGGGCCAGACTCCCAGGGGGTGGAGGTCCATCTCAGACTAACTCTCCTTTCCCAGGGCACTTTGGGTTCCCTGCTTACATGTTGGGGGGAGGCTGGTTCAATCTAGCAGAGCAGCAGTTGGCTGTACTTGGCTCACGCTCTGTGCCCACCCTCGGGTCACACCTTGCACTAAATCCTTGCCTCCCAAAGATGCCAACATGAGCCATGAAGCTGGACTAGAGATTTCAAAGGGAAACTGGGGTGAGGGCTTACATCACAGTCCACACACCAAAACCTTGTGCAATTTCCCTTCTAACTTCCCTGTTTCCGGAAGGTCCTTTTTACCAACACCTACCCCATCTCCTCTCCTCCCTCCCCTTGACAGAGAGTCAGACTTGAGTCAGGCTCCTGGACCTGGTACTGAACCAAGCTGGAGCTGGGTCTGCTCGCCCAATGCACAGAAAGCCAGATGCTGACACGGGATGTAGTGAAGGGAGGTGGGCGTCAGGCAAGGAGATCAGAAAGCTGGCACTCAGAATCCCACACCCCTATTGTTTCACAAGGGTTTAAAGGCAAAAGTATGGGGAAGGGGTGCAGGGTATGCGACCAGCTCCTGCCCTTTCTTCTGATGGCCAGTGGTGAGGTGACAGGTTGTTTCAGGGGTCTTAGTCATCCAGCAGTCTGGGGTCTACATGCCTGTGGTCAGGGGGTGACCCATCCCATGGGGATCTAAGTTCCTGTAAGACATCTCAAGGATACAGGTATTCAGAGAGTATCTACACCTTTGACAGGGAACAAAGAACCCCGTGACTCACTGATGTCTGTTGGGTTTGCTCTGCGTGATACCCTGACCTCTCCTTGCTGAATGTCTCACTCCTTGGTGTAACTCCCACATTTGGGTCAGCACATAATAGAGGGACCCCAGCTTCTCTTTGCTAATGAGAGTGCTGAGGGGCTCCTCCAAGGGGCGGGACCTGCTCCCTCTCATCTGTGCACTTCCTTGTAAGATCCAGTGTCAGCGAGAACTCTGCTAAGCCAGGGAAACCAGAGCCCCACCCCAGGTGTCTGAGCAGCAACTGCTCCCCCTTCCCCGGGTGACGTCTGACCACCAGTCTGTCTGCAACAGGAATCTGTTAGGCTGCTTTAACCAGAGCCTCCCTCACCCCTGATGTTTCCTGTTGATAATTTTCTCTCCATTGACCCCCACTGCTTCTTGGCCATAAATTCCTACTTGCCCATGCTGGTTTTGGAGTTTACCCCATCTCTCCCTCAGCTGTAGAGTCCCACCACAATGGTCCCTACACCTTCCACGATGGCCCTGAATTGTGTGCCTTACCATCTTTAACAGGTGTCCCATATTTTCTTTAACACCGCTATGTAGTTTCTCAGAGTAGTAACGACCCCAAAGCCATCCTGCTCTCACCCCAAATGCCACATCATACTCAGAGAAGCGAAAGCCAGATGCTTAGCCCACTCAGCCCCTTTCTCTCTCCTTGGAAGGCACTTGATGAGGAATAGAGAGGAGATGGGGTGGGGTCTGTTTGGGGTGTCAAGTATTCGTTCTACAGAATTGGCCTCTTCTTAGACAAGAAAATTAAAAATCGCCCCCCCCACATTACATTAATAATATTAGCCCAGAGAAAGCATGATCAAGGAGGTGAAGCTGCTCCACCTGTGAAGAACAAAAATCACGGTGTGCAAACAGGATTAAATAAAGCTCATGCAGGAATGGATCGAGGCTCAGGGTGGCTTTGAGAGCAGTCTTGACAATGACAGGGAGATGCAGTTATCAGAAAAACTCTAGTGCCTAGACTAGGATTCTGTGACTGTTACATTTTAATATGTTCAGTACAAGGAAAATTGAAATTTATAAAGAAAAGCCAAAGGACAGATGAGAAATGGAGCTACTGCTCTGGAAGTGGGTGTGGGAGGTGAGGTAGATGCCTGGGCCCCAGACCTGGCACTCTTCCTGAGAGGAGCACTCCCAGGAGACAGGACTGTGCTTGGTCACCGTGGGCCTGCTGGGATTGGGCTTTGAAAAGTGACACAAGTTACTGAAAGTAAAGGTAAAATACAGAGATGAAGAGGCCGACTTCGGCTCCCTAGAAGCTGCTGTCACTGGCTGAACTGGTAAGTGGTCGGGACCTTGCCTTTCCCCCTCGTCTGCCTGCATTTTGGCAAATCTGTGGCTCGTGAACACTTTACCCTGATGGTGAACACACCATGCACAGGCGCACCGGCATTTTGATTGAGGTTCTAGAGGGTGAGGGAAGACTACGTTTTCAGTAGAACCATGCATTTTGACAGTTATGTGAATTAACTATTCCCCAGAAGCCATACAACAGCTGAAGATCTGCAAAGGAGCTAGTCTGCTTCAGGGGCTTCTACCCATCACCATGGAGGAAGATATCCAGAAAAATGTGGGGAAATTAGAAATGCGCCAGGGGTGGAGGGGGAAAATGCAGATGGCATGTAACTCCTTCTCAGTGATGCACCCTCTTCCCTAATACCCACAGAAAACTACCTTATTTAAGAAGAGATGTTGGTGTGCACACACACAAATGATCAAATCAAAAAGAACAGCTATTATTAAAATAGCTAACTGTTTGAATTCATGTGACTGAGAACACAACTGAAATTATCAGCAGAGAGTGTTGAGGACCTGGCCTGGGACCCACATAGGGATCTGGTTGAGTGACATACGCCAGCTCTCAAAGCAGCTATAAGTGTGTTCTAGGCTGCAGAAAAGACACACACCCAGAAGGTGAGAAGTGTCTGCTCAGGACAGAAGGGCAGTGCGAGCTAACTTGTTTGGTCCAAATCGTTCAGTGCTGCTGTTCAGGAAAAGGAGTGGCCGGTGAGGCTTTACAAGCAGGAAAGGTGAACAGAGCCAGAGCAGCCGGGAGAGGAGGGGACGGCATGTGGGGCAGGGCAACACACCTCGAGGACCCAGGCAGGGGTGGAGCACCGCTGCTTCTAGACAAGGAGGCGTCTCCTGGGAGGTAAGGCTTTCCCCTGCACACACAGGAAGTAACATGCAAATGAGTCGCCTCCAGAGCAATCTTCTTGCAACCCAAGGATGGTGGTGGTAGGAGGGGCAAGGAGGTGGGAAAGGAAGCCGCTATGGGCCTTTTTTTGGGGGGAGCCCTCCAAGAATGATCTCAGCACTTCAAGCTTCTCCTGCAAAAACAACTGTCCAATCTGTTCATCCATCGTCAAAGGAGGAGTGCAGCGCTCTGGGCGAGGGCACTCCGGCAGCGGTCGGCCAGCTGCTTCAGAGGATAGCACCTAGTCCATGTGGTCATGGGGAGAACTAGACAGAGCCATTTTTCTGAGCTGGGTTCCTTCCTCTGCAAACTGAGGAAGACTTATCTGCAGGCATATACAGGAAAGTCTTAGGGATGAAAGTCAGATAATAAACTCATATATGTTTCCAAAGAGGCAGCAGACACTACGTTTCTAATTGCTTCAGTTGGGAGTTTGTTCTGTCTTGTCCCCACAGCTCTCTGGGAGGGTAAGAAACCTTAGAGGAACTGCCCTGTAGCCAGCATCCCTCTGGAATGGCCTCTGGTCTTCTATGGGCTGAGTGCCCCTGCCACAGGGAAGGCAGTCCACTGGGAAGGGCTTTAAGATTCAACGGCGGGCAGATGTGCAGTAGGTTCCTGGAGCTGAGGTGGGTGTAGGTCCCCCCACTGCCCAAGCCAGCTGACCAGTGCCTGCACTGCCATGAGGCCGCCCTCAACACAACAGAGCGGGCAGGCCCTCTGGGGCTCCCTGGGCCCTCGGGGACACTGAGGTGTGGGCTCACAGAGCTCAATCCTCTCAACTTCATCAGTCAAAGCAGAAATTAAACTTAAACCACAAGGACACACCACTCCACACCATCAAAATGGCTAAAATAAAGAGAGAAAATACCAGGTTAACGAGGGTGGGGTGTGAACAGAAGACTCGGGCGTCGCCTCTGGGAGTGTCACTTAGTCGGTCAGCCACCCTGGGACTCTACACACAGACCGCACCCAGACCAAACGGCCCAGAAATCCCTCTCCTTCGCATACGCCCAACAGAAACGCACACATATGTTCACCAAAGACATGTATACGAGCACTCATAGCAGCACTGCTCACAGAAATCCCAAACTGGAAATGCCGAATCAAAAAATGAGTAAATACATTGTGTTATGTGTACACAAAGGGGTGTTATAAAAGCATAAGGAACGAACAATCTCCAGCGACAGGGCAGCATGGCTGCATCTCACATGAAGTTGAGGAAAGAAACCAGAAGAGCACCAGTGTGTGGTTTCCCATCATAAAGTCTGAGAATGAACGAAACTCATCCAGGGCATTAGAAATCAGGAAAGGACTTACTGTCAGAGGTGAGGGATTGGAGACTCCTGGGATCTAGTAGTCTTTCCCTCTGGGTGCCAGTTGTTTGGGGGGTTCAGGTCACCAGGGATTTAAGAATTCATTGCCATGCACCTTTATGATGGCCGCACTTTTTGTACGTAGATGATCTTTAAAGAATGCAAAAGCTATGGGTGGGGACAAGCCTGCTTACAGTCTGGCAGGAGCAAGGGGTGAGGAGCCACGGATAAAATTAAGGGACGATGCAGCATTTGGGACAGCTGGTCACAATCAGAGAGAGTGGGTCAGGCAAAGCTGAGGTCCTGCCTTACTCAGGGCGGGGCCTCCCAGGTGCCCCCATGATTTGAAGGGGGACAAGCGGGCATTTGTGTGTGAAAACACATGCCGCCCCGTCCCACCCTCCGGTCACCCTGTCATTGTCATCTGCGCTCTTCTCTGCCTTCCAGCAGCAGGGGAGGGATGAGGCGTGTTCCTCAGGAATCGCACGTGCAGGGGAAGCAAAAGAATCAGTCTTTTGGGGCTGGTGGACTCCCTGTCTCAGAGCGGCAACGTTATGGCTGGACAGGTAGGAGAGGGCCCAGTTCTGGAAGGACGGCAAAGCCAAGCAGAGGGTCTGAGACCTAATTAACGGGAGAAGTGGGTGCTTCTAGAAATCTGACCCAGGAAGGCTAAGATGGATGTAGTGGAACCATAGAAATCAGCCGCCAGTTGAATGGCCGCCTGCTGGGAGGTAAGACAAAGCCACCAGACATACCTTGGGGTTTCTAGTCTTAAGTAAATTCCAAAACATCCCAACTCATGACTTCAAACCATACAAAAATTTCTAAAGTTGGAGAAATTCTCTGTTTCAAAATACTTTAATATTTGAAGGAAAAATAGAGCTTTTTATAAACCAAGCTTTTGAAGTAAGCTTTTGGAAGCCTTCATAGAATTGGGAAAGGAGGTCAGCTTCCCTACAGCACAGGTCAATAGAAATCTATGAAAAGGTTTAAAGTCACAGAAGTGAGTTCATGCATATGTGTTCATGTGAGAGCTGCATTTGGGAATGCTAGAAATTATCTTCTTTTCATCTTGATATTTATGTTCACATTAAACACACACACACACACGCACACGCACACACACACACATTCTAAACAGCTGGTGTCCAGAGCCAAACCAGGGCAGCAACCCTATTGACACTGACACTGTGATAACCCTTCAGATGTGCAAGAGTTTTAGGGAGAAAACACTTGGGTTATAGAGAAAAATGAGAAGACAAAACCTTTAAGGGCATTTACAACAGGACTACCATCTGTGAGTCTTTGGTTTAGACTCAGATTTGAGGTCTGTCTTCTGCACGTTTCTGTGGTTTCCTCCCAGGATCACACAAGCAGCATTGTAACACAGTGCAGGGACATAAACAGAGTCGTGGGTCGGGAGTCAGGAGATGTGGGCCCTAGCATCCTAACACCTGGTACTTACGTCTGTCGTCTGGATGTGGTTTCCAAAGGATCCCCTTCACTCTCAAAAGTGACTCAATTGAAGATGTAAATTACATGATGGGGTATACACTGCAAAAACAACCCTTCCTCCCTGTATTGACATCCTTTCCAATGTGGCTTTTCAGCTTCTCCATCAACAAGAAGAATCATATCCTTCTTGAACCTGGACTCATCTCATGGCTTGACTTCGGCCAATCGAACAGAATGGAGGCGATGCCAGTTCTGGTGCACGGCTCAGCATACCTTGCGTATTTTCAGTTTGCTCTGCCCAGTTGCTGTGAGAACATGCCTGAGCAGGTCTGGTGGGGGCTGAAAGGGCCTGTGGAGCAGAGACAAACCCCACCAACTAATGCCATCCAAGTCCAGCTGACCCCAGATGCCTTAGTAACTGACCTCAGATGCATGGACGAGCTCGGTCCACATCAGAAAAACCACCCAGGTGAGCCCAGCTTAAATTTATGATTTCTAAAACTGTCAGCTAAATAAATGTCCATTCTTTTAAACCTCGAAGCTCTGGGTTATTAAAGAGGTAACTAACACTGCCTGTGGTCATTTTTTATTACTGCTCTAATAACTTACCAAAAATTTAGTGGCTTAAAACAGCACAAACGTATTCTCCTGCAGTTCTGGGAGCCAGAGGTCTCAAGTCAGTTTCCATAGCTGAAGTGGAGGCGTCGGCATGACTAGTTTCTTCCGGAGGCTCCATGGGAGGTTAGCCTCCTTCCTTTTTGGCTTCCGGAGGCCACCTGCATTCCTCGGCTGTGGGCCCTTCCTCACATCACCCCGATGCTTCAGTTTCTGTGGACACATCTTCTACTTCCTCTCTGAACTCCTGACTCCCTCCTAAACAGATCCCTGTGGTTGCACGGGGCCCACCCAGATATTCCAGTATAATCTCCCCCTTTCCAGATCCTTAACCTAATCTCATCAGCAAAGTCCCTTTTGACATAGAAAGTCACATTCACCTGTTCCAGGGATTGGAACCTGGATATCTTTGGGGGCCCTTATTTGGCCAACCACATTGCCCAAGAAGTATGTGCATGGGGGCACTCTGCTGAGTCCTGGGGAAAGAGAAATGCCAAGAACAGCCCCTGTTCTGAAGTCAGGAGGTGGGGCTGGAAGATGCCCACGGATTCCTGAGCAATGGTAGCAGTAACTTTATTTCTGTGCTGCGGCAATCGCCCCAGCAGAGTATATGGCATTGCCTGAGGGATGATGTAAGAATCAACTTGTTCATTAAAGGTCTGTGGTCCAAGGGCAACCTCTTGACAGTGCCCGTCCTAGGGAGTCATCCAGCCAGAATGTATCAGACACTGTAGCTGTCTGTACCTGGAGAAGGGATGGTTTAGGAAATGCAGTGGGAATGGAATGACAGGGCATAAATTACCTCCAGTGTGCAGGGAGAGATGTTCTAAATACAAGCTGTTCATTTAAGTGACACCTGGAGAGTGATCACCTATTTGTGGAGGAGGGTGCAAGAGAGGGACGAGGGTACTGATGGAGAGAGAGCTAGACCAGGACGAGGCATCCAGAAGAGGTAGAGGAAAGATGCAAAGCGGAAGGAAGGAGAAACAGCTCATCTGGAAGAGTGAATCTTACAAAACACCACGGAGCACAGGGCCATGTGCAGTGAGAGGCACAGCCACCTCCCAGCTCCCCGCAGGGGCCCACCAGCCGTTCACATGCACTTCCACTTCGTCTGCTTGTATGACTTACTGGTTTTGAAGAGGCAGTTATCCTCAGTGAAAAAATATCCGAATATTAAGAAGTATATTTCTAGAAGTGGTGAAAATAACTGCTTGTCAAATTCACATTGAACTGGGAAGCAGGGCTGGCAGGTGCTGCAAGTGAGACTAGAACTAAAACACAGACACTGCGTCCCTGGGACTTGATGTCAAGGCTCCTGTGAAAGCATCCAGTGGCAGAAACGCCGTGGGGGTCAGACTGACAACAGGAACTGTAACTGTAACAACAACGGCAATCTGCTGAGCACTTTCCACGGGCCACGGGTTCCACGCGCATTACCTGGTTGGACCTGAAGATAACGCTGAGAGGTAAGTTCCGGACATCCTAGTTTTAAGATAAGGGATGTGAGGTACAGAGACTTCCTGGTTCCCACGGGGTAATGGCAGCATCCAGGATATATCCACACATGCTAAAAAAGCTGATGCCGGGGTTCTTGTTCACGAAGCTGAAGAATGAGCTTAGCAAACACCCAAGGTAGGAGAGCAAGGTACAGGCTTTTATTTAGAAATAAAGTGAGAGGAAAGAGCTCCTGGCTCATGCCAGGAGGGACAAGAGACCCTGGTGTGGTGTGTTGTCTAGGGGTTTTATAGGCAGATGAGGATTTTTCAAGAAGCTGAAAAAAAGGTTTAGGGGTGTGAACCTGCTACGTGGTGTCTGAACACCCCCAATTAACTTAACACAAGGAATTCTCCGCCCCGATCTCTCTCTGGGATACTGGCGTCTTGGTCTAGGAGCATATCAGACGGTGGCCTGCCCAGCCCTCAAGGTGGGCTGAGGTATTGTCTGTTTGCTAAAGAGTAAGTTAAAATTCTTCTTAAACTTCCTGGGTGTTAAAATGCAATCTTATCTTTAAGGTAGAATCTTTCTGCCTTTTACTATGTTGTTTACAGCTGTGTCTGCATGCTAAATTAGTTGCCCAGTTTGTAAAATCGCCCCATCAGATCTGAAAGAGGAAAGACAGCACACAGGCCTGGGCCTTTTAGCATGCCAAAGTGAATCTTACAAATGATTAGCATAATAAAAACATGTGCTACTCTTCTTTATCTGAGGAACATTAACTGATCTTATTGAAGAATGACCCTAGAGCTTAATGTTTAACACAGAGTTTTGGTAGGGGGTTTCCTTGCATGGAGTTACATTGCTCTGACTGCAAATATTCTGCCTTGCTTTTTCCAGAGGCCGTCACCCTATTCTGTCTAAGCCCATGGTCCCTGTCTCAAAGCCATACAAAGCACAAAGGAGTTCAAATAAAACTACTCTTAACTACATGCTGACCGTGTCTAAAACTTTAATTTGCATGTAAGTAGGAAAAGAAAAACCAGAAACAAACGGAGACAGTCCACGCAAAAGCAGAGAAAAACCACGCAGAAGCAGAGGCAATGAGGGGACTGCCTGGATGAAATCCCGCCAGACTGAAGAACCGCGGGGAACAGCTCAGAGCCCTGGGGCGGTGGGGCGCTGCTAACGGGGACTTGGGAAAAAAGGTCTGGAACACGGTCAGACTTGGAGATGGCTATTAAAGGAAATTTGAGGGAAATTAAAGGAAATGCGATGCTTATTTTGTACCTGTGAAAGAAATTAAAGGAAGCGTTTTGGGGAAAGCATCGCTTCTGGGAGAGGAGGCAACTTAGCAGCAGAAGCCTGGTTGTGAAGAGAAAGGAGGAGGCAAGTGGTAGAAACCTAGGATCTTATAGAAACGAAAGGATGTCACAGAGTCAGTTACCCCCCCTCATCCAGAAGGCACCTTTCATTACAGAAACCGAGCCTCACTGCTATGAGAAGGTAAATTTACATTAAGAAACTTAGTAAGTAAGCCATGTGAACTCCTTACTCCTGACATTTTTATAAAAATCACGTTATTGCTGATCTGGGAAAATAAAATTCATTTCAAAACAATAGGAAATGGCAGTTCCTGTACAGGCATGGAAGAAAAAAGTAGAACATGAGAATGTGGTAAAAATTATCCAGTCTTTTCCCCAAAGAGCAGGGGAAAAATGCACCTCTCAGCCAGCTTCCAATATCACAGATATCCTTGCACAAGACTGAAGATGGAAGGGTTCTTCAGCTACCCGACTCATTCGCTCGCAAGGAAGGACATGAGAACTCCGTCAGTGTGGTTTTATTCCCTGTAAGACAGACAGACAGAAAGGCTGTCTGGAAAGAGAGAGAGAGAGAGAGAGAGAGAGAGAGAGAGAGAGAGAGAGAGAGAGAGAGAGAGAGAGAGAGAGAGAGAGAGAGAGAGAGAGAGAGAGAGGGAGAGGGAGAGGGAGAGGGAGAGGGAGACAGAGAGAGAGAGAGAGAGAGCTTGTGGGTGAGGAAGCGTGTTTTTAAGGAGTAGGGTGTGTTTTACTGTGGGGACGTTGCTGATTGGATCTCAAGGGGTGGGGTGAAATGTTTAGAGATAAGGTGAGGTTAAGTCCAGACATGATTTTCACTGGCCCATGTGCTTGGGGCCATGAGGTAAACGGAAGATAAAGTCTTACAGAAGATACGAAAAATATCTCAAGTCGTTCCTAGAAATTTGGAAGTCCAAAAATCTTTCAAAAAAAAGAGGAAGAGATAATAAGAGTTGTTAAAACTCAGGAAAGAAATTGAAAATCTTTTCAAAAATAAAGATTGAACATTCGAAAATATTTGATTGCAAATATAATCAGTTGAGCATTGAGGAGAGGACAAAATATAGCCAAAACAATGAAAATGAAATAACAGACAGGCAAAGCGATCAGAGAGAAAGTGAAAAGCTAAAGATGAAAGGGCAGATCTTTTAGTTCCCAAGGTTAAAGGCCCTGCTGTTCGTGAAGGAGCCTCAGACTTCCCGGCAGCGATACACAAAACAGAAGCCAAGTTGTATCTTTAAGAACTCAGGAAAATGGGAGCCGAGGAATTTTATATGAAGCCAAATTGTCCTTCAAATATCAAAGGCATTGAAAAAGTTTTTAAAATACAAGAACTTTAGAAATACATAATTCAGAAGCTCTGCCCAAGAAATCTACTCAAGTGTGAGCTTCATCCAAGAAGTAACTATGGAAATTTTGCAAAAAATGTGTTGGTGAGCACGGAATTTACTTCTATATACAGATTAAGACAGGCATTTGGACAAGGGTGCAGGAATAATATGCAGGGCAAAAGAGGGGCCCAGAGAAGGAGGGGAGGAGAGAGCTGGGGGTGCTCTGCTGACTTTGCCAACCAGAGGAAAAAAGCAGTTTACTGACCTTGACGGCTGTGTTGAATATTTTCTTTATCACTCCCAGGATGGCTGTAATAAAACACATGGTAAATGACGTGTGTTGGCAAGGATGTAGAGAAATTGGAATCCTCAGTTTCTGGAGAGGAACCTTCATTTGCTGGTGGGAATGTGAAATTGTACAGCTGCTATGGAAACAGTTTGGTGGTCCCTCAAAAAGTTAAACACAGAATTCTCATATGACCCAGCAGTTCCACCCTTCCGTATACACCCAAATCATTGAAAACAGGGAATGACACAGATACTTGAGTGTTGTTGTTCACACCAGCCTTATTCACAATTACCAAAAAGCAGAAAAAATCATGCCCATCAAGAGATGAATGATAAAATATGGAGCATGGACACAATGGAATATTATTCAGTCATAAAAAAGAATGCAGTTCTGATGCGTGCTACAACTGGGATGAATCCTGAAGTCATTATACGAAGTGAAATAAATTAGACACAAAGGGACATATATGACTCCACTCATGTGAAGCACCACGAATAGGCAAATTCATAGAGACAGCATGTAGAACAGAGGCTACCAGGGCAGGGAAGAATGGAGAGAACCTGCTTAATAGGTACAGAGTTTGTGTTTGGGTTGATGGAAATGTTTCAGCAATAGTGATGATGGCTACACACCATGAACTAATGCCTCTGAATTATATACTTAAACTTGGGTAAAATGTCAAATTTCATGCTACATGTATTTTGCCACACACTCACACACACACACACACACACACACACACACACACACACAAAAGCAATTTCAAATCCTTAGAGACAGAATGTAGAGTGGTGGTTCCCTGGGGCTGGAGGAGGAGAGGATAGGGAGCCCTTGTTTCACAGACACAAGCTTTCCTTTTAGGGGATGACGTGTTTGGGGACTAGGTAGGGGCAGTGGTTGTACAACATTTTACATGTACGAAATGCCATTCAATCGTTCAGTTTAAACTGGTTCATTTTATGTTATATGAATTTCACCTCAAGTGTAAAATTTATTAAAAAATAAATGTAAGAACAAAGAACAGAATCACACAGAAACACAGCAACTGTAAAACAACATACACACAGTAAATGGTACTGTGATAGGTTAGAGGCCAAAGATTAAGTAGTCCCATCGACTAAGGAAAGTGGAACTGACTCACCTTTTAAAACGTCAGAGTGGCATGCAAAGCAAATCCAGTTCTGGGGTGCATACAAGTGACATACCTAAAACAAAGTGATTTAAGTTGGGTGACACTAAAGGTCTAGGCAAAGGTTATAACTACAAATGCAAACAGTGAGGAAGAGGGGTTGTGATTCCTGCAGCAAACAGCAGAATTCAGGGGGAAATCATGAAATGATTTACTTCCAACCTCACAATTAGTATGTGTGAGTTACCAATGCCCGCATGCCACAGAGCAGCACCCACCTTCACAAAGCAGAAGCTCAGTAATAACTGAGAAAAGCACACAAATAATAGATTTTTGATTATGCTAATTACAGTCCAAGACTGATCAAATGTGTGGAAAATATTTGAAAATTTAGAAGACCTCAAACAAAGCAAGCTACAATCAATAAGATATAATGTATGGATATACATCAAATTTTATACACTGAAATATGGAACATACCTTCTCAGGAACACACAGAACATTCATGAAAATTGTCCATACTCTGTTACAAAGGGAATTCAACAAGTAATGGAATGGATGAAATATCAACAGCTTTTTCTGAGCAAGATGCAATCAAATAAGGAATTAATATTTAATAGGCCCTTCAACTTGGAAATTAAAAATATCTTTAACAAATAGGTCTGGGGTTAGAGCAGAAATGGAAATCTTAATTTCAAAATTTCTTTAAAAGTATGAATGAAAACACTGTATTTCACTATATTTCACAATTAAAATGATCAGAGGAAACATTCATAACATTAAATACTTAACAAATAACAGTAAATACTTGAAAATGAAAAGAATTAGAGTCCTAATTCAAAAAGCTAGAAAAGAGAAAAATCTGGTAATAGAAGGAAAGCACAAGAAAGAAAATAATGAAAATTAAAGCAGAAATAAACAGATATCAAAACACAAATCATTTGTATAAAGCAAGGACATACATAAACTGCTATCTAACCTCATCAAGGAAAAGGTAGGAAAAAGCACAAATACACAAAATAAGAAATGTCAAGGGAAAAATAGCTCTTAAAACACAGGATATTAAAGAAAAACCACAAATGCTTACTTTGCACAACTTTATGCAACTAAAACTTTAAATGCAGATGAAATATATAATTTCCTAGGAATATGCAGTTTATCAAAATTGACCCCATTGGACTTGAACACCATATTAATCCAGTTTCCATAAAGAGAGGAATTTATCAATGATGCAGTCCATGAAGAAGTACTGGGCCAGATAATCTCAGAAGGGATTTTTCAAAATCCAGGTAATTCTAATATTCTAAAATACAGAAAAAGAAGGAAATTTCAAATTCTTATGAAGCAAAGATAACACTAATGAATAAAAACAAAGACTCAATTCAATTTCATTTATGAATATTGATGCAAAAAAAATTTAGTAAATAGAATCTAGGAGCACATTTAAAAATAATCATGACCAATGGATTACTTATCTGAAATTGTCCTAGAAATACAAAATGATTAAAAATTAGGACATTTGTCTACATAATACACCTAAGGAGAACAATTACAGGATTATCTCCATGGATACATAAAAGGCTTAACAAACTTAACATCCCTTGCGGATAAAAACCCTAAAACTGGAATTGCAGAAACTTCTTAACATGGTAGAAAATGCGTGCATCAGCATTAAAGTCGGCATCTGAGTTAAGGCGAGACACTGGAGACGGTGCCATGAAGATAAGGGAAGCCACAGCTGCACAGTCTGCATGACCGTGTGATGCCGCAGAGGAAGCACAGCAGAGATCCTGGAGCACCAGACACCCAGCTAAATGTGTGCTCCCCGAATATTGCACGGGATATACTGGAGAAATACTTGTTATCTGAAGTTCACATTTAACTGGACACCCTGTGCTTTATTTGCTGCACCTGGAAACCATGGGTATTCACCAGTGACATAAGGCAGGAGGAAACTATGAGAAATGTACCAAAAGGAGAAGTAAAAGTATGTGGATTATATGACAACATTCTTGGAAGACCCAAGAGGATCACTGATAAAACCAGTATGATTTAGTAAAGTAGCAGAATGGGAAACATGGGGTGTAAAGTTGTCACACAAAAATCAATAGTTTTCAGATGTTTGGTTCCCGCTTGGGAGGTGGGAAGTTGGAAAGAGCTTTGCTCCCATCGTTACAATAAGAAAAAGCCAGATAATGTGCAGATTCACAACTTTTCTGTAACCTATCAGAGTCCTGAGGTTGCAGGGCAGCCGCCCAGCTGAAATCTAAGGCAAGGGAAATGCCTTCAGGGAGGGACAGGACCCACGCCCTTGCCTACCAATGTTAACTTGCCCGGCAAAGGAGGACGTGGCTCAGCGGGAGAATACAGAGCCCTTGGGGCTGAGGCGTCGGAGGGGTCTGCACTGGGTGGCAGGCTTTGTCTGCCGTCCTCTGCGGCCTCACACACACACACATACACACACACACACACACACACACACACACCCCAGAGAGTGAGGACACACACACACACACACACACACACACACACCACACGCACACACACCGGAGAGTGAGGGCACACAATGACATCACGCAATCGTGACGACATGGACGGACCCAGAGGGCTGTATGCTCAGTGAGATAAGCCAGAGAAAGACAAATACTGTATGATCTCACTTGGATGTGCAATCTAAAAAGACAAACCCCCTCAAACAAACAGATACAGACTCCTAGACACAGAGCAGCCTGGTGGGGGCCGTTGGGGAGCTGGGGGTGGGTAACAGGCAATGGGAAGTCCTGAGCACGTCGTCTGCTCTCTCCACCTGGGTGGCGGTCACAGGAGTGAATGTGCAGGTCCGATTCATCAGGACGTGCACTGACATCTGTGCATTTTATTGCACGTAATAAAAAACAAAAAACAAAACCAAAAACACTGGTGGGTCCTGAGAAAGCGTGCCTGAGGGTGCAGCGTGGGGCAGGAAAGCAGCAGCCTGGCTCGGCACAGAACCCCCCCAGGTCCTTCCGCTTGTGAGGCAGGAGCCTTAACCAAGCGACACACGCAGTCCCCCCTGCTGCCCTTGTGAAAACCTGTCACAACTGGGGAAAGAGCAGCAAGAGCCCACCCCACAGAGTCAGGTCAGGGGCATGTCAGGGGCACGTCAGGGGCCAGAGCTGCGGCCAGAGGCACAGGCGCCCTGACCCCCGAGGACTAGCTTCCCGGCACGGAGACTTGGACAGGGGCCTCTCCTGCCAGCCTGGCCGGGCAGGTGTGTGCTGGAGGACGGCTGCGGGTGGCTGAGTGTGACTCAGCTGGGCCGCCCCAACCAAGGGCCCCAGACTGGAAGCAAAGGGCCTTCGGTTCTTGCGGCTCTGGAGGCGGGGAGTGGGGTGCTGGTGGGGACCCCCTCCGGGTGCAGTTGCAGACTCCCAGCATCTGCACATAGGGGGTACGGCTGGCTGGCTTCAGTCTCATCTTATAAGGACACAGTTCCCAGGACAGCTCCACCCTCGTGGCTCATCACCTCCCAAAGGCCCACCTCTTCACACCACAGCAGGGGCATTGAATTTCAACATACGAATTCTGGGGGACACAACTCAGAGCGTTGCAAGAGCATGGGGAAGACGCCATCCGAGGCACAGCGCAAAGGTCCCACGTGCACTGAGGCCACTGGAGCTGGAGGGATGTGAGGCCTGTGGTGCCCTGGGCATCACCATAGCAACAGAAACATCCCAGAACCTGCTCAACTTCCCACTGGGGTCAACCTACTTAAAAGCCTAGAAGAAAGAAATGCTCATTTCCTGGCATAAAAGTGACTTGCCTCAATTTCTACAGCCCTGGCTTTCAACAACAAAAACCCATAGGGTATGTGAAAGGCAAGAACAAAGCCTCACAGAAGGGGAAGCAATTAGCAAATGCATTCTTAGATATGACACAGGAGCAGGGCCTCTCAGAAGCGGAGTGTAAAGTAGTGGTGACTAATTTGCTAACGTCCCTAATGAAAAGGGTGGACAATATGCAAGGCTAGTTGGTGATTTAAGTAAAGAGATGGAAATGCTAAGTAAAACTCAAACGGAAATGCCAGAAATGAGAAATGACGTTACAGAAATGAGAACAGGCTTCAGTGGCCTCATCACGTAGTCTGACACAGCCGAGAAAAAAATCAGTGAACCTGACGTTGCAGATACAGAGTATGCAAACTAAAGCATGAAGGGGAAGTACGGAAAAACAAAACAGAGCCAAAACCCAGGGCGGATGTCCCAGAGCAGGAGGACAACAGAGCGTGTGCTGTGTGCGGGTGTGACCCCGGGGGGGGATGGGGCAGGAGAAACACCTGACCTTGGATTGATCCTGGCTAGAAGAAAAAAAAAAAACAGTTCTAAGTGATATCTTGGGGACATTGGGTGAATTTTAATTAGATGATATATTAGGCAATAAACACCAATGTTAATTAATTTCATGAGTGTGATGATACAGTGGCTCCATGGGAGGATGTCCTTGCTCTTGGGAGATGTGAGTTGAAGTATTAGGGGTGGTTTGGGGGAAAAATGTCTTCCCAATGGTTCACCTATAACAAAAGTATTGTGTGCATGTGAATGAGTGAGTGGGTATAGAGAAGTTGGAAGAAAATGTAGCAAAATGCTACTCGTTGGTGGCTATGGGCCCTGGGCACTCTGGATCTACCACTGATCTCTCCCCTCCAGGGAGGACTCACCCAGCTGCAGTGAGAGTGGTCAGCAGGTGGCCCTCAGCCTCACCAGAGCCATGCTTTTCCCAGGCAGCCTGCACTGGTGGCTGGGAGAGGGGGGTAGAAAGGCCCAGCCACTTCTGCCCAGCCTCCGTCTCTTGAACCATGCCACCAGTGCCAGGGCTCCCCACTGGGCGCACAGGGGCTGCCTCAGCCCCAGCACAGCTGGGCTCCCGTGCTGCCAGCCCTGCCGCTCACCCTTCCTTCTGCAGGGCTGATCCCTAATAAACACCTTGCATTCAAACTGTATCTTCGCATCTGCTTCCAGAGAACCAGTACATGACAGGGGTTCATTTTGTCAATTGTTCAAATTTCTAAAGATTTAAAAATTTCAAAGCAAAACATGTTGGGGGAAATAAAGAATCTGAAGCCCAGAGTCCCCAAGCTGGGATGGAAAATAGTGAGGCAGGGTTTGAATCCAGGTCTTCCTGGCTTCAGTACTCAAGATCTTGGCCCCCATACCAACTGTCTCCTCTGTGTGCAGACATTTTGTGATTCAGCAGGGAGCCAGTTAGCAATGCATTGTCTCCAGGCTGAAATTCATACTTCACTGCCTGCTCCGTGAGAAAGGATCTGAGCCCTTGACACCTGCTTCCTTTGTGAGTGGCACAGCTTTGTCAGTCAGGGTTCTGGAGAAGGATCATAGAAGGAATGGGTTTTCCTTCCCAGATTCTGTGTGCTTATTTGGCAGGTGTCACAATGCCTTTCCTGCGGTGGACATGGCTTCCTCGGCATCTCCAGCATTTGGTTCCTGCAGTGAGCCTGGCTGCTGGGGAGAACGCAGCTTCTCCGGCATCCATCCCCTGCAGGATGGCAGCTTCCTCATGGCGTATAGCAGGCAGCAGAGTGCAAAGCCCAGTGTTCCTCCTGTGCCCCCCACTGTCCCCCCTGGGCAGCCTCATGCCTCCACTAGGGCCCCTTCCTGTGAGGTGCTTTCCCTAACACTCTAGAAGACAGGATTCCAGCAAGGTCCAGAGGGCAAACATCCAGCAGTTTCTACTGGCATCTGCTGTTTAGTGAGTGTAGCCATGCCCTCTGCAAGGTCTGGGTTTTGGCTTTGGGGGAGGCGAGAACTCTTCCTGGAAGAGATGAAAACTCTTTCTCTGTCTTAGTGGTAGTTGCTTCCTACCTGCTACTGCTATTTTCTTTACCCCTCACTGATTATTCCATTTCTCTGCTATAGTCATTTTTACTGGACCCTGTCTGAGACAAGGAGCTAGCCTTGTGGCTATGAGAATGGGTCTCTGGGCTCACATCCCAGTTCCATTACTTATGTGTTACCTGGGGCAGGTTGCTGGTAGGGGTCAAATGAAATTAGACATCTAAGTGCCCTGCACAGGTTTTCAATAAACACTAGTTTCCATCATTGTTATGAGCACCACTACTTTCATCCAGCAGGTTTACTGAGCCCCCCAGATTCAAGCACCTCTCAAGCCCAGTGGAAGCCCAGGCAGGCAGTTACAACTGGCTAGATCTAGAATTTAGCTGGGCTTTGAGGAGATTATGGAGCCAAGAAAGCAGGCTTTGGGTGCAGGACCCAAATCCCCACCTCTGAGCTTTCATCTACCCCTGTCCATGGGCATGTCCACACGGAGCCAGAACCTGGCTGGGAATCCTGGGGTCATCTAACCAGCCGACACTGAGAGGCAGGCACAGATCGCGCTGCCCGAGGGCAGCCTCCTCGGAAGGGAGCTGCAGCCTCTGAGAGCCGGTGTGCACCCTGCCACGGTCCTCGCCCTCAGCCCCAGGAGCCCCGCTCTGCGGCTCCCAGTAGACATGCCGGGGAAGCAGCTGTCAGGGCCCTTCCCTCACCTGCTCTTAGCAGATCTGGAGAAGCAGGGAGAGGAGCAGAGATGCGTATTTCAAAGGAAGAAGTAAAGACAAAGCCCAGAGTGGGCCTGCTCAGTGGGTCGAAACATAAACTCTCTGGTAAACTACTGGTTCTCAAATTGCTTTAGTCAGATCGCTGTGACATTTCACACTGTTTTGTCAGACTTCTCCTCCGAGGCCCCTGAGCAGTACCGTAGGTATCTCTTATGTAAGGGTTGAGGTGAGGCCTCGCTATGTTTGTGGGTCTTACTGAGCATTGTTCCTCGGCAGAACGGTATCTGTTGAATGAATGAATCACTTCTGGGGGACTGATGCTCTTGAGACGTGATCAGTAAGGAGCCTTCATGTTCGCCGTGAGGTGTGGGAGATTTCAGGTGGGAGCCTAGGGCTGTACGGTCCAACCGATGATGGAAATGTATATGTATAAGTGTGGGTCATGGACCTAGGGAACAGGATTTTTATTACATATAACTTGAATGTAAAGTTTGGGAAATACTTTCCTAGAGGACCAAGATCATAAGATAACTGTTAAACACTATTCACCTCTATGTGCAGGCTGGGGGGTGGCAAAGTAGCCCTCTCCAAAATTCTTCCAAGAGGAACATTAAAAAATCAATACATAGTGAATGAACCAAGATAAATGCTAAAAATGCAGTTGTCCCGGGGTCAGAAGCAGGGAGAGCAGGCTGGAATTAATACTGTCGATCAGATGACGCTGGTTAGCTCTGTTATTACCGGGCCTCGGCAAAGGCCAGTGCTGTTTAATATATACATTGTCTTCTATATACATTATTTTATATACATTGTCTCATTTAAGCCTCATAACTCTGTGAGTGGGGCATTACTATTATTATTTACATTTTTAAAATGTGGAAACAGGAACAGAGAGATCAGTAACTTGCCCACAGTCACATGGCCAGTAATGTGCAACGTCGGGCATTAAATGCAGCTCCTCAGGACTGCAGAATCCCCGTTTCGACTGTTTGATCTGCTGAACAGAGGTGATGTGTGAGGCCACCTGCATCAGCGAGGCCATTGTAACATCCACCCCCCAAAAGGACTGTGCAGGGAGGCAGCCTCCCAGTGGGGGTGTGTTGCAGGCGATCTTGGTGGAGTGACAGGACTTTGAACACCAAGGACACCTAACACTTCTTGCTTTGACGCACCCAAAGTCTCCATTGATACGAGCTTAGGATACAGCCGGGTGCACACACAGTCCCTCACTCAAAGTCCACCCAAGCGCCATTTCTGGCCCTTGAGGATCTAAGCAGAATCTGGGTTATAATTTGACTTACACTGTAGAACTGCCTAAGAGGGAAAATGTCTGTCAGCATGCATCGACATGATGATTTTACCTTTACTCATACTTCATTAAATTGGCATTTGGGTTAATGCTTCCATCCCTTGTGAGTCTGGTCAGTGTGAGCTCGTGAGTCTAATTAACCCAAAGACACTGACAAGGTCCTCTTTCCAGCCAAGAAAGGGTAAATTCAGTGAGGAAATGCTACCCGAGGAAATGCTACCCAAAGGGACCTCCTGGTGGGGCTGCCCGATAAAGTACAGGATACTCAGTTACATTTGAGCTGCAAATAAACAATGAACACTATAGCATAAGTATGTCCCAAACATTGTACGGGACATACTTACACTAAAAGAGCGTGGCTGCTTATCTGAGGTTCACATGTGACTGGGCATCCTGTATTTTGTCTGGCAGCCACACTCCTAGGCGACGGCCAGAGGAGAGGGCTGGACATCATTTCCGAGGCCATAGTGCCTCTCACTCTGTTGTAGCTTAGGATGGAACTAGCTGTAAGTGGTCAGGGAAAGCTGCCTAGGGAAGGAGGGCTGCTTGTCTGGAGAGTGGGGAGGCAAGGGATGGACAGAGGGCGACATCAGGAGGGCCTGCCCGAGTCGCTGGGTCTGCGTGGTGGGCCAGGAGGGAGGCCCACTTAGGCCAGGAAGGGTGCGCTGGGGCCTTGCGTTCACTTCTGCGAGTAGGAGAGCCCTCTGGCCAACTCAGCGGCGCTGTCCAGGTCCCATTAATCACACAGCAGTCTCAGCCTGGCTCCCCTCCTCAGGAGGAGAGCCAGGAGGGGCAAGGGAAACGGGTCGCACTGCATCAAGCCCAGGGATGGCCAGGAGCCCCAGGCACCCTTTGTGGGCATGAGGGGCACCTGCAACACCTCCACTCTGTGGAGGAAGCAGGAGGGCTGGGCTCATCCCAGGGGCCCTGACCCAGTAGGTCTGGGTCGGGTGGAGAATATGCTTTTCAGGAGCCACTGCGGACACTGCAGTGGGGTCCACCCTGGGAGCAGCCCCAAAGCTGTGCTTCTGCAGTGTTAATGTGCAAACGAACCCCCTGGGGATGAGGCTGCAATGCAGGGTCCCAGGACTCAGCAGGTCCAGGAAGGGGTCTGAGGTGCCACATTTCCGACAAGCTCCTAGGACATTCACTGAGTTGCCAGGCTCTAAGCAGGCGCGTCTCAGGCCAGGCTGCGGGTTAGAGCCCCTGGGCAGCTTCTGTATTTCCAGTGCCTCAGCCACACTCCTGACCAATCCCATCAATTTCTTGGGGGGACCCAGGCATTGGGATTTTTAAATACGCGATTTCAGTGTGGAGCTGAAGGGCTATTTTTACTGCCAGTGCCGCCTGGGGACACACACACATTCCTGCTCCTGAGCGGGGTGCCACTGCTTCTCCCATCGGAGGCTGACCAGGGAGGCAGTGTTAGCTCTCTGGCCTCAGTTAGAGGCCGCATAGCTGTTAAATGCCCAGAAGTTCTGAAGAGATGGAGCCGATGCAGGCTTTTCCTGGCAAAGGGGAGTTGGTAAGTGCTGCATCGAGCTGCCAGGCACCCACCTGCTCAGCAGACATCAGTCATCATTATGACAATCGACCTGAGGTTTCCCTTCTCCTGAAGATTGTCCTGCCTTGGGTGGCTGCCCACACCTGAACCGCCAGAGAGCAGAGGGTTGAGCTGCCTGCTCCCCGGGGATAGTAACCAGTGCCTCTCCTGCCTTGCTTGCCACGGCCCGATTACCTCCCTTCTGCAGTAAGAATCACTGAAACGTTTATAGCCGGTCCTCCCTGGTTCTGGCCTGGGCTCACCATCTCCTGGCACTGCTCCTCAAGCTGACTTTGACCCTCTCAGGTATGTTTACATCCCAAGTCTCCAGGCATTTGCCCACTGTAGCCTCCTTAGGTGGAGCTGTGTGCCTCCTTGTCGCAGAAACTGAACTTCACCGCCCAGAGACAGGGCCCCAGTGTGGCATGTTTCAGTGGCTAGTCTCTGCTCTCTTTCCTTGGTCCGGCTCTGGAAGAAAGTTGGAGGCTTTCTCTCCCACGTGCTTGCTCTGCTCTGGGGCACTGCATCCTATCTTGACCTTGAAGAACTGTTTCTATTGCTGAAGTGTCACATCTCACACTCCTACATCTCACATTGTGAATTTGCCCCATTTCTCTGCTGGATGAGATTTCACATCTGACGCTGTCATTCCACACAATCATTCTTCCCCAGCTTTATGACATACAGATTTTTAATGTCACCTTTTGTGGCTTCAGTCATTAATTAAAATGTTGAGCAGATGGGGCCAAGAGGCAAGCTTTGCAGCAAGCCACTGGAAATGTCTTCAGGCTGACACGGATCCTTTAATCAGCGCTGCCCCTGGTCACGGCCCCAACAGTGGTTCGCGTGCCCAGACCCTACTTCTCCATTTCCCCCACATGGGTCATTAAGGACCATGTTAACTTCTGTGTTAAGGTGTGGTTGTTCTGTCTACTGCCTTTTTCTAATCAACCTAATCTTACAAAACAGGACATGTAGTCTGAAATGGTTTGTTCCTGGGAACGCATACTGGCTTCCAGTGGCTGCTGCTTCCTTATTATTCACTCTAAAACTATTCCCAGGATTCACAGCCAGCTCACTGGTCTGTGGTATCCAGAACTCACTCTTCTCTGACATTAGATGCAAGCCTGTCTCCAGTATTTCCTACCACTTACACCTTTTCCATAAAAATTGACAGTGATTCAGTGGTCTCATTGGTAAATTGCACAGTATGGCGGAGAATTAATCTAGAGGTCAGCCATTATTTAGAGTTGCTAGATTTTTCATTATAATAAATATCTTAGTTTGCCCTGGGTTTTAGTTTCCTCTCCTGAGTGTTTCATATTTTAAAAAATGACTCCCATAATTCCTTTGGTTCTGACATTATTAATTGTGCAACAAACAGAATGTGACAAGAGACAAAACTCCTAGCTCCAGAGGACTAGGCACTAAGGATTCATGGTTTTTGATGGTTTAAAAAAACTGATGTAAATTGACATATGACATATTAGTTTCAGGTGTGCAATATGATTCAACATTCATCTAAGATGGTTTGTGTTTGAGATTCCCATTCCCATTAGAGTTAAGAGGCGCCGAAGAGCCTCTCTGTTCCCCTGCCCAGGCCATTTATTTATTTTTTTGAGATTTACCCGTCCTACAGTTTATGTTTAGGACGATGGAACCTCTGAACTTGCTTCAAAAAGCCCAAACTCCCAAACATAAGACATTCTTTTCTATATTGAGAAGTTAAGTGATTAGGGTGGAATTTTATCTTTTCATTTCCCTGTAAACAGATGTTATTTTTGCATCAAGCGTACATAGTAGGCACCGTCATGCGGGGGTCAGCGTCTGCATGTCAGAGCAAATGGGGATGCAGATGGATGTTTACAAGTACTTCAGTTTAGTTTTTGCCCGGCTCCCAGCCCCTGGTGAAGACCATCAGCCTTTGGAGTCTCACCAACACCTTCATACAAATTTCCACCAAAGTCAAGGGCGCTGAGTCGAGGAACAATCTCACGTCTCACCACCTTCATCAATTACCTGCCAGATCCCTCACGTGGAGCTTCTGGTTGTCTTTTTATGGAAGAGGGGGTGTGTTGTGCTCTTTGTTTTGGTTTTTAAAGGTATTATTCTAGTTGCTTAAATAAGCAAATAAAAACATTCCCCCAAAGGATTGAAACTTGTTGGGTTTATTTCTTTCTGAAGTTTGTACATTTACATATATCATATACATATTTTAAATCCTTCACTATTTTTCATGATTTCTATTACATAAAAACCATTTAAATGCAATAAATTCTGTTGTTGTAAAACAACAAATTATCCCCAACTTACAAAAACACAGGAACAATTATATTCATGAACATTTACACAATAGAGCGATGTATCATATATGTCATGGTGTCTGTACAGCTCAGGTGACTCGCTGGTCTGCATGGGTAAGTTTACTTCAACAGTGAAATAGGGTCATCTCTATATACAACTATTTTAACAAATATAAAGCAACTGTAAAATGTAAACTTAACTTCCAAAATATTCTTTAAACACTTTAACAATATCCACATAAATACCGTTCCATTCAAAAGCTAACCACCATTACAATGCTGTAATTTTCCAGGAGATGGCACTTCTTGAGTGCTGGGTGAGGAGGAGGAACAGGCTGCTAGTCCACAATTCAGTACCACTAGCTCACCCAACGGTCAGGCCACCACAGAGGAGTAGCCTGCTCTTCGGTCCTAATTACTTTCATGGTTTGCGAGGCCAGGTGGCAACAGGCCTGCAGTGAAACTGAAATGATGGGTGGAGAGAACTTTGAGAGGGAAAGGATGTCCCACACTGCCAATCAGTTCGAGCCACGGTGAATGTAACCCAGGTGATAGGATGGGAAAGCGAAAAGCTTGTTTTATATTAAAGGATACAACTACCACCCTTCCACCAGGAGCCAAGACGGACAGTACTGGCTCTCCACTTGTGTGAATTTGTTCTGGAAACGGGCTCCTGAAACCTGAGGTAGGAGAGAATGCCGGGGGCATTAAGGCTTCCGCCAGCGGCTCTCATCTGGGCCAAGCAGGACTGCTGGCCCCATAGTGTTCCTGGACCCTTCCCACAGAAATGAAGGGGCCCCCATTTCCAGGAACCTGGGGCTTCAGTCAGAGAATTTTTTTAATACCTTGTCATGTGTCACCCCTGGACTCTGTCGCTGTCAGAGTCAGTATCTTGTCTCAGCGGGGTCAACTTATTCAGACAACTGGGTTCCTGGCGCTGGGGAAGCAGCCTGTGGACCCCAGGATGTACTTGCTGCCCAGTAGAAGCCCAAGTGGAGTAAAGGCCAGGGAGATACCCCAGGCTGCAGAGAAAGGTCACTGCTCCTGGGGCGCCTGGCCCGGCTCAGAGGGAGGGGCCTCAGGCCTGCATTGCTGTCCCGCCAGCTCTGTGGAGGGGACTCCCCGGGACTGACCTAAGTGGGCTCACAGGGGAACAGGAAGCGAGACTCCAAAATTCTCATGAACCATCATTTCAGGAATTGGAGGTAAGAACACTATCAGTGAGAGCGTGGCTCTACCCTGCACAGGGAGGCGTGCTGGGTTCCTTCCCATTTCTATCCTCAAGGTTGGTGCTGATGGAAAAGTGCCTAACCGCTCAGGGAACTTCGGTCTCAGCTCATGCACACGAGCCTTCTAGAAGGTTCACTGTCCACTGGAGGAACCACCCCACACACTGGAGTGTGGCTGCCTGTGAATTACAAGGAAGCCTTCAGGTTGGTGGTCAGGAAGATGGGATCTGTGCCTCCTCACTTATTTGTTAAAATGCAGTGCATCTCAGAGTTGCACATGGAGCTCAACTCTTCCCTGCCTTGGAGAACATTCCTGTGACGTTTCCCACCCCCCTATGTTCATCACCTCTTTGGAACACCCTGGCCCTGTGTGTCTTAAGTGTGTATAACCTAAAACATTCACTGTGTGTACATGTGTGCAAGCATATGTACACTCGGGGGAGGCTCAGATGGTGGGCCTTTCCCCTTCATACCTAAGGGGACAGTGAACTGGCCCTGACTCACTCAGGAGTGTCTGCCCCACATGGAAGGCAACCAGTTCACACCTGGCCCCAACCCCCGACTTCAATTTGGTTTCATTAGTCTTGTTCCTATGGCTTAAAAAAAGTATCCTAATGGCATCACAAATCAACGTGCACACACACTCTAGAGTGGATATTATTACCTGTGCTAAATGGTTAACCTGGCTTTATAACCTACACGGCTTTAAAGTCCAAATGTATCAAATGATTAAGGCCCAAAACAAAACTTTGTATTTTTGTTACTCCTTTTGTCTGTGATTTATAAATCAAATGGGTGTTTTTGCAAATCACTATAATTCTTAGGAGGAAACACATTCTTGCAGAACAAAGACCCTGCTGATCAGCCACAGAGCCAGTTCACAGCACGTCAAGAACAAACAGGAAATATGATATATTTGCAAAAACAGTTTGAGACTGTAGAGTTAAGGAGAACAAACTCAAGTGCAATTACCAACACCCGACTGCAGCCAGGAGCTGAAGATGAGTTCCTCCTCCACAGCCCCAGTTCTTGGGCAGATACACAGGACAGGCCACTGCACTCAGCCACTTACTCACACACACTCAGCTGCTGCTTTAAATATACCAAACATGCTGCTTAATAAAGTTTCAATCTCTAGTTATCTATTTACACACTAAGATAAGCAGTAAGCTCAAACAACTAAGGCCAATGGCTCTTCTTTGGGGAGAGGCAGGAAGAGACCTAAGTATAAAAATATTAAATGAAGATTTAAGCTGGCCTGTAGCCTGTTCTACGATCCTTTGACCTGTGACACTAGATGCTAGTTTGTGCAACTGTGAACCGAGAATACAGTACCTGATCTTGGGAAGCCCTGATACGCGTTAGCAGCGCAGTATTTCTGCAAAGCACAGGAGGCGGCGCTAGGAGTGGCTTGACCTACAGGCACACAGATGACAGGCGGGTACTTAATTCTTTTGAGAGCTCTATTTTTCTGGACTAATTACAACAATAAAGAACGTGTGCTTTAAAGCAACACATTTTGTAATAAGCCCCAAATGGTCAGTTTGACTATATTTAAGTGCTCTCAGTACTGAGTCACTAAGACTGCACAGACGGCCTGTTTTCTCCTCTTTCTGTACATCCCAAGACAAAATGAGCCACCCCGGGGTCTTGTACACAGTACACTGAAAGAGTTTCAAAGCTCAGTCATTTCTGCCCTGGTGAGTCAAAGCTCAAAGATGGGATTTGCTAGCATAAACCCTTACTATTAAAAAATTTAATCAAAATATCATTTGAATTTAAGTTTAATAAAACAGTAGCACTATTTATATTCTCAGTAACTATCATATGCTCAATCCTATGAGGTTTTTACTCGCTTTTTATGTCACACTTGTTATTAAGGACAAAAATAAATTTGATGTACATATTCCACACTGATATATGATGTACACATCAGTATGTGTACATACACACAACTATAAATGCCCACAAACACAACACTGGCAGAGGACAGGAAGCATTTCTTCGATGCCTGACGGACTATCTATATGAATATTCTCTAAACGCCTGCAATACTACAGATACACATATAAATTACAATGGAGGAGCCAAAGAGACTCAAGGACACCTACTGTATATACATTATTTAACTTGCAATATTTTCCTGCCATTGCATTCAAGTCAGCAAATTGTTTGAAGGCCTCCGTCTGCATGCAGCAGGCCAGCTACTAAGCAGAAGGCTACCCACCTGGGTTTTGGGTACTATGGGTGCCAATGGGGACTGGCAATGACTTTGGACATTAGTCTCCCTTTTAAGAGTGAGACATTGAAAAGGATCTGATAGGAGAAGCAGGGACAGAGTGCCTCCTGTCACCTGTTTGGTTATTTGTGGCAAACTACTGATTTTTAATGTCCTCTGGGTGACTTGATGGTGTAAGATGTCACAGGCTGGTGGGGACACCTGTGGACCTGGGGCAGACTATGGCCACCTGGGAGGAGAGCTGCCCAGAAAGCTGTGCAGCAAGGTGGGCCCAGGCGTCATCTGCCTATGACACTGCCTGATCTGTCAGTAACACGGATGTTCTGTGAGAAAAGTGGACCCTACTTCAACCCCAGGCTGCACCATCTGTCATTACTGAGATGCCACTGTCCATGAGACCTAGGATGCCACCTTGCTTCTTTAACAGTGCTAATTTTACAACAGGAAAAAATTCTGTCCTTAGAGAAGGGAAGCGATTATTCACTGATGCAATGAGTGGCAACCGCCCTGCTGGAAACCTGCCCAGGTCCACAGAACCTAAGCCACAGAGCTTTGGGCCCGCAAGACTAGGGAACTCCCTGGGAATTCAGGCTGAAAGCAGCTGGACGATGACTGTGAGGGAAAATGCCAAAGGAACTCGAACTCCAGTGCCAACTACCCCCAAGAAAGACTTGATAGTAAGAGAGTGGAGAAGCTTCTCTGAGGCCAGTTTCTTTTCCAATTGTCCATGGTTAGGGATAAAGGCAGAGAAGAGGTGCAGCTCATGGCCAAAGCAGGCCCCACCTTAACTAAGAACATCCTCCCAGGCTCCTTGTCCAAGAGAGGGGCAGGGCCAGTGCAGAAATCTGTGCAAACAATGCACTTGGGTGGCAAAGGGCCGCCCTCCCCACTGCTTACGGAACTTTTTCTCCAGCCTCTGAAGTTTGGCCGCATGCTGAAATACAAACTCAAGAGCCCCACCACAGCTTGGCCTGGGAACACTGGCCAATCTCCCTCTTCCAGAACTGCCTTCCTCCTCTCACTCTACCTAGGACTCAGTCTTCGCCGTCTGACTGAGGGTAACAGCCAGAGAAGCACAGAGGGCCCTGCACAGCTGCTCTCTATCCTTCTCGCTGAGGAGCAGGAGAAAAGCGTACACGTAATCCAGAACTGGAGTTCCAAGCAGAGGACTCTCCCACATGCTGGCTTTACTGAGATTCATTAAAATGCATAGAAGTATTACTTGGTTTAATTAGGCATAGCCAAGAGTTTGCAAAATGATGTTTTTAAAAAGCATACTTTAAATAATATCTATGACCTGGCAATAAGACAAGAATTTTGCATGCTCCTAAGTAAGTTTTAATTGCTCACTAGGAATTCCTGACACCTCCCTGTAAAAGTCAACTTTGAGAGAAGGTGGGGTGCAAATGCTGAAACAAAGACTTTTCCCTTCTATGGAAAATTTTGCAACAAGACTATTACCAAGATATTTTGGTGACTGTCAAGATCTTTAATACTGAAAATGAACATTGAGTGTATTTATGTGAAGAGTAATGACGACTTATCCCCTGGAGAGAAATCCCGCAGCTCCTGGCCTGAGGAATGGGTGAGGAAGGGGGTGGGGGCCGAGTACCTTCATCAGGAAAGGAGGAGGGCCTCCGTACCGTGAACTGGTAGCAGGCTGAAGCAGGTGTGGAAGGAGATGTCTTCAGTTTCTTCTGGCTAGATACCACAGGGAAGATACTCCCACAAAGCACATATGGTTGGCTATGGGCAAGATTCTAAGTCTAGTTAAACCAGGCCCTTTCCTCCTACCGGAAGAGCTTGTGGCCTGCTAGGTGCCCTGACAACACAGAGTGGTCCTTCAGGGGCCTCAGGGGGAGGCGTCCCCAGCATGGCCCCTACAGATGGACACCACCATGCCAGGGCGGTCTGTGATCCTTACAAATAAGCTCAGCAGCTGTTTTTAAAGTAAAATGATGCAAACATTACCGCACAGCTTCAGTGCCCTTCTCACCCAATCACCACGCATCTCCGCAAGTTTCTGGAGACGACCTTGGCGAGTCACATGCCAGGTCAGGGCTGCAGGTGCTGATGCCGACCGCGTCCTCAGGACGACTCTGAGTGTCAGAGACGTGGCAGTGAGGCCCCGCTCCACATTCATGCACCACCAGTGAGACACAGAGGCGTCCCACACCCGGGTGCACACATGGAGACATACTCGTCAGGGATGTTTATCTTTCTTCAGCTCCTGCAGCTCGGGGATGACCTGATCTAGGTACCCTTCTCTCCTTTCCTTAGGATAAATCCTTAAGGCAGAACACAAACAGGCCCACGGTTCAGATTCTAGGAAGAAAGACGATTCCCTTATGGAAATCTTGGGTTCAGTCAGAAGCTGCAAAAATGAATCAGGTACACGGGCCACATGGGGACTAGCTGTTTGTTCCCTGGTTTTGAAACAGAGGGTTAGAGTGAGTTTTTCAAAGATATGGCAAAATACTTATCACCAAGCAAGAAGCTACAACCTGACAGAGGGGTTTCTCTTTTCTGGGCACCAGTAAATAAAGGGCATTTATATAAACAAAAGAAGTAAATGCTAATAAATAATCCTGTATTTAAATATCAGTACACTGGAACAGTACGCCACTGGAAACTGCACGGTTCCACACAGGCTTTCTCTGGCCGCCCGGGACCATGCCGTCCGGGCAGAGTCCCTGAGTCTTTGATCATAGTACCTTTACCTAACAACAAAGCAGACCCAGAGCAAATTTCTGTGGGAGGGAAAAGTGTTCAAAGCGATTCTGTCAGTTATGAAGGTGTATGGACGACAGCTCCAGGTCCACAGGGCTTCAAGGTTTCCAGTCAGAAAGTTCCAGCTCCTCGTGGCTCCATCTTTGCTCTCTCTTCCTCTACAAGAGAATGTTCCCTTTATCACCCTGCGTTTCAAAGGGACTGCTACTCGAACAAACTAGTGACTATAAGAGCAATATAAATATTTTGAGTACATAGTAATGATGGAAAATATTTGCTTTTAGGAAAAGTTGGGCAGGGGCAGAGTGAAGTGCCGTCAGAGAGACTGAGGTGAGAGTAAAATAGTACCTCTGCATATACGATCAGATCAGCACAATCCTCAGCTTTTCACTCACTACATGTATGGACTACTTATTACTTTTGGATGTAAAGAAAGAATCAGTATCCCATTGTCAGACAACTGCAGTCCCTTTTCCTCTGTTATTTTGTTTTGATTAAAGGAAGAACAGGAGGGGTTCCATTTTCAACACTATTTCCTTAGGAAGACCCCTGGAGTCCTACAACCATGTTTATATATATATAAAAGGATCTAATTCCGTGATAGCAGGGTATTGACGGGAGAGATGATTCTGGATTCCTAGTCTAGACCCTGTGGGGCTGAGGTAACACTTTCCCACTGCTGCAGGCCCCGCCAGGCAGTCACTGCCACCGTCTGTCAGAGAACAAAATGACCCTGGGACCTTCCACGGCAAGAGGACTCCACGTCCCCTTTCTTCCTTGGCTGGGATGGAATCAACACTTCCAGCAAGCCGATGCCCCTCCCAAGCTCGCCAACCGCCACGCCCCTGCCCTTCTTCCGGCAGGGAGGGCTGCACGGACAGGCCCGCCGCGCGCATGGCTGCGCAGTGGGGCATCCTGACTCCCAGGACTGCACCTCTTATTTGAACTTCCGTGAGAGCTCAGCCCCACCTCTGTGACTGGGCAGGATTCACATGTAAAGGTTCACGTTAACTCTGGCTAGAGTTGACTAAACTACAAAGTTTTTCCAATTAAGTGTTTCACAATGATTGAATTGTTTAAACCTTAAAGAAAAGTGTGACAGCTGATTGGAGGAAACATAAAACAAGTGAGCAGAGTGCAAACAATAGAAAACTGCAGGGGACGTGATACACAATTCATTCTGAAGTCATGAACCCCTCCCCCTCACAAGAAAAGGTGCATTAGCTATCAAGTAGCGAAAACCATCAGAGCAAAGAAATCAAGAGCAAAGAAACAGTCGGTACAGAAACTAACAAAAATATACAGTAGAAAAGGTTACTAATGCACCGTTTAGTCACAGACTTTTTTAAATATATTTACGGGTTTACCAGAAGGATCTTGAAAAACTATTTTGCTCCATGACCAGCATACCTGGTCCCAGGGGAACTCTAAGTGACCTTTGGCTTAATGCTCGGCGTTCCAGGTCTGTGATCTTTCCGCTCTGACACGTTGCGCTTCACCTTGGCCGTGATGGGTGACGAGTCTGGGTTCAGTGAAGGGCTGGAGTGGGACTTCTTCAGGCCGGGGGCCTCGCTCTCCCTGCTGGGCAGCAGCTCCCTGCCTCCTTCCCTCAGAAGGCTGACGTAAATGTCATAGCGGGTTTTCTGCAGGGAAAGCACAACTTCACATGATTTTCTGATGCTTTTCTCGTTCTACAAATTTCTTTTTTCATCATCAACTATCTTGAGTATCTACTGCTTCACACAGCTCCTTGACTCTCCGGCCAAGGGTGTCTCTTTCTAAGAAAAATGAGAACACTGCAACGATGTCTTTTTCTCTAATCCTGATGGGGTGCTGTTTTGTTTTGTTTTCTTAAAGTTTCTATCTGAGCGACTACATAGAACTGTTAAGTATATATTGCAAATTACAGATGGGTTTCACATTCCTGGTCTGATAGTTTCTAGTCAAAGTAAGCCTTTCACCACACTGCGTCAACACAGGAAGGATTTAGAGACAGCCTAAAAGATTTATATTTCTAACAAAAGAACACGTCGGTTATAAATTGTCCAAACAAAAGGCAAATTGTGTTATAAATGTTTAAGGGATTTTTTTAGTCAGATTGATATTCTCCTTATCTCAGTTTTAGGTCAGTAATTATGAAGCTGAATATCCTTGAAGCTACTCTTTGAAGTTGTTTTATTTGCAAGTAGGAAAGAGTGGCTGGTCACTAAGCTGGCTCCGGGCTTGGTCAGTATCCATGTGGGGCACCGAGCCGTGCTCCACGGAGTCGGTGCACTACAGAGGCCCATGCGCCGACTTCAGGTCGCTGATAGGATAACCACAGGCAACAGGTACACTGTGATCCCTGCTGTCCAGTGAAGGAAACAGAGGCAGAGAGGAATCCAAAGTCAGAGGTGATGAAAAGGTGAAGCTGGGATTTGAACTCAGGAAATCTTGACTCCAGAACCCATATGCACTTAGCTGTACTTCCTCCCTGGGTATGAAAATGTATAAAGGAATGTATATTTTAGTATAACACCCTGACAGACACTGTTGGTTTTGCCAATCAAAAGCCATTGTCAACCCTCTCATCTCCTACAAGGGTTGATAAAACCCAAATACCTACTTCCCAGCCCTTCGTGTGGCCAAGGTGGAGCCATGCGATACTCTGGCCAATGAGACGTGTAAAGGGACATGTCTGGGGGATTCTGGGGAAGTGATTTGCCTCTGATAAAGGGGCGGGCTGTAGAGGAGAGGCCATCTGCTAGCCCTCCACTCTCCCTTCTTCCTCAACAGGCATGTGATTCCTGACCCTGTACCCTGTGACCCAGGGCGGCAGGTGCCAGGCTGGAAGGACACCATGCTAAGCCTGAGGACAAATGGAAAGACAGAAGGAGCCTGGCTCTTGACACAGAGAGCCAGACCCAGCTCTCCCATTCCCCACTACCTCTGAAAACCATGTTGAGGATGAATGGGAAGTAAATATCCTTAGGGGTAAAGCTACTTCCTCAAACTGTTACTTGCACTGGAAGCATTACTAATTACCAATTTTAATAAAGAAGTAAAAAAGTTACAGAACAAAATAAGCTTGTCTGAGAAGGCTACATAAGGGTTTAATAAGGCCATCTGCAAATCAAATACATCATCAGTATCACACATCAGTCTATCCATCATGAAACCAGGGGGCTGACCCGGAGAGTAACCAAACGGCATAGTGCTAGAGTCCTATCCATCTGTGAATAGAGGCATGGAGTGAACAGACACTGAGGGTAAACTAAAGTAGACTCGGGGCTATTAAGGAAGTAGGGTCTATGCCCCTTCTCTGCATTCTGTCAATCCGTAATGCCCGCTGCCTGCAACCCAGTGGATTTGCCTAGTGAATAACCTCAGCAACCAAGTATATACAGCCAGATGTGGGTTACAACAGCTTTAGCCAGTCGGGATTCTTTCAAAACAACTCATGTAAGCCCCCTCAGAGCTCCCCTTTTTGCTTCTAAAACCTTAAGCTCTTCCCCTCTGCAGAGCAGACAGTGGGGTTGCCTCCCAAAGCTACGTTCCTGGATTGCAACCCCTGAGACCCCAGATACACACAGCTGTTTTATACTTTGCCTTTTTTTGGTTGACACATTCTAGGAATTTGTTACTTAATCTGTCTCTAACCTGCATGGTAGCAAGATTAAAAGGCAGAGAAGAACTATTCCCAATATGAACAAGACTTAGTAAAATGATCTGAAGGCAGTTTAAAAATAGATCCTGGAAGTCAGTGAAGTGCTTACTATTCCGAGAAGCTGGGGCAGTCATGTGGTGAAAGGTACACAGAGGCCAATCTGAGATGGTTTGAAAGTGGACAAAAAGGCAGAAGGTGATGGGGCCTATTTTCAACTGACCTTTGAAGAAACTGATACTACAGGGAAAATTCTGGAAAACACATGAAGGCCACCATTTCAACCACTCAGTCTACCACTCCAGCTGCAAAGCTGTTGTCTTGAAAATGCATCAGTATGTCAATCAACAAACAAAAGGCACAGCACGGAGGAGTGGGAGATAGAGGAGTCCTCAGAGGAAAAGACAAAGCAAAGCAAAGGTAGAAAGGAGGCCAGGAAATGGGCAGTGCTTGGTGGTTATTAAGGGAAATAAGGAAAAGGACACCGATGTGGTTTTATGAACTTCCAAATGGCTGTGCTCTAATTCTGAGTTAGAAAGCTCACAGGGACAGAGGCCCCTAAACCCATTACGACAGCTTTGCTTTTTACCCTTTCCTGAAACCAAAGCAAAGCCTGTGCAAAATTTTTTAGGAAAACTTATTTTGATCTTAGAACTATTCATGAGAACTACATTCAGCCACGTCCTTCAGGGATTAGAGACCATCTAAGCTCGTTCATCTGTCCAGGGCCTCTGGGGCCGAAGACAACTGCGTCTGAGTGAAGAAGAACAGCTGTGCACAGCGCTTTGAAGAGCACTGGGAACAAGCATGGCTGCAGAAGCCCTTCCCTGGTGCCTTGCTGGGTCTCCTGCTTGGGGAGAGGGAGGGCCAAACTGCTTCCCAGTGCCGCAGCAAGGTGTGGCCTCGGGTGGGGGGGCCTGGCTTCTTCCTCCCTTTCACAGAAGATATGATTCTTATCTTTTTTTAAGACCAAGTGTGAAACTTAAGTTTTAAGTTATAGCTGGTGTGTAAGGAAAAGCAAAGAAACAGGAGGAAATGTATTTATAAATCACTTTTAAAATATCTGATGATGATCATGTTCATAGGGTCAGTCTTGGCCAAAGCAGCCTCTCTCCTGCCAGTAGAACTGTAATTTTCATTGAGGATATCAATGTGCCAGAGAGGAATCATAGTTTAACCCTTGCCTCCTCTGCAGTCAGCCCTGTAGCCAGGTAGCCTGGATTTGGCTAAACACATAAGTAGAAGTCGACTAGGGTACTTTTGTGGAAGCAAATCCTGTTACCCTGATAACAGGTGATAGACCAAGTGTCTGGAGCTGTGGCAGCCATTTTGGGGCAACAAAACAAAAAGCATGAAAAAAGAAAAGCCAGTGTGCTAGGACAGCAAATCAGAAATTTAGGAATGACATACATTCTTGATGACAACACTAGCAGGCGGTAACCACCTACTTCCACTTTCCTTATTTGAGATAAGGAATGTTTATATTGTTTAAACACTTAGCCAAATTTTCTGTTATTTGCAGCCCAAAGCATTTTACTAAAAATGGTCAACACTCATTAGCGAGCTTGGTCTTGAACATTAAAAAAAAAACAAAAACCCACTGAGTTGTATATGCACCTCCTGTCTCCTGTCTTAATTTTATTTGAGAAAAAATATGCTTGATTTAATAGGCTTTGGTGTGAGTAGCTTTGTCAGGTCTTCTCTGAATAGTCAACAAATTACTGATGGACATTATTCCACAAAAGGCCAATCAATGGCTATTTTATGATTTGCATTCATAGTTTTATATCAGTTGCTTAATCTCTGTGGGAGCTGGAGTGAGTCCTGGATCCTTCCCTGTCAGCCTACAACATGCAGGGAATCTAAGAGATTCTAAAATGAAGTAAAAATTGAGCGCTCTGTGCTGGATTTAGGGAATAACTAGTTTCTTAATATTTATGGAGCAGGCTCAAGAGGCTTCTAATGTCCTGAGGAAGAGAGAGGGCTCTGCTGTGAGCTCCCCCAGGGCAGGTCGGCTCTGCTCAGAATGTGCCAATAGCTTCTCGTCTGCAGCAACAAATCCTTCTCTGCCCCAAACACTTAAAATGGCCCAGAAATCCCTCATTTCCCAGCCCCATCTCATCCCCTGGGTCCTTGCTGTGCAGTCGTGGCCTCCTGGCCATCCTTGAATGCGGCAGACGCTCCCGCCGAGGGCCCTGTACCTGCGGTGTCTCTGCCGAGCCCAGCGTGCTTCTCCCAGCTCCCCGCCTCATTTGGTTGCCACTCCAACACCCCTTGGTGCCAAGGCCTGTCCTCCTGCCCAGTCGGAAGCTGCACCACTACTCTACACCTCTCCCCGCTTTCCTTTTCTTGAGTCAGCACCTCTCAGCATCCGCCTTGAATTGTGTCATGAAGGAATCTTGTTTACCTCACCCTGCTAGCACTAGCATGTGACCGCAGGGGCAGAGGACTTTGCTTTTGTTCACTAACATGTCCCAGCACAGACAGCACACAGCACACTGCATGAACGTTTGTTGAACGTATGAATGGAAAGAAGGGACAAATGTGAGAAAAAAAATTCTCATAGCTAGTAGAAAACATATTTTGAACTCCCAATATGGCAAATTCTAGAAAAATATAAAAACAACATGGATACAGATGTGGAGGTAGGTGCCTAATGAGTTCCTAAGTCAGTAACCCTTGGGAACGTGCTATCTTCAGGATTCCCCTTTTCCCACGGCTCCCACAGACACCCGGAAGCCTGGCCCTGGGAGGCAGTGAAGAGCTCGGGCGCCACCACACAGCAAAGCCTGGTGTGTGTTCTCCGCACATCCACATCCACTTGGAGACACCACACCCAGCGATCCCTAACCTGGGCATTGAAGGGCAGGCTGGGTTTAAGTAGTTCATACCTTACCTTTGGTGTTCAAAAAACAGAGACATATTTTCTGAGTATGTCTTATGTAGCAGTAAATGAAGACCACATTTTATCACCCGCTCTGAGGTTAAAAACAAAGTGAGCGACTGGACCACTGTGTGTGGAGTACGGTGGCCTCCATTTGGAGAGTTACTGGCTCTCATTCTGCCATGGAGAGCAGCCGCTACATCTACCTTCTAACAAAAGCATCCATTAAAAAGACAAGGATTTGTCAGTGGCCATTTAAATCTGAATTCCTGGCCTCATCACTTCACCTGCAATTTACTGGCAGGCTACCAGAGTCACATTTGCCTTTGGGAAAACAGCACTGAGCTGAGATTCCAGGCTCTGGGTCAGAGATGGGGTGTGTACGTGCGGGGCTCCCCAGGGGGTCCTGCTGTGGACACTGGACAAATGATGACAATGCGGATGCCTTGTACCTTCGCTGTGACAATGATATTCATGACCAGATAGTAAAAAGGGAAGAAGAAACAAAAAAATGATTTAATTTCTATGATTCCTTGCCACAATGTAATCACAACGCAAGGATCAGAAGAGCTCCAGAGGGGGCACGTCAAGAAGGAGCTGGGATGTGCAAAAGAGTGTGTGAGGAGCACAGGGCAGTGAAAAGGCCTCCCTGGCCGGGGGCCCGGCGCGCGCACCACCACTGACACACCAGCACCAGGTCACCGCTATTTCCTGGCTTGGCCCTCGCTCTCCACTATGCCGCCCTTTCAGGTATGCGCGTTTTTGGTTAAGAGAGAAGAGAATCTGCATGTGCCTCAGGAACAAATTGCTGCCTTTGGTCACGTTATTAGAGATTGTGTCTTGACTCTGCTGATTCGTTCCCAGATCAATTCTAAAAAATTCAGAGTGGCCTGCTCAGCTTCCTTCCTCTGGGATTCTCCAACCGTGTGTATAATTCTAGCAGTGTAACTGCACACTCTGATTCTTCTATCAGAGAAGCAGCCCGAGATGGGACTTTTTTTTAACCAAATCTACATCCAGCAGCTACTCTCTGCAGACAAGCATGTGAGCACTTCTCATGGCTTGTCCACTCAGCCAGCTTCCTCCCTTCATTTCCTTCCTAGGATTTCCTATTTTCATGAAGCCTTCTGGGACCAAGAGCCAAACACAATTCAAATGCGTTACAGCTTCTTTTTCTACTAAAATAAAACTCTTTCTTCACTTTTTTACTATATTAATTTATATTTTAATATATTAATTTATTGATTTATACCTGTAAAAATGCTACTCAAAAATATAAGACAAGGAGTCCCTTTTTACTAGCAGCAATGCCTACTAACTAGGAGAATACCATGTCTAAGGCCAAGCCAGCTGCTGCTTAGATTGAATGTTATCTGCCTGCTAAAAAAGCCCACAACTATTGATAATTATTGGAAAAGAAGTTGAATCATATCCACATATAAATGTGCATGCATCTGACTGAGCTCTGCATACATACCATCGTTTATTTCACTTACTAATGCACTATCTCCTTCTGACCTGATATGTGAATGGCAGTTCTAACTCAGCACTGCCATTTGCATTCTGACCACACTGTTCGAGCAATCAAACCCTGAACACATTTCTTCCTGACCTTTCCCCTTCTCACACGGGCATGGGAGAAGGCCATCTCACAATGAAATGAGAAGAAATCCAATAATGTCATGCACACAGCACAAACCATTTTGCTCCTAGATTTCTACACAGGGAAACAAAGAAAGGACACAATAAAAAGAAGCAAATAAGACGAGCAGCTCCTGAGGTGGGTCCTGAGGAAGAGAAACGGAGCGGGGGATGGGGTGGAAGACTGGGACGGCTAAACACCTAGCCCTGGAGATCTGCTTTGTGAGCAGAATCCTATAGCATGAGGTGCTCTGGGCATTGGGGAACTCGGACAGGTGGAGTGCTTCATAAATAGACATTCCGGCCGTTTGTGGAGGAGGGGATCCACACCTGGCCGCTCTGTGTCAGAGGAAAGGCAGGCAGTCTGAGAGGGTTCCTAGCAGGGAGAGAGCTGCTGAAAGGGCGGGGTTTGCACGGACGGAGCTTACTGTGCCGGAAAAGGAAGAGCTGGACAAGCTTGTCTGGGGATGCTCTGCCCAGCTGGTTGGGAACTTTGGGCAGCTTCAGGTGCTCCATACCCCTGACTGCCTACTCAGCTCTGAGGCCCCCCCACTGTGACACACAGCCAGCCCAGCCTTCCTACTGGCCTCCAAGCACCTGCTCACAGACTGGCAGTCACTGCTCAGGCGTCAGGCCAGCCAGAGGGAGGCACCGCCTACAACAGCTGGAGACGCAAAGCACAAAGGTTTACATGTGTGTGCTTGGCCCACTGGCTCTGACACTGGAGACAGGCACCGCAGACAGAAATCAGGAAACAGATCTTTCCTCCCCCCAGGCACCAGCTCTGCTCCCCTACGAACCCCAACCTCACTCTAGGGCCTGAGCAGCTCCAGAGACTGGAGTTTCTGCGCACTAGTGGGCACCACACAGAAATATGAAATGACAAAAGAACATGGTTCAGACCAAAATCTCACAAACCCCAGATAAAGGGCCAAATGAAACCGAACTCACCAATCTTCCTGAAAGACGGTTCAAAATAAAAATTATAAACATGCTATGGAGGTACAGAAAAATATTCAAGAACTCAGGAAAGAATTTAAGCCAGAGATTCAATCATTAAGAAATTCCATATCTGAAATGCAACATACAAATGGAGGGATTTAAAAGCAGATTAGATGTAGAAGAAGGGACAGTAAATGGAACAGAAATTAGAGAAGAGGAATACAAAGAAGCTGAGGCACAGAAAGAAAAAAGGATCTCCAACAATGAAAGAATATTGAGAGAACTGTGTGACCAATCCAAACAGAACAATATTCGCATTATAGGGTTACCGAGGAAGAAAAGAGAAAAAAAGGGATAGAAAATGTCATTGACGAGGTAATTGCTGAAAACTTCCCCAATCTGGGGAAGGAGATAGTCTCTCAAGCTATGGAGGTGCACAGATCTCCCAACACAAGGGACCCAAGGAAGACAACATCAAGACATATAATAATTAAAATGGCAAAGATCAAGGATAAAGACAGACTTTTAAAAGCAGCTAGATAGAGAAAAAACATCACATACAAAGGAATACCCATCAGGCTATCATCAGACTTCTCAACAGAAACCTTACAGGCCAGAAGGGAGTGGCATGACATATTTAATGCAATGAAGCAGAAGGGCCTTGAACTAAGAATACTTTACCCGGCAAGGTTATCATTTAAATTTGAAGGAGGGATTAAACAATTTTCAGATAAGGAAAAGCTGAGAAAATTTATCTATCACAAACCACCTCTACAGTGCATTTTGGAGGGACTCCTATAGATGGAAGTATTTGTAAGGGTAAAAAGATGTCAACCAAGGGAAGACAAAGAGTACAGAATATGATTCATAACATACAAAGAATGGAGGAGGAAGAAAAAGAAGGAAAAAAAAAGAACCTTTAGGTTGTGTTTGTAATAGTACACGAAGTAAATTAGACTGTTAGATAGTAAGGGAATTGCCCTTGAACCTTTAGTAACCACAAATCTAAAGCCTGCAATGGCAATAAGTATGTACCTATTGACAATCACCCTAAATGTAAATGGTCTGAATGCACCAATCAAAAGACATAGAGTTACTGAATGGATAAAAAAACAAGACCCATCTGTATGCTGCCTAGAAGAGACTCAGTTTAAACCCAAAGACATACACAGACTAAAAGGAAGGGATGGAAAAAGACATTTCATGCAACTAATAGGGAGAAAAAAGCAGGAGTTGCAGTACTTCTATCAGACAAAATAGACTTCAAAACAAAGAAAGTCACAAGAGACAAAGAAGGACATTACATAATGATAAAAGGGTCAGTCCAACAAGAGGATATAACTATTATAAATATCTATGCACCCAACACAGGATCACCTACATATGTGAAACAAATATTAACAGAATTAAAGGGGGAAATAGAATGCAATGCATTTATTTTAGGAGACTTCAACACATCACTCACTCCAAAGGACAGATCAATCAGACAGAAAATAAGAGACAGAGGCACTGTACAACAAATTAGAACAGATGGACCTAATATACATCTACAGGACACTACACCCAAAAGCAACAGGATACACATGCTTCTCAAGTGCACATGGAACATTTTCCAGAATAGACCACATACTAGGCCACAAAAAGAACCTTAGTAAATTCAAAAGATTGAAATTGTACCAACCAGCTTCTCAGATGACAAAGTTATGAAACAAGAAATAAATTACACAAAGAAAACGAGAAAGCCTACAAAAACATGGAGGCTTAATAACATGCTCCTAAATAATCAATGGATCAATGACCAAATAAAAACAGAGTCAGGCAATACATGGAGACAAATGACAACAATAATTCAACACCACAAAATCTGTGGGATGCATTAGAGGCCTTGCTAAGAGGGAAGTGTATCCTAATACAGGCCTACCTCAAGAAAGAACAATCCCAAATGAACAGTCTAAACTCACTATTAACGAAACTAGAAAAAGAAGAACAAATGAGACCCAAAGTCAGTAGAAGGAGGGACATAATAAAGATTAGAGCATAAATAAATAAAATTGAGAAGAATAAAACAATAGAAAGAATAAAGGAAAGCAGGAGCTGGTTCTTTGAGAAAATAAATAAAACAGATAAACCTCTAGCCAGACTTATCAAGAAAAAAGAGAGTCTACTCATATAAACAGAATCAGAAATGAGAAATTAAAAATCACTACGGACAGCACAGAAATACAAAGAATTATGAGAGAATACTATGAAAAATTATATGCTAACAAACTGGATAACCTAGAAGAAATGGACAGCTTACTAGCAGCAAAGAAATTGAATTGGTAATCAAAAAACTACCTAAGAACAAAATGCCTGGATCAGATGGTTTCACTGGAGAATTTTATCAAACATTTAGTGAAGACCTAATATCTATCCTCATTAAAGTTTTCCAAAAGTAGAAGAGGAGGGAATACTTCCAAACTCATTCTATGAGGACAGAATCACTCTAATACCAAAACCAGGCAAAGACACCCCCAAAAAAGAAAACTACAGACCAATATCCCTGATGAACATAGATGCAACAATACTCAACAAAATATTAGCAAACCAAATTCAAAAATACATCAAAAAGATCATCCATCATGATCAAGTGGGATTCATCCCAGGGATGCAAGGATGGTACAACATTCGAAAATCGATCGACATCATCCACTACATCAACAAAAAGAAGGACAAAAATCACATGATCATCTCCATAGATGCTGAAAAAGCATTCGACAAAATTCAACATCCATTCATGAGGAAAACTCAACAAAATGGGTATAGAGGGCAAGTACCTCAACATAATAAAGGCCATATATGACAAACCTACAGCCAACATTATACTTAACAGTGAGAAGCTGAAAGCTTTTCCTTTAAGATCAGGAACAAGACAAGGATGCCCACTCTCCCCACTTTTATTCAACATAGTTCTCGAGGTCCTAGCCACGGCAATCAGACAACACAAAGAAATAAAAGGCATCCAGACTGGCAAGAAAGAACTCAAACTATCCCTGTTTGCAGATGACATGATATTGTACATAAAAAACCCTAAAGAATTCACTCCAAAACTACTAGATCTAATATCAGAATTCAGCAAAGTTGCGGGACACAAAATTAATACATAGAAATCTGTTGCATTCCTATACCCTAACGATGATCTAGCAGCAAGAGAAATCACGAAAACAATTCCATTCACAATCTCATCAAAGCGAATAAAATACCTAGGAATAAATCTAACCAAGGAAGTGAAAGACGTATGCCCTGAAAACTACCAGACACTCTTAAAAGAAATTAAAGAGGACACTAATAAATAGAAATTCATCCCATGCTCTTGGCTAGGAAGAATTAATATTGTCAAAATGGCCATCTTGCCTAAAGCAATCTACAGATTCAATGCAATCCCTATCAAAATACCTACAGCATTCTTCAATGAACTAGAGCAAATAATAGTTCTAAAATTCATATGTAACCACAAAAGACCCCAAATAGCCAAAGCAATCCTGAGAAGGAAGAATAAAGCAGGAGGAATTACACTCCCTGACTTCAAGCTCTACTACAAAGCTATAATAATCAAGACAATTTGGTACTGGCACAAGAACAGACCCATAGACCAGTGGAACAGAATAGAGATACCAGATATAAACCCAAGCATATATGGTCAATTAATATACAATAAAGGAGCCATGGATATACAATGGGGAAATGACAGCCTCTTAAACAGCTGGTGTTGGCAAAACTGGGCAGCTACATGTTAGAGAATGAAACTGTATTACTGTCTAACCCCATACACAAAAGTAAACTCAAAATGGATCAAAGACCTGAATGTATGTCATGAAACCATAAAACTCTTAGAAAAAAATATAGGGAGAAATCTCTTGGACATAAACATGAGCAATTTCTTCATGAACATATCTCCCTGGGCAAGGGAAACAAAAGCAAAAATGAACAAGTGGGACTATATCAAACTAAAAACCTCTGTACAGCAAAGGATACCATCAGTAGAATAAAATGACATCCTACAGTATAGGAAAATATATTCATAAATGACAAATCCGATAAGGCGTTGACATCCAAATTATATAAAGAGCTCACGCACCTCAACAAAGAAAAAGTAAAAATGGGCAGAGGAGCTGAACAAACACTTCTCCAAAGAAGAAATTCAGATGGCCAAGAGGCACATGAAAAGATGCTCCACATCACTAGTCATCAGAGAAATGCAAATTAAAACCACAATGAGATATCACCTCACATCCGTTAGGATGGCCAACATCCAAAAGACAAAGAACAACTAATGTTGGCGAGGATGTGGAGAAAGGGGAACCCTCCTACACTGCTGGTGGGAATGTAAATTAGTACAACCATTGTGGAAAGTGGTATGGAGGTTTCTCAAAAACTAAAAATAGAAATACCATTTGACCCAGAAATTCCACTCCTAGGAATTTACCTTAAAATGCAGCAGCCCAGTTTGAAGAAGACATATGCACCCCTATGTTTATTGCAGCACTATTTACGATAGCCAAGAAATGGAAGCAACCTAAGTGTCCATCAGTAGATGAATGGATAAAGAAGATGTGGTACATATACACAATGGAATATTATTCAGCCATAAGAAGAAAACAAATCCTACCATTTGCAACAACATGGATGGAGCTAGAGGGTATTATGCTCAGTGAAATAAGCCAGGCAAAGAAAGACAAGTATTAAATGATTTCACTCATCTGTGGAGTATAAGAACAAAGAAAAAACTGAAGGAACAATACAGTAGCAGACTCACAGAGCCCAAGAATGGACTAACAGTTACCAAAAGGAAAGAGACTGGGGAAGAGGGGTGGGAAGGGAGGCATAAGGGGAAAAAGGGCTATTACAATTAGCACACATAATGTAGCGGGGGTGGGGGTGGTGTGGGGGGATACGGGGAAGGCAGTATAACACACAGAAGACAAGTAATGATTCTATAACATCCTACTACGCTAATGGACAGTGACTGCAATTGGGTATGTGGTGGGGACTTGATAATAGGGGAAGTCTAGTAACCATAATGTTGCTCATGTAATTGAATATTAATAATAGCAAAAAAAAAGAATAACAAAGAAAAAAAAATAAAAAGCTTAGTTTTGTATAGTAATATAACCACCTGCTGGCCATGACTGACCAGCAGATCCCCTGAGGTGCGTTTACCTTTTCAGGGCACCTTCGATGCCTATGTGGAGAACAGGACTTGGGTTGCTAAGGAGTGTACCCCTGGTTCCTGTTGAGGAACAATTTTTAAAACACAGCTTTCTCCTTTCCATGTGGTTTCTCTAGCTCTCTAAACCTTTCTGTAAACTTAGTCTGTATTAATATCCAGATTTTTATCTCTTTTTAAAACTTAAACTCAAAGCTTACTTAGAAAATAGTACACATTTTGTTTTCTAGAAGGAAAATTCCAGAAATGCTTTGTTCCAATCTGCCAATGGCACAATCCTGCCAAGTCCTGTCACCCCCAGGGCTCCTGGCTCTGCGGGTCTAGTGATGCCAACTTCCAAGGGCCCCTCCTCACGGATCTTGTGTGAAGGCTTTGACAACTGACAAGTATAAAATAAACTAAGAAAGAAAATTCACCCCGATGGGATTATGGGGTTAAAAAGTTTGCTATACAGCAAAATGGAAAAACAAACTGCATTGAAACATAGGGACAGTAAGTTTCTCCACATCCAGTATCAGCAGTCTGAGCTACAGCAATATGATTTACCTGGGTAAGAGGCTAAGTTTAATTCTGTGGAATAAAAGTTTGCTTCTCACTAAATTTTTTCATATGGAATGTACATCTGAAACAAAATTTTAGATTGTTATGACAAGATTTTTATATAGGTCATGCTCTTGATCTTTTGGTTTACATTGCTAATGCTTCTAACTGTACTGGTATACCCTGAACTCGGGAGGAACCCTCAGAAGCACGTTTCCTGGAGTTCCTGTGTGTCACAGACTCACAGATCCAGAAAGGCCAATGCTGCTCAGGAGGGGCAGGGCCAGTCCTTCCAGGAAATCCAAGTAATTTTTAAAGTAGGGTTCGAGGAGCCTTTGAAGAACCTTCCAACTGCTTTCCCTGCAATGTCCTGGGATATTTCATCCCCAAGATTTATTAGTTGCTTTTGAGCTTAAAGCAGTTTTATACCTCTTGTACTTCCAGTTCCACTGGCCCTTTAAGTGGGAAGAGCCATTACTACCATCTTTCAGGTTCTGGGACCCTTGTGGACTCTCCAAGCGAGTGAGAGTCATTTGGAAGCAAGACAGAGGGAAGATGACACAATACTGATCCTCAGGAGGGAGAGGTGAATGCATAAAACCGGCTGTGAGGTACTTTGTTCACAGTTTTGCCAAAGGCCAGAACCGATCCGGGGAGAACCCCGCTGTGGAAGGCCCTGCATGTTCCCAGGTGTGTGGGAGCCACACCCCTCGGGGAGCATGTGCCCCAAGCTGAGTGCTCCCGCGGGAAGCTGATGCCACGAACGGGCTGAATCTCTGTCTTCTGATGATGGCTGAGCTGAGAGCTACTGCAGCAGACATCTCTTGGCTTTTGAAAACATGTCTGTTCCTTCTAAGCCTGTTGAGTAATTTTGAAGCAGATGTACCTACAGAACCTCAATAGCCTGCCTGCCCCCCAAAGCCTCTTTGTGTCAGAGCAGTTGCTTGAGCAAAATAATTTTTAAAATTCTTTAATCGAAAGCATCTGGATTCTTTTAGAAAACAGTAAGAAGAAACTCAATGGAGACAGAGAATAAGTACTCTCATTTTACAGAGTAATAAGAAAGTGAAACAGAAGAACACCTCTTTCATTGTTCTCTGGGTAGTTAGGCCAGGGCAGGGTCCGACAAACTGTCAGATAGGGAGCATCACTGGCCAGAAGGTCCAGGGGAACCGAGGAGGAGGAGAGCCACACAGTTTGCATGACAACTTCCGTTAAAAAAAAAAACTTTTAAAATTGAAGTCTAGTTGGCATATAATACTACTTTCAGGTGTACAACATACTGATTCAACATTTATAGATAGAGATTTACAAAACGCTCACCATGGTGTATCGTTACCTTGTCACCCTACCAAGCGTTTACAATAGTACTGACTATATTCCCTGGGGTCCTTTCATCCCCATGACCATTTATTTTCATTGAAAGTTTGTACCTCTTAATCCCCTTCACCCATTTCACCTGTCCCCTCACCTCCTCCCCCATGGCAACCACCAGTTTGTTCTCTGTGTTTATCAGTCTGGTTTCTGGTCATTTGTTCATTTGTTTTGTTTTTTTAGATTCCACATATAAGTGAAGTCATATGGTATTTATCTTTTTCTGTCTGACTTGCTTCACTCAGTGTCATGCCCTCTAGGTCTGTCCATGCTGTCACAAATGCCAGGATTTCTTTCTAGAGCTGAGGAATATTCCATCATATATATGTACCACATCTTCTTTATCCATTCATCTATCAATGGACACTTAGGTTACTTCCGTATCTTGGCTATTGGTAAATAATGCTGAAATGAACATAAGGGTGGGTCTATCTTTTAGAATTTGTGTTTTTGTTTTCTTTGCATAAATACCCAGAAGTGGAATTGCTGGATCATATGGTATTTCTATTTTTAGTTTTCTGAGAACCCTCCATAATGTTTTCCACAGGGACTACCTTGTGAATGAAATGTATTTGGCTTGCTCCTTACACGTTACTGGTACGAAAGGCAAACTGAAGGCTACAGCCAACGTCAGTCACACCAGAATGGCCTCCTCTTCGCTGTATCTCCACCCAGATGTAATAATCGAAAATTAATCCACTGGTACAGCACAGCCCTGCTATATCAGACAGGCGCCGCCTGCAGACCCTGTGGCATCTTATAGGAACGCGACCGCGGCAGTTCACTTCGCTGCCACCTCTTAAATTAAGCAACCGGTACCCAGGCCTGACACCTGGCCTCCCAACCCCTGACTGACTTTAAAGCAGACTGCACACATGGTCCACACACATTCTGGCCAGTAGCCTGAGCTGCACTGAGATAAGCCATAAATGCAAAACATACATTAATGTTTGAAGGCTGAGCAACAAAGGAAGAATGTAAAATATCTTACTATTTTATACTGATTATATGTTGAAATGCTATTTTGGATATATTGTGTTGAATTCAAAAATTTAATACAATTAATTCCACCTGTTTTCTTTAATGTTTAAATGTAGCTACTAGCAGGTTTAAAACTGCATGTGTGAGGTGCAGCACGCCTCTGTCAGATAGCACTGTCCGCATTTCCAGACAGCCCCAGATCGACATGTTCTTGTCTCTGGTAACACCCTTAGGGATCTTTGTGAGAGCAAGTTAATCTAATGAACAAATTGGTATTAATATGTCACTTTCCTCAAAAATGCAGAGTTGGAAGGGGCCTTACAGGTTAGTTCAACCAATTCTGTCTCATGTTTATGGCCAAGAAACTGAGGCCCAGGGACGTCTGTAACCACATAACAAACACAGGAAGGGTAAGCCTGAAACGGCCTCCTGCCTCCCCGCCTAGTCCTTTCCCTCCACTGTTCATCACAGTGAGTGTGTGCCCTTTCCTGCGGATGAGAGCCTGACCCAAAGCACTGGCCTCATCAGACATCTCCGCAGGAGGGCTCCAGGGGCGGGGGATCATTTGCTGGCCATTTATTCTGCCTTCTCAGGGACGGATGGCCCAAGTCTTTTCAACTGTCTATTTAAAAAGTGGTTCAAAGGAGCCTGTTACTAAGCTTCTCCTCCTTTCAAAACCACACGGCACTATTGGCAGATTACAATTCATCGCTGCGTAGCCCTCTTCCATCATGTCATAGAAACGCAATTCCACATGTCAGCCTCATGTCTTCATTATGAACCGGGTTTGAGTACCCAGCAACTGTTCATCTTAGGCCTCTAGCTTTGGACTTGTTAACACTTATTACTAAAAAAAGAAATTCAATTTCCCCAAGAATTCTGTTAACCTGGAGTATCTTAGCTTCTCAGATCCAGACACAGAATCAGCCTGTGACGTTTCTGTAAAGGAGACGACACTGACTCCAGGCAGGCCTGGTTACTAAGACTGTGACTTGCTTCTCATCTTTAAGCACGTTAGTGGAATTTCTCCTCGCTTACACCAGGGGTAAAAGGGTGATAACTATCTTGGCACTTATGGGACCAAAGCTGCTCATAAACTAATAGTTAGATCATGTTTCAGAGGTAGATTTGTGCTGGGACCCTTGGCACTAGGCAGAGATAAGCATTGGCACTGCCCGTGAAAGAAATGCTGATTCAGTGTGAGGATGACTTCTTTAACATGAACAAACAAAGGAGCAATTAGAGATTTTAAACCGTCATATGACTGTATACCCATGATACTTCAATTAAAAAAAAATACAAATCAGAAGAGATGGGGCTAGAGAATCTGTGCAAAAAGAATTAAGCCAAACCACCCACCCACCACCCACCGGGGATTTACAACTGGATGTTTCTAGTGTGTGCACTTCTAGGTATGAGCTGTTTTGAGTTTCCTTAATGACGCTGTACAGAATGCTTATTCTCAAATATGTCAGTTTCCGAAGGAATCACGCCATTTTACATGCCACCAAAAATAAGAAATTCAGAAAAAAATGCTTCATGCCTCAAGAATGTCCTAGATTTTCTAGAATTAAAATATTCTGTCCCAAGACATTTATATGTCTTGTTAAAGTGGACATTTGTTGTTTCTAAAATTGAATTTCCCAGCCATGTGGTTGGTGCAGGTCCTAACTGTCCTTAGCCATAAGCATATGCTACCTCAGCTCGCAATTCAGGAGTGGGCACTCGGCTGAATTCTAGTCTGCTAAGCCAAGGGGACTTTATTCTGCATCTGGGTTAGCCATCAGGGAAGTGGACTTTTTTCCTGTTGGGCTGGAACCTGAAAACATATATACCTGGAAGTATCCACTTAGTATCCATGAAGGAGCAGAGGATTCCAAAGCCTATGTTTAAAGGTCTAACACACAAAGCCCGTCGAAGTGGCTGCAGCATCTGCTGCAGAAGCAAACGCAACTATCTTCAGGCCAGCCAGCAACACAGGCATGGAAACTGTGCAGGTGTGAGGTAACGGGGAGTGTTGTGGAGGGGACTGCCTGCCTCCCCTAAATGCACATCAGCTACAGTGGAAACAAACGGGGACATGAGGTCTGCCGGCCACATACGATCCAGTGGCACTGTGCAGGCCACCAGCTTTCCAGCAGCTCTCAGTGAAGCTGGGGAGCCTCTATTAACCACTTGTGTCAGTATAGCTCTGAGGCCTGGTGTGTTTTCAAGCAGTCTGGGCTGCTCGACAATCTCCCTTTCCCACTCAGGCCTAAGAACTGATGATTTAGGGCCCTAAAAACAACTTAAATGTTACATGAAGAGCATCCTGGAGTAAATGGTACACTTTCTAGTTGTGGCTCTTTCTAAAGCTGAAGAAACACAAAGCCGTGTTTCTGGGGCCATGCCCGTGCCTGCTGGGGCATTTCTTTAATGGGACTGCTATTTACAGGGCCCAGGAGTTTCCTGGCGCAGCTCAACCTGCTGCACTTGGGCGGCCTGGAGCTCTGCAGTCTTTACATCAGTGCAAATCCTCCATCGTCCCATGTCTCGGAAAACTTGCACACGCATGAGCAGCATGGAGACCAATTCAAACATTTTAAGTGGAATGGGAAGTGAATAATGTAGAAATAAGTTAACTTATAAGGAGGTGAGGCTATTTTAGATATTTATTTTTGGAAACTGGGAAGCGATGGTGTTTCATAATGTAGACTTGTGCCTAACAACTTTTTCAAAAGTGAGATTAGATTCCAAGTGAACGCTCCTAAAAAAGTAACAGCCACAGCCTGGGGACCCCATTCAAGAAAAAACAGTCCCCCTTCCCCCTAATGAACAGTCAACAAAGAGCGAGCCATGGATTTGTTCAGTTACAGCCTATTTGGAGTGAAGTTTCCTGCTTTAAGTAAAAGTGAAACTTTTTCTAACAGGCTAAGGCTAAGATAGATGGAAGTCTCCTTGCTCTCATTAGACTTTGAAAAAAAAAATACCTCTGAACCTGTCTATTTACCAGAATTTCTAATTATTTACTGTCGGGGTTTGGAGAAGTTCTAGGGCACAGAGCTGTGAATTTGGCCCACCACGGAGAACTGTTTGTACTCAAAAGCACCTTGGGACACAAACAACCAAAATGCATAAAGTTAATACCCCCCAGTGTTATTACTAATAGCTTAATATTCTAACAAAAGTGCTTTTCCTTACCAAGACATGAAAATTCTAAAAATTGCTCTGAAACTGCAGGACGGCCCCTACTGCAGGACTGGTGAGAGCCAGCTCCTGCTGTGAGGCTTCTGGGAGACAAGGATGCAGATGGGCCTGGAGTGCCCCTCGGGCCAGCGTCCACCTGAGGTCCCTCTGAACTGCGCTTGCCGCTGTTCGCTCTCGCCTGCCCACAGCTTTGTTTTGGGGGAGCTATTAAGCTTTCCCAGAGAACTACTTCCCCTGATGGCATCTTTATACATAACAGTAACTAACACTCCACTCCTTTGGCCAACAAATATGCACTGAGCACTCAGTCCATGTTCTAGAAGCTGAGGACAGTGGTGAACAGGACGTACAAACGGGCCAGCAGCTCCCAGACTCCTGCTTGGGAATGAAGCGGCTGCTCAGGGAATGTTGCTTATAAAGCACAGTATGTAACGCTGGCCAAGGATCTCCACGAGAACACAGGACAATTCTAATGGTTGAAATAACAGCAAACAGGTCCCATAAGACACACTTCAATTTTGTTAGTATAAAATTACAATTCATTTGCCTTTAAAAAGGGATGACTTCTACAAAAAGCTTTTTTAGATAATATCTATAATGTGAGGCACCTTCTGCCTTCCTAGTAGCTGCAGGTTAAGGCGGCTTGGCTTGGCAGGAGAGCCGACCTGCTCGACATACCAGCATATGGTCTGATTTTAGTAAGCCAAGGGCCCTGTGTGCAATCATGGGCTCCTTGAGGTGACAGCTTGATAAAAGGAAGACGTCCTCTCAAAGCCTGGGCTGAGTTCACGTCAGGAAATGAACATGCTGTTGCTCGCTGAGTTGCTTTTTCAGAAAAGGGGCCACACAGTAGATTCCAAAGCAGAGCATGCTTCTCCAAGTGCTGACCTTCCCGTGGCCCTGCAGCCACCCCCACCCTCCTGGGACAGGCTCTGAGCCGTCAGAGTCCAGGGGTCAAAGCGAGGAGCCGAGGGCTGGAAGCAGGGGACGGAGGCGTTGGGAGATTTAATTAGCAGGTGTGACACTAAAGGGCCGATAGCCAAAGCCACTCCAGAAGTGTGAAGAATAGATGGCTTTTCAAGAACTCCCATTTCCCAAGAATGGACAAGTCTTAGGAAAGATGTGCGGCTTAGTTTTTTTTTTTTAGGAGAGCAAGGCAGAGGCTTTTATTTAGAGATAAAGCGAGAGGACAGAGCTCCTGGCTCAGGCCAGGCAGGGACAAGAGAGCCCCAGGGTGGTGCGTTGTCTAGGGGTTTTATAGGCGGTGGAGAGACAAAGGGCTAGGGATGCAGACCTGCTAAGTGGACCCAAAATGTTTATCTCTGAAGAGACATTAAATTTCTTATTAGTCTTCCTGGTTATTTATAAGAATTTTACTGCTCTGATTTCCTCCCAGGATAGCAGCTTCCTGGTCTGGGAGCCTATCACTGGAGACTGTCTGCTTTGCTCCCAAAGTGGGCTGAGTTATTGTCTGTTAAAGAGTATGTTAAAGAAAGTTACTTTTTAACAAATTGGGTTTTAAAATGCATCTAATTTTCAAGATGGCATCCTTCCTGTTTTACTATGCTGTTTTGGCCTTGCTTGGTACATTGCGCAGGTTGCAAATCATTTGTTTAGGGCTGGAGGAAGGAAAGCAGCACCTGGGTGAGGTCAGAAAACAAGCTGCCCCCCGCCCTCCCCCCCGCAGGCCAGAGCACATCCCACAGTGGATTATCTTATTTTGTTTTTTCCAGAGGCCCTCACCCTACTCTGTTGTCTAAGCCTGCTTTGTGGTTTTAAAACTTTTTTTCAAGTCTTTTGCTGGTAAGGCTTCCACAGTTTTTGCTATTAAACCTTTACCTTTTCTAAAAGGAAGATTTCCCTTCATCCGCCCTGACCATGAAGGAAGTCAGTGCAAGGCACTGAAGTGAACCACATGCCACATTTTGTGACAGAAATTTGGTCACTTCTTCAGGCTTTGAAATCCTGCTACATTCAACAAGCAAGCATAGAGCAAAGAAATGAACTCGTGGCCCCTCACTCCTGGGGTGCCGTCTTCGGCAGGGGCAGGGATTCCCTGCAGACAGATGCACCAACCTCAGCAAGGGTCGGGACAGGGCAAACGTGGCCAGTGGGGCAGAGCAGGCTGTGCACAGGAGGGATCTGGGCGGCATCTTGAAAGGTGAGAGCAGGACTTGAATGCAGACCTGGGGAAGTGCATTTGGGGCAGACGAAAGTAGCTGGGCAGGCGTAACATTATGGCTGGGGAGAGTGTGCAGAAGTGTGTGCACACCAGGAGGCCGCTGAGGAAAGGCTGACCTTGTGGAAAGGCGGAAGGAAGTCAAATCGTCCAAGAGGAGGGATTGGGGCTCTGATCAGGTCAGACCTGGGAGCTGGGGGTGTATGTGGGTACTCAGTACACTTCAGAGCAGAGGAATGCCCAAGGCCTGCAAGCCTAGGAAAGGAGCTGTAGGAGCAGGTAGAAGGGACTCAGTGCCAAGAGGCAGCCCCAGGGCCAGGTTAGAGGCAGTGCTAGGGCTGGGTAAGGGGCAGCCGGAGGACTGGGAGTCAGTGGGAGGGCTGGGTACCCAGGAAGGGGCAGGCGGAGCCTCCGCCGCCGAGGCAGGCCGCTGGAAGTGGCCCCAGAGTGGAGTAGCCCAGGCCAGGAGGAAGTGCTCAGATGAGTCTAAACTCCAGGCCTGAGGGGCAGCAGAGAGGCTAGAGGGAAAGGAGGACAGGGACAGGGACAAGAAAGGTAGACTTGGTAGGAGGTATTCAGCAACAGTGGAAACAAAAACTGTGAGATTAAAAATATCTATTCTTCATTTGGGGCTATAGGCTACCTACTTTAAAAACAAAGACACTTGAAATGCCTTTAAAGCAGCAGCTCATGGGGGCAAGCCAGAGGGTCCTGCTTAGCCCTAACACTGCCTACTTTGGGAGAAAATTCAGCCAAAGGTAGCATTCACTATATAATATTTCAATGCGCTTTTACATTTCCCACCTTTCCAGAGATTAGGGATCCTACCCCTTCTTTTTAATAACCACACTTGCTATAGTATAGGGATGTGCCGTAGCTTAATTTATCAATCTCCTTGTGAAGGGCAAGTGGTAAATAAGAGGAAAAACACATCGGCGTTGCCTCGCAGCAAGAATGTGCAGGGCAAAGCTGATGCTCCCTGCCACCCTGTGGAGTGTTTCCCACCACACTTTTGACTCAGACTCCACCGGAAGGTGCAGGACTCATAGAGCAGCTGCCTCGGGCCATGCCCACCTAGTGTCGTGGTTTTTCTCCCTGCAGCAGGCACGCACTGTTCCCACCACACAGGCGACTTGCTTTTAGCACATAAACTGACAGTTATTCTGGGGTGTCTGATGCTCACATGGAATCGTGAGCATGAGGGGTCACCACATCCCAGCCTGTGCCTGGAGCTCCCAAACTAGAGCCAGGGTCAGGGCATTCCTCCCACAGCTACAGTAACTGTAAAAAAAAAAGCTATTGCCTGATGGAAAAATCATAAAATTTCTCAGGTATAGGCATTTATTGCATTTAGGGTCAGTGTACCTCAAACTCCAGATAGTGATCTTTCAGTTTGTATTCATCGATCTCCTTGGGCTTGGCCTTCCTGTCTGGGGGGTGTGAGCGGTGCTCAGCCAGCTCCGTGGTGATCTGCTTCAGCTTGCTTTCATGAGACTTCAGCTGTTCCTCCTGGAGGAAATTATTAATCTATTTAGCGTCCAGAGAATAAATCAATAAAAAAAACTGTTGAGTACTTTTAACAATCCCTGATGATGAACGGCTATAATTCATCAGCACAGGGCAATGTGTCTCTGCTGCCTCATCTTACCCACTTCCTCAGGCTGGCGTCCACATGTACCTTCGGAAACTGGCAACCACGGCTAGCCTCCCTCTCCAGGCCCCTCATCACAAAACCAGGACCTTGCAGAGCCCTTTATCCGTGTAACCGTTGCAGGGCTGAGACCAGGCATCCGCAGGCAAGGTGCCGGTTGAACGGTCCAGCTCCCACCTCAGCCACCTATTGGTCCTCTGCACGTCATGTCCACACAGCAATGCTGTCAGCATCCCTTGTCTGTCACAGTGAATGAACAGCCTGTCTGATTTTTTCCCCCTTTTCAGACAAGTAGTGCCATTAAGAAATAATTCTCTGAAAGTTACCTGATGAAATTCTAAAAAATGCAGCAACCTGTGCTTTTTCCCTCCAAAGTGTAGAGGTTCTGACTTCTTTCAAAATTTTAGTGATCCAAAGTAGCTAGTTATACTCAGTTAAAATGTACCTGTAGAGCCATTATGGCCCAGACAGTACAGGCACCTTGCAAACCAATGTACTGTGACCGATGCTATGTCAAGGGTTTCCATTCTAGGGGCGCCACTGACTTCACTTTAGCGATGAGCTACCTAGCACGAGACACTATCAAAGCCTCGGGCAGCATTTAAAATGAAACAGAGACTGGAATTCTCTTGCACTCCTGTAAGCATCTGACTGCTCTGATTTCTATTCCACTCTTACGTGTAAACTACCCAGTCTTGTTGAGTATACATTTCACTTTTACAGTAAGAAATAAGTGGATGAAAGCAGATGGAAAGGAACTGACACGGCGTGATAAATACACTTTGTATAACACCAGCACAATTTCAAAGTATAAAAATGTTATTGTAGTGTGAGGGGAATAGACTAATGGAAAAGGAATAATTATGGACACCGAATTAAGATGATATAACATCACTGTACATTAAAAAATATATTCAGATATTATAAGGGTCACATATTATATCTCAGGGATTTGTTATACCGCACATCTTAAAAGCCAAACAAAGAAAAAAACCCCAAGTCTAAAGCTATCAAAATAGAATGAAACATTTTAAAAAGCACAGTATGAGTGGAAAAATAAACGAGAGAGGTGGCATGAACAGGTGGAGTGGATGAAAGATGATTAGATTCATTTTTAAGTCTCCATTAACAAAAACAAAACAAAAATATGAAGAAGTCTCAGGGAAGAATAGGAAAAAAAAAAAGAGCCCTATCTTGAGATTTCAGAAAGGAGCCTACATCTTCACACCTGTCATCTGTCCCCAGTAATACTGAAAGCCAATGACAAATCTTCAGGTAGTAGCTGGGAAATCTTTACAACTTCTCACTCATCTTTGTATTTCTTTCTCCAAGGACAGTGCACTACATTACAGACGGAATGGTTGTGCCCCTCCAAAATCCACGTGCCGAAGCCCGGCATGGCTGAGTGTGCAGATGAGGCTTCTACGAAGGAAGTAAGGTGAAAGGCAGTCATAAGGGCAGGGCCCTGATCTGATAGGATCGGTGGGCTTATAAGAAGAGACGCCAGAGAGCCCACTCTTGCTGTGCAAACCCCAAATAAAGTCCACGTGAGGCTACAGAGAAAAGGGGGCCGTCTGCAACCCAAGGGAGCCTTCACCAGACCCGACCCTGCTGGCCCCCTAGCCTGCAACTTCCAGTCTCCAGAACTGTGAGGAAAAAGATTTCTCTCATTAAGGCACTCAGACTATGGCATTTTGTTATGGCAGCCACAGCTGACTAAGAAGAACATATTAATAGCTTTTTTTTTGCCTTTTTTTTACTAAGGTATTATTGATATACACTCTTATGAAGGTTTCACATGAAAAACAATGTGGTTACTACATTCACCCGTATTATTGAGTCCCCCCACATACCCCAGTGCAGTCACTGTCCATCAGTGTAGTAAGATGCCACAGATTCACTGTTTGCCTTCTCTGTGCTACACTGTTTTCCCCTTGATTCCCCACACCATGTGTACTAAACAAAATATCCCTCAATCCCCTTCTCCCTCCCTCCCCACCCGCCCTCCCACACCCCTCCCCTTTGGTAACCACTAGTCCCTTCTTGGAGTCTCTGAGTCTGCTGTGGTTTTGTTCCTTCAGTTTTGCTTTGTTGTTATACTCCACAAAGGGAAATCATTTGGCACTTGTCTTTCTCCGCCTGGCTTATTTCACTGAACATAATATCCTCCAGCTCCATCCATGTTGTTACAAATGGTAGGATTTGTTTCTTTCTTATGGCTGAATAGTATTCCATTGTGTATATGGACCACCTCTTCTTTATCCATTCATCTACTGATGGGCACTTAGGTTGCTTTCATATCTTGGCTATTGCAAATAGTGCTGCAATAAACATAGGGGTGCTATGTCTTTTTGAATCTGAGAATTTTGTCTTCTTTGGGTAAATTCCTCGGAGTGCAATTCCCGGGTCAAATGGTATTTCTATTTTTAGTTTCTTGAGGAACCTCCATATTGCTTTCCACAATGGTTGAACTAGCTTACATTCCCGACAGCAGTAGGAGGGTTCCCCTTTCTCCGCATCCTCGCCAGCATTTGTTGTTCCTAGTCTTTTCGATGCTGGCCATCCTTACTGGTGTGAGGTGATATCTCATTGTGGTTTTAATTTGCATTTCCCTGATGATTAGTGATGTGGAGCATCTTTTCATGTGTATGTTGGCCATCTGAATTTCTTCTTTGGAGAAGTGTCTGCTCATATCATCTGCCCTTTTTTAAATTGGGTTATTTGCCTTTTGGTTGTTGAGGTGTGTGAGTTCTTTATATATTTTGGATGTTAACCCCTTGTCAGATATGCTGTTTACAAATATATTCTCCCACACTATAGGATGCCTTTTTCTGCTGATGGTGTCCTTTGCTGTACAGAAGCTTTTTAGCTTGAGGTAGTCCCATTTGTTTATTTTTGCTTTTGTTTCCCTTGCCCAAGGAGATGCTTTCAGGAAAAAGTTGCTCATGTTTATATTCAGATTTTCGCCTATGTTTCTAAGAGTTTTATGGTTTCATGACTTACATTCAGGTCTGTGATCCATTTTGAGTTTACTTTTGTGTATGGGGTTAGACAATAATCCAGTTTCATTCTCTTGCATGTAGCTGTCCAGTTTTGCCAACACCAGCTGTTGAAGAGGCTGTCATTTTCCCATTGTATGTCCATGGCTCCTTTATCATATATTAATTTACCATATATTCTTGGGTTTATATCTAGGCTCTCTAGTCTGTTCCACTGGTCTGCGGGTCTGTTTTGTGCCAATATCAAATTGTCTTGATTACTGTGGCTTTGTAGTAGAGCTTGAAGTCAGTGAGTGTAATCCCCCCAGCTTTATTCTTCCTTAACAGGATTGCTTTGGCTATTCAGGGTCTTTTGTGGTTCCAATGAATTTTTGAACTATTTGCTCTAGTTAGTTGAAGAATGCTGTTGGTATTTGATTGCATTGAATCTGTAGATTACTTTAGGAAGGATGGCCATTTTGACAACATTAAATCTTCCTATCCATGAGCATGGGATGTGTTTCCATTTATTTGTATCTTCTTTAATTTCTCTCATGAGTGTCTCATAGCTTTCAGAGTATATATTAATAGCTTTTTATTTTGAAATAATTTCCCCTTGTGTATTTACTGCAACATGTAAATTATTTAATGGCATGTTTGACAAGAGGTATTTGGTGACTAGATCACTCTGAAAAAAAAAGATGTCTTTTGCCTTTATTTAATAAAATATTTCTGATATACGAAAATTATATTGAATGATATGTAAGAAACTCATGTATCTCACACCCAGCTTGAGAAATAAAATATAAAAGTAAGTTGAAACTCCCTGCATTTGTCTAACTCATCTCACTCTTTTTCTATGCTATTCCTCTACAAATGTATGTGTCCGTAAAAATGGAGAGTATGTTCTACAGGATTCTATACTTTATAGGTTTTCTTTTGTAACTTTTTTCAGTCAACATGTTCTGAAGATTTACCCACACAGACACTCTAGGTCCTTCTTCCTGCTGCTGTAGGACACACTGCAGTCCGCTGAAGGGCAGTAAGGTCACTTCAGCCTCCTCCGGGCTGTTATGAATGAGGCTGCACTGAACAGGTCACAGAGTGAGGATGAGAGAATTCTGTTAGGGCACTGTCCCCAGGAGGTGGGTTTCGGGTTTTAGAATATGCACCTTTTTAAGATGATGCTACACTGCTTTCCACAGGGCTTCAGTTTACATTTCCATAGTAGGCGTGAAAGTTTCCACTCTTATGCATCCTTGCCAAAATCTGGTATCACATGTTCAAGTTTTTGCTACATGCATGGGTACAAAACGATAAGCTAATGTGATATGGATTTACTTTTTCCTGACTACGGGTAAGGGTGAACATTCTTTCATGTTTATTGGGTTTCCTCTTCTGTGAACTGACTGCTGAGATACTGGGCCTATATTTCCAATGGTTCCAGATTTCTAAAGTGTAGTGATTTATAATGTGTTTTAAGAAATCAAATTCTTTTCTTTTTTTTGGTTAATAAAATGACTAGGATCCAAATACTAACTTATTTTCAAATAAGATTTTAGATAATTTGGTGAAAGATTTTACAAAATTCTCCATAGTTTTGGATCGGTGTAAATGTTCTTTTAGAAGTTTGCTTCTTCCAAAAGCTTTAGATTTGGTCTTCTCAATCTCGAATATTCAAATGTTTCTTTCTTGTTGAATAAATCCCAACTTCTACTTACTTTAATGAGGAATATATGCTACAACAATATGCAAGGCATATTATATTTGTCACTTTCCTCCCAAAACCAGGGTTTTCTAGGGCTTATTCACTGTTTTAGACTTTGCTTTATAAACCTGACTTATTCTAGAGTAACATAAAGGGTTAGTCGTTTAGGCTATATTTTTATGAGGAAATGAGTCAAAAAGAAATGTTGCAATTCAATATTCTTACTTCACTGCCTTCATGAAGCAAGAATCTAGGAAGTACTCTCAAAATAAAGGCATTTTAAAATCCCATCTTAAATCTGTCCATTTTGACCAGTGAAATAATACTAAGTGGCTCCTATGGGCAGAGGTAGCAGGACATGCTCATTATTCCACTGCGAGAATCCCATGGTGAAGGAGACACGCAGAATCTCTGACACAGACTGATGGCACAATGGGGCAGGAGAGGGAGGCTGCCCCGGACGCGGCTACAGGCTCAGACGTGGGGCCATCTGCAACAGACATGGAGGAAAGACAGACGGGAGCCTGCTCTCTCCCTTTGCCTCTGCTTTTACAGTCCACTAGGGGAGCATGTACACTGTTCTCAGTAGACCACAGCAATAGAAGAGAATTTCAGAGAAGACAGAGAAATACACCTGATAAAGTTTAAAGAATGGGAACAGACAGAAAATGGCGTGTGCTCATTCCAATAGTTTTAAGTTAGGAAGTGATACCTTAAGGAGCGGGATTAAATTAAAAGGTTCAAGAAAAATTATTGTGGTTATATGTGAACACATATACACTGGTAAAGCTGTTGATAGTATATAAGGTGAAGTTTCATCTAAACAGCAAGTTTCAGTTGATGTCACTTAAGATTTACTTTTTCCGACTTATATAGTACTTTGAGGAAAATTTCATATTTCTCTTGAAATACTGAACTCCAGTTTTATCTCTATGAAGAAAGTATTTCTTGACTGACGAGGCAATGGGGATGAGCACCTTGGCTGTTTGAAATCCCGCCGTGAGCCGAGGGCTGAAGGGAGACAAAGCCCTCCATTCTGATGCCCAGCCCGGTGGTCCAGCCGTGAGCAACGCCCAGAAATAAGCTGTTTATCCTTTTGTACCAAGCGCAAGACTCACTTTTACTTCTCGCGGAGAGGAGGAAAGAAAGGCCAAGGAAGACAAGAGGGAACGGCAATATGGATGCACAGGCTGCGAGACAAGGGAGCGGAGGAAAGGCCGGGAGGAGAGAGTCACCTGCCACCTGCAGAACAGCCACCGTGTGCAGGCCCTGCGCTGGGCATAAGGAGATGGAAAGGCCACAGTTCCCGCTATTAATTTCTTTTCCAACTGTGGAATACAGACTCCTAGGAATTCTAAGGTGAAGAGAAGCTGACCGTGGCGCTCCCACCTCTTCCTCCTGGAGTCGGTGAGGATGCAGCTCCAGCACTTGCTCAAGACCTCAGAGGCCAGGCTAGTCTGGCAGCAGCCCCAACTCCCCAATTCCTGGTCATAAGCTCACCTAGGAACAACCTTCTTAAATCCAAAGGGCTACTGGAAACGTAAGCATCGAAACAGCCTACTTCTTAACAGGTCAACGCTGACCTGAGCCTGGATTCCGGAGCTCTCGATCAGCTCACGGTCCTCGCGGGCTGCCTCTCCCACAGCTCTCAACTTGCACGCTGAGCTCAGGTCCTCTCAAAATTCCACTCAAAGCCAGTGTCCTTCTGACGGCACCAGCCCTTCCTCTTCTGCATCACTACGGCACTTCGGTGTCTACCCAACATGCTTATGACAAAATGCTGACTCGTGTGGGGATTTATCTTCTTTAGGGATTCCGCGCTCTCTGCAGGCGGAGTGTCGGGACGGTGCGGAGCAGAGATAGGAGGCAGCAGAGCTTCTGACTTTTAGCTATTACCTGCCTGTAACATTAACACACACCTTAAGCTCTCAGCTGAAAGCCAAGGTCAGTGTCCTTGCTATTTTTACAATGGCATCAAACCTATTTTAATCCCTGGTATATAGGTCCCTCATAACAGTAGCTGAATAAGTGGATTATTTTAAAAAAAGGAAGGTAAAGAGGAGAGGGCTTCGACCGTTTCTTCTGCGCTGTGTGAAAGCAGATACAATCTACAAGTCAAATTGCTAAATACCGCAGCCTTTTCAAACCCAAGCTGTATGGCATTTAGAATAAACATCTGCCTGGAGTCAGTTTGAGGGGAGCTATTGCTAAGAGCTCCATTGGAAAGATGTTGTCTCATCATCTTGTGTTTCAGTTTTAAAACCTTAAATGGTGTTTACTGAGCTTCAGCTCAGGAACTTCAACAAGACTTGATTAATTGCTTTACTGAGTACTTAAAAGATGTTAAATACAGACCTCTAAAAAATGAACACAAAATCTATCTATCCTGGAAGTGTGCCACCATCCAAGGCTATGCCAAGAAGTCTGGACTGCATCTTGTGGGCAGAAGTGAGACAGTTAAGGTTAATTGACATAATACGAGTATCATGTTAACCCTGTGAAGGATGGTGGGAGGAAGAGAGACCTTGAGCGCCAACAGGAACAGTCGGCCAAGAGTTCTCCAGAGTGGGCTGTGTGCGCCCCAAGCAAGATGATCCCTCGGCAAGAATTTTCAAAATCAGCAGTGAGATATGATTCACATACCATGCAATTCACCCATTTAAAGTGTTTGATATGTTTTAGTCTATTCTCAGGGTTGTGCAACCATTGCCACACTTTAACTTTACGACATGTTAGTCCCCTAAGAGATGCTTTAGGAACAGGGTGACCCAACATTTTGCAATCGGCTTCCATCGCTCGGCATGTTTTCCAGGCTCACCTGTATTACAGGATGTGTCACAACTTCACTTGTCCTTATGGCTGTATAGTACCCCATGCATGGATGTATCACATTTTACGCATCCATTCATCAGCTGGTGGCCACGTCCACCTTTGGCTGTTATGAATAATGTGCTGGCAGTATTCATGCACATGGTTTTGTGTGGGTGTATGTGTCCAGCCTCCTGCTTGCCAGGTAGGAGTGGAATGCCGGGTCACAGGTTAGCTCTCTGTTTGATCAGCTGACGAACCACCAAACCCTTCTCCAAAGCAGCTATGCCCTGTGCATCCTCACCAGCAGTTCCAGTTCCCTGGCATCCTCAACAACGTGTTGTTTTCCTTAAAAATGCAAGCTATGGCCTCTCACTGGGTGTGAAGGGGTATCTCCTGGTTTGGGTTCGCATCTCCTAATGGCTAATGACTGCATGTTTCCATGTTGTATTGATAAGGCATAAAGTACATGTCAAAAAAAATTATATATTGGAATATATGTGCTCAAATATTTAGTATTGATAAGGTGAATGATCAAAGAAGTTGGGAGACCAGGGATCTAGGTAAGAGATGACAGAAGTCTGACTTCAGGGATGGAGTAGGACATGAGAGACGTTTGAAAGGTTGAAGTGGCAGGGCTTTTGACGGAAAGCATGAAATGAGTGGGGCAGGGAGGGCGTGGTTCTGGCCAGGGAGGGACATGACTCCAAGGGTCCTTCCTCCTCTGAGGTCCGGCGGCTCCTGGGGTCTGCCTGTCATGCCAAGGAAGTGGCCAGCAGGTGGCGGGTAAGCTGGACAGGCAGCCGGAGGCCCCTCACCCCACCCTGTGCCTGAAATGGGGGCTCCTCCTGCCTTCTCCACACCAGGAGCTGCCCTGATCACATGGCCTTGACATGGCGGCGTGTGCTGAGGCCATCTGGATGGTAGGTGTGACCAAGCCCTGCTGCAGCCTCTTCATAAGCTTTTATGATGCTAGGGGCGGCTGTGGGGTCCTGGTCATCTTGAGACCACCCAAGGCAAGCCTGGAGGTAGGTCCCCTGCTCATTGACCCTGCCACCCGCCCAGCGGAGTGGCCTGCCTCTTTCTGTGCTCTCCCTGCCCTATGTGAATGGGGCCTGTGTACGCACCAGCATCGCCCCACTCACCCGGCCCTTTGCACAACCCACGGCGGTCACTTCACAGGTTAAAGTGAAGGGTGAGAAGCAAGCACTGGACTGTCCTTAGCGCCAGGCCAGGGCTCATGAGGCCTGCCTTCAATGGTTAGCACTTAGTGACAATCCGTGGTTCACACCTTTACAGGGGAATGGCTGAAGTGGAGGAGGAAGACAGCACCCCCATCAGGAAGTGGTAATGTGATGGGATGCAGGGAGTGGGGAGTAGGGTAAGGGAGGCAGGGATGGTCACAGTGTAGCTCTACAAGGATGGCCCCCACCTGGGCGCTGCACACCTGGTGTGTCTCGGAAATGCATATACCTAGGCCCCTGGCCTGCACTTGGGGAACGTGCATTTTAAACAACTCCCCAGATAATTCTATGCACATTACAGTTTAATAACGCCTATCTGGATGAGTAGAAAGGGGGTCCTGCCTAGATCCTAAAGAGGGTGACCCATGACACCTTAAGTCTGCAGTGCAACACCAGGAGAACCAAAAGAATTTTCAAACTCATCTCTCCACCCCAACAGAGGAAGAAAAATGTGCCCTGGCAACACTGCCATGAGAAACAAGCAGGAGACTCCTACACAGGTTGTAGGGAAGCACGCTGCACTGACAATAATCCATTTTCATGATGAAGGCTAATCTGTTTAGAGAGAAGAAGAAATTACAGAAAGCTCGCAAATGATAGTGTGATGAACAGTGTGTGTTTAAAAGTCCCAGACAATCTCTTAATTGAATGTGTAGCTTTTTCCTAACACTGTTTAACTTTTTTTCCAGCAGGGCCCTCATATGGCTTCACATGTGTTTTGTGAAGTGAAATCATCCAAGTGGGTCCACAATGAGGGGGTCACAGCCAGGCTCTGGGTGTGCAGAGGGGACACAGCTGGACAAGAGCAATGGTTCTCAGAGGTGGGCTGGACCATGAGCCCACGGGGCATTTGGCAATGTCTGAGACGTTTTTCGTTGTCACAACTTGGGGATGACACAAGTCCGACACAGGCCTCTAGCAGGGAGGGCTGGGGATACTGCTAAATACCCACAACTCATAGGACAGACCCCACAACACAGAACCATGCAGGCCAAAATGCCAGTAGCGCCAGGGCTGAGGACAGTTGGGCGGGCGGATGAGGACAGGTCTTCCAGAGGCCGGAGATCTCCTGCAACCCAGACACACACCGCAGGAGTCCTGAAGGTGCTAGGCACCAGCAATGATGCCCTGGAGCCCACTGGGAGCTGAGGGCACCTCGATCGCTGCCCAGGCTTTGTGCAAACTAGCTCTGCTCTCCTCTTTGTAACCTGCTCATTGTCACAGGCTTGGTTTCACATATTTGTTCCTAAATAGTGTGACTACTTTCAAAGGTAAAAAACATCTTTCTCATTTTTATAAACAATCTTAATGACCTGGGCAAAAAATACAGGGGTAGAAACAAACTTAAAAACATTCCATAATCTCACTTTCCAAATGGAAAGCTGAGGCCCTCAAAGGCTCGGTGATTTACTTGTGGGGGAGGAAATCATTGCACTCTTTTAGAAAGAAATCAAATTCCTGAAAGGGCTTGGTCATCAGTCTAACGCAACCTCGGAGGATGCCTCTGTTTTTTGCTTTCGCATTTAAAATCTTGAATTCATCATTTTGATCAAATTACATGTGCATTTTTTTTGCATCTCTGGATTTATGTTCAAAATGAGGAAAAATATCAAAAATGTATGCATTCAATTTTTTTTTGTTTCTGAGTAAAGCATTTGTTTAAAATGTCTGCCTGGATAAACGTGCTTGCTTGCCTGGTCTTGTGTGAAGAATAAACAAATAGGGGAACACATTCATTTTCACATACAAGGGACGTGCTCATGTGTCGCCTCTACATAAACAGGACAGTAGTACCATTTTGGAAATAGAAATGCAGATTCTATAGTGAGGGAAGAACAAGGCAAAACTCTGCTTTTTAATTCTTTAGCTTCAACTCACCTTGTCCCTGGGTCTTTTAGAGGAGTGATTGTGAGACAGACCAGTCTACTGAAAAATAAGAGCAACTGGAAAATCCCCAGTGAAATCAATACAAAAAAACCCAACTTTTGAGGCTCTATTTTTGCCTCTAGTTGTTCAAGTTGTTTTTCTCCTTTTACCTAACATAACGTGGCTTAACATTTATGTCAAGTACCCAAAATTAAAAAGTGGGTAGATGCATTTGCTTGAAGAGTTCATATTGTAGTTGGAGAAGTATGCTAACATACCTCTGGTCATCAGTAAGAGGTAAAGCCTTCCTTTTCCCTTAGCATATTTATTATCCTGGAAAATCAAATGCCATCCTGCCTTGTAAAGTGAACTGGCTTGGTCCTTTCTATTCGTGCAGTCTTTTCAGTAGACTCCAAAGCACATAGCAATAGCAATATTTCCATCGTGAGCATCCAATTCACGTTAATGATAATTATGAATTTATATAAATGAAAAAAAGTCACGAAACCATGTCTCCTCTCTTCTTACGATTAGTCTGTTTTTATAAATTTATGGCAAGGCTTGTACATATTCCTGTCCTCATTCCTTACTACTTGCCATTCCCTCCTCAGAGAAAGCCAAGGTGGATTCTCCTCCCATCCCTCCCGAAACTACTCTCACCTTGGGGCCCAGTGACCTGCCCACCACTTCATAGGAGGTATTTTTCATTCTAATTGTACTTGGCCCTTCTCCCCTCTTCTTGGCACAATATTCTCTGTTTTTTTCTTAATTTGGAAAAAATGGTTCTCATGTGTGTTTTGGTCTCTTTCTGAGCTCTGCAACATCTGGAGGTAAGAGGAGGAAGAGGAGCCAGGAGAGGCCTCTGGGACATGGGAGGTGGGAGACCGGGAGGCAGTGAAGCCGCAGAAGCCAGGTCAGCACAGTCCCCAGCTGCCCAGCCGAGCGGCTGCCCTTGGCCTCTGCTTCCACGCACCTCCAGGCCACCCGTTCCACACCCACATGGTCTCTCAACTACTTCCACTTCTATCCATTTCTTCTACAACTAAATTATTATTCCTCTGCTTTATTAAAAGGCTTTAAAATTAGCCTTTCCACTTCTGGTAGTTTCTTCCTCTAATACTTTCTTCCTATTGTAACAAGAATAATTTTTAAAGCACAGATTTGATCACATCATTCTCTCTTTAAGCTATCATCCCAAGGATGGTGGGGAGCCTAGGAAGCCCCCAGGACCCTGCACACAGCACACAAGGCCTGCCATTGCATGGCCTTTACCTCGCTCCCCAGAGGAATGTTTCTTGCCCTTTCTCAACACTTTGTACTCAAGGCACATTCAAGAACTTATGTATGGTTCCTGCATCCCAGCGCTTTCTCCTTTAGGCCTCTCTGATCCTCTGCTGGGCCATTCTCTCTACCCACCCCACACCCAGCTGCTGCTCACCCTTTTAAGCTGCATTTAGACATCACACTTGCATCACCAGCAAGGCCTGGCTAGATGTCCTCTCCTTGTGCTCCCACAGCACACTTGACGTGTGCTTCCTGCACCTCTAATCAAGCTGTGTTACCACTGCTTGCTTGTATTTGCCAGCCCAATCCCAGGGAGGTTTGGGTTGCACTTGCCTTTCTGTTTCTAGAGCTTGAAACAGTTTCTGAAGTACAGCAGGCACATAATATATCCTTATTATAGAAATACCACTGATGAGCCTGGTGTCGGGTGTGCAGAGGAGCCAGTTATATCAGAACCAGGTTGATCAGAGCCAGATGAAACTATTTTTATTATTGCATCAATAAGAAATGCATAGAGGCATCAAATGGAAGTAGCTTCCAAAACCCTTAACTTGCCAGTGGTAACAGGGGTACCAGACAGGTTTATAATTGGCAAGCCTGGCTTGTACTGATGTCCTTGGGACAGGGCTTCAGTGGGAGAGGGACACGATAAAGTATGCTCTTTACAGGCCAGTGTGCCAACAGGACAGCTCTGTGAATACACGTGGAACAGCGTTCTAGTGCACCTCATCCAAGTAGCTCAGAAAACCCACAAGGTCCACTTCGTTTCTCCCTGAGAGGCAGGGAAGGCTTTGTCCCACTGCACATGAACAGTGGCCACCTGGGAACATGTTTATACACCCGGCATCAAATACCGCCTGGTTTATGGGAAAAGTGCAATGAAATGAAAAAAATGAATGAATAAAAAAATAATTTCCAAGAAGCCAGGATGTTAATGTCTAATGTTAGCTAGTCAGTTAAAAAATATGAGCTGTTAGAACAAATAAAAACCACTAGGCCTGTGTGATTGACTAAGTAGTAAACCAATATAAATTTTAGAAACTGCAGTTGACCCTTGAATAATGAGAGGGGTGGGGGTGCTGAATACGTGCACAAAGACCCGCATATAACCTTGACTCCCCAAAAACTTAACCACTAATCACCTGTTAACTAGAAGCCTTACTGATGACATAAATAGTCAATTAATACATATTTTGTATGTTGTATGTATTGTACACTGCATCTTTGCAATAAAGCAAGCTAGGAAAATAAGTTTTTTTTTCAAATTGTTGCAAGTCTCCAACACATTTTACAATATGTTTATTGAAAAAAGTCAACATATAAGTGGACCTCTGAGCCCTTCAAACCCATGTTTTTCAAGGGTCAACTGTAATTCAAAGTATGTGTCCTGCTAACCTTGACTCAGTTGTGTCAGCTTCCTGTAAGCTGTACAACCCAGTATACTGTACTGTGCCCCATTTATACAATGTGCCCTCCCAGGGCAAGGTCTCATCCCAGTCCCCAAAATAAGGAGTATTCTTCAAATACAAATATTAATACAATTATTTTACACAGTGTTTTCTTCCAAGGTCAAAATGCCATCAAAACTCCTCACCTGAGACAATTTTGTTGTGGTGGCAGGAAGAAGTGGACGACTGAACTTCTTCTGAGACCCAATGGCTGCTGGGAAGGGTGGTGCAGAAAATACAGCTGCAACACAATTGATTTTGTTTATCCACCCTTGCATTTCCTCTGGACTCCTATGAGCAACAGATATAGTCATGTCAGGATTTTTCTGTATGTCAGTGAGTCACACCTTGCCCATTTCTCATTATGGATTTCAAATGGCACATAAAACTATTTCTTCTTCTTGGTACAATGAATCCCTGACAAAGCTTCCATGGAGACTGACATTTCCAACAGCAATCACCATGGTAACGAAAGGCCTTGGAACCTACAATCATCATGGTGTGAGGCTGTGATCATCCCTCAAGGACACAGAAGGAAAGAAAGCAAAATCACTTGACAGTAAATATTTATTAAACCCCTATTTTCTGTTCGATACTAGGCTAAGTCAAAATTAATTAAAAAATTAACTCATCGCTTGCAATCACATATATGATTTCAAATGCAACTGAGGGATAAATTGATAGAGGGACTGTGAAAGTGTACACCCACTTTGGAAAGCAGTTTGGATAGTTTCTTAAGCAGTTAACTGCACATTTATCATACAACCCGGCAATCATACTCCTAGGTATATACCCAAGGGAAGTAAAAACACATAGGCACAAAAAGATTTGTATGCTGATGTTCATAGCAGCACTGCTTATAAGAGTCAAATAGGGAAAGTGATCCAAAAGTGAATGAATAAACAAAATGTGGTAATAGCTATACAAACACTACTTAGGAAGACGGGTATGGGATGCAGATACAGGTTGATGAACCTGGGAAGCTTTATGCTGAGGGAAAGAAGCCAGACACACAAAATCACACACTGTATGATCCCATTTATATGCAAATGCAGAAAAGGTGATACTGAGAGACAGAAAGGTGACTGGTGGGCTGGGCTGGGGGTGAAAATGAGCCCAAGCTATGAAATGGGCCACGGGGCAGGTCTCTTTGGGGTGATGGAAGTGCTCCAAAGCTAGACTGTGGTGATGGCTTCATAGTTCTCTAAATTTGCTAACAATCACTGAATTGTACCCTTAAAAATGGTGAAATTAAATGCTATGTAAGTGTACCTTAAGAGGATGTTAAAAATTGACCTAAGAGGATGTGGAAATCATCTGATGCCATCACACTTCTGATCTGCATGTCCTGTATTTGCAGAGTTGGCCCTCACAGCGTGTAATACGTATTTGTGAATTTGTCCCTGCATGGTAGACGTGAGCGAGGACAGAGGATCTACCATGTATACAATCAATAAACACAGGATGGACAGAATGCCAGGCGCTCTTCAATCATTTCCGTTACTGACTCTCTGCAGAATCCACAGTAACCTGAGGCTGCACACAGCACCGGGCCCTCCGGGCACCCCGTGTGCCTCGCTCATCTGATTTCTCTGGCCCTGATATTTCAACTAACTGATTTCTGCAAAAATTCTATCTGCAGTGTTTAGACTCCCTTAGTTATCATATCTGGTATTAAGAGTAAAAAAAAAATGCTGGGGAATAGATTCTGAAGGACTTTTATGACTAATAGCTGTAATTATACATGTGGCCATGGTTCCTTTTGTGATACTAAAGCTCGCTCACTCCCACACTAAAAACATCCTAACTTGGATTTCCTTACAACTTCCTCCTCACCTGATGTCAGCCATTTTATACCTTTGCAAATTCAACACCCACAAATCACCAGAGTGCCTGCTTTTGTTATTTACTTTTTGATCTCATATTGCTGATGAACAAGCAGGCAGGTGCTTGTGCGCACTATCTCAATGCCCAATTCGGCGTTCCTGTGCAAATGCAGCCATTGGTAGCGCTGCTGAGAGTGATTCTTGAAGGCAAGCTCAGGCTGCGGAAAGCAGGCCACCAATAACTCACACTGTTGGCCACAGTCTCTGGTGCCGGTGTGCTCCCATTCTAGAGCGTTGGTGCTGGGCACACCCCTGTTCTAGAGCACTGGTGCTGGCACGCTCCCATTCTAGAGCGCTGGTGCCGGGCACACCCCTGTTCTAGAGCACTGGTGCTGGTATGCTCCCATTCTAGAGCGCTGGTGCCGGTGTGCTCCCATTCTAGAGCACTGGTGCCGGGCCCACCCCCATTCTAGAGCACTGGTGCTGGTGTGTTCCTATAAGATTCCTATTCTAGAGTTCTGAAAATCCAGTTTCTGACTTCACAAATCCAGAGTTCTCCATGTGGAATGTTCTACTTCTAATCTAAAGGGTGTCACAGACCCCTTACTAAACTGGCAGTCCATCCTACTTTCTTGCACACAACATGATTTTATCATTTCCTTCTAGCTTATCACAGACTGTTAGAGCTGAGGAGAGAGGAGAGAATAAAACAGTAATGGACACTGAGCAGTTTCTAGGTGCCAGGCAGTGTACAAGGTACTTCATACACTCAGCTTGGTTAAACTCTGGCAAGAACCCCATGAGAGAAACATTATTACCTATGCTGGAGACAAGCCAGGGCTCACAGAGGTTAAACTAGAATCCATGACAAAGAGCTAGGAAATGGTGATTTGATCCAGTTCTATTTTACTCGCTGTGTGTTAACTTGTACACCTACACCCTGGTATTTTATTCACAAGGATACTGAATTCTGGAGATGGTGAATAGCTGGCTAAATGCCCCAGGGCTACTTTGCAGCAAGCAAGAAAGGTGAACCAGGGTTTCCATTTCTTACCCTCCTTTTCTCAGGCTTGTCTGTCTAATGCAACCAGTCAATGACTTTGACTCCCACTCAAAAAGTCACCTGCAGGCTCTGATTCAGTGCCTTGGTATGAAGTGGTGCACATGCAAATTAAAAACCAAAACAGCCAAACTAACGACACATACTGGGTTTGGAAAAGCAAGACCCTCCAGTCGGCAGTTTTAAGTTTAAGCACATTTGGTTTCTTCTCGTAGTCCGTGGCCCTGGATGCCAGCGCATGGTGCACGCTCACGGCGTTTTTCAAATCCTCCTCAGACAGGGCCTTTTCTGGCTTATATTCATCCTACAGAGGGATACAAAGAGAACAAAGACAAGGTCATATTCAGGTTTCACCATTTCTTTTTGAAACCTAAAACGACAAGAAAAAATTTTAGAAAATCCATGAAAGTACATGAAAAACATAAAATGGTGAGTAAAAATAACTATTTCACAAATGTCCTAAAACATCTTGTTGTTTGAAAAGTATGCTCAGAAGGAGAATATACACATTTGAAAAGAAGTGAGGTCCAATAGTAAGGGTGGTCTGCTTTTAGGAACAAATGGACGAATGTAAAGCTCCCAGATATACATCACCAGAATTACACGGATGGTGAAAACCATCCCCTTGTGTTCTTTGGTCTAAAGACATTGTGCTCCTTTCTTTTGAGACTATTATCAATAGAAAAATGAACAGTAAAATAAAAATGATTTATCCAGCTGTTCTCTGAAAGAAAAGGGGAAAATCAGTTTAATAATCAAGAAAAGCTTAGCTCTAGTATCATAAATTTGAAAAATGGGTAGAAGTACATAAAAAGGAAGGTGTCACATACAGATGCAATTTTCTCTTTGGTCATGACCTATATACACAATTGATAGAATTCAAAAAGGTTCTTTTGTATGGTTTCCCTCCAAACATAACTAAAAATATCCCAACTAGAGGAAGAACAAAATTTAAGACAAATTTGATTCTGTTACTGTTGTTATTGTGTTTAGTTTTCCTGGGTCCATCAGAATAAAAAAAGGCCTCAAAACCAAGGTAAATAGACATTGCAAGCCATGATAGGAGATGTTTTTCTAGTGTTGAGGTCCTCTCTTCCTCCTTCCCATACTTTATCAGACATCATGCTCAACAAACTTGTACTTCTCCTGTAAAAAACATACACATACTCCTCTCACCTTCGAATTAGCAGTAAAGACCTAAAAGACACTGTCTGTTCTCTTACCACAGTGTGGTTTTGCATATTTTCAAAGAAACAGATACACTCTCCCATACCGCCCCCTCCCTCCCATATCCTCTCTGCAGACCAAGCAATTCCAATGTCCTACCGCCATCAGCTCAGACTGAGTCATAAATAAACAGCCGCTGCTGATCCTTAATGCTCACTGCCAGTGATGAGCTGAGGGACAAAGATAGGAAAAACCCAAAATACACAGGGAATACCAACAGCTATTCAAAGTTTACTCAAATTTATAACATTCGGTGATGAAATTTCTTCTTTAAGTTAGCAACAAGTCTATTTTATTAACCTCAGAAATTAAGTATTACGGTTAATAGGTTTTTAAAGAGGTATGATGAATAAAGGAGAAAAGAAATCTTAAAATAAATACAATAAATTCCCATAATGTACATAACTATAATCTAATTATGCTTTAGGGTCTTTTCTAAATGAGACTTTTCTCACTGATTTAACAGTTCAAAGGTTCACAAATCTGCTTCCACTGCAACTGTTATTAGAATGGAAATATCAGCTGGAGGCGGCATGGCCATAAAATCCCCTCCAGCCTTATGATTATGGTTGAACAGAACCCTGCAAGCTGGCCATCACTCAAGTTAACCACTTAGTTAAATACAGGAATCAGAGGTAAGTGAAGACTGGGGAGGGGGAGAAGAGCCTACAGCCAAAACTCCCCACAGAAAAACTATATGCTGCCTCCATTGCATATATACTGATCTATAACACACCTGGTATTTGCAAGTGCCCAGAGATTAGCCTAGGGATTTGTAAGCACCATTTTCAGTGTTCTAGATCCATGACTTTGGCTTTTATCTTAATTCTTTCTCACTGGTTTTTTTTTTTTTTGGTTACCTTTTCTTATTTGAATTTAAGATGCTTACTTAGTTCTTTGGTTTTCTATATTTCTTCTTTAATTAAGAATTTAAACTATAATTTTTTCTCTGAGTACAGGTTACACATATTTGAGGATGGAGAGTATTTTTTCATTGTTCTCTAGTTTGTAGTTTTAGTTTTTGATTTCTTCTTTGATCTCAGTCACGTCAAAGAATGTGCTTCTCAAATTTAAAGTACATAAAGTTTCAGATATTTGTCATTATATATTCTAATTTTATTGGCCTGTGACCAGAGAATGTGGTCTGTAAATCTGTTTTATGTCTTCAAAATTTGTTTAGGTTCATCTATTAAGATTTTCCAACTATGTTTGATTTTTGTTAATGTTCAATGGACATAAAAAAATTTATTCTGAGGGATGAGTTGTGTATTTATATTCAAGTTTATTGATTCAATTCCTCTATATTCCTACATTATTTTTTTATCAGTTCATTCTCAAGACAAGTATATTGACCTCTTTCTTCCATTAGATTGTATTGTAAGTTCTCGTTGCAATTCTGATAGTTTCTATTTTAGATCTGAGTTGCTATGTTGTTTGATAAATTAGGTTATGATTGTTATCTTCCATGTAACTATGTGCCATTTATTATTTTATAATGTTCTTCTTTATCCAGGTTAGTGCTTAGTAACATAAGATGGAAACTTAAAGGGCTCTATTTATTCACCAAAACACTCTATTTCCAGATGCCTTGTCCACACAACTTTTTTTATTTTTTATTTTTTTATTTTGGTACCATTAATCTACAATTACATGTGCAACATTATGGTTATTAGACTCCCCAAATCATCAAGTCCCTACCACATACCCCATTACAGTCACTGTCCATCAGTGTAGTGAGATGCTATAGAATGACTACTTGTCTTCTCTAAGTTGTACAGCCCTCCCTGTACCTGCCCCCTACATTATGTCTGCTAATCGTAATGCCCCTTTTTCCCCCTTGTCCCTCCCTTCTCACCCATCCTCCCCAGCCCTTTCTCTTTGGTAACTGTTAGTCCATCCTTGGGTTCTGTGAGTCTGCTGCTGTTTTGTTCCTTCAGTTTTTTCTTTGTTCTTATACTCCACATATGAGTGAAATCATTTGATACTTGGCTTATTTCATTGAGCATAATATCCTCTAGCTCCATCCATGTTGTTGCAAATGGTAGGATTTGTTTTCTTCTTATGGCTGAATAATATTCCATTGTGTATATGTACCACTTCTTCTTTATCCATTCATCTACTGATGGACACTTAGGTTGCTTCCATTTCTTGGCTATTCTAAATAGTGCTGCGATAAACATAGGGGTGCATCTGTCTTTTTCAAACTGGGCTGCTGCATTCTTAGGGTAAATTCCTAGGAGTGAAATTCCTGGGTCAACTGGTATCTCTATTTTGAGTTTTTTGAGGAACCTCCAAACTGCTTTCCACAATAATTGAACTAATTTGCATTCCCACCAGCAGTGTAGGAGGGTTCCCCTTTCTCCACACCCTCGCCAACATTTGTTGCTGTTTGTGTTTTGGATGGTGGCCATCCTTACTGGTGTGAGGTGATGTCTCATTGTGGTTTTAATTTGCATTTCTCTGGTGATTAGCGATGTGGAGCATCTTTTCATGTGCCTGGTGGCCATCTGAATTTCTTCTTTACACACAACAAGACTTTTAAAATAGTTTCACTTTCCTCTTCCTTCTCATTAATACTAAAGTTTTCTTAAAACTGTGTTAGTACATTTTGTTCTGCAATCTTATTGGAATTATCTTCTATTACGTAAAGTCTGTCTCAAGAAACCTTATTTTGCTACATTACATCCCGAGTCTCTCCTTGTTCTTTGAGATTTAACTGTATCCATGCATCTTCACTCACCTACTTCCTATCTTTTCTCTATGTTGAGTTTTCTTTCCTCATCCCTGTGTTATTTTCTCTTCTTTCAAGTATTTTTCTCAGGTAGGTGATATACTCTAGCTATTTACCAATATCTTTAATTACCTCTGACAGGCACAGAGCTGGGTATAGAACTCTTGGGTACAGTCCCTTTCCACTCAGGAGTCTAGAGATGCTATTCTGTCTTTTAGTTTCCAGTTTTACAAAAATCCAATGCTTTTTTTCCTTTCCTTGTATTTCCTGTTAGGACTCTCATAGGGGTTTCCTTTTATTCTTAGAATTCAGGAACTTTTTTGCTATGCTATGCCTTAACATTCTTGTCCATCCAGTCTGGAACTAAAACAATTCCTATCCTAATCCTCCGTTTTACGATTATTCCCCTGGGCTGCCAGAGATCATCCCAGCTGTGTGGGTGTGTGCCACAGGTTTACAGTTCCCAGCCATGCTTGCACCCTGCACCGACTGACAATCCTTTCATGTGGTCATGATGATCACTCTGTTCCATTCTGCGAAATGTCCACCATTCTCTTCAACACCTAAGCCACCACAACTGTGCGCAAGAGCATAGGTGCCTGGAGTTAGAACCACCCAGGTTCAAAAGACTGGTTCTGGTATGATACCCAGTGTTCCATGAGCTTAGGTCAATTAGACTCATTAAGCACAGCATACTTTGACTGGGAAGTAGTTGATACTACCTTCCTCACAGAGCTGTAGGATGAAATTAAGTGAGATACTGTTTTTTTTAAACTCTTATTGTTCACAGCATATAGTAAGCAGTCAAATGGTAGCACGTGTAATTTTTTAATAATAATTTCTTAGTAGCATATAGCTTAAACTTCAACTTGTAAATATCAAACTTTCTGCTTAAACACCCTATAAATATCTGTATTTTGTGTTCACCTTTATCTTCTTTCCTCCTAAAACAGAAGAATCCTGCTCAAGACGAATCCTCTGCTTTCAGATCAACCTCCATTGATCTTTCCTAGGGTCTCATTTCATTGGTTATTATCGTTTCCCTATATTTTTAACCACTCTCTATTGGTTTCCTCTCCTCGCCTATAAATATGCTCAGGTCTACCTTATTTTCATAAGGTAATACAAAGGCATTATTTGAATGCAGATATTGCTCTCACACACACCCAGCAGGCTGTCTCAGCCTGCGCTATAACTCATCCCAAGTGGCCCTCTGTTCCATGACAACCAGGGGCAGCCTTACTGGCACAAGTGCCCTCACCAAGGGCCCCTGCTCCAGGGGACAGCCCCCTACACAGCTGTCAGAGTCAGATCTCACAGCCAGATGCACATGGGGTCAACCTTGCACACCAGAGCACCCATAGCAGTTGCAAGCCAGGCCTTTCAGCCAGACAGGCTGGGAATCAGCCCCATTCACCAATGAACATATAGAACACATGGCTGGGTCTTGTAGACAGCCACACCAAGGTATAGCCCTGCACATCAATAAGTTGATACCAATTGTTACTCAGCTACAACAGGAGTGTGCACACAGCCTACTCCTAGAACTGCCTCAGGTGACTGGTGGGGGACTGCATTATAGGCATCACTGGACAGTATCAGCATAAAGTCATTCCTTCAAGACTGGCAGATATAACTGGTCTATTGAATACATAGAAACAAGTACAGAATGAAGACACAGAAATATATTCCAAATGAAAGAACAAAACATCAGAAAAAGAGCTGAATGAAATGGAGATAAGCAATCTACTAGATAAACAGTTCAAAGTAATTGTCATAAACATGCTTCAACAAAGAGAAAATATTTTTAAAAAATCAGAGGTGATGAATACAATAAGTGGAATGAAAAATACACCACAGGGCATCAATGTGAATTAGATGATGCAGAAGAATGGATCAGCAATATGGGGGGGCAGAGTAGTGGAAATCGCCTAACTGGAACAGCAAAAAGAAACAGAATTTTAAAAATGAGCATAGTTTAAGGGACTTCTGGGACAACATCAACCATACCAATTTTTAAATTATAGCAGTTCCAGAAAGAGAGAGGAAAAGGAACAGGAAACCTTTTTGAAGAACTAATGGCTGAAATCTTTCCTAGCCAAGTGAAGGAAATGGACGTCCAAGTACAAGAAACACAGACAGCCCCAGATAAAAGGAACACAAAGAGATCTGCACCAAGACACATTATAATCAAAGTATCACCAGTTGAACAGAGAATCTTAAAAGCAGCAAGAGAAAAACAACTAGTTGCATACAAGGGAACCCTGACAAGGCTATCAGCCAATTTTTCAGCAGGAACTCTACAGGCCAGGAGGGACTGGAATGATGTATTCCAAGTGCTGAAAGGAAAAAAATTACGACCAAGAATACTCTATCTGTTCAGGTCAGCACTCAGAACTGAAGGAGATACGGAGTTTCCCAGACAAGCAAAAGCTAAAGGAGTTCATCAACACCAAACTGGCTTTACAAGAAATGTTAAACGGACTTCTTGAAATGGAAAAGTCCATAACTAGAAATAAGACAGTTATGACAAAAAAAAATCTCACTGATAAAGGTAATTATATAGTACAGGGATTGGATCAACCACCTAATAGCCATATGAAGACGAAAGGATGAAAGTAGTAAAATCACCTAGACCTAGAGCAATCTGTAAAGGGACACACAGATAATAAGATATAATATATGACATCATATATTATATGTGTAAAATTGTGTGTGTGTAAAATTGTACTGCATTTAGAACATGTTTGACCTTAACAGACTATCAACTTAAAATAGACTGCTGTATATATAGATTGTTGTATATGAACTTCATGGTAACCACAAACCAAATATCAATAATTGGATATACAAAAAAATAAAGATACAGGAATACAAACATAACACTAAGGAAATTCACCAGATCACAAGGGATGAGAGCACGAGATAGAAAGGAACATAGAAGAACTATAAAAACAAAACAATTAAAATGGCAATGAGTACATGCCTATCAATAATTACTTTAAATAAATACGGACTAAATGCTTCAATCCAAAGACTTGGGTAACTTTGATTATAATGTCTCTTGGTGCAGATCTCTTTGGGTTCATCTTATCTGTTAAAAGAACAAGATCCACCTATATGCTACCTATGACAGACACACTTCAGACCTAAAGACACACATAGACTGAAAGTCAAGGAATAGAAAAACATATTCATCCAGCAAGAATCAAAAAGAAAGCTGGGGTAGCAATACTTACATCAGAAAAAATAGACTTAGATTAGACAAAACAGGCTTTGTTTAAAAAAAAGACAAAGATTGTAACAAAAGACAAGGACATTATATAACAATAAAAGGTAAATCCAACAAGAGGAAATAACAATTTCACCCAACATAGGAGCACCTGCCATAAAAGGAGAGATTGACATTAATATACTACTACAATGGGACTTTAACATACATCCCAGATCATCCAGAGAGAAATCAGAGAGGAAACATTGGCCTTAAAGGACATTAAGCCAGACAGACTTAACAGATATATACTGTTAGGCAAAAATAGCAGAAAACACATCCTTTCAAGTGCCCATGGAACATTCTCTAGGATAGATCTTATGTTACCACAAACAAGTCCCAATAAATTTAAGAAGATTGAAATCATATCAAGCATCTTTTCCAATCAAAATGGTATGAAAAAAGAAATCAACTACAAGAAAATGGGAAGAAACAAAAAAACAGATACATGGAGGTCAAGCAACATGCTACTAAATGACCAATGGATCAATGAAGAAAACAAAGAGGAAATAAAAAATAACTTCAGACAAATGAAAAAGGAAACACAGAAGTCCAAAATCTGTGAGACACAGCAAAAGTAGTTCTGTAAGGAATTTTATAGTGATACAGATCCACCTACCTCAGGAAATAAGAAAAATCTCAAACACTCTAATCTTACATTTAAAAGAACTAGGTAAAGAAAAAACAAAACCCAATGTTAGTATAAGGAAGGAAATAATAAAAATCAGAGCTGAAATAAATGAAGTAGACACTAAAAGAGCAATAGAAAAGATCAATGAAACTGTTAGCTGGTTCTTTGAAAACACTGATAAAATTGATAAACCGTTAGTCACACTCATCAAGAAAAATCAAAAGGGCTCTTTCTCTCCCTTTTTCATCAGGAATCAAAGAGCAGCTAAACCCATACTACATAAATACAAAGGATCATAAGAGTCTAGTATGAACAGTTATATGCCAAACAAATGTGTCAATCTAGAGGAAATGGATAAATTCTTAGAAACATGCAATATTCTAAGGCTAAATCAAGAAGAAATGGAATACCTGAACAGACCAATTACTAGTAATGAAATTTAATAAAAAAAAAAAACCACCCTCCAAACAAAATTCCAGGACCCAGATGGCTTCACAGGTGATTTCTACCAAATATTTAAAGACAAAATTAATATTATCCTTCTCAAACTATTCAAAAAATTGAAGACAGAACACTTCCAAATTCATTCTATGAGACCAACATTACCGATACCAAAACCAGACAAGGACACTGCAAAAGGAGAAAATCACATGCCAATCTGCCTGAGGAACAGAGATACAACAATCCCTGACAGAATTTTAGCAAACTAAATTCAACAATGCATTAAAAGTATCACATGCCATGATCAAGTGCGATTTATTCTAGGGATGCAAGGATGGTAAAATTATCTACAAATCAAAGTTTGATATACAACATTACAAAAAAGATAAAAATCATGACTGATTCAATAGATGCAAAAAAAAGCATCTGACAAAATACAATATCCATTAATGATCAAAGCTCTCAACAAAATGAGTAGAGAGGGAATGTACCTCAATACAATAAAGGCATATATGACAAGCCTGCAGCTAATAATCACACTCAATGGTGAAAAGCTTAAAATTTTTCTCTAACATCAGGAGCAAGACAAAGATTCTCACTCTTACCACTTTTATTCAAAATAGTACTGGAGGTCCTAGTCATGGCAATCAGACAAGAAAAAGAATAAAAGGCATCCAAATTGGAAAAGAAAAACTGTCACTGTTTGCAGATGACATGATACTATACATAGAAAACCTTAAAGACTCCACCAAAAAATTAGTATAACTACTAAATGAATTTAGTAAAATTAAGGATACAAAATTAGTATAAATAAACCTGTTGCATTTCTAGACACTAATAATGAACTATCAGAAAGGGAAATTAAGAAAATAATCCCACCTTCAATTTTATCAAAAAGAATAAAATACCTAGCTATAAATTTTACCAAAGAGGTCAATGATATGTACTCTGAAAACTGTAAGACATAGATGAAAGAAACTGAAAATGACACAAATAAATGAAATGGAAATATATTCCATGCTTATGGATACTGTGCTCATGAACTGGAAGGATTAATATTGTCAAAATGTCTATACTACTGAAGCAATGTACAGATTCAATCCAATCCCTATCAAAATACTAATATGTGTTTTGAAAGAACTAGACCAAATAATCCTAAAATTAATATGGAACAGCAAAAGATCCCAAATAGCCAAAGCAATCTTGAGAAAGAAGAACAAAGCTGGAGGCATCACACTCCCTGGTTTCAAACTATACTACAAAGCTCTAGCAATCAAAACAGTGTGGTGCTAGCACACAACAGACACAGATCAATGGAACAGAACAGAGTCCAGAAACAAACCCACACTTACATGGTCAGTTAAATCTTTGACAAAGGAGTCAAGAATATACAACAGGGAAAAGACCGTCTCTTCAATAAATGGTGTTGGGAACACCAGACAATGCTATGTAAAAAAAAAAAAAAAAAAAGGAAACTGAACCACTTTCTTACATCATACACAAAATACACTCTAAATGGATTGGAGACTTAACTGTAAGGCTGGAAACCATAAAACTAGAAGAAAACATCTTGGACATCAGTTGTAGCAATATATATATACATATATATTTTTTTGATCTGTCTCCTCACACAAGGGCAGCAAAGCAAAAATGAACAAATGGGATGACATCAAACTAAAAAGCTTCTGCACAGTGAAGGAAATCATCAACAAAATGAAAAGGCAACCTACTGAATGGGAGAAGACATTTGCACATGATGCAACTGATAAAGGGTTAATATCCCAAATATGTAAAGAACTCATAAACTCAGTATCAAAAAATCCCAAACAACCCAATTAAAAAGTAGGCAGAAGACCTGGCTAGATATTTTTCTAATGACATACAGATGGCTGACAGACACATGAAAAGATGCTCAATATCACTAAGAACCAGGAAAATACAAATCAAAGCCACTATGAGATATATAACCTTGCACCTGTTAGAATGGCTAGTATCAAAAAGAGAAGAAATAATAAGTGTTGGGAACATGTGGAGAAATGAGAACTCTTGTTGGCTCTTGGTGGGAATGCAAAGTGGTGTAGCCATTGTGGATAACAGTATGGAGGTTTCTGAAAAAAAAAACTAAAAACAGAATATATGATCCAGCAATTCTACTACTGGATATTTATACAAAGAAAATGAAAATATTAATTCATAAAGGTATATGTACCCCATGTCCATGGTAGAATTATTACAGTAGCCAAGATAAGGAAGTAACCCTAAGTGTCCACTGATAGAGGAATGGATAAAGAAGTGACACATACATATACAATGGAATATTACTCAGCCATTAAAGGGGAAATCCTCCCATTTGTGACAACAGGGATGGACCTAGAGGATATTTGCTAAGTGACATAAACACAGAAGACAAATACTTCATGACTTCACCTATATGTGGAATTTAAGAAACAAAACAAAAGAGAAACAGACTCACAGATACAGAGAACAATCTAGTGGTTGTAAGAGGGGAGGGAGGTTAGGGCAGGGGCTTAATAGGGGAAGGGTACAAACTTATTATGAGGTTACATAAATAAAATAAAAGGTTACTTAATAAAAGGTACAAATTTCCAGTTATAAAATAAGTAAGACAAGTGGGTGCAATGCACAGTGTAGGGAATGTAGTTAATAATATTGTAACAACTTTGTATGGGGACAGATGGTAGCTAGATTTATTGTGGTGATTACTTCATAATGTATATAAATTTTGAATCACTATGTTGAACACCTGAAACTAATATAATATTGTGTCAACTACACTTCAATTAAAAGGAGGCAAAATACAAACAAAATAGGTTTGGCATTTTGAATTCCTACTAGAAAACAAAGTTCCATGTACATAAAAAATGAGCCAAACCCAGGGTAGACTGGAAACATTAGGGTGGACAACTGGATGAAAAGAAATGACTTTATCCTACAGAGTTCATTAGACATCTTGATTTTTTATTATTTAAAGTAGAAGATAGTGCTTAAATGGTGGAACTGGGAAGGAAGAAATAAGGGATAAATTATCATCAAACCATTTCAAACCTTAGACTCTGCGGTGCAAACTAAATGGAAGACAAGAGCATGAGAGATTCAATCAAGAAATTTCCTGTAAGAAAAGAAAATGCTCCATGACATCTAATCTCTGTTCACTTTCTCAATGAAGTGGGAAAGTGAATTCTGAAAACGTGCTGCCCGTGCCCTTTGCCCAGCGTGCTGCAGTGGGGCACCCCACAGCCGAGTGAGCGCCAGCAGTGCCCTTGCACACTGCTATTTATTTTAAATTCACTTAAAGCATGAAATTAAAAGTCTTGTGAAGTTGAATCGTAACACACTCATACAAGAATCACCACAAAACTCACAAAATAATTGGCATTCGGCTGAAAATTTGTACTGTCAGGAGAACATAAAGTTGAGTTTGGGAAGGGACCAAACCTCAACGGAAAGCCACCAACATCAATTAAAAATATGCTCAGATTCCAGTTTTCCAAGTGTTATTTACTTCGCACCTTATGAAATTGGTAGAATTGCTATACCTAATTAAAATACTTGAAACGAAAGTTGAGACGGTCTCGACTTCACTGTGAGAACACAAGACGGGAGGACTGAGAACACATTCTGTTTGGAGCTCTGAGAATATTAATAAAAATGGCAGTAAGTAAAGTAAACTGGATCCTAAATTGTCTATTCATTCTTGGTTTTTCAAAAGGCATTAAAACCGTTTTTCCTAATTTGATGACAATCTTTTTAAAAAAATTATATTTCTGGTAACGTATCTTTTCTAAAAATCATTCACCTTCATTTTCCTTTAGCCAACAAGCACAGAAAGTGCAATAGTCCCACAAATCTGAACAAGGACTCACAGCAAAACAAATGAAGGCCTGTTTCAGCTTATCAGTCAACTAGTCAAATATTTGAAAATCCCTTATTCACAGCATTGTAACGCTTTAAAGGGGCCTACGGGGTCACCTCATCTAATTTTCACATATTAGGTAAGCAAGGTTAGAGTCAGAAAAAATATGTCCCATATTACTACACTAAGAATTAAAAAGAATAGCAAGTTAAAGTCAAAGGACTTAGAATGTTTAAATTCATTTGTCCAGTTACCATGTCTGTGGTGTCTGTCTTCCCTGTCACAAGCCGACGCGTCTGCTTTCCTAGCATGAAAACACGGAGCCTCTGGAGCACTTACAGACACAGCAGGTTGGAATGCTTCTCCTTCGGGCGTCAGGCTTCAGCGAAGCACAGAATATTTCCTAGGATCGACCTGGTGAAATGAACTGGAAAGGTAGGATCTACCTCTTTAATTACACATTGGAACGGGAAGAGAGCAGGTAACCCCAGCAGCCCCTCCAAAAAGATTACGGGATCCACTGACCGGTACCTGCACAAACCCGAGAAGGCTTACTTTTTAAGCAGGAAAACCCCTCCGCACCCCTCCATATTTCTACCACACAGCGATCACAGTGTTTACGGGCGAGGCCATTCCCTGCCTCGCTCTGCTCCCGGGCCTCGCTGGCATCCTGTAACAGGCTGCGCCGCCGCCACCTGTGCCCACGCGGCTGTGTGTCCGTCACCCCCGCCCTGCGAGACCCACTCCGTCCAGTTCATGTTTCCCGCTGCCCGGGTCACATGACTGGTGTGGGTTGGAGTTACGGGAACGCAGGGCCGGCGGGCGGAGGCGGACAGAAAGGCGGAGACAAACCCGTGTGCGGCTGCAGCAGCAGACCGGGAGGGAGGCTGGAGCGCTGGTTCTACCTCACATGGGAGCACCTTGGAAGAGGCCACACAGCGCGGCATCAACTCTTCGTGTGGGGACAGGAAAAGTCAGGAGGAATAAACTTGTTTCTGTCTACTAGGCATTTGAATGGGAATCATATTTTTAAGCAAAACCTTCAGAGCACAGCCTTATATGTTTTAAACCCCAGAGACGAGGTGTGTTTCCAGCTGCAGTATCTTTTTGTGAAATTATAGTTTTTAAAATCTTGATTATGTCCTAACATCCCTTATATAATGGCCATTATTTCTCTGCTGGACTGGGTTATGCATCCAAATGAAGACTAGTGAAAACTTTGATATGATCATTGTTCTCCCAAGGGAACACTAGACTTCAAAGCCTAGTTAACTTTTTCTTTCATGCGTTATTTTAGAGCGTGAGAGAGGGTTCCACATAGCCTCCTCAAGCTGGAAGAGGGCACAGAGCCAGCAGCTTCACAAGAGGAAATAAAAATGCCCTGAGTAAACGAGCAAGCTTTCTGCTACCAGGGCCCAGCCTGGGGGTCAGCAGCTCCCGGGCTACGTTTGGGGCCCACCAGCCACAGGCCGGCTCCACCACTGCAGTCTGGGGCCTTGAGTCCCTGCTGTCCCTGCCTGGCTCACAGGCCCTCCTGATGACACCTGTACGACACAGAAAACTCCCTTTCCAGTCAGACTTTTAAAAAACCTTATAGGCAGTTGGAACAAATCTCTCTTCCAAGTAACCTACGGAATGAAGAGAAGATTTTCCGTCAAGGACAGAGTTCCCAGGATATTGTGACAGCAAACTACATATTTACATAAGAAACTGATTTTCCACCTTTGAAAGACATGGTAAAGGCAAATATATCAAATATATTCAGATTTGAATAGTTGTTTTCTAGACCCTAGATATAAACGACATGAGAAGATTCTCAAGAGTCCGGTCTGGAGAATGCAGAAACCAAATAATTTACAGGCACTAACCAGCCACCTACTCATCACTCTTCACCATCCCACCAATCACCTGACAATTTATTTTAAGGGTAACGTGGCTCAGATTGGTGACAAGCAGTCTGTAACAATAGTACCACCACAAAAGCTTACTAAAAACACCTTTAAGGAAAAGGCAGAGATCGGCAGGGTCAGACACAAAGGCCACAACAGAAACCAACAGAAAGCTTCTGAAGCTACATGACAGCAAAGGCTTGTCTGCGCATGTGGCCTGCGGATGACTCACCCTCAGTCAACAAACGGATGTGAAGTTAATATCCGAATGGCAGCAGTGATGGTCATCAGACCAATAAGAATTGAATCATTTTACCACCAATTCATAGCAATTTCAAAATTTTAAAGCATATATGAACTGTGTTACAGTACAGTGATAACATTAGACTTTTCTACCATGAACACTGTATTGCAATAATAATAATTATCAACAGGGTATGTATTCCTTGGACAAGAGTTGCCTCGCCTTGGGGGCACTGTAGGTATCGGAACCAGTCAAGGATGGGGTGTATTCTTACTTAGCTGAAGACAGATAAAACCACTGTTCCCGACATGCCCCCTGTGCTGCCTAACAGTTACAGAAACTGGACTCAAAGTTATTCACCCAACTGTGTTCCATTCACTGTGTGTTTTTCTAGTCCTCACCTGTACACTGGGTTTATATCATGTCACTAGCCGCTCAATGGAGTGTGACTGAGTCTCTCACCTACGCTGTTTAAGCCCAAATTCTTTTGTGGGGCAGGCACCATGTGTGTTTCCCATATGGCTGCCAAAGGGACGTTTTGTCAATGGTTCTGACATTACTATTGCAATGCTCTATGGATTTACTTTTTGCTTGAAATTTAGAAGCAAAAGAGACTAACATTAAGCAAGGTGGGGGCAGGAAGGGAAACGCTGTGGTCACAAGGAAGACCATGTAACTAGAAGAAGTAACACGAGAGCTCTGGATAATGCCAGAAACTGTCCAGGGGAAAGGAAGAAAAGGACTTACTTTACTTTAGAAAGAAATCAATAACAGGAAGGAAAGGAGATTCAGTAGAAGTCAGATAAGACACTGGGGATCTGTTATTTGCAAAAGTCACAGGAAATGGGTATCAGACCAGGGACAGTGGAGGGCTGGTCACAGTGGGAGCTATGAGAAAGCCTCTTCGAAGCAGCTGTCCACACACCCTCTGCCTCCCTGGCTTTAACTCGCATTCCAATCGGGGTTCCACACCCGCCACTGAAACTGCTTTACCAACAATTTTCTTGTTCCTGTGGAATTCTAGTGGCACTTTCCGAGTCCTGCCGTAACCTTTCTGCAACACAGAGCATTTCCTCCTTCTCCTGTATGTGCGGCCTCGGCCCTGCCCCGCCATCTTCTCCCTGGTTCTGGCCACATGCTGGGCTCTAGCACTGGCTGCCCCGCAGGGCACATGCGAGGAGTCTGCTCACTAGGTCAAGGCTCCATCTTTTGAGTGACATCTACTTCGTGGCTGAAATTATCAACTCTCTTAGATGGCTTCCCAGATCTGCATTCTAGGCTTCCTTCTCAGCTCCACACCGGAACACCACCCATGATGGCTTCTTGCACAGACTCACTCACTATTCCACCGACACCCTGGATTCAACACCACAAACCGGACTCTCGTCAGATGGTTTCTCCCTGCCTGTCACCTGCCCCACACAGCTGAAGCTACTCTGGTGTCTGTGTCTGTGACTGAGTCTGCCTCCAGGCCACTCTCCATCCTGAAGCCAGGCTGATCCTTCTGAAATGGAAGTCCGAGCCTATCAAGGCCCACTTAGGCCCCCTGGTGGCTCCACACCACTCACAGACCCTCAGCGCCTACTCAGGGTTTTTCAGGCTCCTCACAACTGGAACCCTTCACAGTGCCCTGGCTCTGTGCCCCCTGAATGTGCTGCGGGTGCTGCCATGCAGGTGCCTGCACAGGGCTCTCCCGTTGGACTGCTCTACATGACTACCTGCCACTTGCCTTCAGAGAGGCTTAGCAGTCACGTTCTTCACGAATTTTTCTGCGCAACCTCTCCTTCCCTTCCTGAGGCTCTGCTAGGTGTCCTTCCACATGCGTTTCCATTGTACACCCCTGTTTTGCAGCTCATCAAATTGCACTGAAATGGTTTACTTGCTGATCTCTTTGGACAGAGCATAAGGTCCTTTAGGGACTGTCATATCCCCAGTGAAGAGCGTTCTGGACACCTGGCAGAGCCCTGCTCTAGTAGATACACGCATTATTCATTTCCTTCCTATCATGGCCCTGTGTCAGGACAGTAGTTCGTTAGCCAAAATTCAGCTGATAGTGGATGCTTGGGTCACTTTTAAGTGCCAATACAGGAGTCATGAAATAGTTGGAATGTTGTTATTTCCATGATTTTTCATGGTTTACAGGAACAATAAGGAAGAATATCAGAAAATGGGTCCATGTTAGAAAATCTCAAGAGGTTATTACTCTAATTATGGAAGATAATAGAGATAGTCCCACATTCCGTAAGAGCGGCTGGTGTTAGGGGAGTGCAGTGAGAGCGGGCAGCCACAGTCCTTCCCGTGTGGGAGGTCAGGGGACAGGAGACAAGCTCCCGCAGGCCTGCTGGGCCTTCTCCCGTCAGCTGAAGCTGGCTGTGGAGGTCGGGGTTAAGGAAAACATTCCAGGAATGCTGGTTTTAAACTTCTACTGGTTAGAAGAGCCAGAGCTCTTAATGCTAGAACAGCCTAATGGAAAGAATACTATGTGGCCAGTTCCACCTTCACCATCCTGAGGAGGTCAGCCAATCTGAGCCGCAGCTTCTGCATTTAAAAACAGGGAGAAATAGCCAATGTGACGCTGTAAAGCTCAAATATAAAAAGCCCCCTAAAGACTGTGCCATACTGACGTATCAGTCTTACTTCTGGCTGAGCAATCACCGAGTGGCAGGCTCCCGAAGTCGGCCCACCCACTGCCTGCCTAGCCGCGCGCCGCTCTGCACGGGTGTGCTCTGAGGCGGTGCAGAGCAGTGCTCCAGGGACGCGTGTGGGTCTGCCCACGAAAACTGCCTGTGTGGCCCTTCAGCAAGGTGGGGGGCCGCCTGCACCGCTGCTCCCTTCGTGTTGTTTGGCGCCTGGAATTGGCACAGGGTCTACAGCCTAGCGTCCTTCTTAGAAGGGAGGACCTGGGTCAGGGTCTGACCTACATCTCCAGGGTTCGGGTGATGGGAAATGAGTGAGAAACATGGGTTAGATCTCTAGTAAAATTTAACTGGAAAACAAGTACATGGGCTAAAGTCAGGTATGGAACTAATGTCTACGGGAGTGAGGAAGAAGGCCAGCGTGGTGTGGCCATCACACTGCGAACCCCAGGGAGTGAAGCCCTCCGTCCTGAATGGCTCCTTGCGCCGCAGCTACCGAGGGCTTGCAGAGGCACTCACCGTCTGTGATCTCAGGGGGAGGACAAGGGGCCGAGGGGCTCTCGCCCTTCCGCAGAGCCAGCAGGGAGGGAAAGGGCCTGTGTTCGGGACGCTGGCATGGGTGGCTCGACTCCTAATCGTTTCATTACACAGCCGGCGCTATAGGATCAGGAAAAGGTAGACAAATGTCTGAGCCAGTTACTTAATTCCTCATGAGATTGGCCAGGATTTTCCGTGCAGACTTGGCGTCACATGCTGGCAGACTAGGACTCCAGCGCGGTTAACCATCAGCCAGGGGCGGGACCTTCGCAGCCCCGGCAGGACACACCCTTCACCAGTACTGAGCGCCCTGCACGCTCTCCAGCTCGGAGGTGATTCCAGGAAGAAGTCCCCCGACCTGCCGCTGCTGCTTCTGGTGGGCAGCTCGACACCCCGAACATCCCTCTGAAGCAAGGGGCCCCTTAGCAGTAGACGGCACTTCACAACCTCCCAGAGCCTGGCTTCAGGCGTAAATGCCCATAGATGGGGTCTTCACGTTTGTACTGCCCAGCGCCCTTTTTGTTCCTTTTACTTTTACAAATCAGGAAAAAACTAATTAGAGAATCACAGTAGATAAATCCACACTGGAACCTGCTCTGCCTCGACCAGGCTTCCACTGACCGATGAGCTGCTCTAGGTGCTGAGCAGATTTTCTGGCAACAGATGCTGATTGATTATATGTTGAGATTTCAAGCACTTGCCGCGTTTTTTTAGCCTCTCCTTTTCCTTTGGCAACATTAACATCTATTAGCAACAATAACAAGAGAATAGAGACTGGATACCAAACATGGCTCCCCTTTGAGGCAGACTCCCATCTCAAGTGGATATTCTGTAGCAAAGCTTGGATTCTTATTATTCAAACGAAATGCAACCTGAACGACAGCCCACAGCTCTCCTGCACTCTTCCACACAAATGTGTCATGTCCTGTGTGTCCAAACTTTTACTTTATAGACTTTCCGTAAGTGCAAATTTGCTACACTCCAGAGGCGCAGAAAGTATGGAGCCACTGTCTAATTTGTGAGTTCTAATCCAAACTGATGTTGAAGCGGTCATTCCTTGTCAGTACTGACCATTACTCTTCCATGTATGGATGGGTTAAACTCACTCCCACTCCTGTATCTGAGGGAGCGGGCATGCAACAGGAAAAGCTGGTGGCATGGAGACAGCACCTCTCTTGCTTCGCCTCTGTTAAATGTTGAATGCCAGTGTATTTTTCCCTCTTCCTGGGTCACCTGGGGATGGCATGGGTGGAGATGCTGTGGCTAGGCATTTAATGAAATGGCTTTGTCACACACCGTGCCATGACCGCTTATAGAGATATTAGAGGAAACAAAAAGGTAAGCCAAGAGAATAGGATTTATGTGAGGGAAACGGCTGTGAAATGCGGAATTTAATTTCCAAGGGTCACGCCCTGCAGTGACAAAGCTAGCTTGCAGGCCTGGGGAGGGCACAGCATGCCCACATGCTGCTTTGATGGAGGCCACAGCAGCTGACTTATCAATGGGAAGCCATGCTGTCTCTGTAGGGAAGTAAAGACAGTACAAGCTATCTGGCCCCCTAAGAGCGTGGATAATCTCCTGATACCAACAATAGGCTCTGCTTCTCCTGCTGTTTTGTCCCTCAAAGTAATGTGTCAACTAAAGGATCTTATAAACCATTTCTTTGCCATCTTTGGGGTTTAGCTAACACTAATCCATACCTCTCTCTGCAAGGGAATTTACCCACAAAGAGAGCACTGGTCCCAGGTGAAACATCCCATACTTTCATGTTCCTTACCTCATCTATTCCAGAAGGAAGAAAACAAAAGGGTTTATATTAGATATGGTCCTTCTCAGTCTACACATCTGAAAAAAGTTCCAATAAAGAAACAGAAGAAAATTATGAAAGTGTTCCTTACATAGCTGCTCTAGTAATATGAAAAATGTTGGTACAGGATATAAAATAGTGCAGTTAAGGTCCTTTAAATACTGCTCTGGTGGGTTCCTAAAGGAAGGGTTGTTTTAATAAGAGTAATTTTTTCAGTTTTATTACCTAGGGTATTATTATATTTTGAAATTTTAAAATAGAAACAAATCAAATACGGTTCTCCCTAACACTCACATCTCTGTTTCAAAGCAGCCTCTTATCTCAGGGGTGCACATGTGGGCACCCTCACACGGGCTGCTATGTGATTCAGCACTGCAGATGTCACATCAAAGGGAAGGGCTCCCTTCCAGAGAAACAAGAGTGGAAAGTGTGGAAAGGCATGTGTCTGTGCACTGAAAACAAAAGCTCAAAATGAATGTGACCTTTTTCTTTAAGTGTCTAAATATCAATAACTAGTGTGGTGAGGAAAGGCTGTGGTGAACAGGTACTGTCATAAACTGCTGTAGGGAATGAAGAACATAAGAGCGTTTGTATTAGATATGGTCCTCCTAAATTACTTTCCAGAAGTACTTTAGAAATATGGCTCAGTAAGTAAAGCAGTTCCCACCCCGTCTCTCTGAACCATGACACAACCAGGATCTATCTTCAGGAGACACACAGATACGTGCATAAATATACATACACACAAACATAGATGGACGGCCAGAATCAGAGGGAGGGGGTGAAAATCAGAACAGACATATCTTTAACGTGGAGGTTTAATCAGTAATCAAAAACTTCCAAACAAAAAAGGTCCAGGACCACATGCCTTCCCCATTCAATTCTACAACACTTTTAAAGAAGAATTAACTCCAAACCTTCTCAAATTCTTACCCCAAATTGAAGAGCAGGTAATACTTATAAACTTATGAGACCAGCATTACTCTGATACCAAAACCAGAAAAAGATACCTTAAGAAAATAAAACTACAAGCCAATCATATCCCTGATGAATACAGGTGCAAAAATCCTTAAAAAATACCAAGAAGCCAAATCTGACATCACATTAAAAGCAGAATACACCATGACCAAGTGGGATTAATCCTTGGGAGGCAAAAAGGGTCCAACATATGAAAATTGATTCCTGTGACACAGCACACTAACAGGAAGATGCTACAAATCACACTGCCATCTCAGCAGATGCAGGAAGAGCACTGAATAAATTCAAAACTCTTTTATGATAAAAACATTCAATAAACTAATAATAAAAGGAAATTACCTCACTATAATGAAGGCCATATACGAAACACCCACAGGTAACATCATACTTAATGGTGAAAAACTTAAGGCCTTTTGGCTAAGAAAAGAAAGAAGTCCACTCTTAACACTTCTATTCAGTATAGTGCTAAAGATGTAGCTAGAATAACAGGCAATAAAAAGAAATAAAAGGCATCTAAACTGGAAAAGGGAAAGTAAAATTGTTTCTGGTCATAGATGATATGACTTTATAGTGTTCAGAAAACTAGAGACTCCACAAAGGGACTGTTTCAACTAAGAAACAAATGCAGCTCAGTTGCAGGATAAGAAATCAGGATATGAAATCAATGTGAAAAATCAGTTGCATTTCTATTCACTTAACAATTAACAACCTGAAAAGGAAATTAAGAAACACATCTATCTACAATAGCATCAAGAACATTAAAGAATTTAGGAAAAAACTTAATGAAGGAGGCAAAAAACTTACAATGGAAAATAGACAACAATGCTGAAAGGAATTCAAGACACACATAAATGTAAAGACACCCCATTCTTATGGATTGGATGACTTAGAATTACTAAAATGTCCACACTACCCACCTACAGATTCAATGCAACCCTTATTAAAATCCCAATGGCGTTTTTTTTTTTACAGAAATAGTAAAATTCACTGTAAAATTCATATGGAATATGAAGGATGTTGAACATCCAAAGCAATCTTGAGAAAGAACAAATTTAAATACCTCACACTTCTGGATTTCAAAACATATTCCAAAGCTATGCTAATCAAAACAATATACTGGCATAAAGACGGACATATAGCCCAGTATAGCGAATAGAACAGAATAGACAGCCAAGAAATAATAACCCTATGTGTATAAAGTCAATTGTACTTCAAACAGGACACAATGTAGAAAAGATAATCTTTTCAATAGTACTAGGAAAACTGGGTATTCTCATGCAAAAACGGTGAGATTTCACCCTCTTTTACACCATATGCAAAACTCAGCTCAAAATGGCTTAAATATAAGACTTGAAACTATAAAACTCTTAGAAGAAAATATAGGGGAAAGATGCTCAACACTGACACCAGCAATGATCTTTTGGATATGAACCAAACGCAACAATACACAAGGGAGATGACATGAAACAAAAAGCTTTAGCCAAGGAAACAGACAATGAAAAGGCTACAGAAGAGAAGAAAATATCTGAAAACCATACAAATAAGGGATTCATATCTAAAATATATAAGGAATTATTATGACTCAATAGCAAAAAAACAAATAACCTGATTAAAAATGGGCAAAGGATTTGAGTAGACATCTCTCCAAGGACAATAACACAGATGGCCAAAAGGCACATAAGATGCTCAACATCACCGACCATCGGGAAAATGTAATGAGGTATCATCTCACACTTGTCAGAACAGACATATAAAAAAATTTTTTTTAATTAGACCATACCAAGTACTGATATGTCTGTGGAGAAATTGAACTCCTTTGTACTGTTGGTGGGAATTTAAAATGGTTCCAGCCAGTATGGAAAACAGTACAGAGGTTCTTTAAAAAATTATAAGCAGAACGAATATGACCCAACAATCCCACTTCTGGGGTATCTTTATCCATGGAAAATGAAATCAAGATCTCAAGGAGGTACATGTACTACAGTTTTCAGTGCAGCATTACAATAACTAAGAGTCGAAGCATGATGTCCATGGACAAATGAATGGATAAAGAAAATGAAGAAAAAATTGAATATTATTCAGCCATAAAGAAGAAAGTTCTACCAAATGCTACAATATGGAGGAAGCTTGATGATACTATGTTAAGTGAAATCATCTAGTCACAGAAAGACACCTACTGCTTGTTTCTACTTAAATGAAGTACTGAAATTAGTCATACTCAGAAACAAGGTAGAATGGAGCTTGCTAGGAGCTGGGGAAAAGGGAAAATCAGAGACTTGCTGTTCTTTGGGTATTGTTTGTCATGCAAGTTGGAAAATTTCTTGAGATGTACTGTCAACACAGTGCTTATAGTAATACTATATTATGTACTTAAAAATTTATTGAGGATCTGTCTCACATTATGTGTTTTTTACTGCAATAAAGAACAACAACTTTTCCAGTCAGTCACCATGGAGGGCAGTTACTGCCTTGCCCTTTATCAGCCCTAATTCCAAGTTGCTCTTCACAGTAGGAGCTAGAATCCTCTTGGGCTCTGGAAAGTGGTGTACCTCATTTCAGTTACCACACAACTTTCCCATCTCCGCATACACAGAGCTAGGGAGATGGATGCTCCAAGGAATACTCCTCAGAGGTCAAAACATGTAAACCTGATTCCAAACATACTTCCCAATTCTGGGATTCGAAGACAGGATCTTGACAGGGAATGGTCTAGTCAAACCCTCACCCAGATAATTTGGAATGTATCTGCATTAAATACCAGTGTTTCAGGATTGGGATGAAAATGTTTTTCTAGATTTAGGGAAGACCTAAATGAAGATAAATAACTAAATGAAGAGATAATGTGAAAGAGCAATAAATTAATGAAGGGTATAACTAGTGTGTACAGTATGAATATCCATAGAAACGAGTGCTGCCATAGGTCTCTATCTGCACAGATCATATGGAGTCTGACTTCTCAACATATATCCACAATTTCCAATTGAACATAACTGGAACACAGTTCATCCATGCCCCTGATGTCTCTCTCTCTTACACATGCACAGAATCTTTTACATATATAAAATATATGACATATTACATATGAATATATATGATTTCCAAAATATTTTTTTAGCAGAAACAAAAAATATCTAAAAATGAATTTAGACACTGGTTACACAGTTTTTTGGGTGTTTGATGGGGCCTCTTAGTACAAGGTGAGTATTTTGGGGGTAACCTAATTATCATTTCATAGAGTTTTATGGGCTTTATTATTTACTTATTTTACCTTTTGCAAGTAAAGGACTGTTCCCTTTAGTACAGCATAAAAGGTTTTCCATCCTCGCTTTCCTCTTGGAGCTAGAAAGGAGAAAAGAAATGGAAGATGTTATTTGACAGAAATTAGCATTTTAGAAAGAGAACCTAAATGATCAACATGGTAACTGTGTTTCAGTATTCCTGGTTTATTAGCTACCAAAACTAACCATGAGACAAAAATTTCCTGGAGCCTTACAGCAGAACAGGCAGTGGCCTAGAAATGTTTCCCATGCATTATATCATTTAATCCTCACAGTGATCCTGTGAGGTAGGTTTTATTACTCCTGTCTTTTTACAGCCCCGAAGCACAGGGAAGTAATCTGCTCACGGTTGCACAATCAGGAAGAGGAGAAGCAGGGATCTGAGCCCCAGTGGCATGGCCTACAGTCTGCACTCTAGTAGAGATCTTAAAGATGGGGAGAGCAAAAGAGTCATGTAGGAAATACACACTAATCCAAGAGAAAGCTTAGAAGGCTCAGGTACCAGGCTTTGTCAAAATTTCTAGGAATCATAAGAAAAAAAAGTTTCAGAATATAAAAGCAGTCCTCTTGACATTTCTCCCACATGCCCAGCTACTGGATTATAACTTCCAATATTTAAAGATTATTACTTAATATTAAGTAATTAGTTGATAACTATTTAATATTAATATTATTTACTCATTTACTCCTGTGGCCATGATAAATCTGATTATCATTACTCTATGGTGATAATAAATCTGTTCTTACTCCCATCCACTGTGATAGCTCTGCAGAGACCTGCTAGCAGCACTATGTAACTCTTCTGTCTAACCGTCTTTCCAGTACAGTGTGCATGACCTGCAAGCGGGTATGCTTCATCTTTAGGGTTCACAGAACCTGGCACAGTCAAGGCAATCATGAGGACACTCATCAGAATTCTCCAAATAGATTTGCTTTCACAAGTCCTAACATTCCTTTCATTTATGTTTTCCTGGAGTACGGAGTAGAATTTCTCTATTGACTTTATAGAAACATTTACAGATTGTCCTAAAACAAAAGCAGAGATTAGCAAAAGAGTTGACTATTTACTCCTAATCTTAATAAAGTTAAAATACGTAACCGGAAAATTTTATTACCTGAATGCCGTTTTTCTTAACATGTCTATACAAAAAGGTAGGAGTGCTGACCTTACTCCACCAACCATTTGGCTGCCTGTGGGCATCTTTACTTAGGAGGCTGATTAAACGGGGAAACACATTAGCCTTAAACAAATCCTTTAAATCTCCTTTGACTCAAGAACACTTAGCGCTGGGATCTGGGTGAATAGCCACCTACAGAAACAGGCTCTCCTGCCAACACCACACTGATACATCCACCTGGTGAAAAGGGACTCAGAACATCCGCTCTGCAGGTTTCCAGGGGAAATGAAAAATCATCCCATCTGTTTCCTTCCACTAGGTAAGGTTTGGAAGTGTGTACTCAAAAATCAGTGATCGAAAGAAGTATATCATAATATCCTTATAAAGAAAGGTGACTACTATAAAGAAGACCGCAGATCGTCACATATACATACAGTAAGTATTGACTGTATCGTTCAGTGGGCGCCCACACGGCCGAAGTGACGACAGCAGGCAGAGTGACCATGGGCTGCAGGAGCTGCTGCTGAGCAGGACCAGAGGCGGCCTAGGTGGTGCAGGAGCCCGAAGGGAAAGCAGACCCGCTGGCTCCTAGCCCTTGTCTTAAACCCATCCTCTCACCCACCAGCCCCTCAACCTCGGAGCCCCTCAACCTCCCAGGACATCAGCTGCTTCATTTAAAGTGTGGATGATCCACATAACTCAAGGCAAAACATGACTGGCCGGTGCTGCACAGGTACCCCGAGAACACCCTTCTGTTGTCCGCGGGAGGCACACAGGCCTGGGGTTCATGCGCTTTCTCAACACCTAAAACTAGTGTAGGGCAGCTGGAGATGCCTTTGAGGATCTACAGACCTGTTTTCTGCTTTGCGAGTAGAAATTTCCTGTGAATCTCCTATCCTATCTATGAATCCATGCACAAGCTCACAAGGAGTTTTCATGGCCCTTTATTATCACCGCGCTAAGCCTGCTAGAATCTGATGTGAAGATCCCTCCATCTCCAGTGTGACCTCCAGTTGCCATGGGGACTGACTGGTGCTGTCAGTGAGCACAACCCTACGCTGCATTCTCTTACTTTTCCATCTCCCACAGAAGTGTCAAACTGTATCTTGTTTCAGGTCATTTATAATTTAGTTGTCTAAGACTTACATGAAGCAACCGAGTCTCCTAACAAGATGACTCAGAAGCAAGCACTCAAGAGCATGTGGCCAGCACACTGAAAAGGCGCTGCTCTGAGTGATGCTACATCATCAATGCAGTTAGTCCTCACTGCCGTGCCGCACATGAGCCACAATCACTGCCTGCATTTTATATAGGGGAATGGGCTGCAGAGTCGGAGAGCAAGGGGGACACTGTGCACCAGTGCAGCTGGAAGGCTCCCTGGAGGTGGGCTTGCCTGCCCTGACTTGGAAGCCACATGCCCAGGGCTGCGACGGCTTCTGCAGCCTTGGTGAGGCTTGCCGCGCGAGATGCGTGGGCTGGAGACCAACCGATGAGCAGCACCGCTCCTTACAAGCAAGGCTGGCGGTGAGTGTAAACTGATTTCAGAGCACATATATCATTAAGACTGGGAAAGGCTCATAACTGTGGTTACGTAACGAACACCACCCTAGTATGCTGGTAGACAGATGTAGTTTACCAAATATCTGGGTGCCTACTGTGAAAAGGTTTTATTAAACTTGATCTGAAGGTACCATTCTCTGCCCTTGACTATGCTTTCACTGCTGTTAATGTGTTAATGTGCACACTTGGGAGTCCAGGGATAATTGCTTCCCTTGAAAGTAACAAAAATCTTATAATACGTCAATTGTCGGTATCCTACCTTATATAATAATGGTGTCTGTTACTTTAGTTTTAAAAAATATTACCAAAATAGATGCCATTATTTTTCTATAACCTGCCATTGCTTAGATTTATGCTCATGTTTACTATGATCTTTAAGCTTCTTTCTGTACCTCAGGTTGTTTTTTGGGGCACCATTTTCGACAACTTCTTAAAACCTACACAGACAAGGTCCTTTAGTGAGGGTCTTTGGATGATAAATATTTTTCTCCTTTTGTTTATAAAAAAATGTCTTTATTAAAAATTCTAGGTTCAGACTTCTGGGAAGATGGCGGCATGAGCAGGGCGGTGGAAACCTCCTCCCAAAACCATATACATTTATGAAAATACAACAAATACAACTATTCCTAAAAGAGAGACCAGAAGATATAGGATGGCACCCAGCCTGCAGCTACACCTGAGAGAACTCAGCACCCTGCGAGGCGGGTAAGATATGGAGCCGTGACCCGGCGGGACCCGAGCGCTTCCCCACCCCAGCGCACCAGTGCGAGGAGAGGATGCAGAGCCGGGAGGGTGTGGAAGTACAGGCCCGTGAAATAACCAGCCCTGGTGATCTGCGCCGGGAGCACTGACACACATCGCGCGGTGTTTCGGAGATTGGAGAGACAGAGGGTGCACTTTCTGAGCCGGGAACGTAGCGGGTCTTCGCAGCCGGCTCCTCAGGACAAAGAAAAGCACGCGCTATTTTTAAGAGTCTTAAAGAGACAGGTGACCAACAGAGGAGCAGGATTGTCCCAGCACACTCAGCCCAGCAGGCTGGGAGTCCTGGGGAATTTCAGACCCCTTGGCTGGCGACTGGGAAAAAGTTGCCATACAGAGACTTCCCACAGAGATCAACAGCCTCCCATTTGTTCCCGCCACGGCCAGAGCTACAAAGGGCTCTGTGGAGTGGCGTGGCTGTGGCTGCGGAATAGTGGAGCAACAGCGACTCCTACAGCATCCCCACAGAATCTACTCCCGGCACTTTTTTTTTTCCTCTTTTCTTTTCTTTCTTTGTAAAAGTCTTAAAGAGCCCAGGTGACATATGTGGCACCTACGAGCGATTACTTCTATCACCATGAAAAGTCAGAGGACAATGGTACAAAGCTCACCCAGACCCAGAGAATACCAGAGAAGAAAACTGAAGGGATGGAAATCCACAACCTTCCTGAAAAAGAATTCAGAACAAAAGTCATAACCATACTGATGGATCTACAGAGAAATATGCAAGAACTGAGGGAGGAAGTGAGGGAAGTGAGGAAAGACAATGAGACAAGCGATCGACAGGCTTAGCAGCAGACTGGACGAGATGCAAGAGACTGTTAATGATAGAAATCAGAGAACAGGAATACAGAGAAGCTAAGGCAGAGAGAGATAAAAACATCTCTAGGAATGAAAGAATATTAAGAGAACTGTGTGACCAAACCAAACGGAACAATATTCACATTATAGGAGTACCAGAGGAAGAAGAGAGAGGAAAAGGGATAGAAAGTGTCTTTGAAGAAATAATTGCTTAAAACTTCCCCATGCTGGGGAAGGAAATAGTCTCGCAGTCCATGGAAGCCCTCAGATCTCCTAACACAAGGGACCCAAGGAAGACAACACCAAGACACATAATAATTAAAATGGCAAAGATCAAAGATAAGGACAGAGTATTAAAGGCAGCTAGAGAGAGAAAAAAGATCACCTACAAAGGAAAACCCATCAGACTATCATCAGACTTTTCAACAGAAACCTTACAGGCCAGAAGAGAATGGCATGATATATGTAACATAACGAAACAGAAGGCCTTGAACGAAGAATATTGTATCCAGCACGATTATCATTTAAATATGATGGAGGGATTAAACAATTTCCAGGCAAGCGAAAACTGAGAGACTTTGCCTCATATAAACCACCTCTACAGGATATCTTAAAGGGACTGTTCTAGAGGGAAGCACTCCTAAGGCTAAAAAGATGTCCCCAGAGAAAATAAAATCATAGCAAAGAAAGCAGACCATCCAAATACTAACTAAAGGCAAAGAATAAAACACCTAGTATATAAAGAATGGAGGAGGAAGAATAAGAAGGGAGAGAAATAAAGAAACATCAGACTTTGTTTACAATAACTTAACAAGAAAGTTAAGTTAGATTGTCAGATAGTAAAGAAGCAAGCCTTGAACCTTTGGTAACCACGAATCTAAAGCCAGCAATGGCAATAAGTACATATTTATCGATAATCACCCTAAATGTAAATGGACTGAATGCACCAATCAAAAGACACAGAGTAACAGAATAGATAAAAAAGCAAGACCCATCTATATGCTGCTTACAAAAGACTCACCTCAAACCCAAAGTATACACAGACTAAAAGTGAAGGGATGGAAAAAGATATTTCATGCAAACAACAAGGAGAAAAAAGCAGGTGTTGCAGTACTTGTATCAGACAAAATAGACTTCAAAACGAAGAAAGTAGCAAGAGATAAAGAAGGACATTACATAATGACAAAGAAGTCAGTCCAACAAGAAGATATAACCATTATAAATATATATGCACCCACCACAGGAGGGCCAGCATACGTGAAACAAATACTAACAGAATTAAAGGAGGAAACAGAAAGCAAGGCAGTCATCTTAGGAGACTTCAACACACCAGTCACTCCAAAGGACAGATCAACCAGACAGAAAATAAGTAAAGACACAGAGGCACTGAACAACACACTAGAACACATGGACCTAACAGACATCTAGAGAACTCTACACCGAAAAGCAACAGGATACACATTCTTCTCAAGTGCACATGGAACATTTTCCAGAAGAGACCACATATTGGCCACAAAAAGAACCTCAGTAAATTCAAAAAGATTGAAATTCTACCAACCAACTTCTCAGATCACAAAGGTATAAAACTAGAGACAAATTTAGAAAGAAAACAAAAAGGCTCACAAATACATGGAGACTTAACAACACTTTCCTAATTAATCAATGGGTTAACGACCAAATCAAAACAGAAATCAAAGAATATATGGAGACTAATGACAACAACAATACAAAGCCACAACTTCTGTGGGACGCAGCAAAGGCAGTTCTAAGAGGAAAGTATATTGCAATCCAGGCCTATTTAAAGAAGGAAGAACATTCCCAAATGAATAGTCTAAAGACAAAATTACTGAAATTGGAAGAAGAAGAACAAATGAGGCCCAAAGTCACCAGAAAGGGGGACATAATAAAGATCAGAGAAGAAATAAATAAAATTGAGAAGAATAAAACAATAGAAAAAAATCAATGAAACCAAGAGCTGGTTCTTTGAAAACATAAACAAAATAGATAAACCCCTAGCCAGACTCATTAAGAGAAAAAGAGAATCTACACACATAAACAGAATCAGAAATGAGAAAGGAAAAATAACAACAGACCCCACAGAAATACAAAGAATTATAAGAGAATATTATGAGAACCTATATGCTAACAAGCTGAAAAACCTAGAAGAAATGGACAGCTTCTTAGAAAAATACAGCCTTCCAAGACTGACCAAACAAGAAACGGAAAAACTAAACAGACCAATCACCAGCAACGAAATTGAATCGGTAATCAAAAAACTACCCAAGAACAAAACCCCCGGACCAGATGGATTCACCTCTGAATTCTACCAGACATAGAGAGAAGAAATAACACCCATTCTCTTTAAAGTTTTCCAAAAAATAGAAGAGGAGGGAGTACTTCCAAACTCATTCTATGAAGCCTGCATCACTCTAATACCAAAACTGGGCAAAGACCTCACCAAAAAAGAAAATTACAGACCAATATCCCTGATGAACGTAGATGCAAAAATACTCAACAAAATATTAGCAAACCGAATTCAAAAATACATCAAGAGGATCATACACCATGATCAAGTGGGATTCATCCCAGGGATGCAAGGATGGTACAATATTTGAAAATCCACCAACATCATCCACCACATCAACAAAAAGAAGAACAAAAACCACACAATCATCTCCATAGATGCTGAAAAAGCATTTGACAAAATTCAGCATCCATTCATGATTAAAACTCTCAACAAAATGGGTATAGAGGGCAAGTATCTCAACATCATAAAGGCCATATATGACAAACCTACAGCTAACCTCATACTTAACAGCGAGAAGCTAAAAGCTTTTCATCTAAGATCGGGAACAAGACAGGGATGCCCACTCTCTCCACTGTTATTCAACATAGTACTGGAGGTCCTAGCCACGGCAATCAGACAAAACAAAGACATACAAGGCATCCAGATTGGTAAAGAAGAAGTCACATTGTCATTATTTGCAGATGACATGATATTGTACATAAAAAACCCTAAAGACTCCACTCCAAAACTACTAGAACTAATATCTGAATTCAGCAAAGTTGCAGGATACAAAATTAACACACAGAAATCTGTTGCTTTCCTATACACTAATGATGAACTAACAGAAAGAGAAATCAGAAAAACAATTCCATTCACAATTGCATCAAAAAGAATAAAATACCTAGGAATAAACCTAACAAAGGAAGTGAAAGACCTGTACTCTGAAAACTACAAGACACTCCTAAGAGAAATTAAGGAGGACTCTAACAAATGGAAATGCATCCCATGCTCTTGGCTAGGAATAATAAATATTGTCAAAATGGCTATACTACCTAAAGCAATCTATAGATTCAACGCAATCCCTATCAAAATACCAACAGCTTTCTTCAGTGAACTGGAACAAATAATTCTAAAATTCATATGGAACCACAAAAGACCCTGAATAGCCAAAGGAATCCTGAGAAGGAGGAATAAAACAGGGAATTATGCTCCCTGACTTCCAGCTCTACTATGAAGCCACAGTAATCAAGACAATTTGGTATTGGCACAACAATAGACCCACAGACCAGTGGAACAGAATAGAAAATCCAAACATTAACTCAAACATATACAGTCAATTAATATTTGATAAAGGAGCCTTGGATATACAATGGGGAGATGACGGCCTTTTCAGCAGCTGGTGTTGGAAAAACTGGACAGCTACATGTAAGAGAATGAAACTGGACTACTGTCTAACCCCATACACAAAGGTAAACTTAAGGTGGATCAAAGACCTGAATGTAAGTCATGAAACCATAAAACTCTTAGGAAAAAATATAGGCAAAAATCTCTTGGACATAAACATGAGCAACTTCTTCATGAACATATCTCCCCGGGCAAGGGAAACAAAAGCAAAAATGAACAAGTGGGACTATGTCAAGCTGAAAAGCTTCTGTACAGCAAAGGACACCGTCAGTAGAACAAAAAGACATCCTACAGTATGGGAGAATATATTCATAAATGACGTATCCGATAAGGGGTTGATATCCAAAATACATAAAGAACTCAAGCACCTCAACAAACAAAAAGCAAATAATCCAAGTAAGAAATGGGCAGAGGACATGAATAGACAGTTCTCCAAAGAAGAAATTCAGATGGCCAACAGGCAAATGAAAAGATGCTCATATTGCTAATCATCAGAGAAATGCAGATTAAAACCACAATGAGATATCACCTCACACCAGTGAGGATGGCCAACATCCAAAATACATACAACAACAAATGTTGGCGAGGATGTGGAGAAAAAGGAACCCTCCTACACTGCTGCTGGGACTGCAAATTAGTTCAACCATTGTGGAAAGCAGTATGGCGGTTCCTCAAAGAACTCAAAATAGAAATACCATTTGACCCAGGAATCCCACTCCTAGGAATTTACCCTAAGAATGCTGCAGCCCAATTTGAAAAAGACAGATGCACCCCTATGTTTATCACAGCACTATTTACAATAGCCAAGAAATGGAAGCAACCTAAGTGTCCATCAGTAGATGAATGGATAAAGAAGATGTGGTACATATACACAATGGAATATTATTCAGCCATAAGAAGAAAACAAATCCTACCATTTGCAACAACATGGATGGAGCTAGAGGGTATTATGCTCAGTGAAATAAACCAAGCCAAAAAAGACAAGTATCAAATGATTTCACTCATATGTGGAGTATAAGAACAAAGAAAAAAACCTGAAGGAACAAAACAGCAGCAGACTGACAGAACCGAAGAACAGACTAATAGTTACCAAAGGGAAAGGGACTGGGGAGGATGGGTGGGAAGGGAGGGACAAGGGGGAAAAAATGGGCATTACGATTAGCAGATGTAATGTTAGGGGGGCACAGGAAGGGCTGTACAACTCAGAGAAGACAAGCAGTAACTCTATAGCATCTCACTACGCTGATGGACAGTGACTGTAATGCGGCTCCTGGGGGGACTTGATGAAGGGGGTAGTTAAATAACCATAATATTGCACATGTAATTGTAGATTAATGATACTGAAATAAATTATAAAAAAAGATAAGACATGATAAAATACAAAAATGAAGTTCTAGGTTGCCATTACTGTTTCTTATGAAGACATTTCCCTATTCTTTGGCTCCCTTCATCATTGGGATGTCTATCTTGAGTCTTCTATGTCGAAGTCCAGGTTTCTGTACGTCATCCAGCTTGGTGTTCTTTGGCTTTCTGTGTATCATTTCTAAAAAATTGCAACCATTACCGCTCTGGATATTACCTCCCACTGGAATGCGGGCATTCTAACTCCTCATTCTGCTCCTCAGGAGTTTTAATTGCTGTCCTATTCTTGTACTTTTGTGCTAAAAATGGTGTAATTTTATGTGCAGAACTCGGTGGAGGTAAATGCACCTAGATGCAGAGATGCCCTGAGGGTTTAGCAGCCCCACAGTTAGCTTACCTCCTGGATTTGTGTTCAGGCAGGATTCCCTTTTCATGGTTACAGGCACATTCATTCATTTAAAAGGTGTTTAAAAATATTTTATTATTTTTAGAGGTTTTATAATGGAAGAGTTTTGGAATTTGTAGGCCATCACATTGCCAAAAATAGACTCTATGGTTTCTTTTATTAAGAAAATTTATCCACTAATGTTGTCATCTAGGAAGAATTCATTTGCAGCAGAATACAGAAGATAGGGGTTGAGGAAAGGACGAGAGAAATAAGGACAAGGTACACCAGTAAGGAGGCTATTCCAACTGCCCAGATAAGAGAAAAAGGCAAAAAGGTGGAGAGATCCGCACAAAAAATTAAGTCAGCTGGAAGGATGTGGAGGTGGTTATGCTAACGGAGCACCTGGACAACAGCATGCTGAGCCTGGCTCGTGTAACAGACATTCTGTTTGATCCAACCAATCCTTGAAGTATTAATGCCTCAACTTCACATTAATGTCTCCACTACTCACTACATTTGCAGTTCTGAGAGGTAGACTAAGCTGCTGAGGATGCCACCTGTCTAAGGATATAGCTACTGAAGGGGCATTCAGATGAGGAAACCTGTTCTGAGGGAGCCGTAAGAAAGGGACAAGGGCCGGGGAATAACACACTGCAACGGGCAGGCCTGCTCTCCATGGAGGAGAATGCAGCAGGCAGGCAAAGGAGATGAGGCGGCAGGAAGGGAATGCAAGGCCCCTGTGTTCTCTGCTCTTACTCAACTTCAGGACCTCCAGGATCCTCAGGGCTGCTGCTCTGAGAACTGAGGCACTGCCCGTGGCTGCCCGCTCAGATGCTACCAGTCCCACGTTTCTGCGCAGCAATCATGCAAAGAACAGCAGTAATCATAGCAGGGGCAGGAGCAGCCACTGACGTTTAGAAGACATATTATTTTAAGCACTCGTCCAAAACTTGACGTGTATTAGCTAAAGCCCAGAACTCTGTGAGGGAGCCACTGTTACAGTCTCTACTCTGCAGATGTGTAATCTGAGATCCCACCCAACCTGGATGGCTGGGCTCCCCCCTGGCCCAAAGCCCTGGCCACTTTTACTCTGCTTCATGTGCAAGGAAAGGCCAGTTAAACCAGACTCAGATAAGAGGGGTGATACTCAAATTACTTAAGAGTGGTTTCAGCATGGACCTGACCTCTCGGTAAACAGTCTGTACGGCTGAACTACAATTCCCTGATTACCATCCCTGGCCTGGGCTGTTTCTTGCCCACTAGGTGCACACGTGTGCATGCACACATACACATAGGGAGAGAGAGAACACACACATCTGCAGAAGAGAAACTGTCAGTTCCCAAGATAGGTGACACTGGATCTATTATTAAATCTTCAATATTACAAACTGGTTCTTATCATCATCTTATCTTTATTACACATTGAAGAAATTTTTTTGGAAATACACAGTGCAATGAACAATATGTGGCTGCAATCATGACTGCTGATCTTTGCCCCAGTTAAATGTGCAATGAGGACTGAAAGTACAGGCGGCCGACCTGCTTTCATAAAAAGGAAGGCGCGAATCTGCCTGCGCAGCACAGTGCTCGGCAGACAGAATCATGGCCATGTGCCAGAAAATAGGCATTTATTTTTTTAATCCACCGAAAGGTAAATGCTTCATGCAAAAGTTTCTATCTGTGTGCTATACTCTCCGACTTTAATTTCTTCTGAACTGAACTGGGGACAGATTGTGTTTATGATCTTACTGTTCCAATTTTTTCTATTTTATTCAAAGAACAGAGAATTTTTTCTTGTATCAGAACCTCATCCTGTTTTTCATCACTCCTCACTCAGGGTTCCCTGGTCATCTTTTTGTTTTCCTTTAGGTTTAGTATCAGTTAGACTTAATATGCACAGAAAGATAGTTATGTACATTGACTATTTTTTCTTTGAATACACTAATGTTTCTTTCCTTTCTGCTAGCTTAAAAAAACACCAACTGCCCCAGTAAAATGAGAAAAAATGCTATTTTTCCCCAAAGAGTAGAGAAGGTCAGTAAGCCAGGTCTACACTTATGACAAAGAATTCTTGAGTCATGGTCTGGAGGCTAACAACGCAGCCCCAAGCCGGGTTAGGAAACGAGAAATGTGAGGATGTAATGGCTCTATGCAAAACAACTTGCATTTCCTTATGTTTTCAGAGAAATCCATTTAAAATACAATGCAATGCCACTGAGGGCATTCCAAAATAAATCCAACACCTTGCTGAATTTGGAAACAAAGATGCGCTCAGCAAAAGCTCATCTGTACTAGTACAACTGGGACATAATCTATATTAGTTTTGCAAAAGGTACACAACATTCTTAAAGTTGCTTTATTTCCCTAGTGACAGTATCTGAAAACTGGGCAAAAATCTTAAAGTACCGCCCTTACAGGATGAAGAGAGATGCTGCCTTGGTAGCAAGCAAGCTCTTAAATTTGACATTACTACTGCAGCTGAAGGCAGATGCAGGCAGGGGAGTTAGCCTAGCTTTTTGTGATTGGCTTACAAACGATTTAGATAAACTCATAGATGATAGTCTTAAAAATAATTAGTGACATTAAAGGTAATTCGTGTATATTTATCCCTACCTTTCTTTCATGAAGTATTCTCAGGCACCATCATAAGTACTATTAAATCTTAATTAATAGAGTAACTCATACACGTTTAGATTACAGCTTGCTGCGTGGAATCCAAGCTGTGCATAACAGAAGTTACCTTTGGGGAAATGACTCACACAATATTAAGCAACTGGTAGTATTAATTATTACCAGGTTTGTAACAGAGTGGTAGAAATAAAATAGTACTATCTTATATTTCTAAATCATTTATCTTCAAAACATTTAAGACAATTTGCACATTTTTTGAAAGATCTGTTAATCCTTATAATTTTCCCTTTTCTGATTGGGAACTATTACATGTAGTCAACTCTAGTTTCTGAAAGGAAAAACTGGGGCAGCCTTAAACTATTGTTTTTTCCAGGAAAATATTTGCTTCTTTCATGAGAGGAGCAGGTTTCTATTATTGATAGAGAACAGAACATGAAACGAGAGAACTGGAAACTGTTCTCTGGTGGGTGGATCTGGTTCTATTCCTTTAAGATGTCAAAGTTCTTACCCTGAAGTGGTCCTTCTGGAACAGCAGGAAGTACCCTAGACTGGGAGCCACGACACCTGGGTTTTAGTTGCACACTGATTGTCCATTATTTTTCTGATTTTGGACAAGTCATCTACCTCTGTGGTTATAAATCTATAATGTGAATGTGCTACAATATGCCACAGCTACTTTACCATGCTGTTGCAATGCCTGTTACATGAAGATGATTAGGACACAACACAGACCCCACTCCGAAAGAGGTCACATGTGGAGGCAGTCACATCAACAATGGAACAATACAACAGGATGAGCCGCACAGGCCAATGGCAGCAGGGCCCCGCCCCGGAGACCACAACGGGGTCTCGAGCAGGTAGAGGGGACGAAGTCATTAGTTCCGCTAACAGGTAGGATGTAGAAGTCAGAGAAGATTTTAAATGAGGATGTCCTTTTCAGCAGGACTTTGAAGAAAAAAAAAGAGTTTTCTTTGTGCCTCCACCTTCTCTACAGTGTATCTGGCCTAAGATCCTGAATCAAAATGTGGATCCCAATTATGGGAGTCTCACAACATTGCTGATTGCCACCATCCTTTATCAAGATCGTCTCTGGACAAAAGTTAACATAGTACTTTTTTATAGAGAGCACCTGGTTTGAAATTCTGGTTTTACCTGAGTGACCTTGGGCAAGTCACTCAGCCTCTCTACACTTCATTCTTTTCTTTGTAAAATAGGAATAAAACAGTGCCTACTTATAGGGTTACTCTGAAAATTAGATGAATTAATATATGTGAGTCCTTTAGAAATGGCTTTTTAAGTTAAGGGTACTGTTTGCTAAAATAAGATACATCCAATTTCCATGCTAAAACACAAATACTTTTTAAATTTCATGCACTTATTCAGAGTTGTTTTCTTTAAGTCAATATTTTAAGAAGGAAGTAAACCTTGATATGATTGATAAATTTTTCATAGACAAGGAGTACACCTTTTGCTCTTAACTTAATTGGGGGGATATGGAATTCAATACATTTATTAACATAGTTATTGCTGCTATTTTGTCTCAGACTCTGTCGTAACATGGCAGATAGCGAACATGAATGCTAACAATTAAGGAAACTAATGGGAGAAGGGACAAAAGCTGACAGAGAACCTTTTACCCAAGTAATAAGCTTCAAAAATGCACAACCTGAACTAATAAATATTTTTTTCCACTCAGCTAGGAGATGGTTTCACCAGTAGCCATTACTAGACTCCCTGCCTCCGGGCAGCTGAGTGGGAAGGAGTGCAGAACCTCAGCCTGGTTTTAAAATAATTGCTTTGCTTTCCCTCCACTTGAAGAATCTTTCTTTAACCAGAGGATACAACTGTCTTCTGGGAAAAAAACCATCCCACTTTTATTATCTCTTAATTATAGTGTCACTGCTCCCAATGTTACACAATAGCAAAGAATTCTGCCTGCATTGCTATTATAAACTCTATTTTCTGAATGTGTGACTCAGAGAACCTCTATTCTCTCAAACTTGACGTGTGGGACTAAATTCTCAAAACTTTTACTGACAGGGTAAGCGTGTAAACCCTCCTAATCCCAGTGAAGCTGCCTAACCTCAGATGCCACCCAGCACTCCTTACATTCAAACTATTTAAAATGAGATTGAAAAGATGAACTAAATATGTTTTTCACATCCTTAAAAAGCAATGAATGTTTAGAAATTCTAAGTTAGAAACAAATCTCAGGTGGATAAAACCCCTGAACAATCTACACTGGAAATGCAGTGAGATTAAAATATTTCAAAATTATTAAAAGGGTATGTCCAAACAATTAGCCTCTTTGGTTTACTCCTTCGCAATCCCTCCAATCTCATTTTCCAAAAGGGACCATTTTTTACCACCTGGGCTATTTCTCTGGGTAGTTAAATTTTCATCATATTCCTAAACAATGTGCTGTCAACAAAAGATGGTAAGATTCTCTACTGATATTCTGCTGCAAGAAGAGAGGATTTAGCAAACTTAACTGCTCCATTCCAGCTTCCCAAAGTGTGCAAGGCTTTTATTTGCATCTCTGTTGGCTACCTCGACAGTTCCAAAGAGCACGCCAACAATTTCTGGGTTCTTCACTATGGGCATCCTCTTGCGATGTCCTCCCTGTAGAGCAGCATAGTGGCCATCTCCCTACGTTCCTCTGGCTCTTTCACTGGACTCTTACAGAGTCAGGACGGACAATATTTACATTGTACTATGTAACCGTACAATTAAATCTTTCACATTTCTAAATGTGAAACACAACCACAATTCTATAACTGTGGTGAAGTTTTAAAATATTTCACTGTAGCAATGGTGATTACTAATTTTTTTCAGGTTTTCTGATTGTTACTTTTCTTGCAAAGTTTTCAAGAAAAATATCCTCTACTCTTTCTAAATTCCCATGCAATTGGGCATTTTAAATCAAGTTTTAACAAAGTTAATATGAAACATTAAGGCATCCAAATGCTATCAAGAGTGATAAAGTAAATATGCAAGTACCATCACCTAAGTTGTAATAAATTATCAATATTATTGAACTGCTGGGTACTCCTCACTGACTCCACGTTCCTTCCCTGCCAGAGGTTGTTACCACTAGCCCACACTTAACGGTTTTTGTATGTGAATGCATTCCTATTGAACACAGTGCGGTCTGCATGCTTTAGATGTCACCATATGTGCACATGCTTCTGTAAGTTGCTTTTCTTCATTCCATATTACGTCTGTGAGTCATCTATGTCACTACATGGAAACTCTACTGCCCTGCTTTTCACTGGTACATAGTTTTCTATTATATGAACATATGAAACCTATCCAATCTCTTATTAAGTGCCTTTAAGTCATTTTACTCTGAGCTATTATAATGTTGCTATGACTATTCCCCTTCTTGTAAAGCTGCAAGAGTTTCAGTAGATATGCACTGAGGATTGGATTAACTGAGATGCAGATGTAAGTATTTTCAGCTTTACTGATTATGGCCAACTCTCTTCTACAGTGGTGGTCCCACAGAAACAGTCACAGGGCAGAACAGTCATTGTTCTAAATCCTCGCCAACATCTGGTAATATCATTCTTTCAAATTCTGGCCCATGTGATCTATGTGAAATGGTATCACTTCAGATGCTTAATCCTTGATTATTGGTGAGATTGAGTATCTCTTCATGTATTTACTGATCATATCAATCTCTTTTTCTGTGCATGGTCTGTTTAAATTGTTGCCCATTTTTCTCTTGGGTTGTCTTTTCTAATTTAAGATATCTTTATATTTATATTATGGATATTAATCCTTTACCAGTAATATGCTATAAGTACCTTCTCTTAATATGTGGATTAAAAAAATTTTTTAATAGAATTTTAATATAAAGAAATCATGACTTTTAATGTAATTATATGTATCAATATATTCTTTTACTGTGTTTGTTTTTCTAAATTTAAGAAATCCTTCTCTACCCACAGGTCATAAAGATATTGTTACACATTTTCTTCTAAAAATGTTAAGTTTTGCCTTCCAAATTTTTACATTTATTCTACCTGAAACTAAGTTTTCTGGCTGGACAGATGTGGGGCACCACACACACACACACACACACACACACACAGAGCCACCCCCACCCTCACACACTCAGTACCATTTACTGAAGCACTTCTGCTGTTCCTAATTATCTGAATTACTGCCTATGTCACATACCAATTATCATAAACACTGACACTGCTCCTCCTGAGCTCTTGTGTCCCACTGTCCTAGGGATGTCTTGTTATTGGAAGAAGGCTTGCATGGTCCCCAAAGCACTTCCTCCACTTAATTTTGAGCATTTTATGTGGTACTTGAGCTAACAGTGCAAGTATTTAAAAATCACACTGTGGCTTCTGCACTGTAGTTACTCTCTCCATGAGGCAGAAACCAGGCATAAGTGGGAGGAGAGGTTGGGGTGACCACAGAGAGGCTGGGACTACCGATAGCTTCCACCAATGAGAAAATCCCCAGCAGAGGAGTAAAACCACAGAGACATTCCACACTAGAGTTCAGTGGGGCATGCTCCTGGGGTGCCCTAAAGTAACTTCTCCTCATTATAAAGTCATTAAAATATATCTGCATTGTGGTCTTGCCCCCGTGGATGGTCAATCAGAGAGAATTCCGGGAAAGAGCATGCACAGTAGTAACTACGTTACATCACTGCTAACCTGTTGACCAACACCTGATTGCATAACAATACCCCTCTTAAAAACCCCTTGCAAACCCCATAAAAAGGAACTTTCCCTGAATATTCAGGGCCTTCTGACACTAGGTCGAGGCCTGCTCTATTACAGTGTGTAGTAATCAACTTGCTTGTCTGCTTTCTTGACTTTAATTCTGACTTCGCTGCGTCACCAAAACGAGAACATTTCTAACATCTCTACATCACACTTGAATATAACAAGCTTCTTAGAGGAGAGAGTCTGTTTTACCTAAGTCTTAATACACTCAGCCTCAGGTACTCCAGGAGTGCTAATTCAAGTAGTAAAACGATTCCTTACTTGCACCTTAGCTTATGTAGGCTGTGGTAAGAAAATCCACACAACCACATTTCCTGCCACGTTGAAACCACTAAAATGCAAAGGGCACCACATACGGTCTTGCCTACCTGCCTGCCCTGGTCTCCGGTCTGCTGTGTCAGTCTAAATGGGCTCAGGGGTGTCACAATGTCAAAAGACTCTGGGGCCAGAAAAGAAGCAATTACTGTGTGAGGAGACCTGGTACGACACCATAGCGAGTTGTGGAAACTGTGGTCAACCAGAAGATGCCTGACTGAATTCATGTGACTCACTTACAACAGAGCACTGTGCTGGCTCAATAAAAGAAGTGTTCAGGCCCCCCTGGCCCTAGTTTGAGAGCTCTACATCATCTAAACAAGGCGACACAGTGACACACTATCCTGACCATGCAAAGAAATGCAAAACTTAAATGCTTTCTAAGCAAATTTTCATGGTTTGCTTTTAACAATATGCAACCATTACTTTGCCACAGTCAAATTTTAGACCCACGAAAAGTCCTGCTCTTCTGTACTACGGCCTTGGCTAAGCTGTTTAAGGTCAAATCTCCTCTTCAGTACAATGGGGATAATAATAATAGCTGCTTCATAGGGTGATTATCAAGTGAGTTAATGCATGAACTGTTTGGATAAAACTCAAACTGAAATATTGGGCAATCACTTAATTCCCAGTGTTATCATCATTGACAACACTCATATTTTGAGTACCTTGTTCTACTTTATTGAGTTCCACAAATATCTCACATCAGACTGGTAAAACTAAGAGCTTACACTGCATTTTATTTTTCATTCTACCTGACAAAATCCAGAAGTTAATTTCGTTTTCAAATTTGACAGTCCAAAGCTTTGCCATAATGTCAGATTTAATGAGTCTGGTAAACACATATACTTCAATGAGAGACACAACATTTCCTTTTAATTATGATTTGTCTCCTGGAGGTAGAATTTCTGAACTCAGCATATCTTTAAAAGGCTAAATAAATTTAAAAAATGAAATAAAGGAAAACTTTTAAAATGTTTATATGGGTATTATGGATGCAATCTGATAAACTGAGTCTTTAGAGTTAATTAAAACAAATGAAAGATGCCAAATCTTGAGTTGTACAAGTGGTCCTTTAGTGACAAGTTAATAGGGGTTTTAATCTCTCCACAGAGCTTTGACCCAAATCTTCACTGATTAAGAACTTTTAAAAGAAGAACAAATGAGACACAAAGTCAGTAGAAGGAGGGACATAATAAAGATGAGAGCAGAAATAAATAAAATTGAGAAGAATAAAACAATAGAAAGGATCAATGAAAAAAGAGCTGGTTCTTCAAGAAAATAAACAAAATAGATAAACCCCTAGCCAGACTTATCAAGAAAAAAAGAGAGTCTACTCACAAAACAGAATCAGAAATGAGAAAGGAAAAATCATTATGGACACCACAGAAATACAAAGAACGACTAGAGAATACTATGAAAACTTATATGCTAACAAACTGGATAACCTAGAAGAAATGGATAACTTTCTAGAAAAATACAACCTTCCAAAGCTGACCCAGAAAGAAACAGAAAATCTCAACAGACCAATTACCAGCAATGAAATTGAACGGGTAACCAAAAACCTACCTAAGAACAAAACCCCTGTACCAGATGGCTTCACCTCTGAATTTTATCAAACATTTAGTGAAGACCTAATGCTCATACTCCTTAAAGTTTTCCAAGGAGTAGAAGAAGAGGGAATACTTCCAAACTCATTCTATGAGGTCAGCATCACTCTAATACCAAAACAGGAAAAAGACACCACACAAAAAGAAAACTACAGACCAATATCCCTGATAAACACAGATGCAAAAATACTCAACAAAATATTAGCAAACCGAATTCAAAAATACATCAAAGGGACTGTCCATCATGATCAAGTGGGATTCATCTCAGGGATGCAAGGATGGTACAACATTAGAAAATCCATCAACATCATCCACCACATCAACAAAAAGAAGGACAAAAACCACATGATCATCTCCAGAGATGCTGAAAAACCATTTGACAAAATTCAACTTCCATTCATGATAAAAACTCTCAACAAAATGGGTATAGAGGGCAAGTACCTCAACATAATAAAGGCCATATATGACAAACCTACAGCCAACATTATACTTAACAGTGAGAAGCTGAAAGCTTTTCCTTTAAGATCAGGAACAAGACGTGGATGCCCATTCTCCCCACTTTTATTCAACAGAGTATTGGAGGTCCTAGCCATGGCAACCAGACAACACAAAAAAATACAAGGCATCCAGATTGGCAAGAAAGAAGTTAAACTGTCCCTGTTTGCAGATGACATGATATTGCACATAAAAAACCCTAAAGAATTCATTCCAAAACTACTAGATCTAATATCAGAATTCAGCAAAGTTGCAGGATACAAAATTAATACACAGAAATCTGTGGCATTCCTATACACGAACAATGACCTAGCAGAGAGAGAAATCAGGAAATCAATTCCATTAACAGTTGCATCCAAAATAATAAAATACCTAGGAATAAACCTAACCAAGGAAGTGAAGACCTATACTCTAAAAACTACAAGACACTTACGAGACAAATTAAAGAAGATACCAATAAATGGAAACACATCCCATGCTCATGGATAGGAAGAATTAATACTGTCAAAATGGCAATCCTGCCGAAAGCAATCTACAGATTCAATGCAATTCCTATCAAAATACCAACAGCATTCTTCTATGAACTAGAGAAAATCGTTCTAAAATTCATATGTAACCACAAAAGACCCTGAATAGCCAAAGCAGTCCTGAGAAGGAAGAATAAAGCTGGGGGGATTATGCTCCCTAACTTCAAGCTCTACTACAAAGCCACAGTAATGAGGACAATTTGGTACTGGCATAAGAACAGACCCTTAGACCAATGGAACAGACTAGAGAGCCCTTATATGAACCCAAGCATATATGGTCAATTAATATATGATAAAGGAGCCATGGACATAGAATGGGGAAATGACAGCCTCTTCAACAGCTGGTGTTGGCAAAACTGGACAGCTACATGCAAGAGAATGAAACTGGATTACTTTTTATCCCCATACACAAAAGTAAACTCAAAATGGACCAAAAACCTGAATGTAAGTTATGAAACCATAAAACTCTTAGAAGGCAACATAGGCAAAAATCTCCTGAGTATAAGCATGAGCAACTTCTTCCTGAACGCATCTCCTCGAGCAAGGGAAACAAAAGCAAAAATGAACTCATGGGACTACATCAAACTAAAAAGTTTCTGTATGGCAAAGGACACCATCAACAGAACAAAAAGGCATCCTACAGTATGGAAGAATATATTTGTAAATGACCTATCTGACAAGGGGTTAACATCCAAAATATATTAAGAACTTACATGCCTCAACACCCAAAAAGCAAATAACCCGATTAAAAAATGGGCAGAGGATATGAAGAGACAGTTCTCCAAAGAAGAAATTCAGATGGCCAACAGACACATGAAAAGATGCCCCACATCACTAATCATCAGGGAAATGCAAATTAAAACCACAATGAGATATCACCTCACACCAGTGAGGATGGCCAGCATACAAAAGACTAAGAACAACAAATGCTGGCGAGGATGCAGAGAAATGGGAACCGTCCTACACCGCTGGTGGGACTGTAAGCTAGTTAAACCATTGTGGAAAGCAATATGGAGGTTCCTCAAAAAATTAAAAATACAAATACCATTTGACCTGGGAATCCCACTCCTTGGAATTTACCCAAAGAATACAACTTCTCAGATTCAAAAAGACATATGCACCCCTATGTTTATTGCAGTACATTTTACAATAGCCAAGATATGGAAGCAACCTAAGTGCCCATCAGTAGATGAATGGATAAAGAAGATGTGGTACATATACACAATGGAATACTATTCAGTCATAAGAAAGAAACAAATTCTACCATTTGCAACAACATGGATGGAGCTGGAGGATATTATGCTCAGTGAAATAAGCCAGGCAGAGAAAGACAAGGGCCAAATGGTTTCCCTCATTTGTGGAGTATAACAACGAAGCAAAACTGAAGGAACAAAATAGCAGCAGACTCAGAGACTCCAAGAAGGAACTAGTGGTTACCAAAGGGGAGGGGTGTGGGAGGGCAGGTGGGGAGGGTGGGAGAAGGGGATTGATGGATATTTTGCTTAGTACACATAGTGTGGGGGACCACGGGGAAAACAGTGTAGCACAGAGAAGGCAAATAGTGAATCTGTGGCATCTTACTGCACCCAAGGACAGTGACTGCATTGGGGTATGGGTGTGGACTTGATAATATGGGTAAATGTAGTAACCACATTGTTTTTTCATGTGAAACCTTCATAAGAGTGTATATCAATAATACCTTAATAAAAAATTAAAAAAAAAAGAACTTTTAGTAATATCTGTCATCAGAGAGCCTAGCCTGGTCATGTTTACATATATGTGCAAATGCAGTAGAGCTCTAGCTATACTGAATATTATGAATCCAAATACATGTCCATAAGGATAAATATGCTCTTCAAGGAAAGCTCCTCTGTCATTTTTATTCTTTTCATGTATTGGAAATGAAAAGTGATATATTTCAAAGCATATTAGATAAGAATAATATAAAATGTACTCCAAATTTGCTTACAGTGTCCATATCTCAGAGGAGATGCATTCAGAGCAATTAAGGTATTCTGGTACATTCCAAAAGGAACAGCAGCTTGACACTGAGACAAAGGAGTTCAACCAGACATGCCTAAAAATCTGACAAATGGGGAAGAAAGGGTGGAGCACACCAAATATTAGCTGGGATGGAAACAACTCCCTCTTGGGTCTCCAAATACTTGGAGGAATCTGGCTGTACTAGAATGCTTAGGATTCCTTATCACTTTCATCACTGGTTAATATTAGGACTTGAGGTCTGAGGCAACTAGAAAGAAATTTCTTAACAAAAGGGATCAGTAATCAGGTTAGTTCTGGTTATGCACATGAAGGATTTACTGCTACAGAAGCTGCCATGCTATTGTAACAACAACAAAATAGGACAAGATATAAAACCAAAGTTTTCAAACACTGTATGATAGGCAGCTTTGGACTGTGATTCTGAAGACATAGGACTAAATGAGGTAAGCCCAGATTCCTACATGGAGAAAGTGTCTGAGACCAGTCATGAAAGGGGGCGCCTAACAGAGCCTGGCAGCTGTGCTGAGTGTGGTGAGGCTGTGGTGGCCAGAACCTGTGGAGCAGGATAAAAGAGAGGAAAGCTGCACAGAGACTGCTCGGGAGACTGCAGAGGAATCCCCAGGTCTTGGCTGGAGCGCTGATCTGAGCACATGGGAAAGGAAGTTATCCAATGCATGGGAAAGACCTGCCAAACAGCAGTGGAATGAACAACTTCAAGAGCTCGTGTGAGGCTAGGAATAGCTTGTGTTCTTGTCAGAGCAGAAAAAGTTTGTAATACAGGGCACAGGAGTCTAAGGAACAGTAATAATGCTGTAGTAGTGAGATAAATAAGTACCAGAATAAAGGCTGCCTTGGACTTACCATAACGAAGCATAAAGGCAACCCTCTACAGGATTCACTTGATCTGGATTAGTTATCTGCACAACAGAATAAAACCCAACATCCTTTAAAGGAACACAACTAAACACAGCCCTGAAAAATGTCACATCTGGCATTCAAACACAGATTATTAGGAATGCAAACAAAAAGTATGACATATAGCCAGCAGAAATATTAATCAATGTCACAGTCCCGTAGTAAGAAAGAGAGAGAGATTTGAAGAGAAAGACCTTAAAACAGCTATTGTAATATGACAAATATCCTCAAGGATGCTAAGAAAAACACCGACTTCTTAAGGAGATAATGGAAGACATAAAAGATTCATGTTGCAGTTTCAAGATAAGAAATACTATATATGAAATGAAAAATGCTGTAGTAAACTTGAAGACCTAGAAATAAAAATTTTTGTAGCAATAGACATAGCAAGAAAAAAATAAAATAAAATAAAAATAGAGTACTGAAAAGACAGAAAAAGAGTTGGAGGAAAAAGTGAACAGAGCATCAAGCTTTTTGTGTAATACCAAGCAGTCTAACATACAGGAAACTAGAGTCCAAGAAAGGGGTGGGTGCTACAGAATTAATGGCCGAAAAATATGCAAAATTGTTAAAAACTACAAAGCAATGAATCTAAGAAGTTCAACAAACACCAGAGAAGAAAAAAACATACATAAAACCACATTAAGGGACTTCTGGGAAGATGGCAGCGTGAGCAGAGCGGTGGAAATCTCCTCCCAAAACCATATATATTTATGAAAATACAATAAATACAACTATTCCTAAAAGAGAGACCAGAAGATATAGCACAACAGCCAGGCTACAGCTACATCTGTGAGAACTCAGCGCCTCACGAAGCAGGAAAGATACAAAGTTGCGACCCGGCAGGACCCGAGTACTCCCCCCCCCCCCACCGCCCAGCTCACCGGTGGGAGGAAAAGAATCAGAGTGGGAAGGGAGTGAAAGCACAGGACTGCTAAGTAACCAGCCCTGATGATCTGCATCAGCAGCACATACACATATTACATGGTGTATTGGAGATTAGAGAAATAGAAGGGCAGGATCTGAGACTGAGAATGCAAGCGGGTCCCCTCAGCCGGCTCCCCTGGGACAAAAGAAAAGTGGGCACTTCTTTAAAAGTCTTAAAGAGAAAAGGACCCAACAGTGGAACAAAATCGTCCCAAGGCACTCAACCCAGCAGGCTGGGAATCTTGAGGAACTTCGGGCCCTCTATCCAGCTGCTGGCTAAAGCAGTCCCAAATCTCCTCACAGGGACAAGCAGCCTGCCATTCACTCCCCCTGGCTGGCCCGCAAAGGGTCTGGCGGATCTGCCACTGCTGCGGAACAGCGGGAGAGCGGCCACGCCCACAGCAACCACACAGAATCTCCTTCCGGAGAGTGAGCAGCTAACCCGGAAGGGCCGCAGAACCCACAGCAAGATCTGGAAGGCACCAAGGGGAGCAGAATGCACCTGGCGTGACGCCAAACCTCCGCAGTGCCACAGGCTAGGCTGAGGGCAGCCCCACACACAGGCAGCTCAGGGGATTATCCCAGACACTGCCTCCCGGTGGGCTCAGGCTCCGGAGAAGGGCAAGGAGAACAGCAAGAAGGAAGGGGCTTTGTTTTTCCAGCAGACACACATGGTACCTGCCAGCGACCCCTTCTATCGCCAAGAAAAAACAGAGATATATGGTTCAAACAAGGATCACCCAGACAACCCCTGAGAGAGGGCCTGATGGGATAGATTTAAACAATATTCCTGAAAAAGAATTCAAAATAAAAGTCATAACCATGCTGATGGATCTACAGAGAAATATGCAAGAACTAAGAGAGGAGGAAAGGAGAAACAATGCAGAAATAAGAAAAGCGATTGATGGGCTTAAGACCAGACTGGATCAGGTGCAAGAGACTGTTAATGGAATAGAAATCAGAGAACAGGAATACAGAGAAGCTGAGGCAGAGAGAGATAAAAGGATCTCTAGGAATCAAAGAGTTTTAAGAGAACTGTGTGAGCAATCCAAATAGAACAATATTTGCATTAAGGGAGTACCAGAAGAAGAAGAGAGAGAAAAAGGGATAGAAAGTGTCTAGAAGAAATAATTGCTGAAAACTTCCCCAAGCTAGGGAAGGAAATAGTTTCTTAGACCATGGAGGCCCACAGATCTCCCAACACAAAGGACCCAAGGAAGACAACATCAAGACACATAATAATTAAAATGGCAAAGATCAAAGATAAGGACAGAGTACTAAAGGCAGCCAGAGAGAGAAAAAAGATCACCTACAAAGGAAAACCCATCAGGCTATCATCAGACTTCTCAACAGAAACCTTACAGGCCAGAAGAGAATTGCATGATATATTTAACATAATGAAACAGAAGGGCCTTTAACCAAGAATACTGTATCCAGGACAATTATCATTTAAATTTGAGGGAGGGATTAAACAATTCCCATACAAGTGAAAGTTGAGGGAACTTGCCACCCACAAACCACCTCTACAGGATATCTTAAAGGGACTGCTCTAGATGGAAGCAGTCCTAAGGCTAAAAAGATGTCACCAGAGAAAATAAAATCATAGCAAAGAAAGCAGACCATCCAAATACTAACTAAAGGCAAGAACTAAAATCAACTATCCACAAAAACTGTCAAAGGAAACGTAAAAGAGTATAGAATAAAACACCTAGCATATACAGAATGGAGGAGGAAGAATAAGAAGGGAGAGAAATAAAGAATCATCAGACTGTGTTTATAATAGCTTAATAAGAGAGTTAAGTTAGACTGTTAGATAGTAAAGAAGCTACCCTTGAACCTTTGGTAACCAGGAATCCAAAGCCAGCAATGGCAATAAGTACATATCTAACAATAACCACCCTAAATGAAATGGACTGAATGCACCAATCAAAAGACACAGAGTAACAGAATGGATAAAAAAGCAAGACCCATCTATATGTTGCTTACAAGAGACTCACCTCAAACCCAAAGACATACACAGACTGAAAGTGAAGGGATGGAAAAAGATATTTCATGCAAACAACAAGGAGAAAAAAGCATGTGTTGCAGTACTTATATCAGACAAGATAGACTTCAAAACGAAGAAAGCAAGAGATAAAGAAGGACATTTCATAACGATAAAGGGGTGAGGCCAGCAAGAGGATATAACCATTATAAATATATATGCACCCAACACAGGAGCGCCAGCATATGTGAAACAAATACTAACAGAATTAAAGGAGGAAATAGAAAGCAATGCATTCATTTTAGGAGACTTCAACACACTACTCACTCCAAAGGACAGATCACCCAGACAGAAAATAAGTAAAGACACAGAGGCACTGAACAACACACTAGAACAGATGGACCTAACAGACATCTACAGAACTCTACACCCAAAAGCAGCAAGATACACATTCTTCTCAAGTGCACAAGGAACATTTTCCAGACTAGAACACACATTAGGCCACAAAAAGAACCTCAGTAATTTCAAAAAAATTGAAATTCTACCAACCAACTTCTCAGATCACAAAGGTATAAATTAGAAATAAATTGTACAAAGAAAACAAAAAGGCTCACAAATACATGGAGACTTAACAACATTCTCCTAATTAATCAATGGGTTAACGACCAAATCAAAACAGAAATCAAAGAATATATGGAGACTAATGACAACAACAACACACAGCCACAACTTCTGTGGGATGCAGCAAAGGCAGTTCTAAGAGGAAAGTATATTGCAATCCAGGCCTATTTAAAGAAGGAAGAACATTCCCAAATGGGGTCTAAAGACACAATTACTGAAATTGGAAAAAGAAGAACAAATGAGGCCCAAAGTCACCAGACAGAGGGACATAATAAAGATCAGAGAAGAAATAAATAAAACTGAGAAGAATAAAACAGTAGAAAAAAATCAATGAAACCAAGAGCTGGTTCTTTGAAAACATAAACAAAATAGATAAACCCCTAGCCAGACTTATTAAGAGAAAAAGAGAATCTATACACATAAACAGAATTAGAAATGAGAAAGGAAAAATCAAGACCAACCCCACAGAAATACAAAGAATTATGAGAGAATACTATGAAAATCTATATGCTAACAAGCTGAAAAACCTAGAAGAAATGGACAACTTCTTAGAAAAATACAACCTTCCAAGACTGACCAAGCAAGAAACAGAAAACCTAAACAGACCAATTACCAGCAACAAAATTGAATCGGTAATCAGAAAATACCCAAGAACAAAACCCCCGAGCCAGAGGGGATTCACTGCTGAATTTTATCAGACATAGAGAGAAGAAATAATACCCATTCTCCTTAAAGTTTTCCAAAACATAGAAGAGGAGGAATACTTCCAAACTCATATTATGAAGCCAACCTCACTCTAATACCAAAACCAGCCAAAGAAGGCACCAAAAAAGAAAATTACAGAGCACTATCCCAGATGAACGTAGATGCAAAAATACTCAACAAAAATTCAAAAATAGTGCAAGAGGATCATACACCGTGATCAAGTGGGATTAATCCCAGGGATGCAAGGATGGCACAACATTCGAAAATCCATCAACATCATCCACCACATCAACCAAAAGAAGAACAAAAACCACACAATCATCTCCACAAATGCTGACAAAGCATTTGACAAAATTCAGCATCCATTCATGATTAAAACTCTCAACAAAATGGGGTATAGAGGGCAAGTACCTCAACATCATAAAGGCCATATATGACAAACCCACAACTAACATCACACTTAACAGCGAGAAGCTGAAAGCTTTTCATCTAACATGAGGAACAAGACAGGGATGCTCACTCTCTTCACTGTTACTCAACATAGTACTGGAAGTCCTAGCCACAGCAATCAGACAAAACAAAGAAATACAAGGCATCCAGATTGGTAAAGAAGAAGTCACATTGTCACTATTTGCAGATGACATGAGAACCCTAAAGACTCCACTCCAAAACTACAAGAACTAATATCCGAATTCATCAAAGTTGCAGGATACAAAATTATGACACAGAAATCTGTTGCTTTCCTATACACTAATGATGAGTTAACAGCAAGAGAAATCAGGAAAACAATTCCATTCACAATTGCATCAAAAAGAAAAAAATACCTAGGAATAAACCTAACAAAGGATGTGAAAGACCTATACCCTGAAAACTACAGGACACTCTTAAGAGAAATTAAAGAGGACACTAAAAAATTGAAATTCAGCCCATGCTCTTGGCTAGGAAGACTAAATTTTGTCAAAATGGCTGTACTACCTAAAGCAATCTATAGATTCAATGCAATCCCTATCAAAATACCAACAGCATTCTTCAATAAAGTGGAACAAATAGTTCTAAAATTCCTTTGGAATCACAAAGACCCCGAATAGCCAAAGCAATCTTGAGAAGGAAGAACAAAACAAGGGGAATTACACTCCCAGACTTCAAGCTCTATTACAAAGCTACAGCAATCAAGACAATTTGGTATTGGCACAAAAACAGACCCACAGACCAGTGGAACAGAATACACGGTCCAGACACTAACCCAAACATATACGGTCAATTAATATATGATAAAGGAGCTATGGATATATAATGGGGAAATGAGAGCCTCTTCAACAGCTGGTGTTGACAAAACTGGGCAGCTACATATAAGAGAATGAAACTGGATTATTGTCTAACCACACAGAGAAAAGTAAACTCAAAATGGATCAAAGACCTGAATGTAAATCATGAAACCATAAAACTCTTAGAAAAAAACACAGGCAAAAATCTCTTGGACATAAACCCATAAACATGAGCAACTTCTTCATGAACATATGTCCCCGAGCAAGGGAAACAAAAGCAAAAATGAACAAGTGGGACTATATCAAGCTGAAAAACTTCTGTGCAGCCAAGGACACCATCAGTAGAACAAAAAGGCATCCTGCAGTATGGGAGAATATATTCATAAATGACATATCCAATAAGGGGTTGACATCCAAAATATATAAAGAGCTCACCCACCTCAACAAAGAGCAAGTAATCCAATTAAAAAATGGGCAGAAGATCTGAACAGACACTTCTCCAAAGAAGAAATTCAGATGGCCAACAGGCACATGAAAAGATGCGCCACATGACTAATCATCAGAGAAATGCAAATTAAAACCACAATGACATATAACTTACACCAGTAAGGATGGCCACCATCCAAAACACAAACAATAACAAATGTTGGCAAGGATATGGAGAAAGGGGAACCCTCCTACACTGCTGGTGGGAATGAAAATTAGTTCAACCATTGTGGAAAGCAGTATGGAGGTTCCTCAAAAAACTCAAAATAGAAATACCATTTGACCCAGGAATTCCACTCCTAGGAATTTACCCTAAGAATGCAGCAGCCCAGTTTGAAAAAGACAGATGCACCCCTATGTTTATCGCAGCACTATTTACAATAGTCAAGAAATGGAAGCAACCTAAGTGTCCATCAGTAGATGAATGGATAAAGAAGATGTGGTATATATACACAATGGAATATTATTCAGCCATAAGAAGAAAACAAATCCTACCATTTGCAACAACATGGATGGAACTAGAGGGTATTATGGTCAGTGAAATAAGGCAGGCGGAAAAAGACAAGTATCAAATGATTTTACTCATATGTGCAGTATAAGAGCAAAGAAAAAAACTGAAGGAACAAAACAGCAGCAGACTCATAGTACCCAAGAATGGGCTAACAGTTATCAAAGGGAAAGGGAGTGGGGAGGATGGGTGGGAAGGGACAGACAAGGGGGAAAAAGGGGCATCACGATTAGCAGACATAATGTTGGGGGGGCATGAGGAGGGCTGTACAACTCAGAGAAGACAAGTAATGATTCTTTGGCATCTCACTACGCTGATGGACAGTGACTTTAATGCAGTATGTGGGGTGGACTTGATGAAGTGGGGAGTTTAGTAACCATAATGTTGCACATGTCATTGTAGATTAATGATAAAAAAAAACACATTTAGGCATCTTATTATAAAATTGCTAAAAATCAAAGATAGAGAAAAATCTTGAAAGCAAGCCAGAGTGTGGGAAAAACTAGGCACAGAGGAATGGTGACAGTAGACTTTTTGTCTGAAGTCACACAGGGCAGGGAACAATGAAATGGAAATTTAAAAATTACTGGCAGCAAAAGAAAACCCTGCCAAAGAATTCTACACCCACTGAACATATAACATCCTATAATTTAGGTGAAATACAAACTTTTTAAACCAATAAAACATGAGAACATTTCTTGACAGCAGGAATTACTGTCAGACATAGTAAAGGAAACAGAACTGAAAATAAAGACACTAAGTGGACCATTTGGAACTGCAAAAAGAAACCCAGTACACCAGAAATGGTTAGTATATGGGTAAAAGTAAAAAATGCATTTCTGTTTAAAGCAAAAGCAGTACAGTATACCTGGCGTTTTTATAATGTACACCCAGTTAATGTGTATGACAACGGCATGAGTGCTAAGAAGAGAGAAAGGAAAGCGTCCTGTTATGAGGGTCTCTAACCACACTGATATGGAAACGATTGAAGGTAGAGTGTGACAAGTACAGTGTTACACTGCAAACCCTGCAGCCGTCACTGAAAGTATTAAACAAAGAGGCACAGCTACCATGCCAGTAGTGAGACAGGACCACACACTTACACACACACACAAAATGTCCCAAAGAAGGCACAAAAAAAGATGGAATAAGAAAAAAAAAACAGTAGATTTAAAGTCAACTACTTTAGTAATTACTATAAATGAAATGGTCTTAACATTCCAATTTAAAGACAGAGATTGTCAGTTGAATAAAAAGATCATTATGCTATGTAAAAGAGTTTTAAAGACAAGATCATAGATTACAATGAACAAGTAAGGAAAAATTTCTGTATATCATGTAAAAACTAAAAAAAAAAAATCTGGAGTTGCTCTATTAATATTAGAAAAGTAGAATTCAAAAGAAGGAGCGTGCCCAGGATGAGGGTCACTTCACGACAAAGGGATCATTTCATCACGAGGACACGATGCGCATGGCTGGCAGGAGTGCAGGAAGGCACAGACACCTGGGAAAACAGTTTCGACGTTTCTTATAAAGTGAAACATATACTTAGCATACAAGCAACCTCACTCCCTCACTCTAGGCAGCTCCTGAAAAACGATGAAAAAAATATATATATGCAGAGATGTGTGTGTGAATGTCCACGTGGATTTATTTATAATAACCAAAAAAAGGAAACAACTCAAAAAAGGAAAGGACTGGTGAATGTGTAAAGTGTGGGATATCCAAACAATGGAATGAATGTACTACTCAGCAATAAAAATAAACTAAGAATTCACCCAGCACATGACAATACAGATGAAGCTGCAAAGAACACTACTAAGTGAAAGAAGACAGGCGGGACACGTATACGGTTCCATTTATTGAAATTCTAAAAAAGGCAAAGGAACAGTACCTGAAGGCTTCTAAGTGGCTGCCAAGGGCTGGCAGAGAAGAGAGAGAAAGTGCAACTTTTCTGGGTAACAAATGTTATACACTTGGTGATGGTGGTTATGCAATTATATACATTTTTCAAAAGTACAACTATATACTTTAAGTTGGTACATTTTAATGTATGTAAATAATTATTAGAAATTACATACTTTGCTGCACTGGAAAAGTTGATTATCTAGCCACAAAAAGCAAATTGAGAAAATCATGGAAATTGGAATGAGAATGTCCAGGAAGAGCCTGAAGAATTAAAAAAGGCTGAAACTTTGAGGTTCCTCCCAAAACCCGTCGCAAAGGCAGAGGTGGAAAAGCCCCATTGATAAAGCAGCTGACAGGAAAGTAACCTAGAAACTGGGGCCCAGCTACCCCATGTGACCTGATGCTTTTATTTCTGTGTTCTGAGGCAGGAGCGGAGTCAGAAGGAAGCAGACGTAGGCACTACCAGGCGTGACTTCTTAAACTTGCTGAAAAGGCAAACGCCGTGAGATGCTGAAACTGCTCTCATGAGGAAGAAGCCCTCAAAGGAGTTAACTAAGATTTTTTTTTCTTGTAAAACACATTGTATTTCGGCTAATATGTTCGGGAGGGACTTTCTATGTTTCTTATTGGGTTTTTTTTTTTGCTTTTATTAATGTAGAATTACATGAGCAATATTATGGTTACTAGACACCCCTATTATCAAGTCCCCACCACATACCCCATTACAGTCACTGTCCATCAGCGTAGTAAGCTGCAATAGAATCACTATTTGTCTTCTCTGTGTTATACTGCCTTCCCCGCTAGATTATGTGTGCTAATCAAAATACCCCTTTTCCCCCCTTATCCCTCCCTTCCCACCCATCTTCCCCAGTTCCTTTCCCTTTGGTAACTGTTAGTCCATTCTTGGGTTCTGTGAGTCTGCTGCTGTTTGGTTCCTTCAGTTTTCTCTTTGTTCTTATACTCCGCAGATGAGTGAAATCATTAGATATTTGTCTTTATCCACCTGGCTTATTTCACTGAGCATAATACCCTCTAGCTTCATCCATGTTGTTGCAAATGGTAGGATTTGTTTTCTTCTTATGGCTGAATAATATTCCATTGTGTATATGTACCACATCTTCTTTATCCATTCATCTACCGATGGACACTTAAGTTGCTTCCATTTCTTAGCTATTGTAAATAGTGCTGCAATAAACATAGGGGTGCATGTCTTTTTCAAACTAGGCTGCTGCATTCTTAGGGTAAATTCCTAGGAGTGGGTGGTAGCGCCGAGGGACTGACCTGCCACCTCCAAATAAAGTTGAGTATAACCTTTTCACCCCAAGGGAAAAAAAAATTCCTAGGAGTGGAATTCCTGGGTCAAATGGTATTTTTATTTTGAGTTTTTTGAGAAACCTCCATACTGCTTTCCACAATGGTTGAACTAATTTACATTCCACCAGAAGTGTAGGAGGGTTCCCCTTTCTCCACATCCTTGCCAACATTTGTTGTTTGTGTTTTGGATGGTGGCCATCCTAACTGGTGTGAGGTGATATCTCAGCGTGGTTTTAATTTGCATTTCTCTGATGATTAGCGATGTGGGCATCTTTTCATGTGCCATCTGAATTTCTTCTTTCGAGAAGTTTGTGCTCAGCTCCTCTGCCCATTTTTTAATTGGCTTCTTTGCTTTTTATTTGTTGAGGTGCATGAGCTCTTTATATAATTTGGATGTCAACCCCTTATTGGATATGTCATTTATGAATATATTCTCCCATACTGTCGTTTTGTTCTACTGATGGTGTCCTTTGCTGTACAGAAGCTTTTCAGCTTGATATGGTCCCACTTGTTCATTTTTGCTTTTGTTTCCCCTGCCCAGGGAGATATGTTCATGAAGAAGTCGCTCATGTTTATGTACAAGAGATTTTTGCCTATGTTTTTTTCTAAGAGTTTCATGGTTTCATGACTTACATTCAGGTGTTTGATCCATGTTGAGTTTACTTTTGTGTATGGGGTTACACAATAATCCATTTTCATTCTCTTACATGTAGCTGTCCAGTTTTGCCAACACCAGCTGTTGAAGAGGCTGTCATTTCCCCATTGTATATCCATGGCTCCTTTATCATATATTAATTGACCATATATGGTTAGGTTTATATCTGGGCTCTCTATTCTGTTCCATTGGTCTATGGGTCTGTTCTTGTGCCAGTACCAAATTGTCTTGATAACTGTGGCTTGAAGCCAGGGAGTGTAATTCCTCCCACTTTACTCTTCCTTCTCAGGATTGCAGGGTTTTTTGTGGTTCCATATGAATTTTAGAATTCTTTGCTCTAGTTCATTGAAGAATGCTGTTGGTATTTTGATAGGGATTGCACCGAATCTGCAGATTGCTTTAAGCAGGATGGCCATTTTGACAATATTAATTCTTCCTATCCAAGAGCACAGGGTGTGTTTCCATTTATTTGTATCTTCTTTAATTTCTCTCATGAGTATCTAGTAGTTTTCAGAGTATGAGTTTTTCACCTCCTTGGTTAGGTTTATTCCTAGGTAGTTTATTCTTTTGGATGCAACTGGGAATGGAATTGTTTTCCCGATTTCTCTTTCTGCTAGTTCACAGGGTATAGAAATGCAACAGATTTCACTGTATTAATTTTGTATCCTGCAACTTTACTGAATTCAGATATTAGATCTAGTAGTTTTGGAGTATATGCTTTAGGGTTTTTTATGTACAATACCAGGTCATCTGCAAACAGGGACAGTTTGACTTCTTCCTTGCCGATCTGGATGCCTTTTATTTCTTTGTGTTGTCTGATTGCCGTGGCTAGGACCTCCAGTACTATGTTGAATAAAAGGGGAGAGTGGGCAACCTTGTCCTGTTCCCGATCTAAAAGGAAAAGCTTTCAGCTTCTCACTGTTAAGTATAATGTTGGCTGTGGGTTTGTCATATATGGCCTTTATTATGTTGAGGTACTTGCCCTCTATACCCATTTTGTTGAGAGTTTTTATCATGAATGGATGCTGAATTTTGTCAAATGCTTTTTCAGCATCTATGGAGATGATCATGTGATTTTTGTCCTTCTTTTTGTTGATGTAGTGGATAATGTTGATGGATTTTCGAATCTTGTACCATCCTTGCATCCCTGGGATGAATCCCACTTGATCATGGTGGATGATCTTTTTGATGCATTTTTGAATTTGGTTTGATAATATTTTGTTGAGTATTTTTGCATCTATGTTCATCAGGGATATTGGACTGTAATTTTCTTTTTTTGTGGTGTATTTGCCTGGTTTGGTATTAAGAGTGATGTTGGCCTCATAGAATGAGTTTGAGAGTACTCCCTCCTCTTCTACTTTTTAGAAAACTTTAAGGAGTATGGGTATTAGGTCTTCACTAAATGTTTGATAAAATTCAGCAGTAAAACCATCTGGTCCAGGGGTTTTGTTCCTGTGTCGTTTTTTGATTACCAATTCAATTTCTTTGCTGGTAATTGGTCTGTTGAGATTTTCTGTTTCTTTCTGCGTCAGCCTTTAAAGGTTGTATTTTTCTAGAAAGTTGTCCATTTCTTCTAGGTTATCCAGTTTGTTAGCATATAAGTTTTCATAGTATTCTCATAATTCCTTGTATTTCTGTGGTGTCCGTAGTGATTTTTCCTTTCTCATTTCTGATTTTGTTTATGTGTGTAGACTCTCTTTTTTTCTTGATAAGTCTGGCTATCTATTTTATGTATATTCTTGAAGAACCAGCTATTGCTTTCATTCATTCTTTCTATTCTTTTATTCTTCTCAATTTTATTTATTTCTGCTCTAATCTTTATTATGTCCCTCCTTCTACTGAATTTGGGCCTCATTTGTTCTTCCTTTTCTAGTTTCATTAGTTGTGAGTTTAGATTGTTCATTTGGGATTGTTCTTCTTTCCTGAGGTGGGCCTGTATTGCAGTGTATTTCCCCCTTAGCATAGCCTTCACTGCTTCCCACAGATTTTGTGGTGTTGAATTATTGTTGTCATTTGTCTCCAAATATCGCTTGATCTCTGTTTTTATTTGGTCATTGATCCACTGATTATTTAGAAACATGTTATTAAGCCTCCATGTGTTTGTGGGCTTTTTCACTTTCTTTGAGTAATTTATTTGTAGTTTCACACCTTTAAGATCTGAGGAGCTGGTTAGTATAATTCAATCTTTTTAAATTTACTGAGGCTCTTTTTGTGGCCTACTATATGATCTATTCTTGAAAATGTTCTTTGTGCACTTAAGAAGAATGTGTATCCTGCTGCTTTGGGGTAGAGTGTTCTGTAGATGTACATTAGTCCAACTGTTCTAATATGTTGTTCAGTGCCTCTGTCTCTTTATTTATTTTCTGTCTAGTTGATCTGTCGTTTGGAGTGAGTGGTGTGTTGATGTCTCCTAAAATGAATGCATTACATTCTATTTCCCCCTTTTCTTCTGTTATTATTTGTTTCACATATGTAGGGATCCTGTGTTGGGTGCATAGATGTTTATAATAGTTATATCCTCTTGTTGGACCGACCCCTTTATCATTATGTAATGTCCTTCCTTATCTCTTGTGACTTTCATTTGTTCTGAAGTCTATTTTGTATGATACAAGTACTCCAACTCCTGCTTTTTTCTCCCTATTAATTGCATGAAATATCTTTTTTCATCCCTTTACTTTCAGTCTGTGTATGTCATTGTGTTTGACATGAGTCTCTTGTAGGCAGCATATAGATGGGTCTTGTTTTATCCATTCAGTGACTCTGTCTTTTGATTGGTTCATTCAGTCCATTTACATTTAGGGTGATTATCAATAGGTATGTACTTATTGCCATTGCCGGCTTTAGATTTTTGGTTACCAAAGGTTCAAGGGTAATTTCCTTACTATCTAACAGTCTAATTTAACTCACTTTGCATGCTATTACAAACACAACCTAAAGATTCTTTTTTTTTCCTCCTCTTTCTTCCTCCTGCATTCTTCGTATGTTATGAATCATACTCTGTACTCTTTGTCTATCCTTTGGGTGACATATATTTAGCCTTAGGAATACTTTCATCTATAGGAGTCCCTTCAAAATGCAGTGTAGAGGTGGTTTGTGGGATGTAAATTCTCTCAGCTTTTGCTTATCTGAAAATTGTCTCATCCCTCCTTCAAATTTAAATGATAACTTTGCCAGGTAGAGTATTCTTGGTTTGACGCCCTTCTGCTTCAGTGCATTAAATATATCATGTCACTCCCTTCTGGCCTGTAAGGTTTCTGCTGAGAAGTCTGATGACAGCCTGATGGGTTTTCCTTTGTATGTGATCTTTTTTCTCTCTCTAGCTGCTTTTAGAAGTCTGTCTTTATCCTTGATCTTTGCCATTTTAATTATTATATGTCTTGATGTTGTCTTCCGTGGGTCCCTTGTGTTGGGAGATCTGTGCATCTCCATGGCTTGAGAGACAATCTCCTTCCCTGGATTGGGGAAGTTTTCAGCAATTACCTCCCCAATGACACTTTCTAATCCTTTTTCTCTCTCTTCTTCTTCTGGTACCCCTATAATGCGAATGTTGTTCCATTTGGATTGATCACACAATTCTCTCAATATTCTTTCATTCTTAGAGATTCTTTTTTCTCTCTGTGCCTCAGCTTCTTTGTATTCCTCTTCTGTAATTTCTGTTCCATTTACCATCTTTTCTACTACATCTAATTTGCTTTTAAATCCCTCCATTGTATGTTTCATTTCAGATATGGAATTTCTTAATGATTGCATCTCCATATTAAATTAGTTCCTGAGTTCTAGAATATTGTTCTGTACCTCCATAAGCATGTTTGTGATTTTTATTTTGAACTCTCTTTCAGGAAATTGGCAAGTTTAGTTTCATTTGGCCGTTTATCTGGGGTTTGTGAGATTTTGGTCTGTACCATGTTCTTTTGACGTTTCATATTTCTGTGTGGTGCACTCTATTGCCCAGAAACTCCAGTCTCTGGAGCTGCTCAGCCCCTAGAGTGAGGTTGGGGGTCGTAGGGGAGTGGAGGTGGTGCCTGGGGGGAGGAAAGATCTGTTTCCTGGTTCCCATCTGTCCTGCCTGTCTCCAGCATCACAGCCAGTGGGCCAAGCACAGAGGTGTAAGCCTCTGTGCTTGGTGTCTCTAGCTGTTGTAGGTGAGGCCTCTCTTTGGCTGACCTGATGCCAGAGCTGTGACTGCCGGTATGCAAGCCGGTGCTGTCAGGCCAGAAGGAAGGCTCGGCAGGCTGCGTATCGCAGTTGGGGTCCTTGGAGCTGAGTAGCCAGCCTTGGGGATGGAGCACCTGAAGCTCCCCAACGTTTGCAATCTGCTGGGCAAAGCGTGCCCAGACAACCTTGTCCCCCTATCCCTTCTCCCGTGCAGCAAGCTCCGTGCAAACCCCACCCCTTCAGCAGAGGAAGCCTCTCAGACTATCTGCCTTTCCCTTGTCTCAGATTGGCTGGGTGTGGATCCCATCCTCCACAAATGGCCAGAATATGTCTCAAGCAGTCTGCCTCTCCCAGCTCCCCATCCTCCAGAGCACCACAGTGTAGATTTCTCCTCGCAAAGCAGATCTCTAGGGCTAGGTGTTCAGCAGTCCCAGGCTTCCACCTCCTCCCCTGCTCCGTTTCTCTTCCTCCCTCCAGTGAGCTGGGGTGGAGGAAGGGCTCGGGTCCCGCCAGATCAAGGTTTTAGTATGTTACCCTGTTTTGTGAGGTCTGCCCTGTTCGTGAGGTCTGTATGCAGTCTGGTGCAGTCTTCTTTCCTGTTGCTGTTTTAGGGTTAGTTGTATTAACCATATTTTCACACTCTGTGGTTTTGGGAGTTCTCTGTCTCACCTCTCATGCCACCACCTTGAATCCTCTAACTAAGGTTTTTTTGTTTTTTTTTAGTTTATTTGGATATCACCAATCTACATAACTAAGGTTTTTAAAAGGAGCTTTACTGGCAGGAAATCTCCTAGCCTGGTACAAGAGGTCTGTGCTGGTTCACCTGGGAAGCAACTCCTGGTTTGAACCTATACTCATAAGCACTGGGTTGCATGGAGCAGAGCTTCCAGCAAGGGAATTCTCTTCAATAATCCTCAAGATGATGCCCAGGAAAACAGGGACAAAGGAAAACACATCAATCAGCTGAATCTAGGGGTGCTCTGGAGTAAGTTCACCAAGTATGTGAATCCATTGGTTGGGCGGTGAATCAATGAGAGATGCTCAGGTGGGTTGACTCTGCTTCCCTCGCCCAGCAGGACGCAGTAACCTACGCTGAGACTGAGAGAGCTGTTTGTCTTCTTTCTTTGCCTTTTTTTGAACTGGCATTTTAAACTGCAGTTATTCTGGGTTTTGCCTCCAGTACTTTAAATTAAGTATGTCAAGGATTTCTATTTTGTCGTTTAGCCTGTAGAATGAAGCTACATCCCTACCTGAGGAAAATGCACTCAAGCCAGCAAAGTGCAGCCTTGGAGATGGAGCCCCAGCCAGACATGGCATGAGGGACAGAGATGAGTGTATCCGTAGTTATAAACGGAAAACTGTACTGTGGGTGGCAAAAGCACTGTTTGAGCTCAATGTATGAAGAAGCGGTGATGTGCACCCTGGGAATGAGGACATAGTATCTGCTGCTTTGTCAAAAAGAACTCCCTTTCTTGGAGAACTTTGTCTGATTCCTTCTAAAGGGCACCTTCCTCCTGCCTCAGCAACCAAGTGAGTGCTGTCAATCACAGTGCTTCACCCCCTCATTCAAATCAGAGTCCTGCTCCAGAATCTACTAAATTGGAAGATAGGGAAGGAGAATCCTACTTGGTGGTGAAACCGAACACATGTTCTGCAGGTGCTAATAATCACATACCCAGCCATGTAAGAGAGGCCTGTTTCAGAGAATAAAGCTGACATGCAAATGACCTTGATGTAGAAATGGAGAAAGTGTCCTGGTGAGAATCCTTCCTCTTCAGGGGTGCCCCTGTCATTTGCTTCTTAGCTAGTTATAGACTTACTGTCGCTTGCAACTGCCAGAGACCCGACACAGTGCTATTCCAGGGAATTAAGTGGTCGAGCAGGCCGGTGTAGAGAGCACACAGGATATATGGTGGGGGTGCTCCCCAGGAAGTCTGAAACATTACGAGACTGACCAGCCTCATGTCAGCATCAGTGCCAGCCATGACAGTGTTTCTCCCAACAGTAACCTAACAGAATATGCTAATGCGTCAGGAAGACGTGCCCAGACTCCGACGGAGGCGGCTGGGCACCTGTACCAGCCTGGCCTGCTCGTCCCAGGTAGGGAGGGTCACCTTGGAGGCACAGCCTGTTGACTCTGAGCATACACTGCCTATCTCAGCCTGTTCTACCATATCAAATCGCTCTTCACTCTACAAACATTATTCTAAACATGGCAACACACTCCATTCCTCTGAAACTTCAACCCCCATTTTCTGTGAGTAGACAACCATGCGTCAGACTTCAGAGAGCCATCAGGTGGCCCCAGTGCTATTTATACAATGCTGGCTCACACAGCACCTGCCATCTGCCATGGGCCCCCCTTCCACATGTGCTTGGATCTAAATTCTTCCCGCCCCACTCTGGCTCTGGGACCTTGCACTACTGGTAATCCAGTGTGTCATTAGCTCAACCTTTCGATCAACCACCAAGAATATCAACTTCGTGAAGACAGGACCTACTTTTTTTAGGCTTAGTTATTTGTTGAAGTAAGAATAAATACATGAATAAAAGCTTGGAAATGAATAATCTGTAAGTCGTCTCCCATTTCTGCAGAGCTATAATTCTACATGGAGATGATCCGGTGCCACACTGCATTTCTGACTTAGAGGCTTTATCAAACTTCAGTGGACTTCTCTGTATACACATAACTTTTTTCATCCTTGACTTTACTTCAGATAAATTCACTTTTAATTCTGAGCCTAGAGGTGAAATGAATGAAATAGAAAATGACAACAGAGACAGGACTTCCAGGAAGGTGGCGGTGTGAGCAGGGCGACAGAAATCTCCTCCCAACACTATATTTAACTACAAAAACACAGCAAATACATCTATTCCTAAAAGAGAGACGAGAATACACAGGAAAGAGCACAGCGTGCAGCTACACCTGAGAAGACTCGGCACCCCAAGAGGCGGGTAAGATACGGAGCCGCGACCTGGCGGGACCCAAGCCCTCCCCCACCCCAGCGCACCGGTGGGAGGAGAGGATTCAGAGCCGGGAGGGAGTGGAAGTGCACCCCGAGAAGTAGCCAGCCCTGGTGATCTGCGTGGGGAGCGTTGACCCACATTGCGCAGTGCAGCGGAGATTGGAGAGACAGAGCAGCAGGATCTGAGCGGGGAACGTGCCAGGGTGCTTGCAGCCGGTTCCCGGGAAGGGAAAAAAAAAAAGCTCGTGCTTTCTTCAGCGGTCTTAAAGAGACAGGAGCCCAGTGGAGGAGCCGGATCGCCCCAGCACACTCAGCCCAGCAGGCTGCGAGTCCTGGGGAGTTTCAGACACCTTAGCTGACAACTGAGGAAGCGTAGCCATACTTACACTTCTCACTGAGATCAACAGCCTCCCAGTCGTTCCCACCCCTGCCAGAGCGATAAAGGGCCCTGCAGAGCGGCGCAGTCACAGCTGTGGAATAGTGGGGCAATAGAGCCAACCTATAGCATTCCCACAGAATCTATGTCCAGTGGGCATTTTTTGTTTGTTTTTCTTGTTTTGTTTTTGTTTTTTCTTTTCTTTCTTTTTTTCTTTCTTTCTTTCTTTCTTCTTTTTTTTTCTCTTTTTTTTCCTTCTCTTTTTAAAGTCTTAAAGAGTCCAGCTGACATACATGGCAACTATCAGTGACCAAATTATACAGCCATGAAAAGACAGAGGAATATGGTTCAGACCAAAATCAACCAGACAACCCCAGAGAGGGAGTCTGAAGGGATGGAAATGCACAGTCTTCCTGAAAAAGAATTCAGAATAAAAGTCATAACCATGCTGATGGACCTACAGAGAAATGTGCAAGAGCTGAGGGAGGAAGTGAGGGAACTGAGGAAAGACAATGCAGAAATCAGACAAGCGATCGACGGGCTTAACAGCAGAATGGATGAGATGCAAGAGACTGTTAATGGAATAGAAAATAGAGAACAGGAGTACAGAGCAGCTGAGGCAGAGAGAGATAAAAGGATTTCTAGGAATGAAAGAATATTAAGAGAACTGTGTGACCAATCCAAACGGAACAATATTCGCATTATAGGAGTACCAGAGGAAGAAGAGAGAGAAAAAGGGATAGAAAGTGTCTTTGAAGAAATAATTGCTGAAAACTTTCCCTCGCTGGGGAAGGAAGTAGTCTCGCAGTCCACCGAAGCTCATAGATCTCCCAACACAAGGGACCCAAGGAAGACAACACCAAGACACATAATAATTAAGATGGCAAAGATCAAAGATAAAGACAGGGTATTAAAGGTGGCTAGAGACAGAAAAAAGATCACCTACAAAGGAAAACCCATCAGACTATCATCAGACTTCTCAACAGAAACCTTACAGGCCAGAAGAGAATGGCATGATATATTTAACGTAATGAAACAGAAGGGCCTCGAACCAAGAATATTGTATCCAGCACGATTATCCTTTAAATATGATGGAGGGATTAAACAATTTCCAGACAAACGAAAGTTGAGAGAGTTTGCCTCTCATAAACCACCACTACAGGATATCTTAAATGGACTGCTCTAGATGGAAGCACACCTAAGGCTAAAAAGATGTCACCAGAGAAAATAAAATCATAGCAAAGAAAGCAGACCATCCAAATACTAACTAAAGGCAAAGAATAAAACACCTATTATAGAAAGAATGGAGAAGGAGGAATAAGAAGGGAGAGAAATAAAGAAACATCAGACTGTGTTTACAATAACTTAACAAGAAAGTTAAGTTAGATTGTTAGATAGTAAAGAAGCAACCCTTGAACCCTTGGTAACCACGAATCTAAAGCCAGCAATGGCAATAAGCACATATCTATCAATAATCACCCTAAATGTAAATGGACTGAATGCACCAATCAAAAGACACAGAGTAACAGAATGGATAAAAAAGCAAGACCCATCTATATGCTGCCTACAAGAAACTCACCTCAAATCCAAAGATATACACAGACTAAAAGTGAAGGGATGGAAAAAGATATTTCATGCAAACAACAAAGAGAAAAAAGGGTGTTGCAGTACTTGTATAAGACAAAATAGACTTCAAAACGAAGAAAGTAGCAAAGATAAAGAAGGACATTACATAATGATAAAGGGGTCAGTCCAACAAGAAGATATAACCATTATAAATATATATGCACACAACACAGGAGCGCCAGCATATGTGAGACAAATACTAACAGAATTAAAGGAGGAAACAGACAGCAATGCATACATCTTAGGAGACTTCAACACACCACTCACTCCAGAGGACAGATCAACCAGACAGAAAATAAGTAAAGACACAGAGACACTGAACAACACACTAGAACAGATGGACCTAACAGACATCTACAGAACTCTACACCCAAAAGTAACAGGATACACATTCTTCTCAAGTGCACATGGAACATTTTCCAGAATAGACCATATACTAGGCCACAAAAAGAACCTCCGTAATTTCAAAAATATTGAAATCCTACCAACCAACTTCTCAGATCACCAAGGTATAAAACTAGAAATAAATTTTAGAAAGAAATCAAAAAGGCTCACAAGTACATGGAGACTTAACAACACTCTCCTAATTAATCAATGGTTTAACGACCAAATCAAAACAGAAATCAAAGAATATATGGAGACTAATGACAACAACAACACAAAGCCACTACTTCTGTGGGACGCAGCAAAGGCAGTTCTAAGAGGAAAGTATATTGCAATCCAGGCCTATTTAAAGAAGGAAGAACATTCCCAAATGAATAGTCTAAAGACACAATTACAGAAATTGGAAGAAGAAGAACAAATGAGGCCCAAAGTCACCAGAAGGAGGGACATAATAAAGATTAGAGAACAAATAAATAAAATTGAGAAGAATAAAACAATAGAAAAAATCAATAAAACCAAGAGCTGGTTCTTTGAAAAATAAACAAAATAGATAAACCCCTAGCCAGACTCATTAAGAGAAAAAGAGAATCTACACACATAAACACAATCAGAAATGAGAAAGGAAAAATCACGATGGACCCCACAGAAATACAAAGAATCATAAGAGAATATTATGAGAACCTATATGCTAATAAGCAGGAAAACATAGAAGAAATGGACAACTTCTTAGAAAAATACAACCTTCCAAGACTGACCAAGCAAGAAACAGAAAAACTAAACAGACCAATCACCAGCAACAAAATCGAATTGGTAATCAAAAAACTACCCAAGAACAAAACCCCTGGGCCTGATGGATTCACCCCTGAATTCTACCAGACATATAGAGAAGAAATAACACCGATTCTCCTTAAAGTTTTCCAAAAAATAGAAGAGGAGGGAATACTTCCAAACTCATTCTATGAAACCAGCATCACTCTAATACCAAAACCTGGAAAAGACCTCACCAAAAAAGAAAATTACAGACCAATATCCCTGATGAACGTAGATGCAAAAATACTCAACAAAATATTAGCAAAACCGAATTCAAAAATACATCAAGAGGATCATACACCATGATCAAGTGGGATTCATCCCAGGGATGCAAGGATGGTACAACATTCGAAAATCCATCAACATCATCCACCACATCAACAAAAAGAAGAATAAAAACCACATGATCATCTCCATAGATGCTGAAAAAGCATTTGACAAAATTCAGCATCCATTCCTGATTAAAACTCTCAACAAAATGGGTATAGAGGGCAAGTACCTCAACATCATAAAGGCCATATATGACAAACCCACAGCTAACATCATACTTAACAGCGAGAAGCTGAAAGCTTTTCATCTAAGATCAGAACAAGACAGGAATGCCCACTCTCTCCACTGTTATTCAACATAGTACTGGAGGTCCTAGCCACAGCAATCAGACAAAACAAAGACATACAAGGCATCCAGATTGGTAAAGAAGAAGTCAAATTGTCACTATTTGCAGATGACATGATACTGTACCTAAAAAACCCTAAAGATTCCAATCCAAAACTACTAGAACTAATATCTGAATTCAGCAAAGTTGCAGGATACAAAATTAACACACAGAAATCTGTTGCCTTCCTATACACTAATGATGAACTAACAGAAAGAGAAATCAGAAAAACAATTCCATTCACAATTGCATCAAAAAGAATAAAATACCTAGGAATAAACCTAACGAAGGAAGTGAAAGAACTGTACTCTGAAAACTACAAGACACCCTAAGAGAAATTAAAGAGGACACTAACAAATGGAAATGCATCCCATGCTCTTGGCTAGGAAGAATCAATATTGTCAAAATGGCTATACTACCTAAAGCAATCTACAGATTCAATGCAATCCCGATCAAAATACCAAAAGCATTCTTCAATGAACTGAAACAAATAATTCTAAAATTCATATGGAACCACAAAAGACCCCGAATAGCCAAAGCAATCCTGAGAAGGAGGAATAAAACAGGGGGAATTACACTCCCTGACTTCCAGCTCTACTACAAAGCCACAGTAATCAAGACAATTTGGTATTGGCACAAAACAGACCCACAGACCAGTGGAACAGAATAGAAAATCCAAACATTAACCCAAACATATACAGTCAATTAATATTTGATAAAAGTGCCTTGGATATACAATGGGGAGATGACAGCCTCTTCAGCAGCTGGTGTTGGAAAAACTGGACAGCTACATGTAAGAGAGTGAAACTGGACTACTGTCTAGCCCCATACACAAAGGTAAACTCAAGGTGGATCAAAGACCTGAATGTAAGTCATGAAACCATAAATCTCTTAGAAAAAAACAAAGGCAAAAATCTCTTGGACATAAACATGAGAGACTTCTTCATGAACATATCTCCCCGGGCAAGGGAAACAAAAGCAAAAATGAACAAGTGGGACTATATCAAGCTGAAAAGCTTCTGTACAGCAAAGGACACCATCAGTAGAACAAAAAGACATCCTACAGTATGGGAGAATATATTCATAAAAAACGTATCTGATAAAGGGTTGACATCCAAAATATATAAAGAACTCATGCACCTAACAAACAGAAAGCAAATAATCCAATTAAGAAATGGGCAGAGGACATGAATAGACACTTCTCCAAGGAAGAAATTCAGATGGCCAACAGGCACATGAAAAGATGCTCCACATCGCTAATCATCAGAGAAATGCAGATTAAAACCACAATGAGATATCACCACACCAGTGAGGATGGCCAGCATCCAAAACACAAACAACAACAAATGTTGGCGAGGATGTGGAGAAAAGGGAACCCTCCTACACTGCTGGTGGGACTGCAAATTAGTTCAACCATTGTGGAAAGCAGTATGGAGGTTCCTCAAAAAACTCAAATAGAAATACCATTTGACCCAGGAATTCCACTCCTAGGAATTTACCCTAAGAATGCAGCAGCCCATTTTGAAAAGGACAGATGCACCCCTATGTTTATTGCAGCACTATTTACAATAGCCAAGAAATGGAAGCAACCTAAGTGTCCATCAGTAGATGAATGGATAAAGACGATGTGGTACATATACACAATGGAATATTATTCAGCCATAAGAAGAAAACAAATCCCTACCATTTGCAACAACATGGATGGAGCTAGAGGGTATTATGCTCAGTGAAATAAGCCAAGCCGAAAAAGACAAGTATCAAATGATTTCACTCATATGTGGAGTATAAGAACAAAGAAAAATACTGAAGGAACAAAACAGCAGCAGACTCACAGAACCCAAGAATGGACTAATAGTTACCAAAGGGAAAGGGACTGGGGAAAATGGGTGGGAAGGGAGGGATAAGAGGGAAAAAGGGGCATTACGATTAGCAGATATAATGTTGGGGGGGCACGGGGAGGGCAGTACAACTCAGAGAAGACAAGTAGTGATTGTATAGCATCTCATTACGCTGATGGACAGTGATTGTAATGGGGTTGGTGGGGGGTACCTGATGAAGGGGTAGTTTAATAACCGTAATATTGCACATGTAATTGTAGATTAATGATAATAAAATAAATTATATTAAAAAAAAAGAAAATGACAACAAATGACGCTTACTCTTCTTTCCATCCATATCTGCATGGATTTTGCGAGCCAGGAACCCACTTTTGTACACGGCAGCATCAGGCTCATGTGGAATGCCCACGAACGGGTTGGCGGAGCCCCCAATGCGGCCGGTGGTCTTCGGGTGGGCCCCATTGGCCTTCTCGTCAGCGCCTTCCGATGCAGGCTTTCTTTTCTCTTCATCATCTCTAAAGGGCGGAAACACAAAGACTGAGCACCTACCACAATGTTCAAAGAACAGGTTATTCAGTGTAATAAACTATTGTGTTTTCCAGCAGTCCATCAACATTGATGACAACAATGTGGTAATAACACCCATCTGACAGCTCCTAAGGAGCTCCTACGTGCCAAGCAGTGATGAGCATGACGGTCTTGAAGACTGACATTAATAACTGACAGTAAATTAATCCCATATTACAGATAAAGAGACAGACTCGGGAGACTTTAAATAAATCCCAAGGCCACAGGTCTAGCGATCAAAGGAAGAGATGGTGAGGATGTGCTGTGAACTCTCTGAAGCCTCTGCTCTCTCTGCCCACTGCCTGCCTTCATGTTTGTTTTCTTTCAAATGAGTGGGGGTTCTTTGGCAGAGATCGTCACTTTGATTTCTGATTTCTGCACAGCTTCGCATGGCTCCGAGTACATGGAACATGACAAATTAGTATAAACTAAGTCCAATAAACAGTACTGGACTGTATCTGCCAAGTAGCCAGGTAAATCTCCAATATCAAACCCCAGGTAACACTACCATGCATGGTACTTGGCATCTTACAGCTACAAATGGCCATAAGGGTGTGGGGCCCCCTATCAGCCACTGAGAAGATCCTGAATTTCCCAGCCCTTTTCTGAATCTCTGTTCTTTCAAGCAGGGCTAAATTTCCTCTGGGATTATAATGTATGCTAAGTGTGAAGGAGGCAGAACACGGGTGGTCACACTCAGTAAAGAGGAGGGAAGAGGAGAGGAAAGTCAGTGCTCACAGACTTCTGGGAAACAAGTGCCACAGTAAGAGCACCTGCCCCCTTCACCTACCCCTGTCTCCCACCCCTCCCCTATGCCAACCACCAGTGGTTCTCTGTGCTTATGAGTCTATTTCCATTTTGTTTTTTAGATTCTACATATAAGTGAAATCATGTGGACAACTTTCCAATTATAAAATAAGTAAGTCGTGGGTATGAAGGTATAGCAAAGGGCCAGTCAGTGATATTGTAATAACTTTGAATGGTGACAGATATAACCACACTTATCATGGTGAGCATTTGGTGCTGTATATAATTGTCAAATCACTCTGTTGTGCACCTGAAACCAATACTGTATATCAAGTATACTTCAATTAAAAAAGAAAGAGAATTTGTGTTAGTTCGTCTGTTTTAATTTTCTGAATCACCTCTGGTTTCATTGTTTATTAAACTTCAATTATTGAATATTTTTATAAAAACTTCAACCAAAATCATCACCACCAAAATACAGTTAAAATAAATTACAAAAGTAACAATCACCAAAAGTGTTTGGTAACCAGAGAAAAACAGCCTTTTTCCCCCATTGGTATTTGATACATAATCATGAGAGATATAAGAAAATGGTACTGGCCTCAGGCATCCGTATTTTGTCTCTAACTTTATTTTGAGACAATTTTAGATTTGCAATGATTGTACAGAGAGTTTCCCTATGCCCCTCACCCAGTTTCCCCTGTTAAGATACAACCATACTAAAAATCTCAAAATAAAGAAATCAACAGTGTAAGATTAAGATTTAAACTTCCTGCTTTATCAGTTTTCTCATCATTTCTTTTCCATTCAGGACCCTTCCCAAGACCTCACAATGCCTTTACTTGTCATGTCCCCTTATCCCTCAAGACCCTGATGCTCAGAAGAGGACTGGCCAGTTAATTTGGAGAACAGCCCTAGTGCAGGTCTGTGTGACACTTTCTCCTGATTAGACGGAGGCTCTGCGTTTGGGTGGATACAAGAGCGAATTCTCTTCCCAGCGCCATCAGGCCAGGGGCCACATGTTTCATTGCTAGTGGTTTTAACCTCAAAAACTTGATCAAGGTGATGTCTAGCAAGTCTCTACACTGTGAAGTTACTGTTTTCCTTTGTAAATGATTTAGGGGAGCTATTTTGTGACTATGAAAATAGCCTGTTTCTCCTTAGACTTCTGACAATTTTAGCATTCATCAGTGAATCCTGCCTCTGACAATTATTATCATGGTGATCTCATGGTGACTGTATTTCCCTCATTTCCTCCACATTACTAACTGGAATTCCTCTGTAAGTGTGGACACATGGATATTTATTTTATACTTTGGGTTATAATCAAACACTATAATTATTTAATTTGCGGTCAAATTTTTCCACAGTGGCTACAGCACTTCACATTACAACCAACAGTATAAATATTTTCTCCCATTCAGTGGGTTGCCTTTTCATTTCGTTGGTTTCCTTTGCTATGCAAAGCCTTTCAGTTTGATAAACTCATACTTTTTTATTTTTGCTTTTGTTGCCAAAATCCAAAAAATCATTGTCAAGACCAACATCAAGGAGCTTACTCTCTATGCTTTCTTCTAGGAGCTTTATGGTGTCAAAGTTTTAACACATTTTGAGTTGATATTTGCATATGGTGCAAGATAAGAGTCCAGCCTCATTCCTGTGTATGTGGATATCCAGTTTTCCTAACACCATTTTATTGAAGGGATTATCCTTTCCCCATTCTATATTCTTGCCTGTCTTGTTGAAAATTAATTGGCCATATATGTGTGGGTTTTTTTCCTGGGCTTTCTATTCTGTTCCATTGATCTATTGGCTGTTTTTATGTTGGTAACACACAGTTTTGATTGCCATGGTTTGTAGTATACAGTTTGAAATCAGAAATTGTGATGTCTCCACCTTTGATCTTTCTCAGGACTGCTTTGGACATCTGGAGTACTTTGTGGCTGCAACAAATTTAAAAACTGTTCTATTTCTGTGAAAAATGCCATTGGAATCCTCATAGCGATTGCACTTAACTCTGTGGATCCCTTTGGGAAGTATGGACATTTAACAATATTAAGTCTTCCAACTGATGAGCACAGTAATCTTTCCATTATTTATGTTGTCTTCAATTTATTTCATCCTGTTTCCAAAGTAGAGATCTTTCATTTCTTTGGTTAACTTTCTTACTAAATATTTTCTTGTTTTTGATGCTATTGTAAATGGGATCATTGTTTTTATTTTTCTGTTATTTCACTGACAGTGTAAGAAACACTACTGTTTTTTGTATTTTGATTTTGTATCCTGAAATGTTACTGAATTAACTGATTTTTGGTGGAGTTTTCAGGATTTTCTATGTATAAAATCATGTCACCTACAAATAGAGACAATATTATTTCTTCCCTTACAATTCTGATGCTTTTTATTTCTTTTCTTGCCTTATTGCTCTGGCAAGGACTTCCAGTATTACGTTGAAAAGGAGTGGGCACCCTTGTCTTGTTACTGACCTTAGAGGAAACGCTTTCAACCTTGCACTATTGAGTATGATGTTAGCTGTGGGCTTATCACATGTGGCCTTTATTATGTTGTTATTTTCCTTCTATACCTAACTTGTTGAGAGTTTTTGTCATGAACAAACATAGAATTTTGTCAAATGCTTTTTCTGTATCTGAGATGGTCATATACTTTTTTTCTTTCATTCTACTAATATGGTGTATCACAATGACTGGTTTGCATATGTGGAACCATTTTTGTATCCCAAGTATAAATCCTACTTGATCATGATGAATGATCCTTTTAATGTGCTGCTGAATTTGTTTTGCTGGTATTTTTGCATCAGGGATATTGGTCTGTGGTATTCTTTTCTGTAGTTTACTTTTCTGGCTTTGGTATGATGAGTTTGGGAGTATTCCCTCCTCTTCAATTTATGGGAAGAATTTGAGTAGGATTTGGTTTAATTTTTCTTTATATGTTTGGTTAAATTCACCAGTGAAGTCTTCTGGTCCTGGAATTTCTTGGTTGGTAAATTTTGGTTACTGATTCAATCTCCTTACTAGTCATTAGTTTATTAAGACTATTTCTTTCTGACTCAGTCATGGTAGTTTGTATGTTCTATGAATTTTTCCACTTACTCTAGGTTGTCCAGTTTGCTGACATATAATTGTTCACAGAAGGCTTTTATGATTCCTAGTATTTCTATGGTATCAGTTGTAATGTCTTCTTTTTTATTTACAATTTGTTGATTTGGGTCATCTCTTTCTCTTCCTCGGTTAGTCTAGCTAAAAGCTTGTCAATTTTATCTTTTCAAGGAACCAACTCTTAGTTTGGGTAATCTTTTCTATTGTTCTCTGTTACCTATTCCATTTATTTCTGCTGTAATCTTTATTATTTCCTTCCTTCTGCTAACTTTGGGCTTAATTCTTTTTCTATTTCTTAGGAAATAGAGTTAGGTTGTTTATTTGGAATCTTTCTTGTTACTTTATGTACATGTTTATTGCTATGAACTTTACTCTAGAACTTCTTTTGCTGCATCCCAAAAGTCTTGGTGTGTTTCCATTTTCATTTGTCTCAGGATACTTTTTAACTTCTCCCATAATTTATTCTATGAGCCACTGGTTGTTTGGGAGAGTGTTGTTTAATCTCCACATATTCATGCTGTTAAAATTCTTTCCTGTCTTTGTCTTTGACAGTTAATGATAATATGCATCCGTGTAGCTCTACTTGGGTTCAACCTGTTTGGGATCACTTAGGTCTCTTGGATATGGTGTCCATTTCCATCTCCAGGTTTGGGAAGTTTTCAGCCATTATTGCTTGAAATATACTTTTTGTCTCTCTTTCTTTCTCTTCTCCTTCTGGAATACCCATAATGTGAATACTGTTCTTTTTCATTGTGTCCCATAAGACCCATAGGCTTTCTTCACTCTTTTTCCTTTTTGCTCCTCTGACTGGACAGTTTCAACTGTCCTGTCTTCCATGTCATTGACTTTCTTCTGCATGGTTGAGTCTGGTTTTGAATTGAATTGAGGCTCTCTATTTAATTCTTCAGTTCAGTCATTGTGGTTTTCAGCACTAGGATCTGTTTAGTTTTGATGGTTTGTTTCTTTGTTAAAGTTCTTTTGTTCATGCAGTTTTCCTAATTTAATTTAGCTGTGTGTGTTCTTGTAGTTCACAAAATTTAAGAGGATTATTCTTAATTGTCTGATTGTTCATTGGTATCCATTTCCTTAGGAGCGGTTATTAGAGTGTTGTTTCCTTTGATGATGTCATATTTACCTGACTTTTCATGATTCTTAATTCTCTACACTGGTATTTGCACACTTGGGTAAATGGCCTCTTCTTTCCAATGTCAGTTTGCTTTGCAAAGATATTCTTTATCAGTCAGGACAGTTTGGGTTTCTTGATTTGTTTGTTGGTAATGTCCTCAGACAGGTAGGTCCTGTTATTAGGGTCTATTTTGGGTGAGACAACTATTAGAGCTCGAGGTCAGGGTGGGGATATGCCACTGGCTGAGAGCAGCTGGACAGGACTGCTGGCTTGTTTACCTGTCAAAGTGAGGGTGTAGGATGGGCTTCATGGTTGCCTGGATTCCCTGCTCACTAGACAGTTGGGACTGGGTATTATACTGGATATCAGTCGTTGGTGGGCTATGAATTTGCTTCCCTGCCCTGCAGAGAAGCAGGAAGGAATCCAGGACCTGCACAGCTTGTTGTCTTGGGTCCTGAAAGCAGCTAAGTATTTGAACTGAATATCCTGGCCAGGTGATACCACAGGCTTTGCTGTGTGCAAGTGCCACTGTAAGTAGGCTGCTGGAGGGTATCCAGCTTCCTGTGTGCTCTGGTAAGACTCCCTGGTCAGGTGGGCTGAAAGCTGTATTCAGCAGTAATCATGACTATGAATTAGTTCCGTGCCCTAGCACAGGAGGAGTGGCTCCAAGGCTACCAGTGCTCTGTTTATGGTCATGTCTCAAGTTGGCCCAGTACCCAAAGTTCCTGGCCAAAAAGGGCCACTGGCTCTGCTCTGGGGGTGATGAGCACTGCCCACCAACCTCTTGGCTCCACAGTTGCTGAGTTACACAGCTGCCGGTGTCCTCACCAGCCCTTGCTGTTAATCTGGCCCTTGCCTGGACAGGACTGGGAGCACCCACTTCAAGCAACTTTCCAAATTCCCAAACAGGCTTTCTGGGTGGGAGGGGATGGAAGTCACGATCTGCAGTCAATGGGGCTATGAATTAACTCCCCTGCCTGGGTGTAACAAGGAAACTTTGTACCTAGTACTGGCTTGCTCTGAGGGTGACCAGCTCTGCCTCTAAGCTCTAGAGATGCTGGATTATGTAGCCTCTGGGTGTCCTTACCAGCACTGTCAGATAAGCCTGGGGCCATGTTCTGCAGTGGGTGGGGTTATGACTCAGTTCTTCTGCCTGGGTCTGAGCAGATGAGGCTCCAAGGACACAACTCCTCATTTGGGGACACAAATTAGGCAGACCTACACTCCACTGAGCTCCCTAGTCATACTGCACCACTGATTTGGTTCTGCAGATGAGCAAAGAAGCTGGTAGGACTAGTCCTGGGGCTCTGCAGTTACGAACTCTGTCTGCCAAGATCCGAGTGCTGGCTTTGGAAACCTTTCCCCCTTTCTCCGTCTCAGTCAGATCCCCAGAGGTTGAACCCTGTAGACTCCCCTGCAAACCCCATGGCACAAAACCAGAACAGGGGCTCCCGTGAAGGGACCCACAATGCTGGGGGGAGCTGGATGTCACTCCTGAGCTCTTCCTTCAAACTGGAAGAACCGTAGGCTCAGGGGGGCCTCTTGCCGTGCTGTGTGCCGGCCTTGTGGAAGAACAATGTGGTCAGTGTAGCTGCATCTCTGACCCTTCTGATGCAGCCTGTCTTTTTCTCCATGATGCAGGAGGTGCTTCAGCCTCACTCCCAAATTTAGGATTCTCCCAGCAGTTTTTTGTCTATGAATAGTTGTTAGTTGTGACAGAGAGTGAAGTAAGGAACAACCTATGTGGCCACCTTGGTGATGTCTCTCCTTTCCTTTTGAAGAATAACTTTACAGGGTACAGAATTTTTAGGTTACTGAGTTTTTTCTCTCAATACTTTTAACTATTTAATACACTCTTCTTGCTTGCATGGTTTCTGAGAAATCGGATTAATTCTCAGCTTTGTTCCTTTACAGGTAAGGTGTTTTTATACTCTGGTGTCTTTGAAGATTATTTCTTCATATTTGATTATCTGCTGTTTGTATATGAAATGCTAGGTGCCATTTTTGTTGACACCTGTAGTGTTTATACTGCTTGGTGTTCTCTCAGTTTTCTGGATCTATGGTTTGGCGAGACAGTAACTTGGGAGAAATTCTCAGTTGTTGCTTCAAATATTTCCTTTGTTTCCTTGTATCCTTCTGGTTTCTCATTATGTGCATGTTACACCTTTTGTAATTGTCCCACAATTCTCAGATATTCTGTTCCTTTTTTTCCCCAGTGTTCTATTTCTTTGCTTTGCCATTTCTGAAGTTTCTATTGACATAAGCTTGGAGATTCTTTTCTCAAATGTGTCCAGTCTACTAATGAGCCCATCAAAAGCATTCTTCACTTCTGTTAACAGTATTTTTGATCTCCAGTATTTCTTTTTTGATTCTTAGAATTTCTATTTGTCTGCTTACCTTATTCATCTGTTCTTGCATGTGCCTACTGAATTCACTGGAGTCCTTAGCATATTAATCATAATTGTTTTAAATTCCTGGTCTGATAATTCCAAATCCCTTCTCTGAGTCTGGTTCTGATGCTTGCTCTGCCTCTCCAAACCATGTTTATTATCTTTTATTATGCCTTGTAATTTTCTCTTGATAATCAGAAATATGCTGGGTGAATGGAACGGCTATAAATAGCCTTTTAGTAATGTAGTGGGGGGCAGGGAAGCAACTCTAGTTCTGTGATTTGGTCTCAGCCTTTAGTGAGCCTGACCCTCTAACTGTAAACTTCACACGACCTCCGCAGTCCCCTCAGCATCATACAGAGCAGTCTCTCCCTTCTGTCTCATGGTGTGGCCAAGCCCAGTGGGCCAGCCTTGCCCATGCTCTGTTAGTTCTGGTTTCTCAGTATGTATTCAAGTATGGTGGGCTGAGATCAGCATAACTAGCAGTCACCCCGCTCCCCGCCACATTCTCCAGGCTAACCTTCCTAGGGTGCCTTGCATCTGGGTTACAGAGCAGCTGTGTGGCTTCATTTGACTCAGTGCCCTGGGTACATACTCCTCTAGCTAGAACATCAAAGACAGGAGTGGAGAATGAATTAGGTACCAAACTCCCCTTGAACCTCCAATCATTACCATGAGCATCATCTTACTTAATTTCTTAACGTCATAACCACCCTAAACAGGTAGATTTGTGTGCCTATGGCACACAGCGGGCATCAAGAGGGAGTCCGTGCCAGTCCGGTGGTGATTAGGAGCCTCTAGTGGCCAGGCTGTGTGGATATCAAAATGACTGAGCCCATTTGAGGGACTCAGTCCAGCAGGTGAAACAGATATACATAATAATGGATAATACATTTTTTAAAATAAAATAGACTAATATAATCTATGCTTCAATAGAGCTGTGCACAAATAAGTGTAGGGCCAGAGAGGAGGGAAGAACTCATATTAAATATGCTGAATCACGAGCACAGGGAATCTTTATGGAGCACCGGTGGCAGGGGATAGGTTGTGGTGGCTGTAATGCAACTCTGTAAACTTACAGAGTCAGTTAAACTGGCGCATTTTGTGGTATGTAAGGTGTACCTCAATAAATCTGTTTTGAAAAATATGAACATAGTGCTTAAGTGCAGGAACAGAATACTAAGTTGAATATCATCCCAATATTGTGACCAGGTGATTGTTGGAAAATAAACTGAAGAACAAACATAAAAAAAAATGTGCTGACTTGTCCTGGGGTTCCTGTTATGCCACATCATACTACTACATGAGCTTAAAACAGATCTGTCTCTGGTACTTATCAAAATTAAACAATAAAAAAGCATGTAGTTAATTAAAAGTTCTGATAAACTTTTAAATAAAAAATAAAATAATTTTATTTTCTTAAAGTACTCCCAGCTCTGAGGAAGTTGTGGGCTTTCTGAAATAAAGGATCACTACATGTACAATGGCTGCCCCATGCTTTCCAAATTAAGAAATACTTAACTGTAGATGTTATGATTACAACAAAAAAGAGTCGTTGGAAGCACACTGGGGTTAGGCCGATGTTAGGTGTTTCCTAAATATGTATTAGAAAATTTTTCATTGGCAACTAAAGAGAGCTTTCTTCAGTACTGGTGTTCTGGCTAGTTAAAATTTTCTCACCTCTAGAAATGGAGGTATGTGTGTACCAAACAATGTACACACACAAAATGCTCGATGAAATCCAACTATTGCCTAAAAAGTTCAAGGCCCTCTATTACCACTGCTGCATAATATGCTGCATTTGAAAATCAATGCATTTTCTTCCTGTGTCATTCTTTAACAAAAATCAGAGGCTTAGAAATTGACATAGATGACGTAAATTCTAAATCACCAGCATGTTAGGGAAAAAAAATTTCCCTTATAGCTCAGGCTTCATAATTCTCTGCACCTCAGTGATTCTAAAATTGCTCTGGGACGCGTAGGCTACTAACATTACAACCATGTTCCATCTGCTTACCAACCAGTCTGCTCTGCATATTCTGAAGTTCAAGATAATGTGAAGCAAAGAAAGCAAAGACAACAATATTTGTAATTATATCACTTTCATCATAACCTTTATGGATATTAAAACTGTTATAACAATAAAATCCTTAAAAAGTCTAAGTACCCATCTTAATCTCAGCATTGTGAGAGATGCTAGTTATACAGAAAGCAGACACCATCTTTTCTGAAACTTGCTCTGTTAAAGCTAAGAATCCAATGGCACATTTCCCTGATTCCCTGTAGTCCTGAGTTCAGCACACTTGAGATGACTGAGAAGTGTAAGTGCTTACAGATTAAACATTGTGAGTTATGATTCAGATTCTTAATCAATTTAAATTTCACAGAGCTATGTGAAAGAATCGCCTCCCATTCTAAACCCTGAAATCTTTCTCCCTCTAAACACCAAAATCCAGGAGATTGATTCATGTTCAATATCATTTTTAGCTAACATGTTTTTAAGTGATGTCATTCTTCAGCTCAAAATCTCCTTCCAGTTAAGGATCACTTTTTCATAACTTGGCATTTCTCTCATTGTTTCTTTTCCTTATCTTGTAGTAAAGGCTTTTTTGCTATATTTATAAATAGAGCAATTAAACCAATAACATCCTTTATGTATCCACCATATGTATAGATTTACCCTTACTTAATATTCATAGTCTTCTAAATTTGTGAGTTCCATCTAATATTAACTGTAGAATTATTATTTTACCAAAAGTCCAGCATGATGCAGTATTCTCCATGTTAGGAATGTGAGGATAATCTAACAGATAGCAATAATGGTGGGAATACTCTTACTGTATTCTAGTATTCCAGTGAGGCATGATGCTTATCTAGACAATGTTTAACAGTATGAGCACCCAAGTGGAGAACTGAGTTTGATCCCTTCTTAAGAGTTAACTATCTCACACAGTTTTACCAATTTTTCCATGGTTAATTCTCTACCAGTAATTCCTAACATCAACCCTTCCACATCTTTCCCCACACAAATTTTCTTTATATATTTACTATATTTGTTGTATCTACAACATTGTCCAACTTACAGAAAGTCCTCTTTGTCAGTTTTCTCTCTAGTAATTATTATCAACCTACAGGTGGCTATTTGGAAGCTTAAAATGAGAATTACTTTTAGACGTCTTAGATCAAAGTATCACATAAGAGTCTCGAGCCAAAATAACTCTTTGAGTAAGAAAATTTTTGTCTCCATCTACTAGTAAGAAACACTATCCTGATTTACAAGTTCATACATCTAAATTCACTAAGGCAACAGAAGTGTAAAGTCATCTAACAGAATAACTCATTGCAAAATGGAATTGCCATGATTTGTCTTATTTTATGGAAATAAAATAATTTTACCTTAAGGTAAAAACTATTTTAAAATAAGACAAAGAAGCACTCTTTTCTTTAGGATACAAGCTCAAATATAAAAGGTGTATACAGAGAATTTAAATTTTTCTTCCCAGAGGACTCCAATGTTGGCTAATAAAAAATCAGGGAGAATTATGACAAAAGAGAAAGCAAGCAAGAAAACTGAACTGCAAGGCAATGACTTATATGCACAAGCTGAATGGCCCATCTAAGTCAGTCTAAGTTAGAAGAAAAACTCTCGAGTGGAAATAAAATTATCCTTTTGAGATGGCCATTTCCTGTAGAGCAACAATTGAGACATTTTAATTAATACATATTATCACCTAAAATAAAATAAGAATCAACACTGAGTGAAGTTAAATATGGAGAGGGACCACGTAACAAAAGTGCAAGTGTTCTACAAGGGTTCTTTTCTTGGAGGAAGACTTTTTTTCAGAGGCTACATAGCAGAGGGACTTCAGAACAAGCTGTCAATTTGAGATTCAGACCCCTGGGTTGGATAAAGAACTAAAGTGCCACATAAAAGAACAAGTAATAGTTATTCCACTGCCTGTTCCCATCATTCTCCGACAACCCACACAGAAGCTGATGGTAAATCACAGTGGTAAAGAAGAGAGAGGAAATCTTAGGACAGCCTTCTCTGCTTCCTATGATTGGCCAATAAACAGGCAGCGCTGGTTTCCTAAAGAGATTCATCATAACTAAAAATCATAATCAAAAATGATAAAGAAGCCGAACAATAACTTGGTATTTCACACTACACTTTAAAGCTTCAGATAACATGTAATCTGAAAGAGAGATCCCAGTGGCCACCACCTCACCTATGAGCCAGGGCCATCCCGTGTGCAAGAGCAGGCAGAAAACAAGCACAGAGAAGCAAAGATAACAGGTTTTAAACTGCTCTTGTAAAATGAGCTACACGGTAATATGAATAGCAGAGATTATTCCATGATGCAAAGTTGCAACTATGCTCATTCAGAGTTAAAGAGAACTGCACATAAGGGTAAGCAAGACCGTGGCCGCTGAGGGAAGGCGGTGTGGAGGGAAAGGGCAACTGAAGTACATCACTGAGAACAACTTTCATTGCATCTCAAAGTGAGGCTGGACACATGAATTTTTAATGTATTTTTAAATCAGGGTAAGGATTTATTGTGATTTCTAGATACTGTTGCAATTTCCTAAATTACTAATACTCATAACAGCAATAAACATGGGAGGTCAAAAGTTAGCCTATTAATTTCCCTAATGAATAATGCTGCATGTGTTTTACTTTCCCTTTTCTGCTTATTTTTATATTATCTCTAGATCCTCATGTAGTTAATGTCAAACAGTTCCAACATAAAGTTATATGCTCCTATATCCAAACCACTTCAACTCACCCCCACCCCATCCCAGTCAGAGGGTAACTACTATTTAAAAAAAAACATTTGTGTTAGATTTCTTAAGGCCAGGGAAAATGCCTTAACGCCTTACATACTTTCGTTCTCCCCAAATTTCCAGCATACTGCCTAGTACAAAAGCAGTTTAACAAACAGATCTCTGACTTATGAATAATGCACAATTACATAAAGGAACTGGGGAAGAAATGTCCTGCGTGAGGGAGCTGAGACCGTCCCCAGGCAGTCTGGCTACTTGCGCCCTTCACTACAGTTTCTCAGTTTCCTCTTTGTACCACCCACCTCCAGGACGTACTCTCGGTAAGCAGAGAACCTGTGTCTTTCTCATATTTGTATCTAGGGCATAGCACTGAGCCAGGCACAGAAGCAGCTGCTTAAAGATTGTTTCTAGAATTGACAAACATGTGATACTACTACCTACCTAACTTGCCTACTGGAGAAACACTAGTAATTCTAGGATCATTTAGTGTGACTAAACATTGAATATAGAACTTTGTTAATCTGCATGGTATCAAAGGCTGGCATGGAGAAGTCAGACACGGTCCCTGCCCAGTGAAGACTTTAAGAGTATGTGGCTGCAGAGATGCGAGGCCCTGGGCTGCTGCCAGGGGAGCCAGGACACCGGGGGAGACAAATCCCGGCTTGCCACCAGAACTGCGTGACTTTGGATCTCCTAAGTGAATGCGTTCTCACTTCATTTTCCTCATATATGATATGAGAACACTGGACTGGGGTAGCACTTTTCAAAACAAAGTTTTTACATACTGATAACGGTTAAAAAATGGGATATTAAGTAGAGCTCCAAATACATATTTACAAAAGATAAAAGTTAGGTTGCTTTGGTCAGCTGGAATAGGCCTGAAGCTTGTGGGAGGTACAACAAGGCCCCTTCCTCGTCCCCTGTCCCTTCACTCACATTACCCAGGAAGGGGCCCAGACATCTCCCTGGAATCCCAGGGCTCCGTGGAACCCAGTTAGAGAACCAACTAACTAAACACCTTTGAACTCCCTCCAGTTATAACATCTCATTTTCTGTAATTCAGTTTCTTGTGAGGTTCTAAAATCAACATCAAGATAGTTCCCATGCAGGAACACATTCGCCCACAGGTTTTGTAGAGGCAGCATCTCTCCTGTAACTACTGTCCAAACTGCACAGCTCTAGGTGGGTCTGGTAGGAAATGCAGTTCTTCTTTCCACAGCCTTTTATGTGGACTTCATTACCTGTAAGCACTACGCTCAGCAAAGGAGGGTGTAAGGGGCAAATGGAGGTGTGTACCATTCCCTTCGAGAGCACACAGTCCAATGGAACATTCCTACACTAACTATAATGGGAGCACAGAGTGATGGTGTCATCAGATGACACAAAGTGGGGATTTAAGCGCTGAGATTGTCTCGAGTTGGTTAAGATCAGGGAAGCGTTCATGACACAGGTTCTGAAAGGTAGGAAATGGAGATTCCAAGCTGAGTTACTCCAGGAGCACCTGCAAACAGGCAGGAAACCCAGGGGCAAGTACAGGGACCTGTACCTGGTGTCAACTTAGAGAAAATGGAGGCTGTGTGAAGACAAATGCTGAACTGAAACAGAAGAGTGGCAGGACGCACAGGGCCTTAACAAAGTTTTAGAGCAAAGTAGTGCTTTAACTAGGTTAAAGTAGAGGCAAGAGGCTGCAGGTGAGGCACAGTTAAGAAGCACAAGGTATGAATGCCCTAATCCAGCCTAAGCGGCAGGACGGAACCGAGAGGCTGTCTGGAGCCACTTCTGCAGAAGAGAGAGAATGAGGAGGCATGGGATGATGCAGGGGCCCAAATCCAGGCAAGCAGGCAAACACTGGTATCATTAATAGAAATGGAGAACATGGGACAAAGTTTAGAGATGATGATGAATGCCAAGTTGCCAATGGAAATGTCCTGCAGGGAACTGCAAAGGCTGAATTGAAACTTGATACATAGGTCAGAGGTGTACATATATTTGTGAAGAATTTTTACAGAGATGACCATGCAGTTTAAGAATGAAGGAGATTGCTGAGAAAGGGGCCTTAGTGAAAGAAGATGACTCTAAGACCTGGCAGAGGCACCTACATGACTGGGTAAAGGAGGAAAATGAGTCAGAGGGGTACAGGATGCCGGGTGAGCATGTGTAATTACACACACACACACACACTCAGGTGCCATAAACTGATACTTGTGTGTGTTCGAACTCTAGTTTTAGGAGCTGTTAGAAGGTACTTGATGATCAAAACAGGACTCAGTGATCCAGAGGCTGGGTACTGACCCTTTATCTCCTGTAGAAATTCAGAGTCCATCACATTAACCCAAAAACGCTTTTTGTTTTATATTCTTTAGATACAGCAGTGTTCTTTCCACAGGAAGTCAGCTTGAGAAAACACTGATAAACGGTGAGGTTTAAAAATACACAGCATAGTAAACCTGGAAAGGACAGTTGAGGTCACTTCATCCAATCCTTTCCTTTTTGGGGGAAGAACAATAATTATATGAGAAACTACTTTTTGCCTTATCCAGGGTGAGTGATAAAGAATAAATGTGGATATGAAAGCACATAAATGGGAGAGATAAAAAGGAAAATGGCACGTAAAACAGAAATGAGGACTTTACAAGCCACAGTATCAGTCACCATTTGAGAGAGAATGTGCTTTAAGTTTAGTGTCTTAGAGCATTTGTCAGTGTCACCCCGAGGGCTTCAAGAGGCTCAGGAATCACTCATCAGACACAGGTGGACACTGAGGCCTGGAGGTTACTATGGCCGGGGCCCAGCTAGCACACAGCAGAGCTGTAATTCAAACCCACGGCCATCTGATTCTGGAACCTGGGCTCCTGAACTTGACACTCTGTCGCCTTGGAAAGAGGCACCAGGGGAACCCAGTTCCCGCGGAACTCCCACCCACCCACGGGGGAGGCCCGACATAAAGCTTTCTTGTGCCCAACTGCCACTACACATAAACAGAAATAAAACATACTGTAAGAAATTCAATATATTAAAATCTAGATTACAAAACAGATATTCAGGATTATATTCCTTTGGTTTTTCAAAAAAAATAACTTAATAGAGAACCCTCAAAATATTCTCTTTCCAAGCATGAATACATTTGTAATTATTTCATTTTTAGTAATTTTCTGTAGATATTCTGTCTAGATCAGGGTATGGCTCTAATATTTCATTTTAGCAAGATCGTATCATTTATGAAATTTCTGTAGGAAAATGCATTTCTATTCATTAGAGATTAGGCCAGAAATTTGGATCTCAGACCACGAATTCTTATTGATCTTACCAAGCTTGCTGTGAAATGACACACTGTCTTTGAGCGAGTGTCCTGGTGTTTACAGACATGGACACATAAGTCATCACATACACTTGGCCGAAAATACAGTCTCAATTAAACTCTGAATCCCTAACTTAAAAGTTTCATGTGACCTTACAGTGAGTGGAAATAATTCAAGTGGTGCTGACACTTTCTATTCATTCTACCTTATTGTACGTGAGATGTAGTCCATTGCTAAACCATCTTTCTCCAACATGCAAATGAACATGCAAAAGACTTAACCCCCAAGATATGATCCTGTAAACCAGGTTCACTGCAGATTGCCATATCAGGTCACATGGTAAGAAATACTTATGAATGTCTAATATCAGGGAAAATCAAAAATGAATTTCACATGTAGTTCTAATTTTAAAGCATTTTGACCTAACTTCCTGAAACTTGTTAAAGATTTAGTTAACATTATTCCCTAACAGTTAAAAAAATTAAATTCTTAACTGCTGCATTAATCAGTAAAAATTTAACAAGAGGGATATTGTGGGTCTACATAGAATTAGGTATAATTTATCTGTGACAATATTTCCCAAAGTATGTATTGAAACATTACATTTCACTCTCAGATAGGTTCAGGAAACAGTGCTAATTCTATTCCTCTCTTGGAGATTGACAACATACATGGGCATTGTGTAAGTTCCTCAAAGTTCTGCAGTTCAAAAAAATTTTTTAGCTGTATTTAATCCACCATTTCTGTAGCTCACCTATCAATATCCTGGTTTAATCAGTGTCATAGGAACTAAGATCAGAAAACTTAGATTTATGATGACAGGAAGGAGAGAGTTAAAATAACTGTATGGTACCAAAATCATTTGTACAGGGTTTTGGCTTGTATGTGATTTTATCAGATTTTCTTGTGGAATGCTATTTTTTAAAGGTTACATAGAAAGATAATTAATTGCCTACAGCATTAGCACCAGATCAAAAGCAGAATAGGAGCATGATGGACACCATGAAAAAGACACAGGACACTTGGGGTTTACTTCGGTTTTACACAAGGCGGGTAAGATGCCCTTGTAAAGTGAGAACTGGCTATCATATTTAATCCTTCTCCAGGACCACCTCTAAGGCACAGAGAAAGACAGTAAGGAAAGGGCAAGTCGTTCATTTATTAAAATGCTGACACACAGCATACTTACATGGCCCATTCAAGCTTCTCATTCTTGATTGAGTTGTACAGAGCCTGTAAAGAGAGAAAAGTTGGAATTATTCTTTCATTCTGTTCTGCATTTTGGATTCAGTGAATGAATAAAGCCAAGAGTCCTGAGTGAGTGTCAGCAAGCAGTTCCCCAGGCCCTGCTGGCCACCCCAGGGCGCTGCAGAGGGAGGAAGACCAGGGGACACAAATGAGCATGCGGTAAGCAGTGTTCTATGAAGCACTTTTCTCAAGCTAAAAATGTATTTTGTAAGTAAGACACACAACAGTCTATTACGTTTTACCATAGCAAAACATTAGGCTATGATTAGAACTAGACCACATACTCTATTTTCTCATTCAAAATACACTCTTCAAGTTTCACTAGTCTGGTGTATTCATACCTTTTCATTAATGGAATAAATATAACTGTTTTCATAACAACTCAATATACATGCGCAAGATACATGGAAGGGGGGCGGAAGCCAGGTCACGGCAAACCACCTTAGGATACTTTCCATTTCTATGCCAATGACTTCAACTTTTATCAGTGCAGCTTCACAACCATACAGTAAGTTTGTGGTGTTACACTGGTAGGTGCAAGTTGGTCGGGGGAGACACAAGCTTCTTTATAGCCTTGGTGACAATCAATGTCAGCATTAGGCCGCACCCGATTCTGCAGCTCTGGCATTATATATAGACTGTGTAACCCACTGTCGGACTGTGACAGCTACCCGGGAAATGCTACCTCACATCCCCACTTTGTTAATTTCGAGTAAGATGTTATAAAGAAAACGAATGCACCTCTTAGATATAAAATCACCACAACAAATTATACTGTAGAATAGGCGAACTAGGTGCATAATGTGTGATGTTGGGACATTTCTTCAAAGGAGGGCATGGACCTAGTAGATCGGCAGACTTCATCCACTTCGAGACGGAATAGCAGGTTCAGAAGCTGTCCCAGGAAGCACAGCAGAGCACAGGTAGAAACCTGGTCGTCTTCCACCTTCTGCCTTTCCACGTGTCTCATCCCAGTCGGAGGAACATGGCCTGTAAACACGCATGGAACCGAAAGCCTGCACACCAGGAGTGGCCCCTTTCAGCAAACAGTTTCAAATTCTGTACAGATGCATTATAGTTGCAGATTTTATATTATTTAAGATTCAGTACATGTACCTTTAGTATTGTGACAGACTCTGTGGAGTTCTTTGGTGTGGCTACACATCAATATAACCAGTGGATAGTTATGGGAGCTAATAAAAATTAGGACACATTTCATCCTATCATGGAATGTGCCCTCAAATACAAAAATGATGGAAAATCAAATTAAGTGAGGGCAAACTGAGGCAGAAAGACCATGCTGTAAACTGTGCATTCTCTTTGAAGAACGCAAATTTACTGTAGAACTACAACAGCCTAGTGTTTTGCTAATGTCTCAGGAGGCTGCACTTACAGAAGTGCAGACAGCAGATGTCTAACTCAGGCCTCAGGAGACTCTTGCTGGATAAATGCCTTTTCAGTGGATTCTATCACTTGTATGAGCCATTTTGAACCCACATGTAATAGCAGGCTGGGAACTGCAACTGAAGAGATGGATCATCAAAGGTTATATATTATCATACTCAATACTACCCAGAGTAATTTAACATGCAGTAATGATAAAAAAAAATCTGTTCATAAAAGTAGACTGTTGAAGATGATATCTATGCACCTAAAAAAAATTCCAGTACATTCTATTCTGCCCTAGAACAAACTTTTTCAAAAAGTTTGCCCATTTTGCTTAAAGAGATACTGAAGTCCAATTTAAAAAATTTTTGTTAATCAACAATCTATTACAAAGTATCTTGTAAAATTTAACAAACATGCTACTCTGCAGGCCAAGTCCTCCCAGTGTGTGTTTATAATACCAGAGATCTAAAAGGTGGATATTATGCTAACTCTGTTCAATCACAAAATTACCAAGGGGTTTTCTTGAATCTTTTCAGTGCTTTATGGTGATCTGTTATGTTTCTTAAAAAAAGGTAAATTTGCTTTGTAAGTACATCCAATACTCACATACCCTTCATGACAACAGCCTGTTCTCTGACCTTCTTGGCTTAGTTAGGGATTGGAGTCCCTCGGCCCTCTTTCTCTCCAGCCCAACCGTCACCACTTCCTTGCCTGTGCGGCCTGGACCCCAGGCCCTGTCACCTTAGCCAGCCTTGTGAATATCCCTAACTTTTGTCCCACTGCCTGGCTGTCCTACCTGAAAAGGAACATTGTAGCTTTTGACATTGCTACTCTGACTTCTCCACATTTATATCCATATATTAGGTAAGGTTTTCTTTACCATATTGATCACCTAAACTCTAAGGACCTTAAGAGTAAAGAAGCCTAACAGGTCATAGAGCCACATCATAAGTAGGTACAAATGGAACCAGCCTCAGGGACACAGGAGTTTAAATTCTCTTCTCCTCTCTCTGCCCCAATCCCCAACTCCCTGTTTCTTTACTACACGATAAACACCCACTTACACCTCTGTGTCTCTCCACAGGAGAAAGCAAAGTTTTTCTTCCCAGCTCCATTTTGAAAGCCTCCAGTGGGTGTGGCTTAGGCACCCAGCCTCCCTCATGGGCGCCTCCACGCATCTGCAGGCAGGGCGACCGACTGGGCCCATCCTGACACCCGGGCCTGGGCCCTAAAGAGGGGGATGCAGTGGCTCGCCTCGGTGTGAGCCTCTTGAGCGTCACAGCCTCCCCGGTTAATGTGACTAATTCAGCACTAATAGAGAAAACCAAACAACGGACCAAGAAATGCCACCAACAGTATCTCAAACTTCAGCACAGCCTTCACTCGTGAGCCTACTTTAGCTCTCTGCCATCCTTCCTAAAATGTGTCTGCATGTCTTTTCTCCTTCCTGGTGGTAAGGGCAGGGGCGCCCCAGCTCTGCTGGGCTAAGCCTCTAACACCGGCTCAACGCCTGCCCTTTCTGAGGTCACACCTCCCTTTTGTTCAGCTTTCAACCGCGTGTGAGTCTCTCCCAACCCCACCTCTACAAGTTGGTTACCACCCTTTGCTCCTCAGCCCCTGTTTTAGCTGAGTTTCTGAGAGGAGTTTCTGCAAGTCTTATCTCTGCTTGATCCCTGCAACTCAGGCAATCCAGCCTGCACCCCGTCCCTTCATTAAAACCACCAAACCAGTTCATCAGCTTCCTTCACACTAAGTCCAGGCACTTTTCAGGATTCCTGCATCTCTTCGCCTTTCAGCAGCACTGAACACTCAAACACCCTGCTCGTTTTCTGTGAGTACAGTCTCCTGAGTGTCCCCTAGCTCCTTGGATGGTCCTTCTCTCTGCTCACATCCTCACCCTATCACTTACATGGGGGGTGAACCTAAGGGTTTATCTTCAGCCCAACTGTGAACTTCAGTCCCGCACGTCAGCTGCACCCGGATGCTCCCCGAGCCCCACAGACTCAGTGAAGAGGAACTGGGGCATGAGACCTCATAGTCAGTGTATCCTCAGTTTGGTAAGCTGTATCAGTACGAAATATTTAAGTTTTTGATTACACAATCACCGCTCATAAACCCAAGGATAGGTAGTTTTTGCAGACATGAGGCTTACCCAAGTCAGAATCCTAGGGCTGCCAGAATTCTTCTAACTACTGTTTCATCCAAAATACGTTTATATTCCTTCCACATAGTCACAAAAGCCCCAGATTAAAATCATTTGTATCACCAATCTTATTCCTGCCTACTAATAGTGTTAAGAACAAGATTCTTGAGTAATAATGTTTTTAGGACAAATTGTTGAAACTAATTTCCACTCGAGAAACAACAAAATATAATTTCACAGCTGAAAGGGGCCTTACAGATCAAGAAATTCTTCCATTCATAGACAAGGAAAATGAAACCTAATCTTAATTTCTTTCAAGGTCCTGCAGCTGGTTTTCACAAACTTTGACTCAAAAATCATATTACTCTCAGAAATCAAGTGATGACATTCAACTGACACTCACTCCTCCCAGCTAGCTCCAGCTAAGCACATTCTCACCTCTTAAACCCACCTGTCCAGCATTGTACATGCCTGCCTGAAGCCACAGACCATGTGAAAAGGTAGCAACATGGCTGTGCCGCTCTTAGAATAGATTTTGAAATGTTGGCCACTATAACATTTTATTCTGAAAAGACGAGCATTAAACAAGAGCCACAGTTGCTGGGACACGTGTTCGAAATGCCCTGCTGGAGGGTGACGGGCCTGCTGCCCTGACCCCACACTACCAGCCTGGCGACCAGACATATCTTCTGGCTGGAGTTGTAGCCGCAGCTCAGGAAAATAATTTATCTCTAGCTATGTGAGGGGTTATCTGACCTTGATCCAAGAGAGCAAGGTTTATGGGTGAACATGGCCACGGAGAGCTGCCCTGCCTGAGGCCATGGTGCAGTAGCTGTTGGTGAGTGCAGCAAGGTCTCACATCAGCCTTCATGGGCCGGAGCAGCCCGCATGGGAGATATGCAGTGAGGTGATGATCCACTGCAACAAGCTGAATGATGGGCCCCCAAAAGATGCCCAGGTCCTAATCCCCGTGGAACCTGTAAATGTTTCTGTATACAGCAGAAAGTTTGCCAATGTGATTAAATTAGTGATCTTGAGATGGGGAGACTATCTGGGCTGGGTGGTGTCTGTGTAAGAAGGCAGCAGAGGGAGATCAAAGAAAGATAAAGAAAACGATGTAAATATGCGGATAGGAACTGGAGCGGTACAGATGCAGGTCAGGGAATGCTGGCAGCCACCACAGGGTGGAAGAGGCAGAACAGGTTCTCCGCAGACCCTCCAGAGGGAGTGTAGACATACCACCTCGATTTCAAGCCTCTGGGCTCCAAAACTGTGAGAATAAATTCCTGTTGTTTTAAGATACCTCATTTTTGGTAAATTTGTTACAGAAGTCCTAGGAGACTAATGCACAGGAATAAATGGAAGATATCTGAATAAAGAATGATTTTCAGAAATATTTCCAGAGTCAGACTCTAAACAAATCAGTCTTCTACCAGAGTGGCCTCAACTGGAAGGTCTGAGGATGACATACACCATGGGGATGGAATCAGCGAAGTAATTTTAAAAAATATTGATTTTGAGGCCCATCCCAGTTCTACTGAATCTACTGATTTCCAGATGAGAAACCTATACATGAGTATTTCCAAAAGCTCCACATGTGAGTCTGATACAAACCCTTGGTTCAAAATCACTGCTCTGCAAGTGATTTTACCAATCTTTTGTCTAACCGAAATTCCAGCAGCTTAACCCAGGAGCTAGACAACAATCAAACACCTCCACTGAGACTAAACAGGACAGAATGATTCTTCCAATTTTAAGAATGAGAAAGGAAATTGCTTAAATTACAGAGATCAAGGTATTTTGGTCTAAATTTACTTTTAAGTCTTTGTTCCTCACTTTTGATTGCTTTTCATCAAGATGATAAAATGTAATGTTATTCAAGGCTGAGCAGCGATATGACAGCCCACGCATGGTTTTCTGAAGTTTTCCCCCATTACCATGCATTGTGTAACCATGAGTCTCTCACTTTTTCTCCAAAGGCACATTTTGCAATCTATTAAATCCATGTATTTTAGTTCAATCATCTCTGAATTCCCATGATTTCTTCCTCTGTGCTCCTTGAATTATTATGAAAAGTGTGGAGGATAAACTGGATAGCTTCTGATCTCCTTTAGTAAGATGGACAGTGACCACAGTGAAATGTGTCCCAGGAAGAATCAGGACACCACCACCATGGCTATCTTCTTAAGTGCAATGCTGCTTCATGCAGATACTCAGATGGAGTAGACTTTTAAGTATAGAATTAAATATGCACCACTCTGGAAGTGTTATCAAAGACAGTGTTTGGAAAAGACATTAGTTAAAAATTAATGATAAAGCTGTTACCAAATGATTTTCAGATTGGTTAGAAAAACTCAATATCTTAGAGCAATGAACCTCAACTTGTACTTCCTTCTCTTTGCCTTTAAATAAAATTGAAAAATTGCATTACTGTATCATTACAGGAGGCTTCCCTAGAATCAGTATTTAGAATTGACTCTTTATATGTCCCACAACCCTGGAGGTTCTTACACCTGTGCAATGTATCAAATAAGATTATGGGTGATTTTGGACCCTTTTTTTTTTAAGTGGTTGAGGGCAATTGCTAAGCAGAGGCAAAAAAGGATAAACAGTAGAGTTTGACCACAAGAGTAGATCCATTTTAGGGAAAAGTCCATACTGAAGATGAATTTCTGGAAACTGGCTTTCTTTAAGCTACCTATCCCTCTGGACAGTTTCCATGCATCAGAGTCTGAAGAGCACTGTTACACTGGAGAACACACCTTCACGAGCAGCCCTGCAGACAGACGTTCATCTCCTTAGCCCTCAGGCAGGGTGACAGCAGCATGCTCAAAGAGTATCTTATTTTGAGTTTGGTTTTTTTCCCACATCTGTAGTCAGATCTATTTTTTAGATCCAGTCACCATGTAAACAGAGTCAAAATCTTCATCTGGGACAATTCTCTGAACCTTGTGCTGTGGTGAGCTTGGAAGCCCAGCAGGCAATGGCAGAAATGCCTGACCATTAAGTCCTGGCCCCACTGAGCAGATGTCCAGCCCTGACCCTTACAGATACTACAAAATTAACTTAAAGGCCTCACCTTATTGAAAGAGGATCTGAAGTATAATGAGTACATATAATTCATGGCATAAACATTTTCAAGTACATTTAATAGGCTAGAGGGGCATTATGCTGGACGCAATGAGTTTGCTCTGCCTTAAGGGGCCTTTTGTGGAAGGACAAACAGTGTTTGTAAATAACAAACACTGTAAATTAACAGTGTTCTACTCACCTGCCTGACCTTTGCCTAATGGAGAAATCAGTCAGTTAATAGAATCAACCAACTTTTTACTTCACTTACAATATGCAAGACACTTCCACATACATATCTAATATTTGACATTATATTTCATGTATTTTCTTTAGAGAAAAATTTGATAGAACAGATCCAATCTCAGGACGTAAGAATGGGGGGGAGGGTCACTTATGTGGCCTTTTAAGACAAATCATTTCATTTACCTGGCCTTCATTTTCTAAATATGCAATATGAAAGAGTTGCATGAGGCTCTTTTTTGGCCCCTTCCAAAACTACCATTCTCTGATTCTACTTGGAAAAGATCTCAGAAATCACCTGGTTAAACTCCCAAACTTCCTCAGTTCCTCCTTCCTTTCCTCATTCCTCCCCACTAATTTTCTTGCCATGGCTACTTATTAGTATCATCACTACCTGCTCCCAAATCCCAGGCATGACTCTTACAAACTGATCGATCAATTTGTTTGAATTACATATGAACAAGAATGAAAAGGGTAAATGGGGAGGTTCTCGAAGGGAGAGGAATGGTACAGGAAGCTTGTCTGACTGCCTGTGGACAAATGTATCTTTATGAACTAAAATGGGAACCACCACTCCTTCATTATTACCAAGGAAAAAACTGTAGTCCAGGATAATGTTAAACAGGCACACCTCCCAAAAGCCCTGGGGGGCAGCTCTGGAGGTATGCCAAAACAAACTTGAAAGCAAATAAAAATACAATTTCTAATTATCATTTGTACTAATACAATACTCCAAACTTTCACTAATTACGTGCATACTTATTGAATGATTCATTCATTCATTCATTTTGAAGGTAGACTTGGTCAATGAGGTGTCATGAGAATGTATACAAAGCACATTCTTCCTAGAGTGCCCTTTCCACACCTTACAGTTGCCCTCCATTTGACTGGTTGTTGTTGGGAAAGCTTCTAAAATATGCTGGTACAAATAACATTATTCTAAACCCAAGCAATCCTGTAAATACTAAATTACCACTAAGTTTCTTCTGTTAAATTGAGGTATAATTGACATATAACATTATATTACTTTTAGGTATACAATACAGTGATTTGGTATTTGTACTAAGTTCCTTGTTGAGCAAAAATTTTAACTAAAAAGAATTTTTTCCCCCTTGTTAAAACCACAGCATATCACTCAACATAATAAATGCATATCACAGCCAACATCATACTCAACAGTGAGAAGCTGGAAGCTTTTCCTCTAAGATCAGGAACAAGAGAAACATGGCCACTCTTATTCAACATAGTATTAAAAGTCCTAACCAGAGCAATTAGGTAAAAAAAAGAAATAAAAGGCATCCAAATTGGAAAGGAAAAAGTAAAACTGTCACTAATTGCAGATGACATGATACTATACACAGTAGATACTAAAGACTCCACCAAAAAACTGTTAGAATAAAAGAATACAGTAAATTTGCAGGATACAAAATCAATACACAAAAATCAGTTGTATTTCTATAAATCAATAACAAACTATTGGTACACTTAAAACTATAAGATATTAATGGAAGAAACTGAAGAGGATACAAATAAATAGATATTCCATGCCTAAGGATTGAATATTGTTAAAATATTCATAGTATCCAAAGCAACCTACAGATTAAAAAAAAAAAAGAAGAAGCAATCCTAATGGCATTTTGCACAGAATTAAAAAAAAAATCCTAAAATTTGTTAGGAAGCACAAAAGATCCCAAAGAGCCAAAGCAATCTTGAGAAAGAAGAACAAAACTGGAGGCATCTCTCTCCCTAATTTTAAACTATAATGCAAACCTACAGGAATGAAACAGCATGGTATTGGCAAAAAAAACAGACACATAAATCAATGTAGTAGAGAACCTAGAAATAAACCCATGCATACATGGTCAATAAATTTATAACAAAGGAACCAAGAATATACAATGGGGAGAGGACCACCTTGTCAATAGATGGTGTTGGGAAAACTGGACAGCACATATAAAAGAATGAAACTGGACACTATCTTATGCCATACACAAATTTTAATTCAAAATGGATTAAAGAGTTGAATATATGACCCAAAGCCTTAAAAAATCTCCTAGAAGAAAACATAGGAGTGAGCTCCTTGACATCAGGCTTGGGGATTTTTTTGGATTTGATAACAAAAGCAAAGGCAACAAAAGCAAAAGAAAGCAATGGGGCCACATCACACTACAAAGCTTCTGCACAGCAAGGACACCATCAGCAAAAGGCGACCTGCTAAACGGGAGCAAATACAAATCATACATCTGATAAGTGCAAATATCCAAAATACATAAAATTCACACAACTCAATAGCAAACAACAAATGATCTGACTAAAAAATGGGAGAATCTGAAGACACTTTTCCAAGGATGACCTGAATGGACATTTTTCCTGAAAGACATATGGTGGCAAGAAACACATGAAAAGATGTTCAACATCATTAATCATCAGGGAAATGCAAATCAAACCACAATGAGATAACCCCTCACACCTGTTACAATGGCCATGATAAAAAAGACAAGACGACAAACGCTGGCGAGGATGTGGAGAAAAGGGAACCCTTGTGCACTGTGGATAGAATAGTGAAATGGTGCAGCCACTGTGGAAAACAGTATGGAGGCTCCTCAGAAAATTAAAGCTAGAGTAACCATATAATCCAGAAATTCCACTTCTGGGTACTTATCTGAATATAACAAAAACATTAACTTGAAAAGATAAATGCACCCCTATGTTCATTAGAGCATTATTTACAATAGACAAGATATGGAAGCAACTAAAATAGCCATCAATAGATGAACGGATAAAGAAACTGTGGCATATATAAACTGCAGCATATTCAGCCAAAACACATGGGAGTATTATTCAGCTATAACGAAGAATGAAAATTGCCATTTTCTATGACATGGATGGACCTGGGAAGCATTACGCTAAGGAAATAAGTCAGACAGAGAAAGACAAATACTGCATGACCTCACTTAAATGTGGAATTCCCCCCCAAAACAAAGTAAAAATAGAAAACAAAAATCCAAGTTCACAGGTACAGAGAACAGATGGGTATATGCCAGAGGGGTGAGTTTTGGGTGTGGGCAAAATGGGTGAGAGGATCAAAAGGTACTAACTTCCAGTTACACTATATATAAGTCATGCAGATGTAATGTACAGCATGGTGACTATAGTTAATAACACTGCATTGCATATCTTAAAGTTGTTAAGAGACTAGATCTTAGAAGTCCTCATGACATGAAAAAAAATTTTTCTAACCATGTAAGATGATGGATGCTAACTACAGTTATTGTGGTATTTTGCAGTGTATACAAACATTGAATGATTAGTTGTACACCTGAAACTAATATAATGTTATATGTCAATTATACACAATTTTAAAAAACCTATAAACATATCTTAATGAATTGGTTTGCATATCAAGGCCAAATGCTGGTCCAACTTCAAAAAACAGTAAGTTACAAGTGTCCAGAGGAGTAGGCAGGGAATATAAATGAGTGAAGACACCAGGGAGAGACTCTATGAAGGTAGAGAAAGTTCCGTGTAGAGAACCAGCCAATCACCACCTGTGGCCTAACCCCACCAACTAAGGAACGTGGGCTCCCGACTGCTCGCTCTTCTTACTCTTCAGAAATAACTGAAGTATGAACTATTCAAGGCTAACAAAGTTCCAAGCATGGCAACAAGAAGAGCAACAGAACCCCTGTGGACCAGCTAGAACACACCTGCTGTCCACTGAGGGACAGCAGGTTTGAGTCTCTGATAATATGATTATGACAGTGTAGAGAAGAAACATTGAGCATCGCCGAATAGATATAGCAAAACTTCCTGTATAACTTAGAGATTCAGAAATGATGGTTTGTGATTTAGATACTTAAACTTCTGAATATCATGTTTCACTTGAAGAGATTTCTATGTCTTTGTGATCATGTTTATAACCATTTCTCAACAGCTAACATTCCACTGATGGTAACAGCCACACGAGCAGCCACAGTGCAAGAGGCACTGGCTGAATCTCCAAGTCTGCACAGCAACCGTGTGCCAGAGGCATTATCACCACCTCTTCAGAAACGACATGACTGATGCTTATAAAGGTTAAGTAATATGCCAAAGGTCATACACAGAGCAGAGCTGGGGATCTGAACACAGGTCCGTCTGTGGCCAAAATCCACACTTCTAAGTGCCCTACTCACAACACAGCACGGAAATGTTTTATCTACATATATGTTTAATATATATTGTTTAATAATACATGCTTTACATATTACATATAAACTATACATAACATGTTTTATATATAAACTATGTATAAATATATAACTATATAAAACAGTCATGAATGTTTACAATTTTAATATATATTTTCTCATATTTTATTTATTTACATATTAAATATATTACACTAATATATAAACTATATATATACCTAATATATAATCATGATATATATTATATATAAATACTTATATGTTTAATGTTTTAAGAAATACATTTGTTATACAAAATTCTATATAATATATAATATATATAAAGCATATATATGTTTTAAATTAATATAGATTGAATAATTTTGGAACTTCAGTAACTACTTTGTTGGTAAAAAACTTACTAAAATTTAGAGGTTATGAAGTTAAAAACAATGTTATCTGCATTTCATTTCTTAGCTTTTCACTTTCTGTTATGTCAGCTCAGGACTGGTTATTTAGTTTATTTAAAAACAATGTTTACATGGAGAAAGATAATCATGATCCTGAGTTCATAGTGAAGAAAACTTACGATCAGAGTGCACATGAACTGATGGTCGGCATCAACACGGCCAGTTCAACATCCTTTAACACAGCACTGAATCTTTATCATCGGTCTACCCTAATTGTCTGTATGGTATTCATATTTACTGTGTTACTGTATTGTACAATAACCACAACAATGATTTCATTCTGACATATGCTGATATGTTAGCGGAAAGTATTTTTTATAACTACTAGACAATGATAGGGGTACATTTTTTCTATGATAGTAATGTAAGTATACAGAATAGTATATTGTTATAACTACTTAAAAAACTTAAAAGATTATAATCCACTGTTGTCACATGTATGTGGTAACAGTTGTAACACTTGTTAACAGTATAGTATAAATAAATATCTTAAAACTATTCACTCATTCATTCATATACCCAGTCAGGAAATATTCACTGAGTCTCTACCACCTATCAGGTTGTCAGGCATTAATACAGGCCTGAAGGTTCAGTGATGAACATCACAGACATAGAACTTAGATTTAGTGGGGGTGGAAAATTGACAATTAAGGTTTAAGAAAACAGAGAATACGATTCTGTCATCTAGCAGGCTCCCAGATAATTCTTACAAGGGAATTAAAGTAACTCAAAATAGTAGCTCCCACGGGGTTAGGAGCAAGCCTCTGTCCTGAAACCTAGGGCTGGGGGACACGGACAGGGACGCTAGGCCAAGGCAAGTGGCCCCAGGGCGCGGCTCCTGGGCACGGCTGGGCTGGTGGGTCTGAGACACAACTGGGCCAGTGTGGCCAGAGCACGGTGAGGGCGCAGTAAGGGCAAACGGCATGCAGATCCCGCGGGGCTTTCCACCCAGAAAACAAGGGCTTATTCTCCTTACTCTTAAAGGAGTTTAAGCAGGAGGATGACCTGCATGTTCTTAAAGATCCCCCTGGCACTGTGCGGAGAAAAGGACTGGAGGAGAGCAAGGAAGAGGCCGGAAGACCTAGGCATCTGGGTGACCGACGGCGTGACCTGGCCCGGCATTCTGGGGATGTGTTAGGCTCTCTTCCTAAATTATGGCAGAAGGGTGGCCCACTTTCACACACCTCAAGCACAAATTTAAAAATTGGCTAAGACAGCTTCAACAGAAGCACCAGAGATACTGGCTATCCATTAGTACATTAGTATTTCAAGTCATTTAAGGTAAAAATGAGGTAGATATATTAGAATACATTGTTTAAAGAAAAGAGGTGCCAAACAGTGTGCCTGCTGTGTCTCCATGTTGTGGTAGAGAGGAGCGTGCGTGCGTGCGTGCGTGCGCACCTGCTCCCGCGCCCGCGCCCACACCAGAAGGTGTAGGGGAGGGGAAAGGCACTGAGGGCGCCTGCCTCTGCGCAGGACTGGCTCCCTGCCCAGGCGCGCACTCAAACTTCCCGGTGATGTCGGGTCCGAACCTCGCACGCACTGAAGCCAGTGCTGCCCTCCCACAATGCCTCAGGCACTGCCCCGACCACAACTTGTGTTCTAAAAGCACCTGCTGAGAAGAGGAGAACCTCGGTGACGAGGATGCCAGGCTGCGACGTGGGGAAAGGACAACAGGCTGCAACCGGTGGTCCTGAGTTAAACCTGCCCCTTCCGCCAGCTGCCGGACTTGAGGCCACTAACGCTAACCTTTCATTTCTTCTTCTATAGAGAGAGTGTACCACCACCTCGCAGGATTGTGATGACGCCTTGGATCCAAGAAAACAGCGGTCCTCAGTAAAAGGTGCCACTGTTGCTATGTGCAGTCTACTCTGCCTCCTTGGACGTTACAGAACACCTGGATTTAAACATCGGATATACCCATTCCAGTCTCCTTAGCCAGTCATTACCACAAACCAGATAGGCTGGGTGTGGGGAGAATTACTTATTTTGAATCAACCTGGCAGTCTGACATCATGGACAAATTTTGCCGACAGCTAACATTACTGAGTAACTAACAAGTGCCAGGACCTGCTCCCAGGGTGGGGCATGGACTCCACCACCACCCATGGGTATTAGTCCCGTTTTACAGATGAGTGGGGGTGCAGAGAGCTAACATGTCACCAAGTGACAGGTCTCAGAAAGGAATCATAGGCAGTTTGATTCCAAAGCCGCCTTAATTGTTCCCTTGATTTTATTTTTTCCCCTTAAAATGTCTAGGCTTTTGCATCGTGTCTCCACTTACAGGCACACAAGCTAGCTTCTGCTATATAATTCTCCAAATTTGAGCAGGACGAGAGTGCATAGTCTCTGACCACTTGGACCAGTATGCTACTTGTGGAAGGATCTCCGAATTTGGTACAGAGGTTCAACGTCTGACATTTTACAGAATCCTCCCTGTTTCAGGCAATGCCAGGCTCAGGGTCTGACAAGTGAAGTACACGCTCCATGTAGCTGATGTTATCCAGTGTCCCTAATGCGGGCTTTGAGCTGAGTACTTTAGTGCATGACTTAAGTGTAACCCTCTGCTACACCGGCTCACTCCTCTTCTCTGGCCTCAAAGCTGGGGATCAGGCAGACTGCTACTTGTTACCTGCTGCAGCTTTTAGGTGCCAGACCAAGTGCAGGATGCCCAGTTACACAGGAACTTCAGATAAACAATGAATTATGTTTTTAGCTTGAGAATGCCCTCAAATGTTGCATGAGACATATACATATTTATGTTAAACATATTATGTTTATTATTATCTGAAATTCCAATTTAACTGTATGCTCTGTATTTTTATTTGCTAATCTGGCAACCCTACCCTGGAGATGGAGCTAAGTGGCCAAGCTAGAACTCAAACTAGAACTAGCTGAGCCCAGAGCCCATGTTTCTATTCACACTTTACACCTTCTTCTCTGTCCTTTCCCAAGTGGACTTTCCATGACTGTATCAAAAATCCTCCTGGGGAGAGGATACATATCCCAGATAGAAGAGGTATTCTCATTGAAGTATGGGTGGAAAGACTTCCATGTACATTTGAAAGGACCCCCATCTTCAAACCAATGTGGGCATTAAAAACTCATCTCCCTGAACATTACGTAGATATGATTTAATAGGAATCCTCAGAGCTAGACAGCTTGAGAAAAGTTAATATAATTATGTTCTTAATGAATGACCACCTTCTTCAACATGAGTTAAAGGTTAACTCCCAAAGTATTCTTTAGCATATGCAACTATTCTCTGACCTGTGTAAGCACCGTGCTTTTCAAATTCTTTGCATTCATAGTTTTCTCCTGAGTTTGCTTTTCATTTTTAATATCCTAATCCTCTGGCACCGTAATTTCTCAAAAACTTGCCTGGATTTGAATAGCTAAGCCATGCTTCTGAAAATATCAAAGATGATTCTGGATTGTATTTGCCATAATATATTGTTATGCCCTCTTGCTGGTCAGCCTTACCAGTTAGGAAGTGGCAGGCATGTACCATAACAAAGAATGCTTCATAATTTTAGAACTTAAGGAAAAGAAAAGAAATTCCAAGTGACTTTATGAATTACATGCAGTATTTTTAAATACCTGAGAAAAATGATCATTTATATCTAATTATTATGAAAATGATGGTAAACTTAATGTACACAGTTTAAAAACTGTTTGCTGGGTAACACGCAGTTTTTTATAAATGGCTTGTAAAAAATGATCCCTGGGGGACTCTGACCTTTAGAGAGCACCAGGCATGGCATTTGTTCTCTGTCATTTCCACGCATGAGACAGAGCAATGAAGACAGACCAAATGGAAACAGATTGTATCCAAAACAATCAATACAGCCAAATCTAATCCAGTGGCTACCAAGCTTTTGGATTTCATAAACAGGAACATTTTCAAAAGAGGTTTTGGGAACCCACATAGAATGGCATTTTTCATTTTGCCAAATGAGGAAATGAATTTACAAAACAAAACAAAACACTCTCTATTATCACCATCATTCTATAAAAAAAAGGAACAAGGACAATCTCAAAACAAAGGACTGCTTCCCAAGAGGACCAGTCTCTCACCACCATGCTCAGTGTCAGCCAGAACTTTGCCAGCAGCCACATGGCCTCATCCCATAACTATGAGGATACAGTGCTTGGAAGAGAGGTAATTTTGAAAAAAGAAGCCTGTTATTTGAAATTGCTCAAGATAATTAAGATGCACAAACCATTCTAGTCATTGGAAATTCCAGTCTCCTATGTACCCATATATGCTCTTTTCCTTGCTGTTCATTTTAAAAACTTTATCAAGGCAATATATGCATATCATTTTCATAATCAAAAGTTACTACATGGCATATAATGAACATAATAATCCCGATTTACCTCTGATTCTTGCTGTCCAGAGGAAACCTCTTTCAATTCCTCTTTGGTTTTTCTATTTTCAATATAAACTATTGACTTTTAACTGTGGAACTCTGCAAAAAGAGCATGTGGCTCTCATCAGACACACACACGCGTGCACACACACGGATGGCTCTCACTCTCACCTCTCCCACCCCCAACCTTCCACTAAAATTGTATCACAGTCACAATTGGCGGTCCATCCTTGTTCTCTGTGGCTGCAGTACCGTGAGTCAGTGGATGTAACTCATCTCTGAGCTGTGTGCACCATGTTACATGCGCTGCTCTGTGAACTGCAGGTTTTCCCTGCAGTTACTCATCACCTTATCTGGTGTGCTGCTGAGTTCATTTCCTAAGAGCCCATCTCTAGCTTGTCTCTACAAAACTGGGAGTCGCCTCTCCATTTGGTTGGGCACTTCACATCCTCTCTTAGTGATGCTGCTGGAGCCTCCTTGGGGTCCTCCCTTCTCCCACTCTGGTCTGATCTGGTTGGCTTCCCTCCTGCAGGTCCCGTCCCCCTCATCATCCTGGGGATCCCGAGCCTTTGTGCTACCAGATTCCCTGTGTACTGGGTGCCATGCCCTCTCTTCTCCAGGTGACGGAGGAAAGGTACTCTGTGGAGAGGGAAGAGCCTGCCCAGAGGGAAAGCTGTGTTCTTTTCACAGTGCTGCTATTTTCCATGTGGAAATCTCACTACTGGCCTCAACTGAGCCAGACTGCCCAAACCTAAAGCCTCTGGGTTAATGTCCCTGGAGAGTGGCTGCAGAAGACGGGGGTGAGGTGACTTAGCTATACCAAGCGGGGCAGGGCACCCAGAGAGTCCGGTGACTAATTTTAGAAGCTTGGAAGGATCTTCCTTTTGAGGCCCATTGCCCCCTGGGGTAGCCAGTGCCTCCAATTCCTGGGCTCTCCTGCACCCTGTGGGGAAATCAGCCCCATCTTCCTCAGGTTCCTGGTCTGCAGGCACCCGGATTTCTGCTGTATCTGGGGTGCAAAAGAAGTTAACAAATCCATATGCTCTCTAGCTTTCACATTTTGTTGACATTCTGAGGGCATCCTGTCTCATTCTCTGTGTCTGTGAGTTGTGCTGTTATTTAATGGGGTTTATGTAGGCATATTGTTACCTTACACTTCAAACTTTAAGAGGTGTGTTTCTGCAGCACACTAACGCCACTTGATGATGATCTCTGAGATCAGAGCAGGGGGTTAATGAGGTGTGTGAACACCCCGCTAATACTGCCCAGTCATCACAACAGTATTCTGGAGAGCCTTTCTATTTTACCTGTTTTTAAAACAAGCCTCTGTTTCATCCGATCTGCTTGAAGGATGACAGGAAGAGGCTGTCATAAATCAGCTTGCTGATGGAACCCGAGCTTCTCTCAGAGCACTGACTTGTATCTATCTGCCTACTGGGTCTTCTCAGTTAACTACAGAGCCCAGCCCTTCTGATTTACTTATGCTGGGACGTCTTAGAAAAACTCTAAGAAGAAGCTCACAGGAATTAATGCCGGTTGTCACGCATGGCTGGGGCTCAGGTACAGCAAAGGTCCGACTGCTACTGGGAACACCTCGGCTGCCCCAGCAGGTCCCTCAGGTGTGGAGTGGAAGCTGACCCCACTAAATCACACTTGGGGACAAGAAGGAGATTATCATGTCTGGGGTAGCTACTGATTTACTGATATCAAACAAAACCTTGGCCAGATTCGCATCTGGCGATAGGGAGTATACTGATGCCTGCAGCTGCTCTGGGCAACAGCTCACATTCTAACCCTTCAAAGGCTATACTAGTGTCATGTCATGAGATGAGTCAGCCTACGAAGACTGGCCTCAGCCAGTACTTTCTTTAAAATTTGGACTGAAAGCATTCTAAATAATCTACTTAGAAAGAAAAATCTCAGATGATCTGTGTGCACAAACATTACACTGAATGTGCACCATCAGAATGGGGTAGATAGGCTTTTAAAAAAGTAATGAGAAGTGATCTACTTGAAGAATAAGATGATGCTCAAAAATCTTAATTAAAATCAAGACAGAAGAGTAAGTCATGTGATAATTTGCTGAGGAGGAGCAACTCATGGTTTCTGCATCTCTATGGATGAATTAATAAAAAACATTCTCCAAAAATCTACTGGTCCCTAAGCTGAATGTGACCCCTGGATTCTAAGCCAGGCAGCCAGGCATGACAAAGCAACAGGTTGCAATGAAGGAAAGGTTCCATCCAGGGAAGTGCAGGACACCTGGCCACCATGCCGGCCCCACCAGGGCCGCAGGTGGTGCACTTCAGGTCATCACGGTGCTATGACCCCTGCATCTTCAGCAAAGACCACCTTAAAAATGCAGATGTTTTCTCCCTTAACTCTCATCCTAACACTGTATCACAGGTTTATCCTTTCCCCTTCTTTTGCCAGGAACGACGGTGTGGCCCAGCGTTTTCTTTACAGGCTCCACCAGGGCACGCGAGCTCTGGAACCCCTTTGGGATGCCAGCACTAGAAGAACACGCTCCTGCCACAGAATGGCAGGAGTCCAGCAGAGCAAGAAAACAGTGTGACACTGGGAGTTATTGCAGAGACACTCAAGTACAACACCATTGGTGCTTTAACCAAGTGAAGATGGAAAACAGTGCAATGGGGAAGATCTTCTAATTACATCCAAGGGCCAACAAGCGTTATACCATCATGAAGACAGTTTTCTCAACATCTGAAATAATCACTTGTACATCCTAAAGAAAGCTCTGCTGTACCTGACAGTACTGGCAGGGTCTGAGACATTCAGCAACACGCTGGGGTGGGGGTAGGGGGCAGTCAGGGGTTGGAGGAGAGTCCAAAGGAACAAACCCAACAGCAAAAACCAGTAACATTTAGGTTTACAACTGAAAAATAAAACCAAAGGTAGTGAAAGCTCCTATTTGGGGTCAATGCTGACTCAAGTCCCAGGAGGGCTAAACAGCTATTGAGAACGACTAGACTGCAGAGCTACCTTCCAGAAGGGGCCAGGTCTCTCCTGAAAACCTCCTGCTTAAGGTCACATCAAAACATCAAAATGGGTTAGTCAGGCAGAATCACAGCTGAGGGCAAAGCACCCCTCCTTGGAACATAAGAAAAGCTTCCAAGTGGGAAGATAGTAGAGCCAATGTAGGAAAAACAGAGCCCTGGACACCGAGTTGGTTCTCTCTGTTCTAGCAGACTTGCTCTGTGGTTTTCTCCGAATCCCTCGTGCCAGTGTTAGAACCAGCACAGAGACGCTCTTGAATTCTCACCCCAAGAGTTTCAAGCCACTGTCCTTCTGAAAGGATCCAGCTAAAGGATGAATCAGGAGGTTCAAGGGGTTCTGCTTCAACTTAAGAAGAAAAATTGTAAACAGACATTTGTAGGAAATTATTCAAATTGTGACTAAGGATTTCCCCCAAATGGTACACATTTTTGAATAGGCAGACACAAATGATCCAAGGGACCAGAGCCTCCTTCCCAGGCTCTAGCGCTGGTCTAAAGAAAAGGGATCTAATAAAGATGATGACAACCCCACAGCCTCTCATGGAAAACATGAAGCTGCAAAGGGCATTGTCACGACATCTTCAAGGTCCCTCTGTGTACAGATGTGATTCACAGAGGGAGGAATGACTAACATTTGCCTGCACTGTTACAGAAATAACAGGTAACGTCTGAGCAGCAGGGAGAGAGTAGATGGTGCCTTTCCACACCATCGTAGTGCTTTACAAAGCATGAGCTGGGCACTCCCGTTTCCCTCTAACCTCTCCTAGCAGAGGAAGGCTTATTCAAAATGCATATGAAACTCACCTTTCTGAATCTAGCTCAGCCTTTACATTCCTTTTACAGAGGAAATGGCCCCCACAAGCCTCCACAAGGTTTCTAAAATTAACATTGCTCAGAACAAAGATACCATTTGATCAACCCTTGCATTTTATGGATGAGACTCAGGGAGAAGAGACTTCTGTGGGTATATATTGCTAATTTGTGAGCAAATCCCAGGCTGGACCCCAGGATGCAGCTCCCTGGCACACAGAGCAAACAGCCAATGCTGGTACTTTGTGCCACTTTCCCACCTAAAGTACAGGAGTTTTACTATGAAACTCCACTGCCGGAGAAATTGATTTCTTTGCCATCCTATTGAGTAACAGCTTTAAACAGTTCATTTGAATCCAGAATCATCTGAATCAACTGGAGAACTCTTGATTTTATCTCCAGCCTCTTACTATTCCTCAAAAAAATGCCTCTGGGGGTCACCCATGCGTGTTCTATTCACCCACACAACATACAGAAACAGGCTAAGATTCACTTAACCTAGAGTACAATGTAGCTTGGCAAGAGAGAAGGAAAGAAAAAAATACTAATAGCAACATGAACTTTTACAGATTTATATTTTAAACCTATAGTTGACTTATTGAGTTAAAAACTAAGCAATATCACAATAACTTACATTTGAGGCATAACTAGATCCAGAGGAGAAATGGGGAAATGTTTGGCAGAACTGAGGCTTAATCAACATTTTACACTGCCCACAGCAAATACCAGAGGATTTGCTGGTTAAGAAAGTGATTCCAAACGGCACCAGCTGGACCTGACAGCAGGGAGGCCTGCGCTGCCCCTTGGGGCCGGAAGCCTTACTGGGAACCTGCTAACATCAGACCTTCAATGGATAAATAGCTTAATCCAAGTCAGGCTTAATGAATACATTTTAATAATGAATGTGGTTTCCACAAATGCATAAATATTCTTTTAAAGCATGTTGGCATTTGTGTACTGCCCACTTTGTCTGCTTCAGGATTTGGTGTAAACAATGTTATCTAGAAAAGGACAAAGGCACACGCTATCCAGTGGGCGAATGAATAGAATTTAAAACACTTTAAAGGGGGGAAAAAAAAGGGCACAGGGAGAATCGAGATTTAAAGAAAATAACATAAGGACTGTGTTTTAGTAGTTCAAATAACAGTCTTCAGACTCTGTCAATATGAACCACAAAGGACTGGAAAAATCAATTTTCTTAATTTAAAACGATTAGGTCAAGGAAAGCATTTAAGATATTTTGCTAAAATCAGAAGCAAGAGTATCTAATCCCTTCAGTGGTCCTTGAACACATGCTTCAAATGAAGAACAAAAATGCATACACCAATCAGGACAAGGAGGAATCAATATTTAAATAAACCATTATGTTTCTAATGGACAACAAAACAGAAGTTAGAAACAGGCAAACCAAAGCTTTCAAGGAATACAAAACATGCTAGAGTTCCAACTCTCTGGCAAAGGCAATTATTACACCTATTCTAGAAAGAGCCAGGGCTCCAGAGAGACAAAATCAAATCCCAGGAGCCTATCACAAGTTAGTGGTACTTTACCCTTTCTGGAGGGCTGGGGAGGAATTTCTTCTAATCATTAGATTAGACAGACATCTTGCATTGTGGATGAAAAGTCAGATAATCAGAATATGTTAGTTACTTGTTTAGCAAGAAGAAATACTGACTTTATTTTAAGTGTTAAAAAAGTACTACCAGATATAAGGTAAGAATTCTGATTATTAACCCCTGGAGTAAAATGTATGCACCGTGGATAGGAATATGTGTTGACAGTTATTTGTACATGTGTACAATATAGTGTAGTTCACTGCATATAGAGTACAAGTTTACAGTGTTACTACTCAGTTTACTTCATTTAGGGAACAAAAATGGCTAGAGAACTTAAATCCAATCCATCTAATTTCCTATTTAATGATTTTCTATTACCTACTTCTGGTGTTCAATTTTAAGAGACTACATAATCCTATAAAATATACCCTGTGAGATACTAAGAATTTTGATATAATCTTATACACACACCCCAGAACTTAGAGACCAGATACACCTCAAAAAATATCATTGAAAAAAGTTGACTGTGCTCTCCCAAGGGCTTACTCACTACAACTCTGCCAGTCTTCACACTGTTCACACCCTGAACTGTTGGCAGTATTCAAAAACCAAACACTGGCTTTCCCTTGCATAGATGCGTATGAAATAAGAGAACCTATACTGTGTAACACACACAGAAGACAGTAGAATCTTCTCATTTGGCTTCTATGCTAGATTCCAGCATTTCAATACACATCTGTAATTCTGAGTGAACAGGCTGGTTACAATGTTTAAATTATCATCAGGACTGGTGATGGCTGCTGATGACCTGTTAATTTCCCAGAGTCTTTGCATATGTGGGTATAAGCTACATTAAACAAAATCTAAAGGTGGTTCTTAGAATCTCAGTGAGGCCAACTTTAGAGCCATACTGAGACTCACATACATGCCTACATACATTTAGCTACTTAACAATATATGCCATCCAGGTCTGTGTCAGCAGGAGGCAGCAGTCACCACAGCAAGGGAGGTGTCACAAGACTTTCAGTGGAAACCAATGTGCCCTGTGCAGGTCACAACAGCAGGACTGTGAAGAAGACATGTTAACAGGACATGTGAAGATGCACGTTGCTCGCCAGGGCCACAGCTTAAGAAATTACTGAAGAGGGAAGTGCAGACCTCCTAGCTGGAAAATTTGCTAATGATTGATAGAGTGAGCTCCTCTACATCCTCATCTAAGGGCGTGGAGAGGAAGCCAACATGTTTTTAAAGTCACGCTAAGGTATTTTGCCCCCTTCCTCCCCACACCATCATATTTTAGGACAACCTGAGATCACGAGTCTCTCAATAATGGAAATGTCACAGAACGGGACTGGGAGGGTGACAGCCTAATGCCCCTCTCGGTGGGTCTGGCTGTATAACTGTGAGAGGGCTGAAGGACACACTGGACCACCTCTGGAAGCTTTTTCTGCACATGATCAAGCCACCGAATCTCCACCATAATCACCCACACCTCCAGCCCGGAGTTCTGTGAGCTATGATTCTTATTCCATCTTTAAACCCGTGGAGTGGGAGTGTTTCTGAGAACCCTGCTCACACAGATGGCGGTGGGAAGGATCTCCAGAATACATGGCATGTAGTAAATGCCCATTTGACTATGTAGTCACGCCCTTCACATTTCATAGGAACAGAGATTAGCTTATCCTACAGACCGTTGCAGAGACGAGTGGGCACTGGCAGCACAGCGCCGGCACACGTATGTGTCAGAAACATGAAAGAAGAAATTCTTCCCAGTTACATACACCTGAGGCCGACGGCTCTGGGCAGGACAAGAACGGAGCCTAGCAGGACCCGGTCACTACTGCACACGCGGGGGAAGGGGAGGCAGGGAGGGAAGGCCAGGGGAACCAACGGAGCCATGAAATCGTGCACCATGTCTCTGTGTCCCTGAGGTGCTAAAAATACACTGCACTGACAAACCGTTTGTCACAGCAACCTTTCTGAGATGAGAAACACAATCAGCGTGCCAACCGACACTTTCCCTCCTCTTATTCTGAGCATTGTTTCACCCGCTCCTCCTTCATAACACTGACCCACGCCACAGCAGCCTTTCCGCCTGGAGTTCACCCTCCCCACCCTTTCACCTGACCTCTCCTGATTCTCTTGAGCCATGTCACGCACCTCACTTGCTTGGTCTCCCACTGCACACTGGAACTAGCAAAGACTGTCAAATTTTGTTATTCTAACATTCAGCTGTCAAGACAGTTTAACATGATGTTTCTTTACCTTTGTCTCCTTAGCAGAGAACTCTGAGGAGTTGGAAATTTTCATAGACTTTGACCGGTGGGACTGCCGCCGGATGGAATCCTCCCGGGAGTATTTCACGGAACCCGAGGTCCTCACCCGCACCTTGCTGGTACTCTGAACACTATTCACGCCAATCATGTCGAAGGGTGACTGGGGAAGGGTTTGCAGAAATAAAAAGGCACTTTCCAATCGCCTCAAGTCTCGAATGCTGGAGGAGCTCTGCCGGGTGGTGCCTGAGCAGCTTGGAGCCACGGTCCGCGTTACCTTGAGAACCACCAGGCTGCCTCCCCCAGCATCTTCAACGCCCCTGTTTGCAGCGAGTCTGATTGTTCCAGGCACAGCTCACGTCACTGGCTGCGAAGAGGAAAAAAAATGCAATCCCACCCCTGCTACTCGGCTCTCTTTTACACATGCACACACACACACACACACACACACCATATTCACATGCTGGAACAGATGGCAATTGGCCAGGCAAGCAATTCATTACCATTCCAAATAGCAACACTATTTCTCTCCTGATGTTGTGCTGTAGCTTATTAATGACAACAAAACAGAGGTTCCACAAATAAAAGTCTCCAGTAATCTGTTATGCATGTGGGGTGGGAACAGAGATAAATTTCCAAAAGGAAAAAAAATATGGGTGGGCATCAAAAGGCTCAATTACAGGCTACTAGAGGGATGGCAGCCACAGAGGCATCATATAATCATTTATATTCCTCCCTTTCCTGTTCCAGGCCATGTATTGTTTAACCATCATTCAAACTGTATTGCTTTCTGAAGAATCAAATGTTTTTTATGGCCTTAGATACAACAGCCAGATATTTAAACAAGAGTTGTGTCAGCTTGTATGAGAAATCCGCGATAATAATGTGCTACCTTGCCATAAGAAGTTTAAAAAAAACTGGTCAGTTAGCACATGTCAACTTTAAACGTAGCTTAGAGTGAGACCAATAAAACCAGCTCTGATCAATACGGAGCAAGAAGCTTTCCAAGAGCTGGAAATGCTATCACGGTGTATGAGAGCAGAGAAACCTTCTGATGAGAATTACAAACTGGGCACTATGAAAACCAGATAATTTCAGTTCCTGTCACATGAAGCTAGTTTTGAGCATAACACTCAGGGTAGCCTTGCCTGATTTATTGGGGACCCAGGGGTGGACAGGGCCAACCACCTATGCCTCCAGATAAGGGGTTAGTATTAATATAAGTAACAAAATTTGCAACTAGTTTCTAAAGTCAGGGAAGAGAGTGCTCTCTGAACAGATCCTGCTCCCCACACCTGAGCTTTTTGTCAGAGACTCAGGATGACAAGTTTTGTACAGGGTGTGGCCAAGCCTCGCAGTTCCTGAGCGGGACTGAGGGCCCCAGGGCCGCTCCCTTCCAAGCCCAGGGCTGAAGCCTCGGGCTTTGTCTCACTCCACCTACTCCCGTCCACTTCTCCCACACCAGCTCCTTGGTCTCTAAAGCACTTGATACTAACTCATTTTGGTAGAATTTTTCTGAAATAACAACAGCCAATCCAGTTGGGGAGATCTTGGGAATATCCTCTCCTTTAAGAATGTATTGAGTTTGGAGGCTAGGATATCATTTTGGCTACTCTGAGGTAAATTTTCCTCTCTTCCTGGGTAATTTGAACCTACTGAATAATTGCTCTTTAAAATAAAATTAAAAAAAAATTCTATAGTGATGTTATACTTTACAGAACATGTTCCAAAGACATAAAAAGTATACTCTAACATTACAGTAATGTCGATCATTTAGAATATGCATATGCAATTCTACAGGCAAACATTTTCACTTCACACACGGTAAGCCTGACGAAGAACCCAGGAAGGAGCTGTCAGAGCCGAGATAACCCCAGAAAGACACTGTGTGTGGTCATAGATACAGGTGCCTCCCAGGCACCGCCTTCTGATGAACATAATTTCCTTTTCTCCACCAAGAAGTCCCATTAAAAAACTGAAAACTGTGTGCATGCACAGAAATGGCGTGTGATATACAACTTGCTTCCTGGGAAGTTCAGCAGAAACATGCTGTCTTCAGCCAGCGACTGCCAAGCTGGCATCATTACTCCAGTGAAGGCATTCCTAGTAACAGCATGCACCCGTCTAACCCCCTCTACGTGACGGAAGTAGCAAATGCTCTCTCATTTTGATTCTCAAAGTTGACATTTTGTGAGGGGGGCTGAAGCGACCTTGCAATCCCCCCTTTACAGACAGAGAAAAATCAGGCAGTGAAGAGGCTACAACACAGCCAGCCCGAGTCCTCACTTTCAGCCACTGTCCTCCGCACACCCTGCCGTTCATGTTCAGAGCGCAGTCGCCTCTGCCCACACTCTGCTCCAGTCAAGCTGACACTGGACAGAGCGAAGAAAGGCACCACATGCCTTCAGGAGCCTCACAATGAACAAGAGCTGGGACCAGGACCTATGTCCTCACGATGTGATGCAGAAGCTAGCAGGACCTGGCTCACAGGACCCATGCACTCGCCTCATGCCCCCTTAACTCCCACCACTTCCTAGCACTATAGTCGCCTTGAGTAAGGCCTGCCTCTCCAACCCAGGTTCACACATCGGACTGTGGCTTCTGCTCAGCCTGCCTATGAACCCTGAGATCACCTCCTTTCTGAATGCCCCCCCACCTGCTGTCCTGCCCTGATCATCCCACAGCTGCTGCTCATCATTCCAGGTTCAGCTCAACCTTACTTTTCCTGAGGGACCCTCTCTGGCCGCCCTTCCTAGAAGGTAGGTCTTCTCCACCTAAACCGGTATCTCCTTGTCTTCACCACTTGTTGAGTAAACAAACTCCTTAAATATCTAGTAAGCTTCCCTTCCCTATTGTATTCCATGCCATTAAACTTTCTTTTTAAGAAATTTCAGCATATTTATTTTTTGAAAAGCAAATACAGCCAACACATGATTTCTTTCCTACCGGTACAGAAGAGCATGGAGTAAAATATAGGTTTCCTTCCCACAACAGTCGCCCAAGCCTCTGCCCAGAAACAAGCCCTGTTGCCAATTTCCTACACATCCTTCCAGAGATAATCTGTCCATGCACTGGGTATGAGTTTGTGACTGTCATTTTCCTTCTTATGGGCCACAGGATATATTCTTTTTCCCCTTATTATCAAGATCATTCCACATCAGCACACATAAAGCTACCACACTCTTGTTCATAGCTGCATAGTATTCCAGTGTGGGGATGTATCTAACATATTATAAGGGTCCTGTTACCGGACATTTAGTTTACAGTCTCTTGCTAGATGGAGTGAATGTGCCTATAACACATCTTAAATAACATTTCAACAGTATGGTTTTCCAACTGTTTTCTGAACAAGTCTTATTTCCTCCCCCTACATTTATTTTGCATCACCCACAGTCATGGTGTTAGGCACATCCAGGGTGCACAACTGGTCCCACATGAAATAACCACTTCTAAGACATGCTGGATGACCCTGCCTGCCCCATCCTGCTCTGAGAGGGGCTGACTCTTCCTAAATGTTGGCCAGTCTGTGCAGACAGCCTGCTTGCTGTAAAATAAAGGCAGGCCTCCTAGAGAGCAGCAGCTGTTCAAAAGTACAAAATAACTTTACATAAAAGCTTTTAGCAGAAAATAAAGGTGACTATCAAACAAATTGTAGGAGAAATTTAATTACGTTAATTCACTAGAAAGCGTCACCTTCCGATGATTTCTGTGACTGAGGACACTATTTAGTACCTAAGCCCTAAAAGGCTTCTAAAAATCTCAGTTAATGGCCAACAGAAAAATCTCTAACCTTCAAAGGCCTGAGAAATAAAACTCAAATATATCATGCATGTGTGCCTACCGAGTAAGGGGCTGGGGCCACATACAACACCAACAGGACAAGGCCCGTGAATCTAGGCTGCTCACGTTCAGTTGGGGCGGTTAGGAGGAAAGGAGATTGTACTGCCGTGGTCATGCAGGTGGGTGCCTCTAGGACGTCTGTGACCTGAAGATCCGCAGACTGCAAACGAGATGGAACATCAGCGGAATCAAGCAGAGGCTTCCTTCCTCTCTCTCTAAGAAAATGTCATGGAACCATTAGCAGAAAAAGTTGAAGACTGAGTTATGAGCTCTGGAGGGAAGCCAAAGGTCTAATGAACTCCAAATGCCCATGGTGCAGAGGCATAGTTAACATAATACAAAGACGGGTGTGAGGAGGGGGGCAGGTGGGAGGAGACCAGCTTCAGGTTATTTCCAGAGCACAATGGTGGAGGGAACATTCACTGAATCTAAAAGGACCTCCTGGCTGTCCCTAGCTCCTTTAGATCACACTGGCTTATCTGAGACACAGTAAAGTGACAGAACGCAGATCTGGGAGTCAGCCTTTCTGGCAGTGATTGTCACGTGGCCAGACATCCTCAAGAGGCTAGGGCTCCTGTCAAAAAGGTGCTAAGGACTGACTTCTTTTCTAGGCCATTCATTTGGGGTCAGCCTCATTGGCGGCGCTGGAAGGGACCTTAAAAACAATCGCCTTCAATCTCTTCATTTTATAGATGAAGCTCCTAGAGACTCAGAAACATAGAGTGACTTGTCCCAAATCTCATGACCAGTAAGTGGTGGTCTCCTAACTCTTCTGTGCCCAGGTTTCCTAGTTTTCAACAGAAATTGCTTTTCTCCTATTATCTGCTTCTTAAAAGCCACACACCCCATAGCCACACACCTTTTTGGGCTGCAGTAAGGCCTGAAATGGTCACCTTGACATGGGAAATTCAATACAAGGAGACTGGCTCCCCAAAGAATCTGGAGGCCAGCCACTCACATATGCAGAGGAGACTTGAAAAGTCAAGTCGACCAAGAGCTTAGGAACCAGCCCTGGGATCCAGAAAAATGTGGGGTGGCTTCGTGCTCCTGCTGCAGCAGGAGTGAGGCATGTACCCTTCCGTTCTCTGGGTGCTTCCTCTGCACACAGCAGCATGATCCCCACATTAGTTCACCTTCTAGAGAAGGAGCTGCATTACAACAGTCATTGAGAGTACAGAAAAACAAAAGATTTTAAATAATGAAAATACATAAACTAGGTAAAGACATTCCCAGCTGATACATTTCTAGTCTAGGGAGCCATTTTGAACCCCAGGAGAGGAAGGGCAGCCTAGATTCTTCTAGAGCTCTCTGCCCCAGGCCTGGATCCTGACCCCCAGGTGGTCCAGTCACATCAGTGTCTCCCCATCTGACATCTGTGCTAGCAGTCTGAACTGGAACCCTGCTGCCATGTGTCACCAACCTGCCACTTGAATGGACTGGACGCACCTCAAACACTACTTCGCAAAACTGGCCCAGACAGCTTCTCCCAGAAAGGATGCCGGGCCTGGCCTCTGGCCCCTCATCCTTCACTCCCAGCCTAACGAGCAAGCTTCCCCACCTCTTCCCTTTGCCCACACACCTTGGTGATGGTCTGATAATGCTTATCTCTGCCCACCTCAGCTGGACACAAAAGTGGAAAGTCCTGTCTGGAAGTGGCTCTGTGGACACCCTTGGCTCACACGTCATCACGTACATTAAGCCTGACAACAGAGAGTACCACCCTCTTCAGTAACTGGCAGTGGAAGTCAAACTCCCTCTGACTTGCTCAACCTACAGGACACATCGCCTCTCCACAGCCCTCACTGTCGCCTGTACTGTCACATGCTCTAGTCCCATCTGTTCCTCAAACATGCAAAGCAACAGGATGGGGAAGAAAAATCTATAAATAGCACCTCCTTATATTTAAAATTAAATAACAATCCTGACGGGGTAAAAAACACCCTGTAAGCATGAACGAAAGAGTTCCAAACAACATCATTTTCCCCTCAAAAACCAGACCAAACCCAGTCTATGTTTAAACAAGGGTCAAATATCAGACTTGCTCTTTAGAAGTTCAAGAAAAGATAGAAGGAAGATGGCACCTGTACTCAGGAGAAATGATTCTGCATAGCTGGTGCAGCGACATGCAGCTCGACCTTTTCCAACTATCCATTGGGTTACTAGGCCTTCTAGAGGGGTAGAAAAACCTCCCACGTGTACCTGAGACACTATAAATTCTTTCACAAAAAGATATTGCTCATTCTAACCCAAATTCCATGCAATATACAAACACAGAAATGGTTATCATTTCAGAGCCCCCAAAGCTGTTCTTCCAGTGAGCAAACCAGTAATTATAGATGGGATGCTGTGCTGAGCGAATACTGCTCCAGAAGCTAATCTGATAAGCCCATTGTTAATAATCTCTTTATAACTTTAATGTCAATTCAACGAATATTCCCTAAGCGCCAAATGCATGCCATGCACAGTGTCCAGGAGGAAAAAAACCATCAGAGATTGCTGCCCTTGAGGAGCTTCACACCAAAGACAGATTATTCTGTAAGAAACAGTGCCAAAGGACATGACTTTGATTTGTACACAGCGAGCACCACTTTCGCTGCCTCACTTTTCATTTATCACAGTCCTCTGAAGTCACAAAATTTCATTTACTTTTCACTTCTTTTATAGTTTGGGTCATTTACCTATGAGTTTCCATTAGCTCAATAATTTCAAGTCATATCTAATTTCCCCAGAAACGGTCACCAGTGGTGCTACATGAGAGTGGCCACAGGCCCTGGGGTGCAGAGGCATGGCGCCTGTGCATGCTGCTCACCACTGTGACCCCTGCTCACTGGGACAGGCACCAAGAGTGGCCACAGGCCCTGGGGTGCAGAGGCATGGCGCCTGTGCATGCTGCTCACCACTGTGACCCCTGCTCACTGGGACAGGCACCAAGAATGGCCACAGGCCCTGGGGTGCAGAGGCATGGCGCCTGTGCATGCTGCTCACCACTGTGACCCCTGCTCACTGGGACAGGCACCAAGAGTGGCCACAGGCCCTGGGGTGCAGAGGCATGGCGCCTGTGCATGCTGCTCACCACTGTGACCCCTGCTCACTGGGACAGGCACCAAGAGTGGCCACAGGCCCTGGGGTGCAGAGGCATGGCGCCTGTGCATGCTGCTCACCACTGTGACCCCTGCTCACTGGGACAGGCACCAAGAGTGGCCGCAAGCCCTGGGGTGCAGAGGCATGGCGCCTGTGCATGCTGCTCACCACTGTGACCCCTGCTCACTGGGACAGGCACCAGAGTGGCCACAGGCCCTGGGGTGCAGAGGCATGACGCCTGTGCATGCTGCTCACCACTGTGACCCCTGCTCACTGGGACAGGCACCAAGAGTGGCCGCAAGCCCTGGGGTGCAGAGGCATGGCGCTTGTGCATGCTGCTCACCACTGTGACCCCTGCTCACTGGGACAGGCACCAAGAGTGGCCACAGGCCCTGGGGTGCAGAGGCATGGCGCCTGTGCATGCTGCTCACCACTGTGACCCCTGCTCACTGGGACAGGCACCAAGAGTGGCCACAGGCCCTGGGGTGCAGAGGCATGGCGCCTGTGCATGCTGCTCACCACTGTGACCCCCAGTCACTATGACAGAAACCAGAAGAGTAAAAAAGGCCAGACAGATTTCGCTCTCACTAAGCTTACACTGAGAGAGACATTAATCAAAGGGCCACTAGTTGGTAAATAACCAAATAATCCCACAAGCAGATGTAAAACAAATGGTGCAGCTGCTCGGAGGGGGCATGCAGGCGAGTCCCACAGGCTCTGCCCTTGTCTTAGGTGTAGCAGGCTTCCCTGAGGCAGGCAGGACACAATACTCCGGTGGGATCCGAGGCGCACAGGAAGAGAGGGAGCTATAATCAGTGAGAGCCTAACAGCAGCAGTGGTGCTTATTTTAGTCACAAAGAGCTGAAAAATTGTTAACTTGGGGACATTTTCTGTTTCCAAACTTATCTGTGGCTTTCATTCTCAGAAGGACAATAAACCAAGCTGCCTGTACTATGTGGGGGTTATTTTAATTTCTCATTCAGCGAGACCTCCCCAGAATTCCCATCAGAGAACATGCAACACAAAAAGCAAGGAACACCTCCAATTCCTGTGATACTGGGGCTGTGCTCTGGGGCTTCCGCAGGCCATTCCCAGGGGCAGGAGGTCCAGGTGAGAGTCTGGACTGGCGCTGGCTCACGCTCAAGTACCCTGCTGAAGGGGTTAGGAAAATCCTGGAGCACATGCAGGAGACTGTCCTTTGTGAGACAGGGAGAGGCTGGACTACACGCTCCATGGTATCGGACAGCCGACTGCTCACCTGGCCCAGGCTTCTCCCAGCCTGTGGGTACAGGGCCGTGTCAGATACGTTTCCCCAACCTGCTGGTTATATTACTGCTACCCGCCCACCCCCACTAAGTCTTTAACAACACCTGCAGGGTTTCTATGGAAATACGCAACCTTCTAAAAACCAGCTAAACAAAACCAACAGACATCTATTTAATACTCTCTGTCTCATGCAAATTTGAACACAGTAACTGTGGCTTCTAATAAAAAACTTAAGGTGGCGGTAGATGCAATGGCCACAAGCCACAGAGACCTGTGTTCACATCTGGTTTCTCCACTGACTGGTTGGATGACTATGTGTAAGCTACTTAAATTCTCTAAATCTCAATGAAAAATGGGGGAAGCACGACTCAATGGACATTTGTGGATTTTCGGCTACTCACCAGGAACAAGTCCTGCATTAGGCGAAACGCCCACTGTGCCAGAGGTGGGAGGCCAGATAGCCGCTGAAGGCTGGCAGCAAAGGCTATGGGACATTAGCGTGGCCACTTGGTCCCAGGGGAGAGACACAAGGGTGCTGGGACAGGGGCAGAGCATCCTTGTTGAAGCGGTGTTGGCCGCACCTTTCCCCTGGGCGCAGGCTGGCATCCTCTGCTGCCAACTTCCCTGGCTGGAGCCTGTGTCCCTGCTCTGGTTCCCAAGCAGCCTCCCCTCCTGATGACCTTCCACGGAGGTCCTTTCACCCTTACACCACCGAGGGTCAGCCCCCACCTCGTGAGGCCGGGAGCCCTGGCAGGGTCTGGGGAAGGGTGGCGAGCAAACACAGGAGATGCGCGGAGCCCGGCATCGGGGTGTGGGCGGCCTGCCCGGGGCGACGGGCCCCGCTGCGCTGGCAGCCTCCCAGTCTGAGGTCTGGAAATTCCTGTCTGAGTTCATGAAGGAAAAAAAGCAGCTCAAGCCAGAGAATTCGCTTGAGTGACACAAAGGAAGAAGCCCTTGGTACCTGCTTAGGCCTCAGCCACCAACAGTGGATGATCATCGATAAACATTCCCGCTCCCTGCGCCTCAGACACCCACCTCTCCTGGCCCAGCGCCCAGCCGGCTCAGCGGTGCCCCCACCGTGCTCCCCAAGTCTCTGGAGAGCACATTCCACAGAAAAATTAGCTTGTTCAGAAGCAGGGCTCTCTGGATGAAGGCTTTCTCACTTACTTGGATAATAAAAAATTAAAATTATGCTACCACATGAAATGGGTTTCAGGTTAGCTGTGCCTGTTCAAGGGATCCCAGGGCTGGCAAGTGTGTGGCAGGAATTACATGTCCCCGGCAAAGGGCCACACCTCTAGGACACTGGAGCAACCCCGTACCCATTTTATGTGAGAGGAACCCATAAATGGAAAGAGGTGGCTGTGCGAGTCTCAAATTCTCTAGGGGTAAAACTAGAGGAAAAAGCTTCTTTACAAGGGACAGCGACAATAAAGGGCTGCTGAGGGCTAAGGCTACAGAGACACCGAGATCGCAGCCTGGGCTGACCCGGTGAAGGCTGGCGACCACAGCAGCCCCCGCACCTCTCAGAGGAAGCTGCAGGCGCAGTCATCGCCACCTGACAGCCCGGAGGCACCCCGCAGACAGGGAGGGCAAGTGTGGGGCCGGGTAACAGCGGCACCGTTGACGCCTCCTGTCTTAATATGTTAGGAACGCAACTGGGAAAGATACCAAATACTTTAGAAACAAACTATTAGACATCTCTGTGTACTTTAGAAGACCCCTGAAGGATTTCACAGAACTATAGACACATCTATGTACTCCCTCCTATGGGGTATTTTCATTTTGTAATAATTGATACATACAAAGTAACACGTGATGTTTATACAAGATATTAAACATAATAATAAAGAATTAAACACCCATACACCCACTCCCCTCCCATATGTGAAACAGAATATAATCATCACCATTAAACCTCCTGGGCCCCATCCCATCTGACCGCTCTTCCTCTGTGTAAACACTCTGGGAAATACTTCGGCATTCTTTGTCTACCTAATGCCTGGGAGCTCTTCTCCCGGGATTATACTCTAGAAAAGCCCTTACACACATGACCCAGGAGATGAATTTAAAAAATGCCACTGTTTGCAATAGGAAAGCATGAGAAACAATTCAGATGAAATTAATTATGGTAACTTCATACAACACAGCAGCCTATTTTCCTGCTTCGAAACAAGCTTGGTAACAGGACACTGAGTGTTCCTGGAGGACACTGCTGGACTGCCCAGGCCAGCCTCACCTGTTCTCCCTGTCTGATTTCTGTCCTGAGCTGGAGAAACCTGCCTGGCCAAGTGCACTGCATCCTGTGACGAGTCGATGGCTGCCTGGGCCCCTCAGACACTGCAGGATGGACAGCCCTGAGGGCCGCCTCCCGGGCTCAGAGCTCCACCGAGGGTTGGCTGAGGCCTTTGCCGAGTCCACATCACAGCCCCACTCCTCCTTTCTCCTCCAGAGTGCTCCCTGGCCCCACCGCCCTGGTATGGGCTGGACTCTTCCCTAACGAACTTCCTACAAGTTTATCTCGGACTCAGAGAGTGCTTCCCAGGGAACTTTACACATGCCAGAAACTTAACTTACATTATTTCATCTAAACCCTTATGACAAACCTTATTAGGTAGACCTTATCAATCTCCTTTTAGAGAAGTTAGCGAAATTGCCTAGTCATTCGTCTAAAATAGGGACTCAAATTCAGTGTTGACTCTACTCAGATCCTAAAAGCTGTGATCACGCTGTGTGGCCTATTTTACCAAGCAGCACTTTGCTTAGCTCGTGTTAGTATACATTCCTAGAAGCAAATACAAGTGCATTTCTTTTAAAATATTTTTTGGTTCAGAATTATGAAATTCAAGAATCCAGAAGCTCAGGGCCTCACTACATCACAATGACGCGGCACCACAGGCACCCATCAGGTCACAACGACCTTCCCATTGTGTGAATATAAGTTTAAATAAGAAGTATTTCATTTTTATTGAGACAATTTTAAGATTTCTGGCTCCACCACTTACACTCATTCTTACTAGGGTAAGGGAGCTGTGTTCAGCCTCAAGTCATACCACAATTAGTTTTGGGGGGAGTTTAGGGCAATAGAAATATGAAAGTCACATACATAATTTAAAATTTTTTAGTAACCTTACAAAAACAAGTAAAAAGAAAAGGGATGAAATTAACAATATTTTACTCAGCCTGATATATCTGAAACATTGTATTTCAGCATGTAATCAGTATAAAAAATTAGTGCGTTTTTTACATTCCTTTGTACTAAGTCTTTGAAATCCAGTGTGTATTCTACACTCAGGTAGCATCTCAGTGTGGACTGGCCGCATACCAAGTCCTCCACAGCCACACAGGCCCAGAGGCTCTGTACTTGGTAGCTCAGGAAAGGCAGAAGACAAAACGGCTGATCATGAGGTCTGAGAATTTCCATGTTTCTACTACCCACTCCCTTTCCAGCCAACAATAAAACACGTGGCAGTTAATAAGACTCATATAAAAATTGTTCTTTCAAATACGAAGCCTGTCTACTTGATGATCCGTTTAAACAAGAGCAGCTCACAGACACTCTTGACAAGTAATTTATAGTGATTGAGGTCTGAGGTCTAGGATGGACTAAAACATCATTTCTTTCCTATTGAGAAGAAGACTTGTAAACATTTTTTCTTTTTAGAGTACGAGTATTATTATTATTTTAAGTCTTAAATGGGGTTCCAAGAAAGGAACAAGGTACCTTACAATTCTCAGATGGCCCCAAAGCTCTGTCTCTGATGACCTGAACGACCACCAGCCAAAGTCTCAAATCTTTAAGGGATTTGCATTCTTCATCTGTAAGGTATATGAGTATTGGATAAGATGATCTCTATGGTTCCTTCTAGAATCAACATTTTGTGACTACACATCTGATGAGCAAACTGTCTTCCGAAAAGTAACCGGAATTCATTTCACTGTTGTGTTGCTTTTTTCTGAGAAGAGGTTGTACATTATTTACCTATTGCAATAAACGGAATACTTGTTCCCCCAAGCTGTCCACATCCTAATCCCTGGATTAGGCGGCTTTTGTGGTCCTCTGTGCCACCTTACATGACACAGGGACTCTGCAGATGTGCCTGAGTTAAGGAGCTTGAGGGGGGAAGGTCATCCTGGGTTATCTCGGTGGAATCATGGGCATTCTTGTAAGACAGGCGGGAGGGCCAGAGTCGGAGGAAATGTAAGGAGAGCAGCAGAGCTTTCTACATGTGGTTTTGCTAAGACATTACTTTTATGGGACTTTGTTATAGCAGCAGGAAGCTGACACCCCATACACACCACACCAGGGCCATCCCAGAAGGAGTGTCTGTGCGGGTTTCCCATCAGAAGGTACACTGAGCTTTAACGCACCTTCCAATTCTATTAGGATGGACAGGTTTTGTGTTGGTCTGAGCTGAGAGAACAATAATGACATATGAAAGAAGTTTCTATAAAAAATTGATCTTTCTAGAAAAACACAGAAATATTGAAATTTTAAATTACCATTACTGAAAATAGCAAATCTGTATTAAAGCCCATGCACCTGAGACCATCTGACGACCTTAAGAAGAAACTGCCCTCAGACTCATCAGGAAACAGGTGGAAAGATTATCCAGCGTGGGAGAGACATCCTTTTGTCAACCAAAATCCCTCCTCTTCTCCTTGATGTAGGGTTGTTTCCCCATAGGTGGTTAATCAACAACAAAATCCCTGGAAACCTTTGATAACATGAGGCCTCCTCATTTGCAAGGCTGTCTAATAGGATCTTGCTTCAGTCAAACCCTCCACCCTTTTCCTAGGCCAGAGCCTGCAGAAACAGGACCTGAAACTAACAAGGGTCTTTTGGGGCTCTCTGTTAACGTCAGCCACATATATCTTTTAAAATAAAAAACCAGATAATAAGACAGCAACTCTCCCTGTTCCCTTTTGAGAACAAATTTGTTCATTTAATCACTTAACTCAATCCAATTTAAAAGATACATAAAGTCCAAGAATTTATTATATAGGTTGTTTGAAGTATGAATATTTTATAGATTCTCATGAATGAGTCCCCAAAAGGGTATATATTTATATTAATAGGAAATACGATGTACTTTCTAGAGTATGAGTATTTTCTTTGGATCAAGTTCTTAAGGATATAAAATACCACTTAAACAGTGTGAACATTGCTTAGAGGCTGTATCCCCTACTCATCCTCTTAAAACCTTTCTGCTACACTTCTAATAACCTCAAACTATGAGAAAACCAACAATTTGCTGTTGTTGGGCTAACAATAAGCAGAAGCACCACTTGACCGTTTAGCAGGCCTTCTGCAGGCGGGAGTTGGGGTTAGGGTTAGGCCTCCCGCATGAGGGGATGACAGCTTCTGGACAGTGTGGCTCAGGAGTCTATCATTTTATCATTAAAACAATTAAAACAGCTACCTATTTATAAATTATCTGAACTCTGGAGAATAAAAATTTCAAGAAACTTCATTTTATAAAACAAGATGTTAAAAGGCTAATTTCCCCATCAAAAAAAAAAAATGAAAACAGTCCAGATACATAAAATAATGCAGGAAAGACAATTTAGTTCTTCTTCAAGAGGAAAACAATGCCACAAAGTTAAATAAGTTTCTCAAGACACCAAAACAAAGGCAAAAAACAGCAACAGAAGCCACGTCTCCAGAGAGCAAGACTGGTGACTTCACACCATCACCCTGAAGAGCAATCCATACGTAAGTACTGCAGCCTTTCTTCCGCAGTCCTTCCTTTCCGCCTGTTCTTTCTTTCCCTCTGCCCAGGTCTAAGGACAGAAAGGGCACTGGATTAAGGTCTAGAACCCCTGGGTGAGGCTAAAGCAATGCCAGCATCCAGCTACACAGCCTTCACAGAGTCCCTTCACCTCTCCAGGCCTCAGTTTACTCATCTGGACAGAGGTATGATCTCTAAGGTCCTTGAAGATTTAAACTCTACAACTCCACAAAGTAACATTTCATCTTAAATACTGTAACTAAAAAGATTTTTTTGGTCACTGAAAATGGCATCTTTTGAGTTGTTATAAATAATTTCAATAACAAAACGAGTTTCATTCAGGTTGCTACGCATTTTGAACCCACCTAGAGCATTTTATTTCCCCAGCCCCTATGTGAAGATTGGACAGCTTAAAACCTAGCATATAGCAAGGAGCCTCTTATATGACAAAACAGAATCACATTGATTCTCAATAGTATATTTGATTACATTACATCCAGTTAAACCAAATATACAGATACTAATGACATTATATGAGTTAACTTCTTCACTGCACAAAGAAACAAAAAAAGGCTCCCTAATAATAAACAGCAAATAAATTCCAAGATGTTTAAGAGAATATAGACATGAATGGGTCCAGGAGAATTCTTTTCAAAGGCATCTGAGTTTATTTGGTCGTGTGTAGTGTTTGACTTCCAGAGGGTATTTACTTTTAAAAATGGAATTAGTGTTACAATACCACAGCCATCAGTTTTCCCAAGTGTAAAAACCCACTTACAAAGTAGAAAACTCACGGGCAATTTCATCTTAATCTTTTTTAATCTGACCGAAAAAAAAAAAAAGTCACAGAAATGTCTCTGGCGTGAAATACTGTGTTTGCAGGCATGTTTAAGGCTCTGGGACTTCCTGCTTACAAATTATATGACAATTATGTGAAAAAACTGAAAATAACAGCAAGAGCGAAAGACTCCTTAAGATCCCACAGGAATGTTTCCCAGGCATCGCGGGGCAGACTTTAGATACTGGGTGACAACTGTACCAGGGCCCGCGCTGCCAACGACCCACCGCAGCTGACGTGTCTGAGACCATCTAGGCACAGACGGAACTCTTTGTAATTCTCAGATCACAATAAGGTGGAACACCATGACTTCTTCAACATGTGACCTATTAGTTCAACACATTACACCGAGGCAACAGAGTGGTGAGGAGAAACGGGAAGGTGTACTCTTACCAGCTGGGGAACCTAGGCCAGCTGGAAGCTACCACCAACCCTACTCTCCAGGCGTTGGTTCCCAGTTCCATCAGACGGGGGCACTTTATGTGCACGTGTAAGTGTACAGATGTAACGCACCTCCGTTGTTCTCAAAGTTACATGATGGAAATGACTTGAAGGGCCGGCTATTCGGGGAATGCCTGCACCTCCAGTGGTACTCTTTACAAGAGGCACTTACTTATTACTTTGTGCACTGCTGGTCAGGGCCATGCTCACGTTCTCCTAAAATGTCTGTTATCTCATGTCTGAGGTTGTCATGACTTTTGTGTTTTTCTGAGACAAGAACCATGAGTCATCCTAGCAGGAGAAACTTCTTATCGGCCTGGTTCAGGAGCTGGATGAAGCATCCTTTACTCCTTTGCTGCTGGCACGGCACTAGAGCAAAGGTACCACCACCGCAGTGCCCAGGCTTTCTCCTTGTTCCCCGCTATGGCACTCTCCCTGCCTTGATGAGCCCGTCACCTGCAGCCACGGAGGGATCTCGCTCACCCACGTTCTGTGGGCGTGGAGAGTGACCCCCTGGCTGAGACGCGGCATCTCCAGCTATGAGCCACCCGCCCAGCTCAGGGTGCTCACCCGGTCACGCAGAGTGGCCGGTACCTCCACGCCGCTAACGGAGCTCAACCAGGCTTCCTGGGGGTGCAGGCCAAGTGTGTTCCCATCATCTCCCTTATCATGAGACTTTTTGGACTTGGAGGGGATGAGGCATTTACTTTTCAAGGAAAGGTTACATGAGCTTTTAAGAATAAAACAATAATGTACCATGTTTGTTGGTGTAGATATTCACCCAGAGAAAACACACTCCCATATAGAGGATGCCTGGGAGTGGGATTCTTCATTAAAATAAACAATATACAAATGACTTCCCCAGAAGACTGGGGGGTTAGAGTACAATGGACACTATTCCTAAAAGGCCAGTTGCTAATCTTTAGGAGTTCTTCGTGAAAATTAAGCTAGCATCAGTTGGTTTTTTTTATTAAGGTATTATTGATATATGCTCTTATTAACGTTTCACATGAAAAACGTGGTTACTACATTTACCCATATTATCAAGTCCCCACCCTTACCCCACGGCAATCACTGTCCATCAGTGTAGTAAGGTGTCACAGTTTCACCGTTTGCCTTCTCTGTGCTACACTGTCTTCCACGTGGCCCCACACACCGTGTGTACTAAACATAATACCCCTCAATCCCCTTCTCCCTCCCTCCCCACCTGTGCTCCCCCACCCTTCCCCTTTGGTAACCGCCAGTCCCTTCTTGGAGTCTATGAGTCTGCTGCTATTTTGTTCCTTCAGTTTTGCTTCATTGATATACTCCACAAAGGAGGGAAATCATTTGGTACTTGTCTTTCTCCACCTGGCTTATTTTACTGAGCATAATATTCCCCAGCTCCATCCATGTTGCTGCAAATAGTAGGATTTGTTTCTTTCTTATGGCTGAATAGTATTCCATTGTGTATATGTACCACCTCTTCTTTATCCATTCATCTACCGATGGACACTTAGGTTGCTTTCATTTATTGGCTATTATAAAAAGTGCTGTGATAAACATATGGGTGCATATGTCTTTTTCAAACTGGGCTGCTGCATTCTTAGGGTAAATTCCTAGGAGTGGAATTCCTGGGTCAAATGGTATTTCTATTTTGAGTTTTTTGAGGAACCTCCATATTGCTCTCCAAAATGGTTGAACTAATCTGCATTCCCACCAGCAGTGTAGGAGGGTTCCCCTTTCTCCACATCCTCACCAGCATTTGTTGTTCTTAGTCTTTTCGATGCTGGCCATCCTAACTGGTGTGAGGTGATGTCTCATTGTGGTTTTAATTTGTATTTCCCTGATGCTTATTTGGAGAAGTGTCTCTTCATATCCTCCGCCCATTTTTTAATTGGGTTATTTGCTTTTTGGGTGTTGAGGGGTGTGAGTTCTTTACATATTTTGGATGTTAACCCCTTGTCGGATATGTCATTTACAAATATATTCTCCCATACTGTAGGATGCCTTTTTGTTCTGTTGATGGTGTCCTTTGCCATGCAGTTTTTTAGTTTGATGTAGTCACATGTGTTCATTTTTGTTTTTGTTTCCCTTGCTCGAGGAGATGCATTCAGGAAGAAGTTGCTCATGTTTATATTCAGGAGATTTTTGCCTATGTTGTCTTCTAATAGTTTTATGATTTGATGACTTACATTCAGGTCTTCGATCCATTTCGAGTTTACTTTTGTGTATGGAGTTAGACAATAATCCAGTTTCATTCTCTTGCACATAGCTGTCCAGTTTTGCCAACACCAGTTGTTGAAGAGGCTGTCATTTCCCCACTGTATGTCCATAGCTCCTTTATCATATATTAATTGACCATATATGGTTGGGTTTTTACCTGGGCTCTCTAGTCTGTTCCCTTGGTCTATTGTTCTGTTCTTGTGCTGGTACCAAAATTGTCTTGATTACTGTGGCTTTGTAGTAGCGCTTGAAGTCGGGAAGCGAGATCCCCCCAGCTTTATTCTTCCTTCTCACAATTGCTTTGGCTATTCGGGGTCTTTTGTGGTTCCATATGAATTTTAGAACGATTTGCTCCAGTTCATTGAAGAATGCTGTTGGTATTCTGACAGGAATTGCATTGAATCTGTAGATTGCTTTAGGCAGGATGGCCATTTTAACAAAATTAATTCTTACTATCCATGAGCATGCGATGTGTTTCCATTTACTGATATCTTCTTTAATGTCTCTCATGAGTGTCTTGTAGTTTACAGAGTATAGGCCTTTCACTTCCTTGTTTAGGTTTATTCCTAGATATTTTAGCATCAGTGTGTTTCTAACAGGAATATGTGACACTGAGACTGAAAATTATTTGGGGAAGTGTGTGAACAGCAATGAATGCAGGTGAATCTCAAACCAACCCTTTTCAGAATTTGGCCTGAAGTATACTGGCAGCAAATTTCACATTAATCAAAGAGCAATTAACCCTGAAAATACTGCAACTTCACTGGTTTGTTCTTAAAATTGTGGTACTGACTTCAAAAAGCAGCTGATCCTCAAAAAGGAACTTCCTGGCAGGTAAGACCTAAAACAAAGATGCCAAGGAGATGAAAAGGCAAAAACCAAAGAATAATGTACCAAATCCTGACCGAACAGAGACACCCTTCGGTCTTTTCCTTAAACAGTGACTTTACGGCCACTGAAATAGGGACCATCTGCTCTGATGGAAACATCTGTTTTCCTTACCAGACTATACACGGAGAGTCCCCTTTTATAAGAGAGCCAGCTCCAGGAGCATGAACCCCTGGCAGTGGGGATGACCACGCTCTGTGTAGAGGGAGGTGAGAGGAGCTGCTGCCTGGTCTCTGAGATCCCATCTCCATCCTGCCTACCCAGCCCCATGCTTCCCCTTCCTCATTCCATCTTATTCTACTGTCACATTAGATACTAGTCATAGTCTCTGTCTTGCTTAGGATTTAAAAACTGGAAGTTTAAAAAATAACATACACACAGTTAACAGGCAGACTAGAAAAAAATATAAGCTGGGTAAGTAAAAGACAAGGGTTTAAAAAAATCCTAAAATACACATTTTAGAGATCGATTAGAAAAAAATGAAAATACCTGTTTAAAAAATTGGAAAAAATAAAAAGGCAATTCAAAAATGAAGAAATAGTAGTGTTCAATAAATATAATGAAATTAACATTAAAAGAAAGACAATGAGATAGTATTTTCACCTGTCAAACTGGTCCAGAAATAGTAGAGCATAGCCTCTCTGGAGGACAGCTTTGTAATGCAAATAAAAAGCACTAAAAATATGCAGTTATCTTTTCACTTGGATAGTCCTAAGGAAAGGACAGAGAATATGAAAAAATGTTTCAACAGTTGTTTAAAAATAGCAAAAACTAAAAACAAAATGTCTACTAACAGAGGACTGGTTAAAGACAGCTGGCTTTTGAACAACATGGGTTTGAACTGCATAGGTCTACTTAAATGTGAACTTTTTTCAATAAATATATTGGAAAACTGTTTGGAGATTTACGGCAACTTGAAAAAACACTTTCTTTTCCCTAGCGTACTTTATTGTAAGAATACAGAATATGTGTTAATTGACTATGTTACTGGTAAGGCTTCTAGTCAGCAGTAGCGATTACTGGTCATTAGGTTTATGGGGAGTCAAGCTTTATGTGGATTTCTGACTGTGTTGATGGTTGGTACCCAGCCCACATATTGCTCAAGGGCCAACTGTAACTCTAGCATATATAATGAAATACAGTGCAAGCACTAAAGTTCTACTGAAATATGTACTAGTATGTAAAGATGTTTTTAATACACAAATTGGAAAGAAGCAGAGCACAGCCACTTAACCGTGCGTTCATTTATAGCTACATCATAAACGTCCTGAGAAAGCAGCATGGCTGCATTCGGACACCTCTTCTGCAGGGAGGGAAAAGGTGCCTTGCCGGGCAGTGGCTGAGTGTTCATGAACGGGAAGGTGGAATGTGGCTGCTGTGTTAATGTGTACACATGTGTTCTGTAGGTGAAGAAAGGGAATGTTTGTGACCAAAACTATCATAAAGTGTACAGTTTTTCACAAGTACCTCTTATGCACCCAAGGACACCTCCTATGGTCCTCTGTAGATGTTGGCAACGGCCATGTAACATGCTCTGGCCCACAGAGTGTGAGTGAGAGTGATCCACGTCACATTCCGGTGGAAACTTTAAATGCATCGTGTGGTTGGGCTCAGCCTCTCCTGGTCTTCCTTCTAACACAAGAATGGGCTTACCTGCAGAGGGACCACCCCTTCAGGCTGTATCACCAAATGAGAAGACACTTGGAGCAGAGCCGAGCTCGGCCACGGCCATCCCACAGCCACCAATATGTCATGGGAAATAAATACCTGGTTTAAGTCACTGAGATTTGGGGGTTGTTTGCTACACAGCAAAGCTATCCAATAAATTCACAGTGCAAAGCTATTCTGCACAATGTCCTTAGGGGAGAATTTTTTCTCTCCTTTTGTTTATATATATTTCCCAAGTTTTCTGTTATAACTGAACTATGTATTACATAATCACATAGCTAGCTCAAAAAAAGAAACAGAATAGCACAACAAGCTAGAAGGATTCATTTCAGCTTGACTGAATGCTTACAGCATCTAAGGGAATACTCACTGTCAGCCATTTGTCAGCCAAGAAAGTCCCACAAAGGAGCCCAAGAGCATTGGCAGTGCCCAGCCATGCACCGGCCAGGCAAGAAGCCTTAGCTAATGGGCTTGGAGAGATTTTTGGTCCAACTGGCAACTGACTAGCATGGAGTTGGGTACAGGAGTGGCAGCTGGGGACTCCGAGGTTTGTGGTTCAATGCAAACTCATCCCCATGGGAAATGGTATCATCAAGCTGTCTTAGCTAGAAGACATCAAACATTCAATCCACCTGACTCCCTTTTGTCTTGAGACCATGTCAGCTAAACGATCTTCTCAGTATTACACGGCTTCTCAGCAGTCTTACCTATTGGGAAAGAATTTGCTGATAAATGAGCTCAGATAAAATATATTTATGTTAAATTGGCTTTTAGATTTCATTTTTAGGGGAGAGAGAGGCAAGGAATGATTCAAAAAACACCTTAGAGCTCACCCTCCTATCCCTTCCAGGAAATCTAGTCTCCCTTTCTAACCCAAAGAACCACCAGCCATACTGCTCTGCTCACTGCCAAGTGTATGAGACTTTCCCCCACAGAAAACAACAGTTCATGGAAGCTTCTCCTAGGCAGGTAACATCCTCGAACAATGTTTGCGGAACTGATTTCTGACCACGTACATCTGACAGTTTCAGGGCAGGGGCCGCTAGGATTTGAGGGTGGCACCCTGCAGCAGACACATTGCCTACTCAGGCAGAGTCCTCAGCACTTTTTTATGAATCATCTCACATAAACAGAAAGAAGAGGACTGAGGCTGATGCCACTGTCGGGTTCCAGGGGAGGCAGCGAGGCGGATGGTAACAGGCGTTCCCAGTGTCAGAGGGGTGCAGCTGGGGTGAGTCCACGAGCTCAGCACTGTGCCTGCTAATGGGGAGCTCGTTACGACGTGAGACTCACTGGCAATGGAACTTGAGAGAGAAAAATCACAAGCCTCACCAGAGTACTGGGTGAGATGGGAAATACGGGATGGGCATGAGGCACACTGAGGGGAAACTGATCCCAGCCTGCATTCCACAGATGGCAGGGTCATTGGTCGCAGCTCTCATTGGCCGAGGGGGACATGGAGGGTTTAGCCTAG